>ML677351.1:9782836-9919207 GCA_007922305.1 Dermatemys mawii
CAGAGCCTGCAGCCCTCCCTCCACACCCCCTCTGGCCCCCAAACTCCTTCCCCGTCTGCACCCCTCCCTCTGCCCCCAAATGTCCTCTCAGAACCTGTACCCCTTATCCACTCCTATATCCCTATTCCTTGCCATAGCCCTGAGCCTGCACCCAGCACCCAAATTCCATCCCAGAGCCTGCACCCCAGCTCTCTGCGCTCGTTCCCAGAGCCTGCACCCCCTACTCCCTCCTGCACCCCATGCCTTGCCCAAGCACAGAACCTACACCCAAACCACATTGTGGAACCTGTTCACTCCCACCCCCTGACACAGCCCGGAGCCTGGACCCAAACTCCCACCCAAAGCCCAGCCTCTCACCCCTTCTGTACCCAAACTCCGCCACAGAGCCTGCACTTCTTCTGCACTCCAATCCCCTGCCCCAGTCCAGGGCTTGCACCCCAGATCTCCTCCCCTACCCAAACTCCCTCCCAGAGCCTTAGGCAGGGGGTGTGGAGGTTTTTTGGGGTGGGGGGGGCAGGTTCTGGGCACCACCAACCTTTCTACAAACCTGCCACCCCTGTGGTGGCCAGGGGAGGCTGTGCACCCTCCAGGAAAACTCAGGAGGCGGGAAGGGGGAAACTTGGTCTGGAAAACAGTCCCTGGGCACGGCTGTCCCCTGCAGTCTAAAGAGGATTGTTTAAGCTTGTCCCTCAGTAAACCAATGTGCAAAGATGGGAGAGGGGGGCGTAGGGTAAAAATGTCACCTAGGGTACAAAATATCCGTGCACTGGCCCTGGTAGCAATCACTTCACTTTGTTCTGAGTCTCTGAAGAGAAAGCAAGCAGGTCTGTGCTTAGGCAGACTGTCTTTGTTGGGAGTAACACAGTGTAGGCGGGGAACTGTACAACTTGGAAATACCTCAATCAGAAGGGAGGGAGACGTGTCTCCACCCAAGAGAGGCAATAGTTCGAGAACTGGAAGCCTGAAAATGGGTGTTCTTACTGAACCACTGAGGGGTAATAAAGGTGCAGTTGCCCTGAACTGTGACAGAAGGGTCTGGTGTTCTTTAAGTAAGCGCTATGTATCAATAAATTTGATTGTGTTAGCACAAACTTTCCTGCAGTCTTATTGCTGGGAGACTAGTGCTCAGGGGACCATTAGGAAGACAACTGTCAGTGCCACTCCTGCAAAATATTGTTATTATATCTAACTCATTTAAAAAGGAGTCTATCATAGACCAAATTCTCTGCTTGCATAAATCTACTGACTTCAGTGGATTTACTCCAGCAGAGAGTTTGGCCCCATGTCACTACTTGCACTACACAAACCCAAGCCCAAGCTACACAGAACAGTAGATGAAAATAACTCAAACCCCTAAATGCAGTCATCTGCATGGAACAGAAGAATGTCTTAAGGCCCCTGCAAACTTGCTCCCTCCCTCCTTCCAAAGTAAGCTGGGTAAAAATTGAGGGGAGGGAGAGGGGCAGAAAATAGACTTGTCTCAGGGCACATGAGTTCAAGCACAGTCTTCACCCTCTCTGCCAGTGATGGGGTTAGCTATTCATCAGGACTGACTCATCACTAGAGAATGGCAATTGGGGGCTGTGTGAGAATGCTCATTAATGTAGAACAGATTCCCCTGAATCAAATAGTTTTTATACCAGTAATAATCCCTAAAAACCCAGCAGAATACTATTAATCCCGTCATTCGATGGCTTTGGTGGGCTTTGCATGATGCCCTTAGGCCTCAGCTCAGCAAAACACATGCTTAAGTCCCTTGTACTTCAGTGGGAAGTAAGCATGTGCTTAAGTGCTTTGCTGAATTGAGGCCTTTGTCTCTTCCTCCTACACTTGGCTTTGTGCCTCCCTTCACACTGTCTCCTACACTGGGAATAGCCTACCACATCCCTCTTTCTCCTCCTTCAGACCCTTCCCTTCCATCTACTTCTACTGGGAATTCTTTTGACACTGATTGTATGCATTACTGCAACACCATCTGCTCTGTGCAAAACCCTGTATGTAGCTAAGTATTAAATAAATAACGGGTGCACTTTTTAATAGGAGTAAATAATTAAACATTATTGTAACTCTCATTAGGTTTTATTCACAATTTGTGCAGTAGTTAAGTGCCACTAAATTAAGGGGCAAATTCTATCTTCCTTACTCTCACTGAATAGCACCTTACTTAGCAACAAATTCCACTGAGGTCAGGTTGGATAACCTGTGGAAGTAAGTGACTATTCAGCATGAGTTAGGGAGTCAGGACATAACTCTAAATAATTAAATTATTCAACAAAAATAATTAGATAAGAATTAATGATCATTAAGTTTTGACTACTACCATATAGTTAACACCTAATAAGTATCTAATGGATTATTGCAGAGGAGTAACTAATTAAACATTATCATTAATTACTTATTAAAAAATAATTTTATAGCAGCACTAAACTAAACCCGATGAAGGCAGTTCTCAAATTCAATATCATTTCATTCCTGCCTGCCTGGTGCAGAAGTTTTGGCTATCAAAGAGAGATGAAATCAGCTAGTTTAGTTAGAAAGAAAGATTATAAAACTCCTTTGGGCCACTTAAAAAATGGTGTAAGTGTAGTAAATAGCAAAGCTGTTAAATGATTACTCTGCCTGTCTCTTTACAGAGAAAGGGCAGAGGAGATTTGCCTAGCATGAAGGATCAAGTTGTTTAGGGATGACAGAGAAATAGCTAGGTAGTGGGTAGACAGCAGAATTGGTTGGGGAAAGAAAAGATGCACATGAAGCAAAACAGAGCACTGAGTTGAGACAGCAGGTACCCAGCAAAGTATTCACTCAAAGTTTTAAATTGCTCATTTGATTCCAAAGGAATTGTTGAGATTTTAGATGGCAGAGTTCTATTGATTTATTTAAAAATGAAAGGATCACAAGATAAAATATAGAAGTATATAGGCCAATAAGTTTAATCCTAGTCATGGGGGAAATCTTTGAATCTATCTTATTATTTGTTGTGGAGGAAAACATAGAGCCTGGAAAAACACAGTTTGTCTTAAGGAAAACCAAATATAGACAGTCAGGCATAGGAGGTCATGCTTAATTCATCTTTGAAGATATTACTGCCATGATGGATAAAGGGAACATAGTGATGCAGTAGACATAGATTTTCCGAAAGCATTTGACAATTTTCCAGTTTGGCAATCAATGGCTAAAAGGCATGAAAGGGTAGGGGTGTGGTGGGGTGGTTAATTGGGTACTAAGGGCTTGGCTATATTTGCAGATGTAGAGCGCTTTAGGTTAAACCAATGCACCAGGGAAAGTGCTCTAGGCTGTCCACACTGACAGCTACAAGCACACTGGCATGGCCACATTTGCAGTGTGAGCTTTCAGTGGACAAAGGGAAGTGAATAGCTTAAACTAATAAAATTTCATCCACCTTCACAGCCTTTATTTTATTTTTGTAACAGAAAATTCTTTAAAATGATAAAATGGTAAATAAAATGGAAACTGTATTTGAATTTATTTTTAGAATAAATAATCCAAGTCCTCATTTAAAACTGTTCCCATTCTCACCTATGACCTGTCACAATGGACTAACAAGCTGACCAGCCACCTGTACAACACAAGGCATTGTTAGTGCACAAATAGCCACCAGTCATATCCAGCCCACTATAATCATGTAGCTTGTGTAAAGCCAGAAATCATAGTCCCTTGGAGATTTTGTGCACAAGCCAATTAAAATAGCACAAGAACTATAATCAGTATCTTGTAGAAACTAGTAAAGACTGTTGAGTAGAATATCTGACCTGGAAAACAATATATGGATTTTGTGTGTGCATCTCAATAGTTCTTTTAATAAGCACAGGTAAATTGGAAAGCAAGTAAACGATGTGCTAGACAGGCAGTTCCACTTGCTTTTTTATCCTGTCTCTGCTGCATTAAAAAAAAATTAAAAAGTGACACAACATGAGCCAATCTATGAAATTTAATGTCCCAAAGAAGGTTCAGCATGCCTGAACAAGAACACAATGAGGGGAAAAAGTGAATCTAATTATAAAACTTATGACCATTAAGTTATTTATGTTGCAGATATTTGCTGAAGCTCTTTGCAAAGCTTTAAATATATAATCTAAGAAAATAATTTTTCTGGAAAATGACTTAGATAAGTAGTGATAACAAATTAAAATGAATTATGTAGAAGCCACTGTATAGTAACATTAGATGCAATTCAAATTGCCTTAGTATTGTGAGCAGTTAAAAAACACTTTTCTCAAATGATCAACATGTATTTCCAGACTGTATATTTGGATAATATGCAATTACAAATTATGATGAATTTTCTTCCAAGAAGCAGTTCAAGAAAAGATATTCAGATGAATAAAGGTTCATTTTATTAAGTGCCAGCTATTTACCTTGAAGGTAATCATAGCTGATAAACAAAATAGAAGGCCACACATTGTGGGAAAAATCACACTTGGGAAAAATCATGTTCTAAATTTCCCACTAAAGGTAAACAATAGAGGGATACATTTAATAGGGCTGCATGGAATCAAGACAGCAGTTAGCAATTTCAGTTTGTGTTATTATTAATGCATAGTTTAATATTTACTACACTAGCTTCCTGTCATTTTGGTTTTCCTCTTAATAAGATTCATACATGGCCACTGCCGAGTCCATAATTAACTAAAGGCCACAGAAGACAATGAAAAGTCTCCACTTATTTCAAATGGTTTTGAATCAAACCTATAAGGCAACTGTTTTCCAGTTTGGCTTTGAGCTAACTCCATTATAGTTCATTATAAACTCACTGGGCTTAATTCTGTCCTCTGTTAAATCAAAGAGGTGGTTGCACAGATGCAATGTCAGAATATGACCCTGGTTCCTTAACCCATCTTGCTCGCTCACTCTCAAAAATAAAATAAAAGAAAATAGGTGACTTCTCTGCACTTCTGGTGTTTATTTCTATGGCACCTGTCACCATGTTATCCATGAATCAACCAATCACTACTACATTACATCATCAGCCTTTTTCTATTATCAATTATTATTATTTAGATTGCAGTGGTGCACACTATCTGCTAGAATACTTTTTGATGCACAGAGGAAGACACAGTTCCTTGTCTTGAAGAATATTTTAATGAGGGAATAATTTGCTTTCCCATCTATTCCTGTGCTTGAAAAAAATCAAAATAAGTTTAAGAGAAAGTAATTTGTCTAACAAAATCTAGGTTTCTGTTATGTGCAGCATCCATTTTGCATTCTGCAGTCAGAAAAGCAACACAGAATAGGCTGTACAAAGTTTACTACCTCAGGTGGTCTTCTTTCCCCCAAACCTACATTGATTTGTATGGGAATCATTAGTTTCTGAGGGCAAAATTTGCCCACATGTGGCTAGACACCATTTCAGAAGGCCACTGCTAAATTATATTAGTCTGAAGACTGTATAACAGAGTAAGGAAAAAATTATTCAGCATTCCATGAAAGTAAAACCTTATTCCTCCGGTGCAGAGTGGGTCAAAAATTCTCTGTCAAGCCATTTTTAATTGAATGGGTTTTTTTATTATTATTTTACGTAAAATAAATTATGTATTTGATTAAATTAAAAATGTTGTGAAAAATGTCTGTTTTTGTTGAAAATGTGGGTTTTCAAAAAACAAAAATGCAAAAGCCTTCCAGTTTTCAGTTCTTAAAAAAACCCAAACACCCAAAACAAAAAATCAATTCAATTTTTGATTTCTCAGTGAAAACCTGATTTTTTAAAAAAAGAAAATCTTTGCCTAAAATGAAATAAAAGTGATTTCTAACTAAATTTCTCACAGGAAAATAAATTTCTCAATCAGAACTAATCCATGGCTCATTCTGTTGGAATTGCAGTCCCAAACCTAAAGACCTGATTCTCACTAGACGTCTTGGAGATTGACAAGGGTTAGTTTGGCATTAAGCCACTTTTGCACTCCTTATATGCTGGGCCATTCCTCTTAACCCCCTATGTAAGTTAGAGCATTGTCATGGCTGCTCTAAGTTTTGTTCTGCTTCCTAAGGCTCTTTGTGGGCCTTGGGAACTAGAGAAGAGCCAGAGTGTAGAGCACTTCAGCCACAACCGTGATCTGCCTTATGGAAGTCTTAGACTTCGAGCGTGGCTGGTATAGCCCTTAAACACCTCTATGCTGCCTGGGTAAGTACTTTACAATGGGAGCCTTAAACATTTTGCTAGACACCAGTGACTGCGGTACCTCTCAGTATCTCCTGTTCTAAGTCTTGAAAGATACTTCAATTGCTACACATGCTTGGTGCAGGGAACATTGATATTTTGACAGTACCCACTGTACCATATGACTGGTACATTTGGCATGCTCCATGTCACAAGTACCATATATCAATTATATCTCTAATGTCAATCTGTCACTTTTTCCTGGAAATAAGTGGCATATTTTCATCTTGTTACATAGAGATTGATGTGGGTAACTCCTATTCATGTCAATAATGGTTACGCATGTAAACCCGTACTCATGAAGATGAAAGTGCTATGTACCAATAAAAGCAGTAGTGCAGATGCCTTTTATTCAAGTTTAAACAGAAAATCAGTAATGTAGCTCTAGATATACTGTATATTGTTAACGGCAGTGCTAAAAATAAATAATGTGGATTAAACAATTTCAAGCCATACATATTATAACAAATAATATTATCTAAGAACCCCGTTTGGTTTAATGCAATTTTTCTGAGTACATGAACTATTATCTCCCCCGTCAACATAGCCTTAGGAAGTAAAGAATTTTAAAGATGACCCATGACAAGTTTTAACTGGTTTGCTTTTGGGTTACTTACCACACATTATTATTATTACCCAATATATCCTATGTACAGACATATTTATAATGAAATAATATTTAAGCTACTGTGTAACACACTTGACTGGTATTCTCAATAAGTAGTTATTAAGGACTTTTTAGTGTTATCAAATACTTGAATAGCTTTACATTTCTTATCTAGTGTAATCATAAAACCCAAATTGTTGTTTTCCCCACAACTGCTAAGATCTTATGGACTGCAAGTTGAAAGCACCACCATTTGAGGGTAAGCAGGTATAGCAGTTGATGCAAGATGTATGAATGATTGGACTAAGGGCAAAATGGATTAAAAAGGCAGGTTACTTTATCAGGTGGTAAAATTTTATTGTTCCACGCTCACCTGCAATGGGAATTTTGCTTTACTAATGAGTCTGCAAGACCGGGCACTCATATAGGAACTAATTTTGTTTTCAGTTACTTCTGTGCAAATGTAGTGACTCTGGATTCACACTGATGTAAAGGAAAGCACAGTTTGGCCCACAGCAGTTCTTTTGGTTGAATTAAAAACAAAATGCTTAAGAATCAAATCTCAAATTCTCATTTGCAAGAATATTCCAGTTAGCATTTTTGTTTTTTCAGTGAAATTTGGAAACAGGTTAAAGTAATGGTTCTCAAACTGGGGTCTGTGAACCCATGGGGGTTCTCAAAATGTTACAGGGGGTTCTCGGGAAAAAATTCCCTAATGGCAGACAGAGCTGTCCCTAGGGACTCAGAGCAGCATGGGACCAGCAGTCCAGAGCCCATGGACTTCCAAGATCTAAGCAAACATATCTTTCACAGTGAGGAGATTTCAACTTCAAGACACCTCATAAGAATTGGAAAGGGAGGTGGATATTTTTTGCTGTTTTTAAAATTAAATAGGCAGCTAGTATTGTTTTTAAAAATATTACAAAGAACAAGTTTAAGCTTTGTTGTAACATGTGTTGTTTGCCTGGACTGCTCAAGACCTGAATGCTTGTGTAAGAAGAACTCTTTGAGTTGGCTTCTTAAATAACTTCATGCTGTTTCACATCTGATACGCCTTGATGACACATAAGAGCCTTGTCTTATAACAATTCAAAATGATACAAGCTATGAAAGTGAGATCTTGGAAGAGTGTTTCCATTTGCATAATGTAATAAAAATACTATAATGATTAATAATAATTAATAATAGTGTGTAATAAGCATGTCATAAAAACAAATTTTATATTTCTAAGACCACTGCTTTTATAATTTATACTCAGGAAAAGGAGAAAATCCCTGGTAATATTCGTTTTTAAGAGGGGGGTTCGCGAGACTTAACATTTTAGTGAAAAGGGTTCACAGGTTGTTAAAGTTTGGAAACCACTGGGTTAAAGCAACATTGAGGAACAAAGATTTTGCCTTCCAGTAAAAGTTACAGCAATCACATTTCTAGATTTTATCCGCTAAATGAAAATAACTTGGAATTTTGCACAGTCTAAAAATATGGTACAGTGTCTCCACATCAGACATCAGTTACCCATTTGTTCTGAGTGGTAATTTTTTTTTTTAATTGCTGCCTTGAAACTGAAAATTGAAAGATATAGAAATAGGGAAAACCAATCATCTATTGCAGAAAGCTGAGGGCATTTCTAAAGTTCAAGAAGCTTTTCAGAAAGGTAAAATGAATGTAATCTTTAGGGGAAATGTCAATTTCATTCTGGGCAACCGCAGTCAAAACATGAGGGATTTTAGATGGAGTGGTTAAGGAATGTACACTCAGAAAACTAAAGGAAGTAAATAATAATACAGGAAAAAGGTTAACATCTTGACATTAAATTAGGGCTTTACTAAAACTGATGATATATATATTTTTATAATTAGCTGCCACTGACTAGTGTGGCAGGTAATGAAACTATAAAGAAAAGAGTAGATTCATCTGTCAATCTTTTGGTTTGGTATTGCTCTGCTGGAAACCTGAATGTGGAGCCCTTTGAACTGAGTTAAATAGCTGTGTGAAATAATACCCTTTTACCTTCAAGTCACTGTGATGGAAAATATCATATGCAGACTGGCTTGTTTTGTTCCATAGTATTAGTATGGAAAACTGAAGGCCAGGTTTCAAACACTGACTTCTCTTTGTGCCATCTGAACTAGATGACCTCTCAAAATCCCTTCCAGTCCTATGTTGCTATGATTCTATGCTATACCAAAATAAACTCTTTTATACTGATAAACCTGTGTCCACATACAGGGTGTGGTACCACTTCAATTACAATCGTATAGTTAAAACAATAGGACTTGTGTTGCAGATAAAGCTTAAGGACCTAGTTTTTCAAAGGCATTTAAGCACCCAACAATGCAGATAGGTGCCAAGTGGGATTTTCAAAGGTGCCTTAGCAGGGCAGGCACCTAACTCTTGTTGAAATCAATGGCACTTTTGAAAATCTCATTAGTTGTGGATCTACATTTTTAGATACTCAATAGCTTTGAAAATGGAGGCCTACATACTCTAGGTTTTATGCTGTATTCATTGTGTTTTGTTGTGCAGGTGATAGTAGTGTTTTTGCTATACTTCTCCATGATCTATTTCATTCAAATCATGGGAACATATGGCCCTACATAATTAAGCAGTTTTTACACAGGTGTGTTTATATTCACTTGTGAACAACTTTTTATACAGGAATAGTCCCAGAGAAGTCCATTCAGACTACTCACATATTAAGTCTTGTCTACACACAAAAACTTTACTTCTTTAACTATACCACCATAGTCAAAGTGATATAACCCTCACTAGTATGGATGCAGTTGTGTCAGTATAAAAGTGCTTATACCACCATAACTTATTGCCATATAGGAAGGGGAATAATGATCCTGGTGCAAGGCACCTTTGTACTGGTATAGTTGCATCTACAGGTGGGTTGTAACTATTTCGGGGTGGGGGGTAGGGGGGAGGAGGGAGGGAGAGGGAAATAACATCTCTAACTGACATAGTTATGGTACAATACTGTGTGTAGATCAACCCTAAGTGAGCTTAAATGCACCTGTAAATTAATAACTCAGTGAAGTTTTGTGGTTGCAAAAATTCGGGTACAAAAACAGAGGCCCAGCTAAGATAAGGCTGAAAATATGACTTTTAAATTGATCTAGATACAGTTATGTAGGATTCCTTGTCTCATTTTAGAAAGGGTAGCACAGAATCAGAGCCACACAGAGTATTCCTGTGTTTTTGTCTTTTTGTGAGGAAAGAGGAGTTCTTTTTGAAGTCATGCTTTTGCTTCAGCGGCTTAATAGTGAATAATGATAAACAGAAGCAGAACTGCATTCTTTCTGTTAAATGTAAATGTATGTGTACTTCTTATGTATTACTTGTTATTTAAAATATCAGAAATGATTTAGTTAAATAAATACAGGCTGCTTTTTTACTGAGGGAAAGATTAACTTAGTTTATTCAAATGCATTCTTCTTGTCCTTGCTCCATAAAATGAAACTGTTAAAAGACAGAAGTGCCCATAATTTATATATTTACTGTACATTCTACATGGATTTGAGTGGGAGTTTAATCAGTTCCATTGTTTGTAATAACCATTCAGAAAAATGAAATTCAAAATGTCTTCCCTCAACAACGTTTTTCTTTTCATTTGAGAAAAACAAGGGACAAATTCTATTCTCAATTACACCTTGATACTACATTGGAAATTTTGGATTTGTATACAACAGTGCAAAATCTGACACATTTAATTAGTTGTCTTGTGTTTCAAATGCATTTGGACAGCAGATTGTTGAACTGGGTTTGCTGAGCTGTCATTAATTGCATAACATTAGCTGATATGTTCTCACATAAGGAAACTATATCTTAGGTTCTGTTGATTCCATTGCAATATTAATTTGGCTTCAGCAAGCTAAATATTTATCACACAACAGCTGTAGCACAAACTATTTTTGAAACTTAAAGATTATACACCACAAAATATCTTCCAAAACTGTCATCAGACTTATGCTTTCAATATTTTGCTTCAACTAAAAGAAGAAAATTTATTAGTAGTAGCCTCCACTTACGAATTGGCAGTAGTGTTGTCCTTTTTTTTTTTTTTACAACTTTATCCAACATCATATTACACATTTGGACTCTAGCAAGTCGAAAGGTATGAAGTCACTATCTTGTTTTCTGGGCACCAAATCTCATGTTGAGGCCAAGATAGTGATGCTCTGGAAAACATCATTAATTAGCCTATGCTCTGTGTCCAGGTACACAGTGGTGCTTAGTTAAGCACCTTCAATTAGAAGGTCAGCCACTGCCAAGTGTGAAGCGCTGCACTATGTTCTGAGTTGCAGAGCTCTGAAAATGTAACCAGTTGAGCATCTGAGGTACTGACAAGCAGTTCTTGTGAATAAATCACACTTTGACGGTATTCTGCCAACTTTCAATGTATCCAGATTGCCAGAGCTGCATATCTTTAGCTTTGTTGAACCTCACATGGCCTGTCTGTACAAATGCATCATAATTATTCCATAATCATATCATAATACCACTATAAAAATATGGGGTGCAGTGTCGCAGGGGCCATGATGTAAACAAAAGAGGGACTCTCATCTCATAATTCTTTCCCTTATTATTCAGGGAAGATTAAAGTGACACATAATCAAATCTGAGAGACTAGAATAAAATATCAAAAGTGATTACGTCACGATGCAGATTTTTCCTTTGCATATTTTCATTGTTTGAAGAGAAGTGATTTGGAGTTATGCAAATAGAACAATAAACTGGATGTTTTGGATGTTGTTGGTTTTTTTAATTAGGTGAATTTAAAAATCACTGAATGGATCTGTATTTACAACTGAGTTCTGAAAAAAGTTTCAATTCATGGCTGAGACTGTGTGTCAAGTTTCAGTCCTGATCAGTTTTTAATGATGAATTATAGCCTCCCAAATCATATCTGATATGGAAAACTGCATAGTAACCTTAACTAAAGTGCTATAGATACAATATTTTAATAGATATTAATTAACATACAACCTTGATGAAGAGGCATAATAGGGAATTGTAGGATAGGACAAGGTCCCTCACCCTGGATTTTTCTTTGGAAACAGTTCTCACACACTTTTATGGAGGTTTGCCAGTTTCATTTACAATGTCTTCTGCAGTTTCATGTCCCATCACCACAAGGCTTTACCTACACTTCAACATACCTAGTAACCACAGAGTGAGCGAGAATGGGGAAAGAGCTCAGTGATCCTGAGCTTCTTTGTTTTCCTTCCAGCTTTCTTCTCTGCCTTCCTATCTCCCATTTAACAGTCCCCATCTGACAAGCTGAATCCTCTTGTTAATTGGTTAATCATGAATCCTAATCAACTGTCTTCCAATATGGCCCACTGGGGACACTTACAAAGTGCACAGAGTGGTAAGCCAGCCTTAGGCTACTCTGACTCTGTCGCATAGACTCAGACTGCATTAGGCAACATTAACTTGTCAACAAATTAGGCAAGATTTACAAGACTATTTACTCTGCTAACCAATAAAAAATGAGAGGTTACCATAGCAACTACATATCACAGGTGTAGCTCTTATATAACCTCTGGGATACAAGTGATTTTTCATACAATCCTGCCAGTTTAACTGGTGCTCTTCTGCACCTTAGGCTTTAACTTGAACAAACAAATATAAGAAATAAAAATGTTCATTTGTCTCTAGTTAGCTCCTGTAAGGTGCTGAGCACTTTTGAGAAGCATAGAGACACCTCTACGTCTTGTGAAGTCATTAGGACTGGAAATTGCTCAGCTCCTTGAAAGACTGGACCTTTAATTTGTTATGTGGTACTACCTCTAGGCATTTAGAAAAATAAAAGTTTCATCATGGCTAATCAGAGCTCTGAATCTTTTCCTAGGAAGTTCTCCCTCCTCCCTCCTTTCTCAATTACAGTTAATACCACCACCATCCTTTCTATCACTCAGGGCTATAACCTGGGCATTATTTTTGACCGGACCTCTCTTTATATCTAAATCTTACCCACAGATAAATAACTCATCTAAGCCCTCATCATCATGTCTCTTAACTATTGCAATCTCCTCCTCTTCAGCCTTGAGAAATACAAACTTGCCCACTTATATGTCTTCATAATACCACTGCAAACTTCATTTTCTTGGCTCATTCCTTCAACCACAACTCCTCTCTTTGCTCCTTTCCACTGGCTCACTCTTCTGCATTACATCAAACACAAACTATTGTCTTCACTTTTAAGACTCTAACCCTATCCCTGTTATACCTATCATAGGCTATTGTGACACTGACCTCCTGCCTATTCTGACAACAATTCCAGCCTTCACCAACAACTTGTTACATTTTTAAAAAAGCATCTTTGTACTTTCCTTCATGCCACCCCCAAATAAGAGAAGAGCTCCCCATACACCTGAACAAAGCCACCACAGTGTTCTCCTTCAGTTCCTTCCTTAAACTTTCCTTTGCCATGATGCCTACAAAAAACTTGTCAACAATTAGTCATCTAGTGTGGCAAGACCACTGCCTATCATACTGACCAGTATTGTCCCATTATTTCCTTGTGCTCTCCCTGGCTGTTTATTGTATCCACTTATTGTCTCTTGTCTTAGATTGTAAACTACTCAGGCAGGGACAGTATTTGTGTCACGTTTCTGTGCAGGGCCTAGGACTGTGGGGTTCTGATGTAGTATTGGAGTAATTAGCTACTACTGTAATACAAATAAATAAATAGTGATAATAATTATAACAATAGGTACATTGGAGATGGTAAATACACACTGGAAGTAAGATATGCATTTTTAACAGTGAGGAAGATTAACCATCAGAACAGTTTACTAAGGGCCCTGGTGGATTTTCCATCATGGACAATTTTTAAATTAAGATTGGATTTTTTCCGCCCTAAAAGTTATGCTCTAAGGGTTATTTTGGGGGAACTTCTATGGCCTGTGTTATATAGGAGATCAGACCAAATGATCTCTTCTGGCCTTGGAATCTATGAAAATAGAGTAGAACATATAATATGCACTTTAAAAAGTGTTCATGAAAAACAAATGCATGTTTAGCAATAAAGTCCTACAGTTGCATGTTAAAGTCAACAGGAAGTTTCCTATTGTCATCTAAAGAAAGCAGGCTCAGGCCCTGAAGTTGTTACAAAAACGGTAAACAACTACAAATCTAGAAATGTAAGCATAAGCAGCAATTTGCACAACTCAGGAATAGTATGGGGGGTTTGGCTATGGAGCCAGCAGGAGGAGTTTGATTTCTTACCAGATTGTAGTAAGTGTAAGTTACACTATATCATACCATTGTAACCCTTGGAATAGTGCATCTACATTTGAAGGCTAAGATTTTCAACGGGGGTTAAGAGGGTTAGGAGCTCAGCACCCATCGAAGTCAACGAGGGTTGAGTGCCTAACTCCTTTATCTCACTCTGTAAATCTCAGCTCTGTTTCCTAGATTTTGCTGGTTTTCATCACAACTATTAGATTGGTTAGATGCAGAGATTTGTGCATAATATTTTTTATATTAGGTATCTTGTCCTCTGATATAATTAATATACTAAATTGTTAAAAAACTCTAGCTAGTACCTTGCAAACAATTAGCTAAGTGCCCACCAATTGGTACTGGTGTTGGAATTTCTCTCTTCTTACATATTTATTCTCCTCAGTTCATCTGCTTGTTTGCAGCTAATGAGTGGCTGAAGAATAAAGCTTAAACACTAAACACATCCTGGGAGCCTGAGATACAATAAAGAACATATCTTACCAAACATCAGTCTTATTTGCCATAGGTAGGTTATTACCATTGTTCCTCAGAATACAATAACTGATTGGTGCATATTATAAATATGTTCTGTACACATATCAATATACAATTTATACTGCTAATAATAGAATAGTCTGTTTCAATACATTATGTGATTTTGAGTGGCATGGAGAACAACATCATTATTCTTTGTATTCCATTCTTAGAGCTAAATTAATCATTTCCACTGTTCTAACATCAATTGTCTATTCATATTTCAAAATCATAGTGTCTGCATTTTAAAAGGTATTGTATTGTATTTGTTTTACAGCAGCTGCTTGGCATTATCAAAAGAGGAAAAAAAATTCTGCAAACACATGTAAGACATAAGGGAAGAAACTTTCAGAAACATTTGCTTCAGGCTGAAACTTGACATAAGGGACCAACAATTCCCTGATGTAACATCAAACTAGACTTCATAGGAATTATAGTGGGGATTAATATGGCCCAAGATCTCAACATAGGAACAGAAGTTTTTACGCTAAATCTTTCCCTAAATAGAAGATAGCAAGTAGGAGCAGAGATTCTGGCTGGTATATTCTGTGTTTGGTATCCTCTTTTGATGAGGCAGGCCAAAGGAGGGATTGGGGAGAACGTCCCATGGAACAAATATTGCTAATGCTCTGAGCAAAAGCAAAATATATCCCCTACTTTGTGCCATCTAGTTCTTACTGATGAATGTCTACATATGTAATTGAAAACATTGAAACAAAGCATTTTGATTAGGTGAACACATTCTGTTTCAATCTTTTTAGAGTAGAAGTGTATGTGGAAGTGTGTTAAAAGTCATTTTGAAATTTATTTTATCTTATATTATACATGTGTTAATTATGTGGACAGATTCCTTATTCTGTGGAGAACCTGTGGGGATATGGTGGGCGGGCAAGTGAGTTATCCAGCAATCATTCTGCATGCTCTCTTGCTTCTGCTGGTTATGTGTTTGTGCATGTGTAAGTGTGTTGGGGAGTGTGTGTACCACCTCTTCACCACATAGGAGATGTACTTAAATCTGATAAAGATCAGTTCTTTACAGAGACACAGTAGCCTCTCACCATAATTAAGATGGCAGCTAAATTTGTATTCAAACCTGATTTGTGAATTCTCATTAAAATCCACATACACACAAATCAGATCAGGATGAAAACTAGTAGTTCAGACCAGGGACGTTGGTAAACTTGGTGGGAGAAAGTTGGTCAATTAATCAAGGGGTTCCCAAAATACAGCATTCTAAAACAGGAGCTCTTTTTCAAACCTGCCAATTAATTCTTAAAATAATTTTTTGAGCAGACAGGCAAACAAAACATGGAGCACTTCTGGCAGAGCCAGAAATACAACCCAGAATCTTCAGATAGTGAAGCCAACTCATCCACATAGCCACACTACTTTTCTGAAAGATTAGGCCAAATCTTTTACTACGGTGCTACTCCTGTGTACCCACTTCTACAAAGCACTGTGACACAGACAGATATATTTGCCTAGCAATTAGCTGCACACATTGGAATTTCTTGTAGTCGGCAGGTGGGATAAATATGGCAGGTGCCTGCTGGGAAATAAAGAATGACTGTAGCTAATGTAATGGATTGGACCTCAAAAGAATGGGGTTTGTGCTTCTCTTGTAACACTAATGTTCCTTTGGGGGATATATGGGACGTTAGGATCTACTTCAGCAGTATATTCTTAATTTAATCACATGCTTAAATCTTACTGAAGTCAATAGGATTTAAGCACATGATTAAATGCTTTGCCAAATCGGGGCCTTTATGAGCATTTCCTGGTTTCTTAATATTTGAGTTTTGGGTTTGAAACCACACATTTCAGAAGGATACCAGAATACAGCAGCAATCTTTACTCCACTTTGACTGAGTTTTTTTGGTAAATTAATCCATTTAGTACTTGGTTCTGATCTCTGTTATTGTGCAGTGAGTTTGGAGTAAAATTATTTCAAAGGAATTTATTCTGGGTTTACACCATTGTCACTGAGATTAGAATTTTGTTCTGAGAAAACATTGGCATACAATATAAATTAATAAACAATAACTTTTAGCAAAATTCTAAATATTATATTTATGGATTATGCAAAGATGGCAGGACTGAAACTACTGGAAAAGAAGGTGATTATGTAGTGCAATCACAATAAAGCTGTCTAACTAGCTGTAAAACAATAAAATGAGATCCAAGAAAGAAATATATAAAGTTAGCTATACACAAAGGGATAATCAAATAAAAATATAGAGTGGAGAAATACTGGCTCCTATCAAGTAATATCATAGCAGGGAAGGATAGTGGCTTTTGTGGATGATTAACTGACTATGAATCACTAAGTTAATAATGTTATAAAAAGTGATTGCATTAATAGGAATATCCCTTTTAAAACAAATGGCATACTTGGTGTTGTCTACTGGGCACCACATTTTAAAACAAGTAGACAAAGTAGAAACAGTTTAGATGAAAGCAAAATTTTAAGAAAAAGTTTAGAAAATAAAATATTTTGGTAAAAGTTAAGGAAATGGAGTATGTAAAATCTGATGAAAAGACTGACAGGATACTTCAGAGGCTTCTTTAAATCCAGATAGGGAGGTTACAGAGAGGACAAATATCAGTTGCAACACGGAGAGAACAAGAAGAAATGGGCTTGAACTGCAGAAATGAAAATGTATATTAAGCATTAGGAAAGAGTGTATAACAATGAGAGAGGTTAGGCAATAGACCAAGCTGCAAAGAAAGGCCGAAGAATCAGCACCACTGGAGTTATTCCAGGCTAGACCAAAGAAGAGACTTCCATCAGGTTTGCAGATTAGCCCAGTGCATATTAGCAAGCTCCTATGCTACCCTTCCCCACCCTTTTTTTTATAACTTGAAAATAAGTTTGTAAGCGTTTAGCAAACCCTTTGCAGTTCACTGTTATTTCTCAAACCCCTACTGCATTCTTCTTACTTCCTTATTTCCCCAAATGCTTCTAACCCTTTCACTAAGAGTTTTCATGAATTCTACTAAAGCTTTTCAACTTCCTAATACCCAGCATCCCCCAAAGAGCATTCATTCTGTCTACAAGCAGTAATAGTGTAACAGCCTTGTACCTCTATTATTAATTATTATTATTATTATATATTACTAGATATTAAAAGCCCACCATTTGGGATCAGGATCCTGTTGTGCTACTTACTGTGCATAATGTAAGAAGAAGATAGCCACTTCTCTAGCAAGTTAACTATACGTACCAACCACTATGTCAGCAGTTCAAATCTGACCTACATAAGTAGTGACATACATTGCCATTTGGTGGATGTTTTTTAGCTTGTTTGAAATGGATTAGTGGTCTCAGTCAAGGTCCTTTTTAACATGTGTCTACAACACAAGACCTACTGACTAGACTATTCACTCATCTGTTAGTGATGGTATAGTAATAAAGAAATCAATCATTTATGATACAAGAGGCCAGACTGAATGGTCCATTACTTGACTATTCCTCTAAAAAAGGGCACTACAGTGTTTTGCAACAATGGTCGAAAACACTATCATTTACAAGACTGACGTTAAAGTGCAGAGATGCAGCTGAAAAATTTTCCCAAGGAGTATTTTAGTTTAGTTGAAAGCAAAACGTTCCACGGGACATGTCATTTTCGATCACATTTCATTTAAAAAAATTGAAACAAAGCATTTTAATTAGGTGAACACATTCTGTTTCAACCTTATCAGAATAGAACATTTCAAAATGACATGTCATTTTGAAATTTATTTGATCTCATACTGTATTATAAATTATCATTTAAAATAAAAGTCAAAATTGGAATGAAACATATAGATTTGATCAAAATGGAATGTTTTGACTGACCTCAAAAGTTTTTAAAAGCTTCAGTTTCCGGGGACATTATGAATTTTTTGATATGAGAATTTCATGAGGGACAGAAATTCCAAGTTCTGACCAGCAGTGTTTTGGGCTTTTACTGCAGAACATTGTAGTATTTTATTTAGGGTTTGAACTGGAATGGTTTTAACCATATCATTTAAAATGGTTTCAAATGAAAAAGTAAACATTATGCAGGTGCTCCACGTAGCGGACTGATCCCTGTTTTTCGTTTTAAGTGTGGGGCTATTGATATTTACATTACAAAGCATTAGAAGACACTACTCTTCAAACTAGGATTGTTAGCACCAGCATATTCTAAGCATGTAGAGTACACCATATGGATTATACATTATATTAATCAAGAATTTATCACAAAATTAAGTGTGAGGACATACCCTCTTTCAACATCTTCTCCCTTCAGTAAGCCAAATATGCTAATATCATGACAGACAAGTATTTTAATTTTTTCTTATGCTAAGAAGTGCACTTGGACCCCGTCATCCCAAGAGTCTTCTTTCTACATTTCACACAATGTTTTAAGTTATGAATGGCCGTGAAATCACTACATCCCTGGGATATGATAGATTTTAACAGTTCCTAAGGATTGCTGCAATCTGTCATGTCAACAACCTTCAGATTAAAGGGTTTTAATCTGATTAGGGGCAGATTAAGGGTGCATTGACATGTTAGAATTACAGTCTAGCCTACTAAGTAGCCTTGAATTATGGGATTTCTTTTTCTTTTTCAAATAATGTTAGAAATAAATATGAATATATTACTAAAAAAAGTATTGCCATTTAAAATAAAGTTGTCTTGTGCTGTATTAAAACACACACACACACGCCTCAGAAAATTCCACTATGGTAAAATAATGTTATTGTTAAAAACAAATAAACCCTGTCTGCAAAAAAGAAATTCTTTCAGAACTAGACTGTTACTTTAGGAATAGCCCTGAGCAAGGACTGGTAAATAAACTGAATCACAGTAGCAGGGCCCTGGCAGATAGTGTGCCTCAAACATACACTCTGAGTCACAGGTGGTCTTCTGCTTCCTCTCTGCACCTGATGGGGGTGGTGATTTGCTGTTGGCTTATGCAATACCCATGCCCCAGCTCATTGTACTACCCAATGAAAATAAGGGAGTGAAGCCCAGTCTTTGCCCATGAACCTTTCCCTTTTCCCCACACATCTGCTCCAGGGAGTAAACAGATATATAGCTCCTCCTTACTCTGAGGTGCTACACAGAGATGTAAGAGGATGCTTTCTTATTACCTCCTACTCCCTTGTACAGACACATAGTCCAAGTTGTAGACTAGCTCAGAGTCCCCTGCCATTCCTACCTTGCCATTTGATGCTGAAATTTTGCAACACACATAGGACCTAAGCTGTGATGGCAAACAGGTGCCCTCCCATGCAGTAACAGTTGGAGGGATTATGCCTGCATAGGGCTCCTACCATGGTCAATGGAATCAGAGGCCACATATTCCTGGAGGGAATGTTATCGAGGGAACACCAGGAAAACAGGGAGTCAGGCTGGAAGCATCTCAGTGATATGGACAGAGCAGTGCACAGGGTTTAATAAAGTTCTACTTGTTCAATTTAGCAAAGAGCAAAGCTGAAAACAGGTTAATAAAACATGGTGGCAGAAGCTGACATGTGAGTTCTCTGTAGGGTGACCAGATAGTAAACGTGAAAAATAAGGACAGGGAGCTTTGAGGGTGGCGGAGAATAGATAGCCTATGTAAGGCAAATCTCCCAGTATTGGGATGGTCCAGATAACTTAGGGATATTGGATCACTCTAGTTCTCAAAAGTGCAGCAGAGGGCAGCATGAGCCATAGAACTTGGTCTGAAATGCTTTGGAGCCTTGAATTTTTCAAACATAAACCCAGTGATGGGCCCAGTGGGAAGAGGAGTTTGAACTGTACACAGACCTGCCATGCAGGAGGACAACAGAAGCAGGAAAGTGAAACGGGGATTGTATTTTACCTGATTAAGGAAGAAGACAGAGAGGTCTACACCACTGTGAAACTCACCACTGCCTTAACCCTCACAGCAGTCCTAGAGACCCTGGGGACCTAATGCTCCTCAAAGCAGAACAAAACTGTGGAGCACCTCAGGTTTTTTACTAGAGACCAGCCCAAAGGGGAGGGGATAGACCCTTATGTTATAGCCTTATGCAACAGGCTGCTACGTGCACCTCTGGGGTCTTGACAGACTCCTTTGCTTGATATAGGATAGTCTGCAGCACTTAGAATCGCTACCAGTGGGAGTGGCTGCTCCTGGAATGTAGTCTCACATTAGACAGATACTTAGACATGGAATGTGCCGCGTATACCTCTAGAAAACGGGTGAAAGCCCCAGGCAGCACATCCCCCGAGAATTACATGCAGTGGGTCAACAGCAAAGAGGAGAAAATGGCCAAGGTTCCATGCCTAGAGCAAGATGCATTTACCATGGGAGACAGCACGAGTGGCTAAAGGAGAAGGGCCCCACACAAGGACAGCATTGCAAGGAATGTGACAAGTTGAACCATGTTAGCAGTGTGGACAAGAACAAAGGAGAGTCTCAGAAAGATTCAGTCACACTTGCACAAGAGGGGGACAACACATTGAACAGCAGTGATGACTTTATGACTCTCTCCTTGAGTCTGAGACCATATCAGGTTCAGGTTGTCGGAATAGGAAAGCAACAAGGAATAACTTCCATTCATACATCAACGTTAATAGGGAAACACCTTGTGCGATTTCAGTGGGATAGTGGTGTCTCCTGCCATATGATTCATCGGGTGATTGGACTTGAACACACCCATTACAAAGGGCAAGCAGCACACACTAATAATGCACAATGAGAGCATAATGCTGCCTGTAGGAAAATGTGATCTCATAGTAACTAACCCAAAAAATAACAGATGGTACCAACTGAAGTGTGTGGTGATGGATGGTGAGCACCACAGACCCCTCTTCAGGAATACAGACATGCAAGGCATTGAATCCATTAACATGCTGCACTATTTCCCAGTCTCAATAGTGAAGCTGTTGGAAATCAAAGAGGCTACAGAAAAGGACATTCAGCTATAGGCAGTCAAGAGAATGATACTAGCAGGGTGGCCAGAAGACAAAAGCCAAGTACCAGTAGGAGCAAAATCATATTTTCAAATTAAAGATGAGTGTGCATGGAATCATATTTTGAGGACAGAAAGCTGTTGACCCCACCTCATTATGTAAGGCTATCATGCAAAAAATACATGCCTCACATTGGGCATTGACAGCTGCCTTGGAGGGGCTCAAGAATTTATTTACTGGCTGGGAATTTATACAACTCTGCTCCTTTATAGAAAAGTGTGACCACGGTTCCCTCTAAGCTGTGCACATGTGCATGCACACACAGATCCTAAATCCCCCCCACACAGCGAAACACTGTGTGCACAAAAATTGGCACAGAAGCACAAAAATTTGCACAAAAGAAATTTTTTGCACACACCGCCTGTCAAAAATTAGAGGGAACATTGGATGTGACATCTGCCAATTGCGTGATGACTGCCAGCAGAAAGAGACTTTCCTACAGGAAATGCCCACCCGACCACAGAAAAAAGCCTGAGCTACTCAATGTCTGGGAAGTTAATGCTGTGCCTGGTACAAGAAGCAAGTCAATGACTGGCAAACTGAGGGCCACACTGCAAAATGTGGCATTCCAGACCATGTGTTCCCTGACACTGTAGCCCAGTTTGCCTCAGAATAATTTTAGAAATTTGCACGGAAATGGGAAATTTGACTATAACTCCTCTTCCCCAGCACACCTACAGCAATAATAAGGTGAAATCTGCTGTGAAAATTACTAAGAGACTGTTACAGAAAGTTGTTTTTTCTGGTTCAGACCTCTTGTTAGCATTAGATAGGAATACCCTATCACAGCAGTGCCAAAAGAGTCCAAATGCAAACACTAAAGGGATGAAAGACCCAAACCCTACTACCAGTCAGTAAAGACCTGTTGCAGCCAGAAGGATGGGGATACTGTTGAGAGGAGATGGTGTGATGAAAGGGGAATGTTCTTAATTTTTGTCTGAATACTATGTGTGTGCCTCAGTTTGCCCTATATGTTACTTAAGTATCTAGGTGGTAGAACAAGGGTGTGTAATCGTTACAGAGACCCTAGAGGGCGGGTGCGACTGCTGTCGGGCTGCATGGGCACAGATAATGGCTGACATTCTGTATTCTGGCAGCCAATGGCCAGGGCCCACCCTCTGCAAGTGCCAGCTAGAGGTGTTGGAGAACAAAGAGGTGGAAGCCTGTTTGTCTAGGAAAGAGACAAAGGACAAAAGAGGAGACAATTGGGCATAATTGAGGGTGGGCTGCTGGAAGTGAGTCAGTCTCCTGGTATGGGACTTGGGGAGAGAGCTCAGGGCTCTGGGTCCCCACAAGATGAACTTTGCTGTATTTTCCTGCTTTCTGTGCTAACAAGAACTGTTCTACTCTGCATTTCAGTGGACTAATAAATCCTTCTGTTTTACAAGGCTGGCTGAGAGTCACTGCTGGCTGCAAAGTTAGGGTGCATGACCCCTTTGGGAGCGTGTAATTCTTCCCCAGGTGTCCTATCCAGGTGGACTCACTGCAGGAAGCTCACGGTGAGGACAGGCGTGCTGAACACTCAGGCACTGAAGCCAAGGATGCTTGCTCTAGTGAGAGAGTGCTCTGAGGAGCTGTCAACTACCAGAGACCTCATGCTCAGTGGTTCCAGAGTCCCGTGCCTGTGCATTCTGTGACAGATGGTCAAGAATGAGAGAAAACAGGCACTAGAATATCACAGTTCAGCCAAGGGCCTATCTCGTATTAGGATCTAAGCCTTTAGAAAGAAACCAGAAGGAGTGGACTAAAGGAGTCATGAGGGGTGCAGTGGAAATCAGGTCCTATGAGCTGACTATGCAAGAGGAACAAGTGATCCAAGGGAACAGAAGGCCTAAGGTACCAGTGAACACCCGGAGAGAAGTTACAGAGACAGAACCCTCCAAGGCTATCCCCACAGGAAGGGAGGAAGCTCCACAGAGAGGATTTGCTACATTTGGAGACAGATGACAGAGACAGGTCATTTCTAGTGTGGTTGCCTGTTGAGGAGTCCAAACTATTTTGAAAATTACATAACCAGCTGAGTCTGTGGTAAAGACAAGACCCCAACTGGACTATGTATGAGCAACTTCTGGCTAAAGGGACACGGGGTGGGGATCTGGGTGTCTATTATTTGTTTTAATAGTTATATTAAAAGGTTTGTAAAAGAGGAAAGATGCATCATGAACAGTGGAATTGGAATCAGAGGGCTCATGATTCTTTGAGGGACTGTTATTGATGGGACTCAAGGCAAACTGGGAACATGGGTATTTAGGCTGGAAGCAATTCAGCCATGTGGACAGAGCAGAGCAAAGAGTTTAAAGTTTCTCTAGTTCAACCTAACCTGCATTCAGCTACACTCTTTGCAAATGAAACAGGGCTTGTCCATGGGTAGGCATGATGAGTCTAGGGTCCTGAGGATAGCTAATTTTACACATTTCCAAAGTAGCTCTCTAAGTGCTGGCTGGTCCAGGGCTGGAATAAATGCCCAGCCTCGACCCCATCCAGACACATCCTTTCTGAAGAGTGAAGCAATTCCAGAACAGGGCCTCAGACTGTCAGAGGGCCATAAACAGGCAGTCTGTGATTTTGATTCTTTCTTTTATATCTCTATAACTAGCTAAGTGATAAGAATACACCTAAATTCTTAAAGTATGGGCTTTTACAGACAGGCCTGAATATCTATATCCTAACAGGGTCTATCATAAATTGTCCAATTGTATGACTCAGAGTACACTAATCTCAAAGCTCAGCTATACATATTAATATGGTGGAGTAGAAGTCAGTTCTCTGACTGGTTTGGGGTTTGAGTTTTAGCTTTGAACACATTCCTGTGAATAATGTGAGCTACAAGAGGGCATTCCAAGTCTATTCTTTAGGATGTTAACTATACATCTGTGCCCTTTGCTTGCTTATGTTGTCTTATGCACGTGACATATATTTTCCAATATTCTTCACTATCCACACAGAGACAATGAGGCTATTCCTTTTATGTAGAAGATGGAGTCAGAAAACAATAAATTTTAAGTCAGATAATTTCTTGCTACAAATAAAGCTTGCCAGATCAGAGAGCATCTAATTTTGTCATTCTCAAGCTGGTAGAAGGGTTCTATCTGGATAGCTCATGGCATATGATCACGTGGATGCCTAAATAAGATGCTTGATAGGAGTACCATTTCCAAGTTCTTTAACGTACAGGTCAAAATCTTCCCTCATGCACATAGCACTTGAGATTCTGTTTCTGCTGTTGTGGATCTGGTTGTGGTTATGGGAGGGCTTTGAAAAGTCACATTGCCCTTGCGCACGGTCAATGTTCACACAATAGTTGGGGCCATCCCTGTACATGCATACAAAGTTCAGGATCCCTTCTCCATGCTGGCTGACAATCACTGGATTCCATAGGCATGATTCTTCTCTCATTTACACCTGTGTAAAATTATGAATAAGTCCATGAAAGTCAATGGTAGGTCGAATCTGGTATAACAGAAGAATCAGACCCCTTAGTTCACTTTCGTTCCTTTTTTTTGGTCAAAGCCTGCCTTCTGTTTTGAAAACACTGGTCTTAATGCAGATATGCAACTGGTACATGTCCCTCTCTTGCATATTGAAATGTTCAGAAAAAGGGCTATTTCCATCTTGCAATTCAAAGAAAATACCGTATCTGGCTCAGATTTGACAGGAGGATTTTGGCCTGTAAAAAGGCTTTGAGAAGTGGGAATTGTATGAGCTCAGCCTGTGAATCATCTAGCCTTTCTTCAATGTCAGGCTAAATTCTAAATACAAGAAATTGGTGTCTGAATCTCTATAGCCTTTGAGGTATTTTTGTCCAGAGTTAAAATTAACCCCATATTCTACCCACCTTTTTCTTCACTGCATGCCCCCTCCCCCATATAGAGGTAAAACAAAGCCTGTCTTTTTTATGTTAGACAACAATTCTGAACCATCGTGAGGTTTTAAATATTTATTTATATTACCATCATGCCTAGGAACTCTAGTTATGGACTAGAGAAAGTAGGCACTAGAGTACAACAGTCCTATTCCCATGATACTACAGACTTCTGTATATGCCTATGATATACTATACTACATTAATTTCTCGTAGACTCCCAATGAGCCATTCATTGTGTTAGTGCAAACACAGAACAAAAAGACAGTCTTTTGCTCCAAAGAGTTTACAAGTCTAAGTAGAACTTACAATCTAAGTAAATACGATTCTCCCCTTACTCTGGTTCTTTCTTGCCACTCTGGTATTGCCAAGGGGCTGCAAACTGACTGTATCTTACTAACTGAGAATTTCCGTGGCATGGGACAGTGCCAGTTAACGTGGAGCCTTCTCATCTAACTCCTTGGCTGCCTAGGCTGCAAAGAAAGCATTCTAGGAGTGGAAGAAGAGTGGCCAAAACTATGCCCTTCTTCAATTATTGAATGTAGTTTATAGCAGCTTATAACTTATAGCTGTTTGCAAAGGAATATAGGTGTAACAGAGAATCTAGGCCGTATTTTCTGTACTGCTTGAATATAATCATTGGTGACACTTAAAATCTGTGACTATTCTATCTAGTCAGTAAGGCTTAAAAAAATATACTGATATAGCCACCTCTTGGTAATACTTTAACATGCTATCTCCCAGACCAAGGAGTTCCAACTCACTGGAATTCAACTAATTAAATGCTCGAGCAACTCTTGCAAACCACGAAGGGAGTGCATGGACACACAGGCAAGTACAAAGTGAGCAAGACAGATATTGTTCCGATTCCGTCTCCTTCCTATCTGATAGCTAGTTTGGTCATTCTTTGCTCCTATTTGAGCTAGTCGCAGTTATAAAGTGAACAGTGATGAATCATTTTTAAGTCAGGTGATACTGCTGGAATGGATTAGACAGATGGGTATCTTTTGCTTCAGTAAACCTAATCCTAAAGACCAGAAAGGTACTATTGATGTTATGCTGGCATAAGACAAAGCTTTTAGATTCTACGCTGCCATGGAAATATATATGTTGACAGCACTGCTTGATCTGCATTTTAAAAAGTAAATTTGAAAGAATGCTTTCCTTTGGTACAGAGATTTATCATTGAAGGGAGATATGTGTTCCCGGGGAGAGGGGAAGCAGAGAGGAAGTCATTCTCCTCGAACAGAGGATTGCCAGGAAAAAGAGATGTCTGCTTTAGTTTTCTATAGGTTTCAAATAACTCAAGTTGCAGACAGAGAAGTTGTAAGGAAAGAACACCAGTGTTGAAGTGTACACCACAATCTTCATCTCCATCACAGAGTTAATTCCATATCTGGAACAACCATTGGACACACAGTGTCAAATTCATACATTAACAACAAGCCCTAAGTAAGAGGACTGGAGATTAAAGCCGCTCAGAGGATTAAACAAAAAAATTAAAACAAATTTACCTGATATTTTACCACTGGAAAGAGTTCTACCTGTCAGCCCAGATTTTCAGAAATGTAAGACCACAGGTAGGCTCCCACGGCCCTATTTAGGCACCCGTGTGATTTGCAAAACTGCTGAGCACCCAGGAGTTGCCAGTGAGCTTTTATTCATTAACAGGGTTATTCACCTCAGAAGTACTGCCATACCCACTCCATCTACTCTGGCTGTTTGCATTTGGGAGTGAGAGTTCTATAAGGAAGAGAGAAGCTATTCATTAGATTTATTTAAATCAAATAGCCTGAATAGTAATAAGGAGGAAAAGAGAGGACTGAGGGTTAGGAGATGTAATACTCTGCTCAAGCACCAGAAAGATCATTTGAATATGCTCCCCCAGCACCTCTGGTTATATTTCTATAATGTGGACACTTCACAGCAATAGGGCAGTGTTCCCAGAAACCCAGGCCAAAACCCTGACTTTAACACAGTTAATACAATGACACATACAAGAGTAGATGGCCACCATATACCTTTTTCAAATGGAACTGAATAAGCACTAGACTGGTGTCTGATGAATGGTTAGTGATAGCACAGACATACAGTAGAGACTAGTGGATCCATTCCATGCACTTGATAAATATATGAAATGGCATATGTTGTGATGAAGCCCCAGCAGCTCTCTGAAGCCAGAGCCCTAGCAGACATGGAATTAAGTGAGCTGAAGAAGAAGGTGGAACTCAGCCTTTGCAGGTATGACTGTGGAATCCATATTTGGTGAATGTGGGTCCTACTCCCCCTGTACAGTCTAGTCCATGCATAAATCTACGATAGCTACCAGCTAAGGCACTTTCTCCTTTGGCTCAAGCAACAGAGGCTAACAATTTTTCCAATAAAGTAGCCAGGTTCAAACCTCACTAACAGCCCAAGCAAAGACAGTAACAACCACAAATGTTCACACTTGGACAATTAGTTGGTGCAAATGTGATGATAGGAAGAAGACTGCAAAGCCTTCTTTAAACATTTGTCAGTAAATCTCTCTCCCTCAATCAGGGAAGAACCTATCTATTTTAAAAATTATGGTTGACTCATGTAGCCAAATATAATGATCTTCCATGTGCAAAAGAGGACAGGAAAAGATTTAAAATGTCATAAAATTCCCTACAACTGCTTTCTGCTGATATCTCTCTCTCTATAAAGTGCTTCCTATGCTCAGTCTGAAATATTCATTGCCCTAATGATTTCTTCAGGCATGCTCCTGTACATAAAGATTAATACCTCCTATCAGGGAACAAAAACAACTCCAGGGGAACAGTTACTGGAAAACGCTATAGGGCCCAAATATGTTTTTAAAAACTATTTGTTTTTCTTCTTCTGTACCTGAGGAAAGGAGTTTGACCTTGTCTTTCAACTGTGGACTTCACTATTGCTATCCATGTCTTCACAACTAAAAAAAATCTCTCTCTATTTTATGGGATTGTCCTACATTTTCATGTTAACCATAATCTTCCTCCTCCCACATAAATGTGATATATATACTTGCACCAGTGTTGAGCCAAACACATCACCGTATCAACTACATTTGCTTTCTATGTGGCTCTCGTGACAATCAGAAAAATTCTGTCGCTTACCATGACCCCATTTTTCCATATTTTTTTTCCATTGTGCTAGTTCACCCAACATAGAGGAAGTAATTCCTTGATATTTAGCTCAATGCAACATCTGAAGCCCTGTAATGTATGGTGAGCACTCAGGCTGGTTTGCCAGGAGAGAGGGCAGAGCAGTTCTTTTAACTGCACAGACAGAAACCTTGGAGTGAGACTATTCAATCTTCTGGAACCCTTTTGTTCAGAGAGAAAGGCTGAACTTGTGGTGAAGGCACCGAACTGGGACTCAGGAGAGCTAAGTTCACTTCCTGACTCTGACATAGCATTTCTATGTGAATGTTGGCAAATTATTTAATCTCTCTGTCCCTCAGTTCCCCATGTGTTAAATGGGAATGCTACTACTTCTTTATATCTATTTAGACCTAAGTGTGCTTGAACAGTGCCTAGGACAAAGGGGTCTCTTATCTAAGATGAGGCCCTAGACATTATTGTAGTACAGATTATTAATAATTGCTCACACTGAGCATATTTAGAGGGTTACCACAAGCAATAGCATAGTCACTCCCATACTAGCAGGACATCGACATTTCATTAGCGTAGGCACCTTCTACACCAATTTGTGCAAAATGCAATGATTTTTATGATCTAGACACATGCCTATGATATACTATACTACACTAATTTCTCATAGACCCCCAAAGAGCCATTAGCTTCTAAAAACTTTGGCCAGTGCTGACCGGGGATCGATTTTGAACTGGTGGACTAGAGGTGAAAAGCATTATTCCATTTATCCCGAAGTACAGCCACATGAAAAAAACTGTGGGATATAAAAGGGAGCCAGAATAAAAAGAATGCAAGAGTCCTGCAGTCATGTTCAGAAGCACATGAAAGGATTGTAAAAAGGCAGAGAGGATGAATCCAAACCATGCATTTGACAAATATATGAAACAGCATACGTTGTTATGAAAACAAAGCTACTCTCTGAAGTCTAAGGGCCAGGGCATTGGCAGACATGGAATCATGTGAGCCAGACAAGGAGGTGCCTTTTCATATACTTGACAAGTTCACAGAGTGAATTTCCAACACTTCTCCATGGTTGTGCCTATACTATCAGCAACCCCCTGAGCTACTGCATCTTTCAAACCAGCAAAAACAAAAATCTTCACATAATTCTTAGGTTCTTACTTGCTGTTTATTAGACAAACTCCCATTTATTTCATTTGGAGTTTCCCTGAATAAGTAGATGTACAAACTGTAAGTAAATGTCAAATAAAGACCTCGAAGTTTGTCCCAAATAGTAATCACACACGCAATAAAAATTAAAGAAGGTTCATGATAATGAGGAATATTTCAGATAGAGATGGTCAAAAACATCTTTTTTCAACAAAAGATCATATTTTTCTTTGAAAAGACATTTTTCATTCATATTTTTGTTTAGCTGAACCCCTGATTTTGACAGAAAAATTTTGATTAGGTCAAATATCAGACATCATCATATTGGCTGGGGGGAAAAAGCTAGTTTTGTCAACAAATTTCACAGGCCCAAATGTTACTGTCTTACCTCTAGGTAAAAAGTTTTTTAAAATGATCATCACACAGTAAAATGTAGTTTTATTATCTCAGATAAAAATGTATAATTTAAAAAGGTCTAAAGACTTTAAAAAGAAAAATACTAGTCTGAGTTTTAACTACTGCTATTTGCTTCGCACTGTACCCACTTATTCCAGTCATCAGACACTGGAAGGGTATTTCTAGGCTATTCAATTGCCTGATAAACACATTAGGCTTGATTCTGATCTCACATACAAAAAATTGTCACTTCTGTAACAACATTGACTTCAGAAGGATTGCTCTTAATTTACTCTAGTGTAAATGACAGGAGAATTTGCATCTTCTAAATTAGATCTTCTAAATTAGAGTTTAAGTGACTTGGTAGCTATTTTTTTAACCCACTAAATGCAGAAACCATAGAATAACTTGGGTTACAATGGGCCTTAAGTGGGTTGTGCAGTTCAGCCACCATGTAATATGAACAAATATTTAATAACTATATGGTTACACAGGGACAAATTCAGAATGCAATGACACTGGTGTAAATGTAAAGTGATACAAGTGAAATCAATGTTTACATGCTAAAAAGCTACATATATGCTTTCAGTGCAAACTCATTCTTTATGCCCTTAATAACTGGCAGTGCCCTATTAAGAGAGTTCTGGAGATGATTTGCTGGGGTGTTGCAAACCAGAATTAAGGTGTATTGGTAAAAGGTGCACATCACCTATTTGTATTATGACGGGCAGTACCCAACAGAATTATTAGTTCTTTACTTCTCATGAACACAATATTCACAGTATAGTTTTAAGAAACAAATTAAACACTCTTCAACTATAACAAGAAAGGGGCTGGGCTGATAATAAACCAAGATACTGTTGTTATATAAATGATGAGCCAGATTCTTAACTGATATAAATCATCATGGCTTCACTGGAGTTGATAGAGTCACTGTGATTTGACATCAGCTAATAATCTAATCCGATATGCAGTGCTTCCAAGTCTAGGGGAAAACAATTTTTTCTTGACTGTAGTACACTCGTTCTTCATAAAAATGTGGTTAAATATTCAAAAGGTTACTTAATACATTTTCAAAGTAAGTGCATCTCTGCAAATCAGAGTTAGCCTACTGTCTGGGTACGTCTCGGATGATATGAATGTTGCTAAGGTAACTACTAATTTCTACCCCAGAGTAAACAATTACAGAAAGCTTGACAGCTAATTTCATTTTGTAAAATAGACTCTGGGGCAGGGCATGCATTTTATTTCCTCCTGCAGATATTGACCCCAGTTTGGGTTGTGGACCCACTTGTCTGCTTAAATCAGAGGTCACCTTCACCATCTGCCAATAAAACTCTGAAGGCAGCAGCCAATAACTCTGATCCCTGAGGTCTGTCAGCTTCACGTATCCTTTGTTTTTTGTTCCATGTCAAGTTTATGAGTCAAATTTCTTGACTCTCACAGTGAGGCGCAGAAACAGTTTCTTGGCAAAATCATATGGCAAGCTTCTAAATAAAGATACATAGCTGCTCCCACCTGGGTTTCCCCTGTAATATGAATTCCTGCAGGAAGTGAGCCTATTATTAAACTGTTGCCTTTTCACATTTTGGCATTCAATTAATGGAATCCATTGTTAGAAATAATGGGCCAGCTGTTAGTAATTCATAGAAAATGCACAGCACTGCTTAAATGTTTATTGGAACCCCTTCTGAAAGCCCATATTCCCGTCAATGTTTACGACCAGCTAATGTTCTAAGTCTCTTTGTTTTTCTCCACTTCTTTTTTCCTTTATTGTCAATCTCTCATGTTTGTGGAATTCTGTATTTTCCCTTCTATGCATCCGATGAAGTGGGTTCTAGCCCATGAAAGCTTATGCCTAAATAAATTTGTTATTCTCTAAGATGCCACAAGTACTCCTCGTTCTTTGTACTGTACCTGACACATTTTACTCTTGTCGTTGCTTTTGGGTATATGTCAATTAAAGGCTAGACTGGAATATGCAAGATTTCTCAGTTTGAGTCAGCTTCTCCGCAGTTGCAAATTAGAGCAGGTCCACTGCCTTCAGTGGAGCCATGTCAATTTGACTCAGCATTAAAATTGGACTGACGTAAATGCAAAATTACCAGTGTGGTCTCTACCTTTATTAAAAGTAAATAAACTTCAAATCAAAATCTTCCCTCAAGACTATTGAATAAAGACCAAATGATCAATGATCCAATTCTGTCAATTTATACAATGCCTTCTGGACATGGTTAAGTTACTACTTTTTTCTAAAACAGATAAATCTATTGTAACACAAAGAGGAAACTAGCCTAATATAAGAAACACCATTACCAATCTTTATAATTGCTATGTACAAGTTCTTAGGGTTACCACGATATTCTACATGCTAAGTACAGGAAAATGCCATGACAGTGTTAGCTGGCAAAAGATAAAGTTTTAAAGATTTTATTTGGAATACAGGCAAGATAATTCTCTGGATATAGAAGTGAAGGTAAAGGCAAGGGAACTGGCCAAGTTCTAATGATTGTCATATCAGTTTTCTATTGCTAAACCAGGCTCATGTATGTGGGCATTTTTGTGTAATGAAAGATGTTAAGGGAAAGGCATTAATTTTCTTTATTTAAGTACGATCCATTTAGCAAAAGGCAAAATTACTGTTGGATTTCTGATTAAAATATCTCCTCCACATTCCCAGAAATGAAGCAAAGGATCTTACCAATTTTAGAGAAACTGAGGCTCACCTGATTAAAAAGAGAGTAGCTGAACTGTGCTTTGGTTGGAAGACCTTTCAATTAGAATTTGAAAATGTCTGTTCTGTGGTAAAAGTGACCTATTTGGGTTTTCCATATACAGCGGAGTCACATCTTATGCGGGGGTTAGGTTCCAAGGTCCCCATGTAAGATCAAAATCACGTATAGTCGAGTATAGCCCATCACCGGCCCCGCTCAGCCCACTGCCGTTCTGGGGTTCCATCTGCCAGCTCTTGCCAGCCGGGATCCTGGCCGCCGGCCCCACTCAGACTGCTGCTGGCCTGGGGTTCTGTTCTCTCAGCCAGCAGCAGGCTGAGCGGGGCCAGTTGCTGGGACCCCAGACCGGCAGTGGACTGAGTGGTACTGGAAACGGGCTATACTCCAGGCCGGCAATAAGCTGAGTGGAGCCGCTGGTGGACTGAACAGCTCAGTCTGCTGCTGGCCTGGGGTCCATTCACTCAGCCAGCAGGAGGCTGAGCCCCCAGGCCAGCAGCAGGCTGACGGGGCCGGCGGCCGGGATCCCAGCTGGCAGGATCCGGAAGACAGAACCCCAGACCGGCAATGGGCTGAGCAGCTCAGCCCACTGCCGGTCTGGGATCCCAGTCACCGGCCCCACTCAGCCCGCTGACAGTCTGGGGTTCCGGCTGCTGGCCCCTTGCCAGTTGGGATCCCAGCCGCCGGCCCTGCTCAGCCTCTCGCTGGCCTGGGTGAACAGAACCCCAGGCTGGCAGCGGCTGAGCCTCTCAGCCCGCTACCAGTCTGGGATACCAGCCGCCAGCCCCGCTCAGCCAGCACTACTGCCTTTTTTTTTGCAGAACGTGTGTAGTTGAATTTGCCCAAGTTAAATGCGCCTATGATGCGACTCCACTGTATTGTATTAGTGCTTTAATGAAACCTTACTTATTTCTGGGGAAATATCATGTATTCTCCAAAGAAAGCAAGTAAGAAACACCTTTCGGTTAGTTTAGTGTTCAAGAGGAACTGAGGTATGAAATCCTTGACTGGTTCGTAGAACAGCGTCAACAGGCATCACGGCAGCGCAGGTTGCTTTGCAGTACTTGGTGCACTTTTCAACCCTGACTTGTTATGTGGGAGTGTAGCTTGTTTTCTATGACATTCAGGCTTTGATGTCTAAATCAACAGTAGTGATATTTTTATAATGTGGATATATGTCCCTTACAAACTGGACTGAAACTATCAACTCCTTTGTCATAAGTTTATGAAAAAGCTGGCAGATGGTGAAGACCTTTAGTCACCATGTTAGATTTGAAGTAGTGAACTGTGGGGTAGAAAGCTGAGTATTCCACTACCAATTCCCTGAGCCATCCAATGCCCTGTATTCCCCTCCTTCAGGATAGACTCTTGATCTGATTCTCCTACTAAAGTGTTAGATAATTAACATTCTCCCCTCAAAACCATCTAACATCTGTACAATCATGTCAAGCTTCTCTGCAGGCATGAGTGACTTTTGCAAAGAAATTTGAGGAATAAATCCTCCTCCTTTAGTAATAATTTTATGATGATGGTGAAACCATCCCTTTCTGAGAAGATCACGTTAGAAGTAGCAATTCCTGTCTATATAATATGACTATCGTAAAGACTCTACATGACAGATAGAAAAAGGTCACGGGTTCAAGGCGTTTTGGAATATGAATATTTCTCATGTACCTGACCAGATAGCTTCTATTTTATTGCTGCCAAAAATCTTTACTGTCCATTTAAATCCCTAAAAATATTTTTTCACACCTCTCACCAAAAAACCCTAAGTGAATTAACTTAGACTTCTGTATATGATGCAGATCAGCACACAAAGAATTAATGAATGTAGACTGATTCATATAACACCCCAGTACTGTTATATGAAAGCCTTTAGTTATACATAGTCTAATAGGTATTTTAAATTAACATCTCATTGTACATGTATACATCAAAATTCATGCAACAGAGTCATTGATATAGTGAAAAAGAAATCACTGATTCTCACAGATGATTCTGTCTTTATTAAGAATGGTCATAGGATGATCACTTTTACCAGCATCCCAAATTTGGTTACACTAATGGTGCAAACTGAGAGACTTCCCAATATTTGACATTATGTCTTGCTGCATGGGCACAGTCATAATCATGTACTACACACAATGACCTAACTAGCTGGCCGTGTAACCACATATGGATAAAGGTACCATGTAATCAAATCCATACCAACATGTCTTTACTGACACCTCTTTATTCCTTAAAAGATACTAGACTTAAGGATATGCTACGTAGGGAGTCAGTACATAAGGTCTTGCATTTTGTTATCAATAAAAACCTTTCCAGCACTCTTAAAGGTTTTTTCCCCTTTCTATTCAAGTCCAGCTGAAGATCCAGATTCCATTTCTCCCATGAATCACACAGAGAGGGATGAGCCAGAACTCTGTCTTCAATTACACTGTTCTACAGCCAAAATGCTTCTGAAATAACTGTAGTCAAACTTTACTAATTCTGGGTCACTGAGAATGAAAATGATGCTTAAAATTGTTGATTGGCTCTAGTTTTCAAGATATGCTATTGGATCAGTATATACGAGCCTTGACATGGGAATGGTGGAGGATAAGGGAGTTATAAAGGGAAGGGATCTCAATTTAAACCAGAAATGACTAAAATACATCTTTGACTGGATCTATGATTAAATCTATGACTGGGTTTGGACAGTACTTGCTTTTTAGGCAAAACAATGAATGATGCAATCTGAAGCTGGTATTGCATCATACATGATATGAATTGCATCAAGTTATTCCTAGAAGTCATGGATGATGCAATCATAACGAAGCTTCCATCACTCTGCTGAACAAATTGCCCTATATCAGCTCTAGAAATCATACAATGTCATGCTCTCTTATTTGTCAGTGTTTGATTTTGCAAAGGGACACATTTCTGTTTAGCCAAAGTGAGCAGAGATGCCTCGTTCTTGTATGAACAGTGCAGATAACTTCTGCTATGTTTGTGGTGAAGTGACTTTTGCATCACAAAAGCGCAGTATAAGCACTATGGCTAAGAAAGCCTATCCCCTTTATTTTGGCTGCAAAACTGGAGATTGGGACAAGAGGTGGGCCCCACACATATGCTGCAACACTTGTGCAACAAATCTTCGCTAGTGGTTGAACAGAAAAAGGAAATCTATGCCTTTTGCAGTGCCAATGATTTAGAGAGAGCCAACAGATCATAGCAGCAATTGTTACTTCTGCATGGTGCCTCCAGTTGGGAAAGGTGTGTCAAAGAAGAAAAAGTGGACTGTGCATTATCCAAACATTCCATCAGCTATACGCCCACGGAGAAGGACTGCTGGTTCCTGATGCACCAGAATCATTCTCACTTGAGTCAGACGAGGAAGAAGAAGAGGATGAAACTTCTGGTCCTGAACCATCAATGTCACAGGACCCACATTTTCTCCCATCCTCCTCCTCTGAACCGCACCTCATAACACAAGATGAACTGAATGACCTAGTCAGGGATTTGGAACTACCCAAGAGTAAGGCAGAGCTGTTGGGCTCCAGACTACAGCAGTGGAATCTCCTGACAGGTGATGTTAGGGTTTCCATGTTCCGTGACCGTCAAAAGGATCTTGTCCCATTCTTCTTCATGGAAGGTGATCTTGTAGCCTGCAACAACATCGATGGTGTGATGGCAGCCCTCAACATCGTTCACGATCCAGACGAGTGGAGACTCTTCATTGATTCATCGAAGACGAGTCTTAAAGCTGTTTTGCTGCATAATGGCAATGTTTTGCCATCAATTCCAGTTGGTGATGCAGTCCATATGAAGGAAACCTATGACAACATGAAACAACTTTTGAGGTGCATAAACTATGACCAACATCAGTGGCATCTTTGTGGCGATTTGAAGGTTGTTGCTCTCTTGCTTGGTCTGCAGACTGGATACACAAAGTACTGCTGTTTTCTCTGCGAATGGGATAGTCGTGCAAGAGGTTCCCACTACATCAAGAAAGATTGGCCACTCCGACAGTCATTGGAGCCTGGGAGGAAAAGGGTTCAGCATCCACCACTTGTTGAATCAAGGAAGATTTTGTTACCACCCTTACACATCAAGCTGGGTCTGATGAAGAACTTTGTCAAGGCCATTGACAAAACACAAGCAGCTTTCAAGTACCTCCGTGGAAAATTTCCAAGGTTAAGTGAAGCTAAGATAAAGGAAGGTGTCTTTGTTTGTCCTCAGATTCGTGAACTTCTTCGAGATGATGCATTTGACCATGTACTGCGTGGCAAGGAAAAGACGGCATGGAAAGCCTTCCAGTCAGTGGCAATACATTTTCTCAGAAACAACAAGGCAGACAACTACAGGTTGTTGGTGGAAAACCTCCTCAAGGCATACAAAAGCCTTGGTTGCAACATGTCACTAAAGATACATTTTTTGCACTCTCATCTAGATTTTTTTCCACCGAACTGCGGAGCAGTGAGCGATGAGCACGGCGAGCGATTTCACCAGGACATTGCAACAATGGAGAAACGCTATCAGGGCAAATGGAGCCCATCAATGCTTGCAGACTATTGCTGAACAGTGACAAGAGATGCTCTATTTAATGAATACAAGAGACAAGCCAAGAAGCGCCGAGTAGACACTGAATAGGACTAAATTATGTACATAATATTTTTTTGCCTTTTGTTTCATAATACATTTTATTTATATAACCCTTTTGCTGATTTTTAAAGTGTTACATAAACAGGACAGGTGAAATATTATCATGTAAAGCAACCATAAACACATGAAAAGACCTAGGTTTACAATTTATGATTAAAACTCTACTATCTACACAATATACATAGACATAAAATGTAAAAACTTAAATATCTTAGAAACAGTAGCCAATCAGTTGTTTTAATTGTCATATTTGAATTCAGCACATCAAAATACATAATAAATGTCACATTTTATCTCTGAAGCAGACGACTTCTAAAAAATTGTAGACCAGTATTATGTAAAAATATAGAGCTGAGGAACCTATGGATCATATCTTTGTAACGGCAAAACTGTCTAAGGTGAAAAGCCTAACTGGGTTCCCTTATGGAGCACAAGGTCTGTGATTATTCCAAGCCCCCGTGAAGTGGGAGAAGTGGCAGGAAGGCTCCTTGTAGCCTCTTTAGCTGTACAGCCATGAAGGGCCAGAGACAATCAAGTCTATAGTCTGCCCTTGCTGGGTGATGGGCCTGATAATCTAATAAACCTTTTTCATCTCTAACAACTTTGATTTTATAATCCTCTCCTATAATCATTATTTTCTTCTTCAGTGCTGTTAGAATTTATGCAATTGCTGATAAAATATAGCAATTTCTCAGCTACTACCTTTTGGATCTTTGAGGGAAACATTTTGGTTGTAGCTGCTATCTGGATAATTATCCTTTCTGGGGGAAAGGAAAAATAGGTGGATTGCTCTAACAAACAAATGTATTGTGTTGTCTCTGCTATCATAGTATTCAGTCATAGATTACTAAGCTTCTTTCCAATCTCTTCTGTCAAACTCTTTGTAACATTGCCAGATGGCCTATGGCCACTTGCAGTTTAGTAAATAAAGTTATCCCTTTTACATTACATTACATTACTACTATTATTAGTATGTACTATTGTATGTACTATTGTATGTACTATTGTTACTATTATTAGTATGTACTATTATTACATTACTACTTTCAGAGTTTTCTATTTAAGTGACAGATTTCAGAGTGGTAGCTGTGTTAGTCTATATCAGCAAAAACAATGAGGAGGCCTTGTGGCACCTTAGAGACTAAAATTTATTTGGGAATAAGCTTTCATGGGCTAAAACCCACTTCATCAGATGCATGGAGTGAAAAATACAGTAAGCAGTATATATATTACAGCACATGAAAAGATGGGAGTTGCCTTACCAAGTGGAGGGTCAGTGCAAACAAGGCCAATGCAATCAAGGTGTCATTGCCCATTTCCAACAGTTGACAAGAAAATGTGAGTATCAGCAGAGGGAAAATTACTTTTTGTAGTGACTCATCCACTCCTAGTCTTTAGTCAGGCCAAATATGATGGTGTCCAGTTTGCAAATGAATTGAAGTGAAGAAATGAATTAACAGAGCCAGAAGAGTATCCAGAAGTCACATACTACAGGACAGGCCCAACAAAGACAGTAACAGAACGCCACTAGCCGTCACCTACAGCCCCCAACTAAAACCTCTTCAGCACCTCATCAAGGATCTATAACATCCTGAAAGATGATCCCTCACTCTCACAGACCTTGGGAGACAGGTCAGTCCTCACTTACAGACAGCCCCCAAACCTGAAGCAAATACTCATCAGCAGCTACACACTAAACAAAAATACTAACCCAGCAACCAATCCCTGCAACAAACCCTGTTGCCAACTCTGTCTGCACATCTGTTGAAGGGACACCATCATAGGACCTAAGTACATCAGCCACACCATCAGGGGCTCATTCATCTGCACATCTGCCATTGTTTTTGTTTCTATTTAAGTGGAGAGGTATATTCTTCCAGTGAATGTATCAAAGGGAAATTTTTAATTTCATGTCCAGTCAGGTCAGTGAGTTCCTGCCTCTTCTGAGGTGGGGAATAACATCTCCATACCATTCAGTCACTCAAGGTCTCTTACTCCTGAGAGTGAGCCAATACTTCTTGAGGATCGATATCACAACACAGCTCTGGTAAACACACTGTAAAATAAATCAACATAATACATTTCACACTTAAAACTGCATTAAAAGAACATTAAGGTTGCAAAGTCAAGCACTCAGAAGTTAAACTTGCCAGAATTAAAGTTGCGCTATGGATCCCTTGCGTTTATGCTTTATTACACACTGTGTAATTACATGATCTCCTACTACTTTTCCCACAGAACCTCTGTCTTATTCAGTGCACTGAGACAGCAAAAGGCAAATCCTTGACACAGATTTGTCACGGACCCTGCTCCAAAAGATGAGGGGGGATCTGGAGCATCTCAAAGAAGAAGTTGCCAGAGTCTTTTTAATATGACCAAAACAATGATTTCCCCTAGCTTTGCGGGCTATTACTGATTAATATTTATACTCCCTGTGGTACTGATATTTCATTCATTATTGGATCCTCCTCCTCCTTTGGAAAGTGCCTAGCACATTTTGGGTGCCATCACAGTATACTTTCCTTTTCTGTCCATTCCACCGTAAATGAAGATTGAAGAGCTGAATAGACACCTAGGTTCCCCAAAGGGTGTGAAAGGCCACTGGGGCACCCACAGATATCAAAAATGAGTGAAAGTGATGGAGGGAAGTGAGTGGTAGTGGGCTGGAGTCATTTGGAAGAAAGACTTAGAGTATAGGCATCCTTAGCAACGATCCAGAGGTAAGGACTGCTTCCCCTCACCACACACACGATCTTGAGGACAGTGGGCTCCCTCCCTTTTGGGTTTATCTGAATTACTGGCTTCCAGGCACAGATGGAATGGTGTTGCTGCAGTCTCCCCCTCCATCTGAAGGACTTCTCCCTTTTAAGGAGGAGTGCCCTGAGAAGGCTGGCTCCTGGGCAGGCCACAGAGTACATCTAGGAGATCTAAAAGCACTCCTACCTCCTTTTTGACACTCTCAGCAGTATATAAGGCTAGAAGACGGGGAAATAGGAACAAAACGGTCAAACCATATGAACATCAGCTGAAAATATTAGTCCATATCTTGCTTTCCTCACATATAGCAGCTACTGTTCACACTAGCTGAGAAATAAATTATTCCAGTCACACATCCCTGGAAATAACAACAACAACAAAAATCTATAATTTGTTTGTAATCTCCTTTTTAGTGCTCTCCCATGGTAATAGAGGTGCATTTCTATTATAGTTACCTTTGTTTACCAGATATTAGGCATATTACTTTCATTTATATATCTTCAAATGTTGAATGCTTGAGTGAAAAATAAAAGTTAAAAAATATGGAAGCAAAGACTATTCTAATGAGTGTTCCTGAAAATGAAAACTAGAAGCAATTTTCAAATTTCACAAGGATTAACAAAATAAAGGAAATATATTTTCTAAAATTTTGGGACATTTATCTGCCAAGATCCATGTACATAATGTTGTTTGCAACACTAAGATTATATAGTGGAAATATTGGCTTGTTCACAGAAGTTTTTTACTTATAAATTTGATGCATGTCTGACATTTCCTTTCTGCTCTGGGTTTTGTTATAAATCTCAACATAATTCCTCCATGTTCTGCCTCAGAAGTTCTAGACTGGTGGAGTTTTCAGTAGATTTAACATTGCAGATTTCGAGAGATCCTACGAATACAAAACCAGTCTGCCTTTCAAAAAAATCTCTAATTTATTTTATTTAAGAAAAGCACAATATAGGATTTTTGACAGCATAACTTCTTTGGACCACAGTTTCTTACAAGTGTATTTGTGTTTTGTTGTTACAGCTCATTGATTAAAATCAAAACATCTCACTCCTGGCCCAAAACATTCAGTACAAGCCAAAAAAAATAGAATAGAATTATTACTTGTAACTAAAGGAAACGATGTCAGGATTGATCTCTCCTCTAAATGTTCATATGTACAGTGTAACGTATCAAAGTTGCACAGATGAATTTTAATGAGTGGGGAGATAAAATCAAAATAGATATCACATTTACAAAGCCAAATTATTAATGCTTAAGAAATGTTGGTTCATACAACACCCTAGATAACATATTAACAAATTTAAATGGACCATTAAGATGCTTTTGCAATTTTGGACAAAAACATCTTTGTCCGAGTTCCTGCTCTTTACCAATTTTCCCTTCTCATATACCTGTGCTGTGTCCCCATAAATCAAGGGGGGGCAAACTTTTTGGCCCGAGGGCCATATAGGGGTTGAAAACTTGTATGGAGGGCTGGGTCAAGGAAGGCTGTGCCTCCCCAAAGAGCCTGGCCCAACCGCCTATCCTACCCCCTCCCACTTTCCTGACTGCCCCCCTTAGAATCTCATTCAACCCCTTCTTGTTCCCTGACTGCCCTCTCCAGAGACCCCACACACTAACTGCCCCCCAGGACCCTACCCCCTTCTCAACTCTCCCTGCTCCCCATTCCCTGACTGCCACAACCCCTATTCACAGCGCCACCTCCTGACATACACCTCCCCTCCCCGGACTCCCATGTCCTATCCACCTCCACCCCAATCCCCATCCCCTGACCGCCCCCCGTTCCCCACCCAGAGCCTCCACCCCATCCAAACAGCCCCCTCCCTCCTGACTGCCCCCGGGACTCCCTGCCCCTTAACCAACCCCTCCGCCACATCCCCTTACCACGCTGGTGGCCCCGCCAGCACTGCACATAGTGCACCGCTCTTCCAGAGGAGCGGGCAGCCCTGCGCACTGTGCTGAGCTCCTGGAGAACAGGGGAGGGGCTGGGAGCAGCCTCCTCCGCTGGGAGCTCAGGCACACTGAGCTTCGAGAGAGCAGGGGAGGACTGAGAGCAGACTTCTTTGCTGGAGTTCAGCCACGCTGAGCTCCAGAAGAGCGGGGAAGGTGGGAGCGGGTCAGGAGCAGCCTCCCCCACTGGAGCTCAGGCGGGCCAGGCCGGATGGTCTCACGGGCCAGATCTGGCCTGCGGGCCGTAGTTTGCCTACCCCTGCTATAAATCATAGTCCTCTTTTTGCTATTTGGAGTTTTCCTTCTTCACCAAGTAAACTAATTAACAGATTAGAGTGACATATTTCTCACAAATATGTGCCCCATTTAAGAGTTCTACTTGCAAAGTAGCCTCATGCCCAAATATCACCATATAAACTGTAATACTGCTTTCATAAGCCATCATATCACATAAGGAAGCAAGATATCCCAAACATACAGGATTCACCTCTATCAATAATGATAGCGTAAAAAGAATGTCCCATTTAGGCACTCTACTGACATGACCAGTTTGAAGTGTACAGAATTAATCTAATCATGTATATGCATTTCTAATATACACACTTCAGGATTAAAATTTTGAATCAAGGTGATTCCATAGTCAGTGTGCAAGTAACACAGGGCTCCAATTCTGAAGGAAGTACGGAGGGAAAGCTCTTCAAAGACTCAACAACAATTTGGGCTTTGCATTTGGGATCAGGGGAGGCTTCTGCCAGTTTTGAAAGCTAATCTTTTGTTATCAATATACAGAAGAGTAATTCCCTTTCCAGTTTATGGCAAAACCATGCCATCCTTTAAACATGGCACTTTGCATTGTTCAAGATCCACAGATCATGCAAGACTTGCACCATTTTTTAAAACAGATTTACTCCATCCTGGCCCAACTCTGAATTTTGGGAACAGTTTTTCCAACACCCAAGAGGGCACTCATTTGCAATATGGATGAACTTTAAAACTGTATGGACAGTTAGCTTGTGGATCATTGCATGAGACCGTACCTTCCTTTGCACACTTATACTTTGCAAACTACTAATATACAATTCAAGTCAAAAGCCTTTCCACTACTTTAGCTCTGGGTCAGTTTTTGCTAAGGCTGGGGTTTTTGTGAATTTCTTCTTTTCTATCTCCTCAAACAGAAAATCTTAGGGTCTTGTTTCAGTAAACCCTGGATGTTCAATAATCTTTCTCCTTCATTTCCAACATAACACATTCAGTCTAAGGCTGCTGCTAGCTTCTGATCACATGCTTCTGGCTTACAGAGCTCTTCTTGACAAAGTATCAGCACTCTTATGCTGATGGTCCTTTCTGTTTGGTACTGAAATTCAGCTAGCCATTCAGTGATTTTGCTAATTCTCCTCCTTGATGATGGAAGCTAGGCAATCAACAGAGTGATCAAAGATCAATTCTACACAGAAACTGCTTTCCCAGGAAGAAGTGTTTCAAATATCTGATGAACATCACAAGAGTTAGTAGCTCTTAATAGCCAAGTACATTTGGCTTTCTGGTAAAGTGATATTTTTGAAGTTAAAAAAATTAAAACAAAAACACCCCCAAACCACACTTTTCTGGTGATATGTTTACAATCACAAAATACCCATAGAAAAAAATGTGAGCTGGTATTGCTACTTCCAGTTGATGAACAGTGATAAGTGTACCATCACAGGACCTAACCAGATCAGCCATACCATCACTGGTTCATTCACCTGCACATCTACCAATGTAATATATGCCATTATGTGCCAGCAATGCCCCTCTGCTATGTACATCAGTCAAGCTGGACAGTCCCTACGAAAAAGGATAAATGGACATAAATCAGATATCAGGAATGGCAATATACAAAAACCTGTAGGAGAACACTTCAATTTCCCTGCACACACCATGAAAGACTTAAAGGTCAGCATTTTGCAGCAAAAAAACTTTAAGACCAGACTGCAAAGAGAAACTGCAGAGTTGCAATTCATTTGCAAATTTGACACAATCAATTTGGGACTGAATAGAGATTTTGAAAGGCTAGCTAACTACAAGAGCAGTTTCTCTTCTCTCGCTGTTCATGCCTCCAGTTCAGCTGCTAGAGGAATACCTCACCCTCCCTGATTAGAGATACAGCTGGTTCAGCCTCATTGGACCAATCCTGTTATCTTTAACCTGGTTCTTGCCTACCTATTTATACCTGCCCCTGGATACTTCCACTGCATGCATCCGACAAAGTGGGTATTAGCCCACGAAAGCTTATGCTCTAATACTTTAGTTAGTCTTTAAGGTGCCACAGGACTCTTTGTCACTTCTGCAATTCCAGACTAATACGGCTACCCCTCTGATTCTATTTACACTTAAAATTCTGCAGCCACGCCACTATTGTGCTTCAGTGTAAACACTACCTAGGCTGATGGGAGGGTTCTCCTGTCAGTGTACGTAACTCATGCCTCCCAAGAGGTGGTAGCTAGGTCAATGGCAGAATTTGTCTGTCGTCCTAGCACTGGTCTATCTCGGTATAGCTGTGTCTCTCAGAGGTGTGGATTTTTCACACCAGGGAGATGTAGCTGTACTGAAGTAAATGTGTAGATAAACCAGGCCTCAGTTGTTGCTGAATCAGCTCCCCAAGTCAATGCTCAGTTTCCTCTTCCCACCCCACCGCAGCACTAGATCTGCTGATTACAACACTTGTCTTGAGCAGTTCTCTGAGGCTTCTTCCAGTCTCACCACACGGCTGCACAATTGCCTCTCTGCTAGAGTCCTCTCCTTTTAAGACCTGTGCTAGGCTATTCTTTTCTCCCATTCCTTCAGGGGCTGTTCTTTGTAGCATCAGCTGTCCTGGGCACTATCTGTAGCTGTGTCTCAGGTCCTGATGCCTGGCATTCCTTTTCCAGCCATCTCCTAGGCTGCTGCCCTCAACCTTCAGTTCACTCAGGCTTTCTGCCCTGAAATTCCACATCCTGATCTCCCTGTGCTCCTACCTCCTTTTCCAAGTCAATCTGGGTCACACAGAGCTCTCTGTCAACTAAATAAACTGGATTTCTGCCCCTTTTTGGATGGCCTGAGGCCCAGTCTTTTCCAGCCAAATCATTTTAAAGTGGTGGTGGTACCTACTAATGAGCCAGGATGCTTGTTACAATATTTATCCTATTAAGGTCGTATGGTGGCATTTGGTTAACTGTGACAGCAGGTCTCTGCAAGGGACTGACAAAGGACATACATCTACACTTGCTATTCTCTGCTTCCCTCCCACACCAAAATTAATAGATGCCCCAATCTGCCATGGCTTTCAGGAGACATTCATTAGGTGAAGTAGCTGGTCTGTAAAAAGTCCCCAACTTCTTCAGAAGCTATTAAAAAATTGCATGTCAATCAGGTTGCACCCTTGTACATGGCCTATTCCATTAACATATGCCAATCAGCCCTTAATACTGTATACACTACTACATGCCCAAAAGACACAGCACATAAGGCATGAAAAGTCACATGCATGCAGATGACTCAAGTGGCAGCTCTAATGGTGGTCCTGCCTCACTCTTGCCTGTCTTGTCTTCCCCAGAAATACACATGCTCTTAAGCACACCTCGCACAATCCCGAAAATAGGCTATGCATATCTGGTCCAAAGGCCATGATCATTACTTCCTCCATTTGCCCTCTCCTGTGCTTGAGCACACAAAGGATCTCACAGTGACCAGCTACCCCTTGAGAAGCCTGTATCCATAACTTTCCTGCTTACCACTACCTCAAGATTTTGAAAACATGGATTTTCTTTTATAAAACTTCTCATTTTGGTTGTTTTCTGTTCACTTAGCAAACTTGACAAAAGGAGAAGGAATATTAATTCTGTCAAGACCCTAAATCAAGCAAACTGCTTCAAATGTTAATAGATTTCCAGTGCAATATTAAATAAACTTCCACTGTCAATTTATGTACTGGGAGAAGCACTTGCATTGACATGTTTGTTTAATGTGCTCTTTGCAACCATGCCACCTCAAACTGTGCTCTTATTAGATCTCATTAGGCAAATAAAGTTGTGCTCATCACTGTTTGGATAGGCGACCACTAAGGATATTGGAGGCCAGAGAAAGCTGCAGCAGGAGAAGCATGTTCTTGTGCTTAAACTCCAGAAATATGGATTCAATTCCCAGCTTTTCCATGGATATCTTGAATGACCTTGGACAAGTCACTTAATCTGTGTTTGCCTTGGTTCCTTATCTGTAAAATAGGAAATACCGTTTGTACAGCACTTAGCACAAAGTAGTCCTCGTCTATGACTAGAGCTGTTAGGTGCCACAGGAATACAAATAATGAAGGATAATAATTATTTATCCATATTGTCTATTTAGCCTGCAGTATGCTGTAAGAGAATCTTTGCTCCACATATGTTTGTATAGGACCTAGCACAATGGGACCTTGATCTCAGTGTCAACCTTTAGGTTTAGCTGTTACACAAAAATAAGAAGTGGTAATTGTGATTCATTCCAGTAGGTGTCACTCTTCCCTATGAATGAGTATCCAGAGCGCAGTGACAGGGCACTGCGCTAATAGAGGTTTCATCCTTGGATAAGACATGAAATGGTATCTGACTTGTGGTCATTAAAAATCCCTTGGCACTTTTTCACAACACTAGACTTTAACACCAGTATCCTGATCATATTCCTACTTGGGTAATTGCATTCTACCTACTTAATTCTCCTGATACGTCAATTGACTTCTCTTCTTCAGCTCTTGTTCTTTAAACGGTTCTGTAGTATGGCTGGTGATGCCAAGATCACTCAGCAGAATGCCCCACTGGTGGCAACATTTTGGCAAGTACACCTATCCCTATATACATAGTGTTTGCAATTCCATAAAGCACCTTGGTGCATGTGAAAGGCGCTATATCAAAAGCAATCACTAACAATAACAGGGAAAACCTGCTGCAGGAAGGGTTTTCAGAATAAATTAGTCAACCATCCTCTCAAATCATCAATCAAAAAGTCAGGTAACACAATGTATACAAATGAATATCTTGGTCAAGTAAAGAAGTAAAAATTCCGCTAATAACTGGGAGCCTAGCTATAGATTTCTTAAGAGAGAGGGCACAGCAACCTCCAGCAATCCTATGATTAAATCACAAGCTTCTGCTTTAGCATAAGTGTTTCCTTCAGTTAAATTTTTTTTTAAAAAAAATCAGGGGATGTCTGCAAATTCCTAGAGCTGTTTCTCTGAGTAAACTAGTAAAAAGTAAATATTCCCGTAGGGGATTTGATGTAGTGCCAGATTATCTGTCCAAAGTTCATCATTTCAGTTCTTCTTTGAAGGGTAAGAAGTTACTATCTATTAGCCTTGTCTTAGTAGGGCTGTGAATGAAAATAAATTAAAAATGAGTGCAGCCTTGCAGCAGGTCGCTCTACAGTATTATATAAGAGAACAGGTTTCCTATCCTCTCAGCTTCTGATCCAAAGCCTATTGAAAATCAGTGGAGGCTTTTCCCACTGATTTCACTAGGCTTTGGCTCAAACCCTCACACATTGGGCTGGGAGGATTCAATGCTTCTGTGACCAAAAGCACCACTGTATTCTCATCCTTGAGAGGTATCATTTAAGGAAATATGCCTTGGGTGGTATCATTTAAAAACTGATCAATATTCTTGTGTAATATATGTATGAAATGTGTATTAAGAGTTATGAACATAAGATGAAATTATGACTACAGTTTGTTTACAAGCCCAAGGGCTGGGTAAACTGGTTTCTTGAAGATAAAGGACTAGCTGATGTCTTTAGCCTGGTGTCATCAGAGTTGATAGACAATCACTGGTCAAGTGGTCATTCTTTGGCAATGAAGGAGGGCAGGAACAGATTAATCTGCATTTCAGCAAACAACTACCTGGAACCTCTTTCACCACAATACTTCATGTCACCATCCTCACAGCTGGAATGAACTTTATCTAGGGGTAATCCTCAGGGAAATGCATTCCAAACTGTGACAGAATTATGAAAGTGAGGGTCAAAAACACCACAGGTATTCTCTCTTTCTCCTTATCTCTCTCTTTCACCTAAGATGAGAAGGGAATCATCTCTTTGACTTTCGGGGAGTTCCTGACCTGAAAATTTGGTCAGCCATGTTGCTGGGAACCTGTGGCAAGGATTTTATCTTGAACCAATCTACCTTGTTAAGTTTTAGCTACCAAAAAGCATTTTATCTTTATTTCACTTGTAACCATTTCCCACTTTAATCACTTATATTTCTACTCACTTAAAATATCTCTTTGTAATTAAATAAACTTGTTTTATTTATTTTTCATATACATTAATCCAGTGCTGTTGATATTGAACTGTTTGGTAACTCCTCTTAAAGTAACAAACTGTTGAATTTTGACCTTTTACAGGGCTAACAGGCTTCTGATATCTGAACAGCTAAAGAGAGGGCTAGATAGTTTTGGGGAAAATTAATGACAGAGTGTGTTGGGGTCACACTGCAAGTAGGTTGCTGGAAGCCAGAGTGTGACTGGAATATTGCTGACAAGCTGCTGGAGTCAGTGCTGTTGGACCAGGGTCACACTGGTCATGAATGTCATTGGGATATGTATATATACATATGTAAGAAGTTATGCGTGTGACACACACACACGGAAAATATGTTCCAAAAAAATCTGAATCAAGGCAGTGTTGATAAACATGTTTCTGCCAGACAAAGGATGTATGCACACCTGCCTGCCTTGGTTTTCATGTAAAATCAGCATTGGAAGGCAGTGGTTTTTCAACCTGTGGTCTGTGAACCTCTGGGGGTTTGCAGACTATGTCTAAGGGCTCTGTGAACGGTTGTCATCACCATATAACAATGGTTTTTAACCTGTTGTCTGCAGACCCCAGGGGTCCATAGACTATGTCTAAGATTTCCAAAGTGGTCCACACCTCCATTTGACATTTTTTAGGGGTCTGCAAAAGAAAAAAAAAGGTCAAAGTCACTGTGTAAGGGAACATAACAGAAGCCTCATTTGCATACAAAGTCAACATGAGGATGTGACATCAATCTGGATTTCCAAAGGGAAAACGGAACACCATGTGGGGCTAGCATGACCCTCACCCCTACCTACCTATGCGGGATGGCCTGAACCACTTGCCCAAGCCCAGTCTGCCCGCTTACATGGGGCTGGCATCACTACTTGCCCCCCTGCCATTCCTCCGCACCCAGCTTTTTTACAAAAGAGGTCATGGGTTACCTTTGCTCTTGCCAACTGATCAAGATGGCAAGAGAAAATGGGAAAAGTGCCCACTTTTGCCACAGAAGTCAGGATGACCAGGACAGGGCTTAAAAAAAGTGACTGTTCTGGTCAAAAGAGGACTGTAGCAATGTGACGACTCACTGGTGCAGCATCTCCTGCTGGTTGTCTAGGGAATTAGGTATTCAGCACTCAGTGCACCTGCTGGTGGCCAGTGTATCACCTGCTGCGGGCCTCCCATGTACCTCCCAGACCCCAGTGCCCTTTACCTTAGGGTTCTGCTCCCAGCAGTCCCCACGCCCTGGGTCTCCACTCCAAAGGGGAACCCTCAACCCTCTATCCCCACATCAGTGGTTACTGCCAGTCATCATCTAGCCCCTGTTCACTGGGGCAGACTGCAGTGTAAAGGCCACTCATCATTGGCAAGCGGGGGTTGGACCTGCTGCCTTTCCCTGCAGCCCAGTACCTTTCCAGCCTCTTCCAGGGAAGTTACCAGGCCTGAGCTCTCCAGATCAGCCTGCCCCTTCCCCAGCACTACTCTGTCCACAGTACCTTTTGCTCCTTCAGGCAGCTAAGTCCACCTCCCTCCGAAGCTAGAGAGAGAGTGCATCAACCAGCTCCTCCCTGAGCCCTTATAACAAGGCCAAATGTGGCCTGACTGGGGCATGGTCCCAGCTGCGGCTGCTTCCTCAATCAGCCCAGTCTTTTTCCATCAGAGCGGGGTAACTGCCCCGCTACAGAGAAATATGGTCACCCTCAAAATCATGCTGGAGTCAGCACACCAGGGAATAAAACTGGTCCTCAGGATTCTATGAACAAACAGTGCCTTTGGGAAACATAAGGAGAAGGCAAAACTATGCTTTTGTCCTGTGCCTGAGAAAGTAATCAGGCAGTGTGATTACCTTCATGAAAATACGATCCCAACCAGTCTTGGCTGGAAACAATGCAAGAAAGCTTTGGGTGAGATAAGACTGCTTTTAGACAGATGGTTAGCCTGTTAAAGGTAAGTTTAGTCTCTAGAAAGCATATATTGATTTTGTTTCCTATGTAACCTTCCTGTTTCCATTATCCTTCCTCACTATCTCTTAAATCTTAACCTTTGATAATAAATGTATATTTGTTTTCACTATAGATGTATTTCAGTGCTGTGAATAGGAGCCAATCTTCAGTTGAATGAAAGAAGCTGGTGAGTACACAGTTCCCTTGAGGATAGCAATCATGGTATTTCTGAGTGTAGCCAATGAGAGGGGCTGGGTATCACAGGGGAATGCTTCACAAGGGCTCAGGGACTGCAGTGAACCTATGAACCTGCAAAGCAAAATGAGGACTAGCATTGTCCTAAAGAGATTGTCTGGGTGCTAACACATGCATGATGGGAGGGAACTGACACCCGGTTAGACACAAGCAAGTCTTCCTCTCGCTGGAGGTGAGGTGAGGGGTAACAAGGTGACTCACAGTCCTGGGCACCCCAAGAGTCATACACTTCCCTAGGGATTCCTCAGGAAAACCACTTAACACTTATTATCCCTATAATCCATACTTGCCTGGCACATTTTCGGTATAGCCTTCTGAACATCCGTCACATCTCGCCCCCAGAAAGGTTACGTTCAATCCCAGTCCACAATAATACATAAACTTAATACAACAAGGGCTTTCAAGAATATTGCAGGAAATTGCAGTTTCTGTCTCAAGGTCCTTCACGTGTTATCTGCTGCCCATGTACTGTTTCTGATACACTATCAATACCCACCTCTGATCCAGGAATTATGCCCATCTTGTTTGTCCATTTGTGAAATTTTCCAGCCAGCATTTTCTGGCTTGTTGCTCAGTATTCATGGAAAATAGCTCCCCACATTTATCCACAAAGCTACATCCTTGTCTTCTAAATTCCTCCATAAAATTCTCTGCTGTCATGATGCCTACTAAAAACATGACAACTATTAGGCAGCTGATGTGCTGGGAACGTTGCTTGTCATGTTCTTCATAGTTGTTTCGCTGCTACCTTGTTTTCTTCCTGTTTCTTGTAGCCACCTATTGTCTCTACCTTACACTTATATTGCAAGCTCTGTGGGACAGAAACTGCTTTTGTTATGTGTGCGTACACGGCTTATAAAATGGGACCATGATCCTTGGCTGGGACCTCTAGGTGCTTCCACAAAATAAGGAATAATTGTTCACTGAGAGAGTGCATCCACTGAGCAACCAGAATTTAAATTGGTGAAACAGGGAGTAGAATCTGGTCCCCAGGACTGATCCCATATGGGGTCTTGTAAGACTGAATCATATGATATATTTAATTTCCATTGTACCTCAGCACATCACTGAACCCTGGGGAAGAAGGTTAGTTTTAACAAATGTATTTTGTCTTGATTCTTTGTGCTTCACTTCACATCCCGCTAACTGCTTGAAATGACTGAGGACCAGAAAGTATGGCAGGGAATCCCTGCTCTGATATTTTAACCAGTCTCAACACAAAGGTAAAAAAATGACTTAAAATTAAAGAAGATTTATAATTCACCATGCTTGTAATCTTCTCTTTTTATAATGCATTACCGTCAAACTTTTATACAGCTGCACTACAGTGCTGCTTGGGACTTTTGGTATTAAGTGATGTATTATGGGATTGCATCAGTTATCTAATTTTTAAAAGTTGAATACATTTGCGTTAGTGCACTGTCAGATAGCTAATAAGGTATAAAAAAAGTCATTAACCTATCTTCAGAAAGGTATCTGAACTAGTGAACTATAAAATTCTGAGCATCACCTAGAGTACTGGGAGACATATTCCATCTCTCTAGTTCAAAAAACTTAAATTGAATATCCTGATATACTTGAATAAGCAAGTAATGAGTATTGCTTATGCAGTTAGCTCATAGATGTGGTCACTGGAAGAGAAGGCAAAAATGAAGATGCATATATGACTGAAAATGAAAGGATATTAATGAGATACTAAATTCAAAGTGAGACTCCAAAGTTTCCGTATACTTAAAAAAAATTAGAACTGCAGTTACTTTTTTTTTTTTAATCAAAGGTCATGAAGAACTGAATAGTCTATGATTACGTACAGATCTGCAATCTGATCTGCATGGCTGGACCTTTATACCTACACAGTACTCTGCTGAAGTCAATGTGGCTCCACACAGATTGCAAGATCAGGAATTGTATGTTAAATTCATTTGATATTGTGCATTTTCCATTCCATTCCATTTTACAGTTCACATCGAATGCTGATCTGTTAACATGAGGCCTCTGTTAAACATTAAAAAAGTCAGATATATTAGTAGCAATCATACTTTCATGATATATGGAATCACAGACCTTTTTCAACAGATGGCATTTATTGAAGAAAATAACTGAACAACAGACAGTCACATAAATTTCCATGAGCCCCAGCTTTGTCTTCTTTGTTTACCAGGGGCAATATCCTTCCTGGAGCTGTATACCACACACACAGAAATCTAATGGTTGAACAATATACTGCAAGCATTTTACTTAATGTTGATAAGATCACCAGGAGATACCAACAGCTGCATATTAAAATCTAGATTAACAACATGCTTTATAATGATTAAATATCAGTCTGGTAAATCAGAATAATTCAAATTTGTTTATTCAACAAAACTGGGAAAAATGACTATAATCTGTATTAATATTTTTCTCTTGAGTTTTAATCTATTGTTTTCAAATCATCTTCCCATATGCTCCTATTTCACTACCATATACATCATTGTCCCTATATGTCACTGAATCGTCTCACCCTCTGCTAAAATCTCCCCCCATTACATCATCTTCTCTTTCCTTGACTCTAGCAAGCAGGTACCTTTACCATGTCCTCCTGATGTCTCATCTGTCCTTACTTCATAATGTGTGGAATGATGCCACCTGTCATCTAGCCTGTACTGCAGAAAGAATCACATCACCTCCATATCTCAGATGATTTTACTGTGTCCTTGTTCATTTAGGAATCCAGTGCTTTATATATATTTACATATATATGCCTTCCTGGAGTTGCATCAATTTCTCTCCTGTAATTTGGGCCTTGTTTTTTGAGTCATCATTTAAACTCATTCAACACACAGCCTAATCAGAATGGTAGCATTTGACATCCACTTTGCAAAAGTAGGCATGAAGAATCAGGAATTTTGTGGCTTAATTTGTGCCAGGACCGAGCCCTGGCACCTCTAGGCTTGGCAGTTCATAGCCAGGTATTTCTGGGCTTGCTGCATCAGTTATGAAAGTAAAAACATTGCTTGGGCCCTGGCACCTCTTTCATTACAGATTAAGCACGGACAGGAACCATATTTATACTTCTCTCACCACTTCCTCTGTTTATCTAATGCAGTGTCTCTCAACCTTTCCAGATAACTGCACCCCTTTCAGGAGTCTGATTTGTCTTGTGTACCCCCAAGTTTCATCTCACTTAAAAATGATTTGCTTACAAAATCAGACATAAAAATACAAAAGCGTCACAACACACTTGCTGAAAAATTGCTGACTTTCTCACTTTTACCATATAATTATAAAATAAATGAATTATAATATAAATATTGTACTTACACTTCAGTGTATAGAGCAGTATAATTCACTATCTGTATGAAATTTTAGTTCGTACTGACTTCCCTAGTGCTTTTTATGTAGCTATTGGAAAACCAGGCAAATATCTAGATGAGTTGATGTACCCCTTGGAAGATCTGTGGGTACCTCCAGGGATAAAAGTACCTCTTTTTTAGAACCACTGATTTAGTGCTTACCTCCTTTCTGCCCTTCTTTACAACCTGGCCACTACTGATGTGACAGTCAGAAGCATTTCTGCTGCTCCTGTTACCTAGAATGGCATTTTTGAATCTCTTCAGCTATCATCAAATCTCAGACGAAAACACAGCTTTTCTTCCTTGCCACCTACACATTTTCTCTTTCCCTTGGCTATTATTTATCTCTATAAATGAATCATTTGAATCTGTAGAGCATTTTGGGATCGAGATGTTATGAAAGATGATGTGCAGAAGAAAGCTGTATTGTGTTATATGGGCCAGATCCTCTTTAACTGAATCACTACATGCCACTGATGAGTGAAATCAAGACAATTGTAACTAAAAGGATATTTTGATTTAGTGTAAAGACATGTAAAAAAACAGAAGGGGTTTTCTCCTCCCTCTTCACCAGAGCTGTACACCCTTTTCTTAACCAATCCCATTAGTAAGTCAACAATTAAAATGAACTGCAAATGTTGACTGTTATATCCTGAAATTATACTGAACCCCCCCTCCAACATTTCTTCATTCACTGAAATCACTTCTTTTGTATTTTTCTTAAATAAAAATAATTCCTACCATTGTGTTTTGGACAGATTCCTGCATAATATATATCCCCGAGCATCCAACAGTGTATCTGATAGCTGAGAAGTGTCTCAATGACAAAGACATGAAGTAGTTTAACTCTACAGTGGGTGTGGCTGGGATGCATAGGAGTTAAACGTAAGCAGACTCCTCCAAAATGAAGGTGAATGTAGCTTCCATCAAACAAGTAAGAAATGTAGCTGTGCCTCCTAAGCTATAGCAAGTTTAGCTCTTTGAATCCCTGATCATGGATAAGACTGCATACCTTATTTCTGAAAACCCCACCATCACCTTCAGGGTTTGAATATCTGAGGATAAATGCACTTAGTGCAATTCTGGTATTTACTTTACTTAGCCAAGCAAAAACGATCACTTCAGCTGAAAAAGCCTTTTGCTACGAAATAAGCAAAGCAAGTGTGTGCCCTAATTTATAACAGAAGTAAATATCCGTTCTGCATCCAGGGACAGCAGCCTGCAAGCAGCCACTTCAGCAGAATCTCAGGCAAAATTTAAACGAAGGAAAAACCCTACTGTCTTCTGAAGACAACAGGACACGATCCTGCTGTGTTTAATTTGGCAAATGTGCCACTAACTTCACTAGGAAATTTGCCTGTGTAATGAGTACTGAAAGCTGATTCAAGCCATGGAGGGGATAAAGAGCAGAAGATGCACTCAAATGCTCAAAAATCCGATGAAAGGAGAGTAATTGAGTGATGACGAGTACTGTCATCCCCACTTCCTCTAGCACCAATGACCTGGGCCGCGGCTGTGGAAATTCTGATGCAATAATGAGAAGGCTCTTGCCTTCCACACATGATGCATTATCTGTATGATTTCCCTGCAGATCTCAGGACCTCCAGGACTCTCTGTGTGGAGAAAGTCAAAGTCCATGCTTAGTTACAGGCTGTGGGGTAGAGTATAAATCCTGGGATTCACGCTATCTGGAATCCAGAGCAGAATTTTTACTGACAACAAAGGGAGGTTTGCACAAAGATCAAGAATAGAATCTGACCTTAATTTAAATATTAAACTTTTAGTTATTTATTACTTGTTCAGATCATCTTTAATCTCAGTGGGGAAAAAAATGAGCTCACATTTAGGACAGCTACTTTTGTCCTTTCTTTCTCTTCCTTTCTCCATTCCTCTCCATATTTCCTGTCTGCTACTCTGAATTTCAGATCCAATCAGGGAACAAAATTTGTATAACAAAGCATAATGCAAGCCAAGAAAAGAATGAGTGTGGGACCACTGTGAGAGAGGAGAGAGTGAGGGAGGTACTTTCTGCTCCAAAACACAGGAAGTCCAAGAAGATATTTCCTTAAATTACCAGAACTGAGAGGACATTCTATTAAGATCTAATGAAGAAAACTGTATTTTACAGGTGGCAAAAAACAAGAGTGAGCTTCATGCTATGCAACAACATGCCACCAAACTAGGAATGGACAAACACAATCAGACACCCTGTCCTAAGAAGACATTCTGTATGCTTGACTTACTTTCCCTCCCACCCCTTCTCCAATTTGATATGCAAAAATGACCAGCAATGAAGCAGTTAACATTGATATCAAAATGTCAAGGTCAGGCTTTAGAATTAACATCACAATGATATTAATGGTGGTTGTGGTTGGAGGGGGAGAGGAGTTGTTTCTCAGAGTCATTGTTCCAGGTTGTCTGCAATGCTCTGCTCTTGTCTGGAAGATTTTCTTAGCAACTGTGAAGACTAGAAAATATATTTTTTACAATGAAAGCTTATATTCTGCAAAATTCAGACTAAGCCAAATAAATGCATGAAGTGAACTAGATGTTTGACTCTTCTGATCTAGGCAGTCTAAAAGCTTCCTGTTTCCTCTGTATGCTTTCCAACCATGCTCACTGCGGGAATGACATGGAGGGCAAAAACACTGCAGCATCAAAATCAGAGAGCTTGCCATTGAACTCTAATGGTTGTTTTTTTCCCATGGGAGGGCATGAAGTGGTACTGAAATAATAACTGCAGGATTGGGCCCCTGGTAACCAATACTTGTTTAGAGAACATTAAAAACAAATGGGCTGAAAGCTGTTGTAATGATATTATAGAGTTAAACAGGCAAATGTGTGAAATGTCATAATTTAAATGTAGCAATAAAATCTTGCAGAAAGTTGTAGTGCAAATATGTGCTACGCTTCTATTTATTACAAAAAATTCCTTTTGAATGGTATAGAAAAGCATAGTGTGATGTGTTTTAATTAGCTACTTTATAGGCCTGCACAAAGCAGACTAATATAAACATCAAACATACATAAAGATCTGTCACTGCATGAGAAATGTGTGCTCTTAACTCTCAATATTATTAGTGGAAATACCTCATGAAGATCTTTCCACTCCTGTCGCCTACTTATGAATGAGTAGAACTGCTGAGCACATACAGACTTTAGAATTATACCCATTATTACCCATAATGGGTATAATCCTAAAGTCTGCTCATCTAGAGCATAGCTTTTCCATATTTGTTTGCAGTCTGTCCTCAACCGGCTTCAGTTACAGGAAATCATACTGGCAATTTGTATCAGAGAATTTGGGCAACTCTGATGAACACGGTGAAAGTGAGAACTGCTGCCGCTGTACACATATTAGGAAAAGAACAACCATTTACAACACAGAATGCCCTTGCAGAGTGACCACAGCAGGAGTAAATAAGTTAACAGTACTCCAGAACAGTGAGAGAATGTCTATCCAGGCAACAGACTTTTATGAGACTACTCATGTATTTAAAGTTAGGCATTTAAAGGTGCTAAGGAGGCATTTTAAGTGATAAGGAGCTTGTGTGGTATGGGGCAGATGAAGGAAAACAGAAAAGGCTGTGAGAGGAAGATGTGATGGCAGGCCATGGTAGGGATGGCAAGCAGAGACAAGTTGCCAGGGTACATGGTAAGGGAAAGGGCAGAGGACACATAAAAAGGAAGGCATGTAGTGACTAGAAGTGCATACTAAAATAGAATTTCTGAGTCTAAACATTTCTCTGCTTTTCAGAAACCTATTAGCAAAGTGTTTGACTAGTTCCTCTCTAAAGCCGGGTGATTATACAAGATAACTTTCTACTGCTACCAGTTACACTGTTAGTCAAAGTGGTGTTGGACTGTACAATGCAAATAATGGTTCTAATCCTAATGACCAATGTGGAATTCAATATAGTTCCACGTGATTGAATTTCTGTATTTTCAGTTTGTTTTTTCAAATCTAGGAAAATACACACAAAACATGTTAAAAGAATATTAAAGTTGCAAACATTTATGAAATTGCATATTGATAAGAAGACTTTGGGATTCTCCCCGATTCACTCCCTCTTTACTCCTCTTCAACTCAGAGCACTAAGCTGAGGTGCCCTTTGAGACAAAGAGCTAGTTTTTGCCTCCTTCCGGTTACTTTGACATCAAAGTGCTGCTTCCCTGACACTTGCTTTGAGTGACTGTGCACAGCTGTCTGTTGTCCGTATTGCCCTCTTTACCCTTTAAAGTTGGCACAGACTGGACGGTCACCAGAGGGTAAACCCTGCAGTCCAGATTCAATGCAGTAAGTAGTCCCAGTGAAAAGCCTTCACTAGTTACTCTCCTGGGGATGTTATCTAAGCTCAGCCCTTCCCAACTAGTTCAACGCCCTATATTCAGCCCTTATGAACTAGTCTGATTTGCAGTCTCCTGTAGGGGAGAACCTGGAGTATGTTGGAATTCAATAGGGAATGATTCTAGTAAGAATGCTGTTGTTTTCAGCTCATACTAATTCCACTCTCCCTGTTAGGATTTCAGTGGAATTGTCCTACCAAATGTCTCCTGTGAGACTGGACTTTCCTAGGATCAGTCCCCTGCCCTCTCCTTCCCCAGGCTCCATTTAGTAGCTTTGTGGGGGTAGGAGATAGCTTTCTTCTCCTTTCTTCTTTCCCCTTGGTACACTGAAGTGTCTCAGTGTACCAAGGGGAAAAGGAGAATTGCCTAGTCTGGCTGTGAGATGTAGAGACTCAACAGAATATTAGCAGACTCAGCCAACACAGCCTGAAGCAGCTATATGGGGACCCATGAATCCACTGCTCTCTATGAACTAATCCCTCTAGGCCAAACTCCCCAGGTACTCAGAGCCCCAAGTCTCCCCTCTGAAGAAGAAGAAGATCTGTCTGTTTTCGTTATACTCCCAAATTATTATATCCTTTTTCTGGCCTCCCAATGCAATTGAAAAAAAAATCCTAGAACCACATTCCTCAATATTAGAAAAAATCCCAGGATCCATGCAGCTTCTACTACCATCTCAGGAGTGGGCCAAACTTCAGAGCCCCACTGACTTAGGGATCTCCCTAGACTTGTTCCCCTGTTAACACCCTGACTCCCCCTCTCTCTCATACACACAATCACCCACCCAACTTGCTCTTCACAGAAAATAATGTATCTATCTCCAGGGATTTCTCTGGGCTCCTCTTCTTTTCCTCCCACATTAGCTGTTAAATCTGTTCTTAATAGGTTTTTAGTTTTCTAATTTCTCTGTCTCTCTTCCTTGCCCATTTGTGTTTCTGTTACCATGAGACTGTAGATGGAGCCGTTGGTCCCACTGCATTGAACTTCTGTGTCTCTCTGGAAAAGCAGACACTGTGTCACTTCCCACCCAGTTACTGTGGTGACCTCAGCACTGACTTCACAGAACTTCCAGGTGCTACAACAATACTAATAATAAATAATAATATATAGCAAAATCTGCTTTAATATTGCTTTCATTCAAAGCAGAAAGGATTATATAGGTATCACCTGATCCAATAATTTGCTTTATAACTACGTGCAATAAAGCAGAAGAAACAAAGTTATAGTCAGTTAAGCATGGAAGTATGCAAGTTTGCAGTTGTAGTTTTGTTTTACAGTACAAAAACAAAATAAAATACCCCCCCCCGAAACCTAAAAATCAAAAACTGAAACAAAAAACTCATTAAAAAAAGTTCCTATGGGCACTTGAAAAGAGAAACAAGTAGCAATTAGAGGTATCTCAGTATTAACATACCCATTATCACAACTACCTGTAGGTGGGTTCAAATTACCAGCTTCTACCTACAGAATAAAACTCTTTAAAATCACTTTGAGTTGCATGTCACATACCACAACATGCTTTTGAAGGAGATTTAAAATATAGCAGCATATTTGAGGGGGTTGAAATGAAGAGAAAGAAATTGAGAATAACACGCATTAAGCAATAAAATATCCACATTCCTCCAGGAACTGCAGCTATCATTTGTATTAAATGCATATAAAGCAGTCGGCTCAGTGCAACTGTAGAAATAATGACTTGTTTCTTCACTTTTGCCAAATACCCAAAATAAAAACAGTCAGATTTTAAGGCATTTCATATCATCCTCTAGCAAATTATATCCTTATTTAGAAAGCCTAAACATCACTATTGAAAGTAATGCACAGTAGAGTAATTAAAAACCAAAGAACTAGTAAATTGTTTTTTTGTCATTCACTCTGTTCTTTGCACATAATTTAGTTTGATTTTTCTATTAATGGCCACCTCACTCAGTCACTATGCATGACTCCAAATGTCAATGTGAAACATAATTCACATTGAGAAAGGTCTATACACTGAGCTGTAGGCTGATGAAGAGTGAGTTTTATTTTTTTCCCAGGGATTCCTTGACCATGTTCAGTGATGCAGTTTCTTGCGTGTGACAAGTAAGGTTTTTGTTTTTTATCTAGTCCAAGGATTTCCAGGGCAACACAATCTTGAATCTTAATGAAGCAACATAGAGAGTGTGGGGAGCGGGGAAGCTTTCTGGCTAGAATTCCTTTCAACATACTACAGTGCAAGGGACAATGTGGCATTCAAAATGAGACAAGATCCTGGCTGTAAGCTGCTTCCAGCCTGAGAGAGAGAGATACTATTAAATATTTACATAAGGTCCTACCACTCTGGTGCTCCATACTTCAGCTCCTATGACTCTCCAGCGGTACCTACAACGAAGACTGCAAGGAAAGTTTTGCTTCAAAGATAGGGCCAGCTTCTCTTTTATGTTGCTTCCACTGTGGAAAAACAGAATTTCCCATAGAGAGATGGATCAAGCAACGGGAAAATATCTGAGCAACACTCAAGACTGAATAGAGGCCACCACTATGTGAATAAGGTAGGGGCAGGATTAGGGTGGTCACCCAGGGCCAGTGCAATCACTAGGTGAACTAGACGACTGCCTAGGGCACCTAGTGGTTGGGAGCACCAAAAAGCACGCTCAGGGGAGGTGGTGGAGCGGAGGTGAGCTGGGGCAGGGGGGCGTGGGGAGGGCACCCGTAACAAGTAATAGTGGGGGCACACAGGGGAACAGCTCCCTGCTCCAGCTCACCTGCGCTCTGCCTCCTCCCCTGAGCACACCGCCCCACTCTAATTCTTCTCCTCTCCCAGGCTTGCTGCGCCAAACAACTGATTGATGCCACAAGCTTGGGAGGTGGGAAAAGTGGAGCAGTGCCGGCGTGCTTGGGAGGAGATGGAGCCGAGGTGAGCTGGGGCAGGGAGCTGCCGTGGGAGGGAGGGCTCCCCAGGCTGGGGCGGGGGTGCCAGGTGGAAGTTTTGCCTAGGGCAAGAAATATCCTTCCATCGGCCCTGTGGCCACCTCTGGTGTACAAAACCCAGGACAGCCAGGGGGACCTGGAGCCCACACAAGTGGACAGCTGGCAGTGTGTGCTAAGCACCCTTACAGATTTCCCATGACAGCTTACTCAACAAGGAAATGATTGTGGGAAAACTCGCACAAGTGGCAACCCTAGGCAGGAGAGAACAGAGAGACGTCTCTGCAGTTGCAGGAGACTGCCATAAAATGGCTGACAGGTCTCCCTGAGTGCAAGGAGCATAGTGTTCTGCATGCCACAGTAAACATGACCAATAAAGAAGGGATAAATCTAGGGCCCATCTTCCTGCTGTCCCCTGAGAGTTGGCGCTAAAAGGATATGGGGAGTATAAGCCCATGCTGCATCACTCAAACAAAATGTTGCTGCTCAATGTGCTCTTTTTAATGTCCTTGGCTCTTGTCCACATTGTAGCTGGGAGGTCTGATTTCCAGCCTGGGTAGACAGACTTGTCCTAGCTCAGCTTGAGCTAGTGCACTAAAAACAGCAGTGTTGATGTGGCAGCACTGGCAGTGGCTCAGGCTAGCTGCCTGTTGTAGGACCCTGGAAGCGGGGCAGGTTTGGACTTGGGCAGTTAGCCTGAGACCCCGCCATCCATGCCACAATAGCTACACTGCTATTTTTAGTGTGCTAGCACAAATCTGTTTACACAGACTGGGAATTACACTGCCCATCTGCAGGGTAGACATACTCCTGGGGGATTTATGCCTGTCTGTATCCTACTGTTTTGTAGTTAAAATTCAGGGTTCTACTCCAGTATGACACAATTTACCCCATGTATGTAACTACTCATGGCCAAGAAACATTCAAGATGTGGGAGCAGCAAATGAGAACATTTCTAGGTCTCATAAGGTTGTTAATGGTTGGAATTTAGCTCCGTACCTTGTGTTCTGTGAGAGTCCAAGGCTTTAACAGCTACTTCACGTTCTGAGAGATAGCATGAGTATGTATGAATGTGAGGTGTTTTGTACCCCCCGCTTTCTGAGCTTATGGAAATGGAACCCTCCCCAAACAAACAAACAACAAATGAACTCTGTAAGAGAAAATTCAAATATACATCAATGAGGAATCATTCTTTGGCTTTTCAGTTTAACACGATTGTAATTTATGTTTCTTAGCTAGAAGAGATGTACTACTATCTGATTGGGGTGAGGAAAGATATAGTGTTAAATCCTGGTCCCACTGAAATTAATGCAAGTTTTGCTATTGACTTAATGAGACCAGAAAATTTCATCCAGAGAGTATATGATGGGGAATTCTCTGCTTCTGCTAAGGAACTGCCATGGCTGGTAAAAGCATAGTATTTCTATATTGCTGCTCTCAATCCCCAGCCTGTAATAATCCTTATCCTATCACTATTCTAGCCATTAGAAGTTTTCCTGAATATAAATAGTCACTAATAACAGGACTCCTTTCAAAATGAATATCATCCAATATGAAGACATTTTTAGACTGAATACCTACAGAATCCCTAATGCTAACACAAGTAGCTTCAGAGAACGGAAAAGTTTTCATTCTTAAAAGCAAAGAAAAATACAGACTGATATAATGGTCAAACAGGGCTTGATCACAATTTATTTCTGACCTTTTAATGCCTTCAGTTCTCAATGATTTTCTGTCATTTCTGTCTAGCCTGGACTTGAGACCGAGTCCCAGAGGTGCTTAGCTTTTTGTTGCCACTTAACTTTCAACTTCCATTTTCGGAATTGAAAGATAAGTAACTAATTGCTACTGAGGTATCCATGGGTTTATCATCCATCCAAATCTCCGAAGTTGGTATAAGCCATGAACTTGAAAACTTTTCTGTACTCAGTCTGCATAAAATATAGCTTTATGTTATGGCCTACTGATGTTATTGTCATTATCTACAGCCATCATCATGATTATGTGCCTGCTGTTCTGGTAGCCAGAAATGAACTTCAATTCAAATTTACCCATATCCTTCTTCACATGAAACACAATAAATTCTCCTCAAGTTCACTAAATCAAAAATTCTGCTTTGCTACTATTCTGTAAGTCTGATTAGGTGTAGTTTACCCATCAAGGCACTTATTTTAGTTCACTTTAAATGGATTCACCTGATGTATAATAAAATGTTAATAAAATGTCTGGATGAAAAGTTGCTTCCCTCCTGTATGGAAGAGGGAGGATTTTAACTGCTCCTGCTTTGCCCTTTATATATTCATATAGTATTTGTATGTCTTGCCAGATACATGCATAATACACTGGACATAAATGTCATGAACTATTTTAAAAACAGATCTATGGACTTTTTCTGTGCTTGTAAACAAGCATTTTAGAAGTATTATTAAAACAGTATCTTGAGAAAAACTCCCCCTTTAAAAGAGACGCACAGACACACACCCTCTCCCTGTAATAAGGTAAGATTGTGAAAAATGTTTAAACCATACGGCTATGTTATGGAAGAAGGAAGAAATCCACTGAGTTCTATGGTCTGTGTGGCTATCCGAAGCAGTTATTGCCCTTGAGTCACATTTCTAGACCTTATTGAAGAACAAGTGATACATTGTTAACGTTTAGATCAATAAACAATTATTGTTCTTTGTGAGATGCTGAAAGGGGATTTGGAGAGTTTACAGGTAAGAGGCATAATTTACCAGTGGCTGTCAAACGAACAACTGCAATACATTCTCTATTTTTTATTTTTGCAGACTTCAACAGGGAGCATATCTGATATTAGCTAGCTCTTTGCCTCATGGTGTGACACACACATAATGGGGCCAGCAGGCATTGCTAGCTCTTTTCAAAAGAAAGCATGGCACCAGCAGAGCTTCTGAACATTTCCCATCCAAGAAGCCCCAATGGCTATTATTCATCTGAAAAATTGCTAGAGAAACTTGCAACAATTTGAGTTTTTAAATAATTTAAAGAGATTGACAGGATCACACTCTCCAAATACATGAGCAGTGTGATTACACAGGAAACAGGTTTTTATAACAACTTTATTTTAAAAATCAAGTAATTAATTCTCCCATTTGAAAGTTTGAAAAGCCTTAAATGATCAGAATCTCTTTTCTCCACTCATTTAATTCCCCATGCAATATGCCCATTTCCATTACACACACATCCCACACAGTCCAGTCCTTTATCCTTGGCCCCTTATATTGCCACCTGTATGGAAATCCCCTGGAGTGGGACGTTTCAGCCTTCCTTAACAACAAGCTTATTGATCAGCAGGTCTTGCTAACTCAAGTGTAAGGTCATTGTGATTCTTCTCCTCATTTTCTCATTTTCCTATGGAACCTATTCTTCTGAAGAGTCTCCCTTCCTCTGGCTTGTTATTGTGTTTACTGTGCTTAGCTCAATCAACTGTAGGAAGAATGAGACAGACACGTGAAGGAAGTAGGAACTATAAAACAGATCATAAGTCTTCCTGAGCACAGTGATAGTTTGCCAACACCTGCTACTTACTGGAGCCTGATTTCGGATGTACTTATAACATTAATTATTTTAACCTATTAATTTAATGTGATGTAATTAATATTAATAATGACTAATTATTAGTATTAATAGTATGGGTTTTAAGCTTGCCAATCTGTTTGATCAGAAGATAGAAGTTCTTGTCCTGAATCAGGCTCCACAGAATTTACAAAGGACCCTCAGGGGCATGACAGGAAGCTCACACTGAGACGGATATAGCCTGAAAGACTTTTTATTAAAATCAGTAATAGTAAGTAAATGGTAAAATACTCAGAGTTACAAAGTTACAATTGCATTACTGCTATTCAGTAGGTACATATGCTAATATAGTATTATATGCAACAAAGCTTTGGTTAATATACTCACACTTCCTTAATAACCTAGTGGTAAGAAACATAGGACCAGCTTTGCGGTTCAGGTTTCTCAATTCTTGAGTGAGGGATGCAGTGCTTAGAAGAAACTAATGCTAAGAGCTATTAAAGCAAACTTAGGGTTTACTTGACTAACAAACTTAAAATTAAAACCTAACAAAAACTAAAAGTAAAACTTAGGGAAACCAAGCTTAGCCTAGTTTCCTTGAAACTTAAAGTTTAAGAAAAAAAAGTATAGCCTACTAATAATAGTAGTCCTAGTAAACAAATAGAATAAATAAAATAAAATAGAAAGACTAAGTAAAATAAAGCAAGTAGGAATAATAAAGTGGTGTACTCTAAAATTGGAGTCACATCTTTATAGGGCACAAGTGCTGAACTCCTTCCTCCTATGCCCAAGTTTCATTGCTCATCCACAAAGTGTTAGGGTACGCTTACCCCATAGGCTAGTATGTTTGTGCATGTTGATGACATGTACATACGCACATAAGTTTCCTTGTGGTGTACCTGCTAAGTCTGTGGGTACAACACTGAAAAACCCGCTATGCCATTCTCCATTGGTCTAGATAAAGGTCATACACCTAGGGGAAGGTACTTATCTATTTAGGTAACAAGGTATAGATCAACTTTACTTTTCTGGGTAAAAGGTCTTAATATAGATAAGCTAAGGCAAACTTAGCATAACATACAGAACATGGCCTGTAGATCTCTTGTATTACAGCCGAGCTTACATTAATATAAATCAATAAACCTATTTACAATAAACCGAATACTTAAACTATAAAAAAATTATATATCAACCAAGCGGGTTAGTCCTATAGGCTACATTACAAATAAAGTACCATTATTCAAATTTGAAAAACAAAACAAACAAAAAACATCCAAAGAATTTTATTCAATGAGCAGAAGTAGTGGTACATGCCTAGATACTGGGGTACATTGTTCAAAGGCAGTTACTCTGACAAGATTGCCACATGCTGCCTTTGGGCCAGATTCTGCTTTCCCTTGATGCATCTAGGTTAACTCCAGTGGCGTTAACTCTCAGGCCTGGTCTACACAAGAAAATTAAGTCGGCTTAACTACGTTGCTCAGGGTCGTGAAAAATCCACAGCCTTGAGTGGCATAGTGAAGCTGACTTAGCTCCTAGCGTAGGCAGAGCTAACTTAACACAAGAATACTTCCGTTGACCCAGCTACCAACTTGTGGGGAGGTCACTTATCTGTGCCAATAAGGGAACCACTTCTGCCTGCGTATTTGAAATATAGACAAGCCCGCTGATGCATTGCCCTGCAAAAGTAATGCTTCTGGGAAGGATACAGTACTTTGCACTTAGTTAGTAACTTTCATCTAAGGATCTCAAAGCACTCTATGAATAGGGGCAAGTATTATCAATATTATCCATGTTTTATGGGTGGGGGGCAGGGTTAGGTGGCTTATGCATAGTCATCCAGTGAGACAGTGACGAAGTTGGGAAAGGAACCCATGGTCTCCTGATTCAGTCCCTGACCCTAACTACTAAACCTGTTGTCTCCTCAGTAGTGTAATCTCTCAGGACTGGATTAATATCTGAATTGGAAAAATCTGGTAGGCCACCTTCATAACATCACCTTGAGTGGTCTGTTTGAAGCCTGCTTTGTGAGCAGTAAGTCCAGGTTCGTAGAGAAACAAGCCTCATGCTAATATAGCAGAGCTCTAGCAACTGCCTTATTCATTGATTGTATTCAGACTTGTGCTGGAGGTTGCCTGGACTCAAGGAACACACAATTACATCTTTCAGAAGCTGCAGTTCTACTGTATTGCAAACCCCAAACATTAAGAGAATCATGAGTCAGCCTGACCCCCAAAATCTTGAGATTGGTTTAAAGTTCATGAGATTTTTTTTAAAAATGAATGTGAGGTTCTTCTTATTTGCCTTCTGCTTTCTGAGCCTTTAGGGCAGCAGTGTCCAATAGAAATTCAACATGCCACACTGCTAGCCACACTTGTGGTTTTGAATTTTTCTTATTAGTCACATTATAAGAAAGCCACATGTATAGCCATAATTCACTAGCCTATTAGCCACATGTGGCTAGTGCAAACATATTGGACACTGCTGCTTTAGGGTGTATTTGAGTCACAGTTTCGAGGTGTTCTCAGCAAGCCACTCAGTTTTCAAATGAAAGCTGAGATTTCCATGCTGTCTCTTGATCCCAGCAGTGGGGGCTTTAAGAAAAACTCAAAAGATTGTGCTGCTTGTGATAGAATTGTGAGAGTTGGCAACACAGTTTCAAGGAGTTTCGGGAAGTAACAGAGGGCCAAATGGTGATCTCAGGTATGCCACTATAAATCTGGATCAGCTTCACTAAAGCACATATTATTCCATTACAGACTGACAACAGCACTTATAGCAATACCTTGTGGCAAAAAAAGCATGGCACATTGCAATCATGGTTAGGATTTTAACCCTTGGTACATTTCCCTCCTCTAGCCATCAGCTGTATCAACCAGGGAAATTAATTACTCTCCTCTCCCTTCGTCCCCATTTCTCAATTTGGTGCTAATAAAAGAGCAGGGTTCCAATTCCCTTATCACCTTCTAACTTCAGCACCTCCACTGCAGTGTCCTTGTAAGCACTATCCTGGGCTCCAGTCTCCACATCCTTATATAACAAGAGACAAATCAGCTGCCCAGACCTGATCTTCTGTCTATCAGAGGTTGAGTTTTCATCACCTTCTCCCATGGTTCTTAGTTAGCAAGGAGCAGAGACTGCTGATAGTCATTCGCTTGCTGCCTTGCCCACTCTCTGCAAGCTGCCAGCCCCAAGAGGCCTCTTCACTACATTCCCACTCCTTGTGTGTGGGTGCCTTCTCTAGCAAGGTCTCACCATAGATGCTAGAGACACTTATTCCCTCCCTCTCCTGCTAGAATTCACATTACCTAACCTGTCACCTTCCCCCAAGTGCTGGGACTTACTAGCCTTCCAACTCCATCTGACTGAAGGGCCAGCTGGAATTGTTGCAGGAATTGACTTCATGGAATACTCCCACATTGGGGGAAGGGAAAAGACAAGACTATCTGTGCACACTCCAAAAAACCACCGGGTATGCAAGGCCTGAAGCTCAGTTGCCACCTACCATTGCTGAATTGATTGGGTTCCATAATAAGTAACTGAGCAGACCAAATTTCAGATTAATTTACGCTACAGGCAAGCAGGTGCTCAGAGAGCAGCTGACACCAGTTTAAACAAACCGCGCTCATGAAAAGGAATTTCATTTTTTTCTTGTCTTTGGATTTGAGTATCTCTATACAAAGCTTTGATCTTCTAGACTTTGACGTTTTTGTACTATTGATACATCTGAATGTCAGTTTTTTCCTGTCATAAACCTGATGTGAAAACATGTAATTCTCAAATGGTCAACAGCATACACATCAATCTGCTGGCTGTTGTGACACACCCAACACCTAGTGCCTAGGCACCAATAGATTTGGTAGATTTCTGTTAAACAATAGTACGGAATGGACTCTTTTGAGATGCTTCTGAAACCTACACAACAAATTCCCCTTGCAATCAGCACATGAGCATGTTGGGATTCTGCCACACTTGTCTCACTGGTGGTATCTTACTCTGTAGGTAGTTCCATTTCAGTGGGTCCACTCATGAAGCCCTACTTGAAACGAATAAGGGAGGCACAATCAGGTCCTTTGTGATGGTTTATGTCCAGGAGACTTTTGATGTACTTTAGACTGACTCTCAAATGCAGGAGCTGTGTCTTTCTATGTGGTTTGTGTAGGACCAAGCACATGTTGGGCACAAAAGAATAAATTAGTAATACTTAAATAGTGAAGCATTATTAATTTAAGCTTGTGCAAGTGTGAAATACAGCTTAAGTTGATTCTGAAAGTTGTTTGGAAGCCTATGATTTAGCATCTGAATCTCTGCTTGGCACTTTGAGCCATTTACACCTATGCAAACGTGAATGCAACGTGGGTATAATACACAACACATTTGAATGGTAGCATTTACATCCGGGTGGGGGTAAAATGTGGATGTAAAAAGCTACCATTCACATTAAATTGTGCATTGCACTTACGTGTCTCTAAACTGGTTCAGAACTGTATTTATGCTTCCAGGAGATGAACTTTTAAAACAGCAGCAGCACCTTTTATTTCTGTTGTAAGTTGTCTATTATTTAGTTCTCATTCAACCAGACAAGGCATCAAGTCTTGTTTTCTTGTTTCACTTTTCTCCATGCAATTTCCACTCTGGTTAGTTTCTTTTCCATTTGTTCATATGATAAATAGGAGCAGCACTGAATTCATGCGGATGCATGTCTGACATTTTTTTTACACTGGTAATTCAGAGTATCTTAAACATTTTAGGTGTGTCAAATACGACTTGACACACTGTAGCAGCTTGTTTAAAAAAAGAGGAATCAGCAACTTGAAGACATTTTACTAAACTGTAAAAAAAAAATCTTACAATTCAAAAAAGTAAACTTTGCATTTTTCCTCTGAATGATTTTTGGAGATATATTCTAAATCTTCTTTTTTTAAACGAGCTTAAAAAAGCATGTCTAGGATATTATCCTTCTTCCTGGCAAGCCTGTCTGCAAGTAACATTTAGCTCCTGTTTAAGTAGAGTTAGTGCCAAGCCTTTGGTGCCAAGCCTTTTATTTCCAGTTTTTAGAAAGATGCAACTATTTCAGAAATCAAAATCCTGAATTTTAGCTTTGTTGTTGCTGCACTACATTGTTTAGTGTTAAAGCTCTGGAACTGTTTATAAATATATTTATAGATATACTACATATTAAAGCAGTGTGAATAAAATGATTTGCCCTTTTTTTTTTTTTTTTTTTTTTGTAATATAGCTCAGTTCCTGACTTTAGAATTTAACTCTCTCAGGCTCCTGTTGCATATTGAATGTTAAAACAAATCTACTCATAGGTAGACACAGTCAGTGAAATCTTGGTTCCATTGAACTGTGCCTGCTAAGAGAGGGTCATATATTTTAGATCTTGCTAATTCCTCCTCTGGAGGTGTGTAAAACTCTCCTTATGATAGAATCAGAGGGGTAGCCGTGTTAGTCTGGAATTGCAGAAGTGACAAAGAGACCTGTGGCACCTTAAAGATTAATTAAAGTATTAGAGCATAAGTTTTCATGGGCTAACACCCACTTCGTTGGATGCATGCAGTGAAAGTATGGAAGATACTTCCACTGCATGCATCCGACGAAGTGGGTATTAGCCCATGAAAGCTTATGCTCTAACACTTTAGCTAGTCTCTAAGGCGTCACAGGACTCTGTCACTTCTGCAGTTCCAGACTAACACGGCTACCCCTCTGATTCTTGACAACATGCAAGGCACTGCATTTAGCCGTATGGAGTGGAAATCCATCAGCCTCATGAAGAAACTTGCACAAATACAGACAGATATCATCTTTATCTCCAAATGCAAATGGATGGACATCATACCAAATGGACTGAAGGTGAAAAATCCATTGCTTTCTACATACTGCACATTCTACAGTGAGAGATTATGCCAGAAACTATCAAAGAAACTGAGGAACCACCTGATCAGCATCCTGTACAACAAACAGGAAAACATCAAAAAAGAGCTTTCCAACCTGGAGACCTTCATAAACAACCAACCTTCCACACAAACAGACTTTACTAAAATAAGACAGGAGATCTATATTACACACTTCACCTCTTTACAAAAGAAAAAGGACTGCAAGCTATCTAAAATCCTACCTACCACATGGGGCCACAACAGTGGTATCCCTAACTCACCCAGCAATATCGTCAATCTATCCAGCTACACTCTCAGCCCGGCAGAAGAGTCTGTCCTATCTCGAGGACTCTCATTCTGCCCCATTACCCCCACAAACATGATACAATTCTGCGGTGATCTGGAAGCCTACTTTCACCATTTCTGACTCAAAGAATACTTTCAAGACAACATAGAACAGCACACTGATACACAGACACCATCCCACAAGCAGCACAAGGAGAAGAACTCCACATGGACTCCTCCTGAGAGTCAAAATGACAGTCTGGACCTATACATAGAATGCTTCCACTGACGTGCACAGACAAAAATTGTGGAAAAACAACATTGCCTACCTCACAATCTAAGTCATGCAGAACGCAATGCTACCCACAGCCTCAGAAACAACCCTGACATTATAATCAAAGAGGCTGATAAAGGAGGTGCTGTTGTCATCATGGACAGGTCTGATTACCAAAAGGAGGCTACTGGACAACACTTCAAGACCAATTTTTACAGGCCACTTCCCTCAGATCCCACTGAGAATACACTAAGAAACTGCACCATCTATTCAGGACACTCCCTACACTAACACAGGAACAAATTAACATACCCTTAGAGCCCCGACCGGGGTTATTCTATCTATTACCCAAGATCCACAAACCTGGTAATCCTGGATGCCCCATCATCTCGGGCTTTGGCACTCTCACTGAAGGACTGTCTGGATATGTAGACTCTCTACTCAGACCCTACACCACCAGCACTCCCAGTTATCTCCGTGACACCACCGACTTCCTGAGAAAACTACAATGCATTGGTGATCTTCCAGAAAACACCGTCCTATCCACCATGGATGTAGAGGTTCTCTACACAAACATCCCACACAGAGATTGAATACAAGCTGTCAGGAACAGTATCCCTGATGATGCCACAGCACAAGTGGTTGCTGAACTCTGTGACTTTATCCTCATACACAATTATTTCAAATTTGGTGACAATATATACCTCCAGACCAGTGGCACCGCTATGGGCACCCGCATGGCCCCACAGTATGCCAACATCTTTATGGCTGACCTGGAACAACGCTTTCTCAGCTCTCGTTCACTCACGCCCCCTTCTCTATTTACGCTACAGCATACTTCCACTGCATGCATCCAACAAAGTGGTTCTTAGCCCACTAAAGCTTATGCTCTAATACTTTAGTTAGTCTTTAAGGTGCCACAGGACTCTTTGTCACTTCTCCTTATGATATTCCTCTGTCCCTGTTGAACTGAGTTGGAAAAACCTGAAGGTCACCTTCAGTACAAACTTGGGCCTCTCCTTCAGTTGCACTTTATTACTTGTCATAATAGGGATGATGATATGTTGTGACAATGGAAAGTCTGTGATAAGTCATTGCAAGATGAACTGTCCACTGTAATATGTTGCTTGACAGTATGAAATCACAAATAAATATCTAAAATGAAATGTGCATGATTAAATTATGCAATACTGAATCCTCAGTTTGCTGTGCATGTTGCTTAAGCACAACCCACTTGTACAATGCTACATCTGAGAGGGTAATTCCTAACCGAGATCCACAGGATCACATATTGGAGCTTGCAATAACCTTTGTATTATTGCTGTTGTCTGGATACGGTAATATGCTGCTGTTGTTCTCGTACATATAGAATCATAGAGTTTTAGGACTGAAAGGGACTTCAAGCGGTCCTCTAGTCCAGTCCCCTCCACTCAACACAGGACTAAGTATTATCTAGAACATCCCGACTGGTGTTTGTCTAACCCACTCTTAAAAATTTCCAATGACAGAGATTTCACAATTTCCTTAGGCAATTTATTCCAGAGCTTAAGTACCCTGAGAGTTAGGAAGTTTTTCCTACCGTTCAACCTAAACCACCTTAGCTGCAATTTAATCCCATTGCTTCTTGTCCTATCCTCATAGATATTTACTTAACTATTTATTTTAATTATTTCCTGGAGCCGTGAATTCCAAAGGCTAATTATGTATTGTGCAGAAGAGAATTTTCCCTTTATCCATTACAAATGTATAGCTTCATTTTCAGTGAACCCAAGAACCTGTGGCAGCTACTAACTACACTGGAGGAGGCGAGTGCTTAGCATTTCTGCAAGTCAGACCATTAGTAACTTTCAGTTTGATGTAATGATGCATTTTCTCATGATATGAGACTAGGTAAATGTGTAATAGTGAAGAGTGATCAAAGTTCTTGGGCATAAGTGACCAATGGGTCCAACCAAAGTGGTCCAAAGTGGACCAATGAAGTGACCAATGGGTCCAACATCAAATACTTGGAAAAAATTGATACCCATTATAGAGAAAAACAAAGGAAGGATATTCTTCTAGTTAAGACAGAGGACTGAGATCCAGGAGATCTTGATCATATTCCTAGATCTATTACAGGCTTTGAGCAAGTCATCTAACTTCTACTTTCCTCAGCTTGCACACCTGTAAAATGAAAGTAATACTTCTTCCCCACCAATATTGTGACCAGGGCTGGTTGAAAAATATCCATTGAAACTTTGACAGAAATTTGGTTTCCTGAGTAAATGAAATTTTTCCTGAAAAAAGAAGAAATGGACTTTTGAGTGGAGATTTTTAATTGAAAAACTGCATACCCCAGACCTGAAGTTTTCAGTTTTAATCCAAGCCCCAATGAAATGCCACCACAGTGTCTCATGGAAGTTGCAGTTTGAGTGCCTATGCTCTTATTTTCCTCTGTGCATGGACTTCCTAGCTGAACTACATCTACTATTATCCCCATGGTCATGTGACTGCCTTGATGCACCACCTCTGCTCTTAAAAGAGGAGACCATAGTGCATCATGGCAAAAGTAGTCTGACCAGGAAGCCCAGCTTATAGAGTAGAAAGGGAGTCTGAGGCACCATGGTGGCAATTCCAAATTAAAAAAATTGGTTTTCAGCCAAAATATTTCATTTTATTTTGCCAAAAACTCAAAGTTTCCTCATTTTATTATCAATGTTAGTTGTGAGGCTTAATTAATGTTCCGGAGGTGCATGGTGAGCACTAGAAAATGTCTACCAACACACAATTTTCCTCAAGCACATTCTATTATACTGGTTTTGTGCTATAATTTCATCAGATACATTTCATGTTGCCAATTATAATTCTGGGCATTTCAATGTCGCAAACGTTGGGTCCCATACAGTAATAATATATGGAATTATGAGTTTAGGGGACAAATTTTCTCTACATGAAAATGCACTGACTTCAATGGATTCACATCAGGTATGAATTTAGCACTAAGTGTTTATCTCCAACAGCAGATGTAAAAGTGGTAATGAGATGTTGTTTACTTTAGCATGTGATGATGCAATTTAGTACATACAGCAGGCAGAGGACTTGATTCTGCAGCCTTTGTGCCAGCTCAGTTTCCACTGATTTAAATATACTGTCAGTCTAGGGACAGGCAGTCTTTTTTGTTCTATTTATATAGCGTCTAGCATAATGGGGACCTGGTCCATGATCGGGATTCTTGGAACCACTGTAATATAAATAATAAATAATAATAATAAACAAATTCCAGTGGGAGTTTTGTCTCTGCTGTGTCAGGCTGAGGCTCTGTCCTCCATTTTGTTGGAGTATTTCACCCCAATTTGTAAAGATGCAGCGTGGACTTAGAAACATAACATGTAATTGTTTGTTTAATAATAGGGCTGGGATTTGGAAAGACAAAGTGCCCCATGACAAAATGTCAACAGCAAGTTGTTGCGTGGAAAAAATTCTCATAACAATGTCCATGATGAAATATCAGCCACAAGATGCTGCAAGATGAGACAGCATGACAAAATGACGGATGACAATCACTGCAATGAAATGTCAGCTCAGAGATATTGCCATGACGAAATATGTAGGACAAAATGACAAGGTTCTGTGGGATTTTGGCATCGTGATGCATGATCTGTCATGCTTAATTGCTTGTAAACAGAAATAAGTCTGTGCAAAATCTTCTGCTGGAGACTAGCTTTGCTTTAGCCTTCTAAAATTAAAAGGCAAAAAAATGTTATCATTTGGGAGGCAGAATATGAAGCCTTCTAGCCATATAGTTCCTATTCAACAGAGAGCTAAGAAGCAGGTGCTCCCAGCAACTTACAGACAATAGATCTAGTTAAATCGCCATTGTCTGTTTTATTCAGTTGAAATGCCAAGTCCTTTATATAAAATCTGCTATGAATTATGAGGAGGATGGTGGTTACCTGAAAAAGCAGCCATCTTATAGTTGGAATAAAATGGTTCAAAATGTAAAACATATTTTAAAAATCTCAATGTGTACCCCCTAAAACTCTTTAAAAGAGAATTGCTATTGATACCCCAAGCCAGCCTTTTAAAATTACCATTATCTGATTTATTTTTGAATCTCTTTAGGCATGAGAAAGTTTGAAAACCTGTTTGTGTCTGAAGATGCTTTTGAGTGTGACAGTCTTCACATTCATGGAAAAAACATGGCATCCTACTGAAAGTACCATCTAGGTTCACAGTGATACAATATAATATGAAAGTATCAACAGAAGTGGAAGCAATATTTCCCCTCTGAGATAAGTGCAGCAGATTTTTCAGGCTGCCTATTGTATCATAAAACACGCAAACAAGCAAGCAAGCAAACAAACAAAAACCCGAAGAAAGCTGTCATGGTGGCTGTTTGACTCACATGAATAAAGCATGATGGATGCGAGAGAGTCTCTTTCCGATGACCCTGGTTTTAGATTTGCCCTCACCATCACAGATATGGGTAACTCCATTCTTTCCTAAGATTGATGATTGTCAACTGATAAGATATAATAAACAGGCAATCAAGTATCTGATTGAAATTCCTTTTTTTTTTTGGTAATCATGGACTGATTGACTGATTTGCAAGCCAGGCCAGTTTCTGTCTTTACTTTGAGTTATCTTCCCGACAAAAAGGGCTCAACCATAGCAGGAAGCATCCTAGATCGTCTGACCCCTATTAAGATTTGAGATTCTTATACTCCTGATTCCCATAATAATGAACTGGCTAGATACAAACAACTTAAATTTTCTGTAGCGATAGATACACTCACCCTCATTATAAAACTATTTTCAAAAGCCAAGGATGTTGAATGTAATGTCAGCTCTCATGATTTAATCATGAGGCACATGAATTTTTTGTTTAAATTTGATGTTCTCATGATCTCAATATTTTTCATGCAAATCTTGTTATTTCTGCATCCTTTCACACTCCAGCTTAAATTGCTTGTCAATTGCATTGCTCTTCTTGAGTGCAGCGCTTCTGAGAATCACCAATATGATTTTATAAATCTATTTATAACCATTAGCATTTTATCTCTTAAAGAAGACATTGTGCATTATCCAAAATCTCTTAATGGAACCAAGTGACTTAGAAACAATATTTTTGAGGTGGGGTGGGAGGGAAAGGGATTCAGAAACAGTTTAATTTTCAATATTTAAATTACCCTGATAGTAAGGCTTCTCATGTTAGGACTTCGAAGACAGCAAAAGGACAACAGACTAACAAAAGAAATCTATAATAAATGGAAAGTTAATAGTAATATCGTCTCTAAAATATGCCATATAAAAAGAAGAACAATCTTTTTAATCTTTAGTATATCTGCAAGCATGAGTGTCTCTGGGGCTTAAATTAGCTGCAGCTGTACTGATTAGCTCTCTCCTGCACTTTTTGAAGCTTTTATTTTTGCCTATTGGTGCATACTTTCAGTTTCCATAATTCTGAAATGCCACAATATTAGAATTCTGTGCGGCTAAGACTAGGACCTACATGCCTAAATCATATCAGTGTTCTTTTTTATTTCCACTTTTAACAGGAATATTACTAGGGAGCTCTTTAGTTAAATTAATAAGCCCCAATCCTGAGATTGGACATACATATGTGAATACTTATGCCCACACAAAATCTCATTGAAGTCAATGAGGCTATACATTGGCACATAGGTATGTCTACAAAGAATTGGGGTCTTAGGTTCCAGTTCTGCAAAGTATTCGTTTAAGCTCTTTAGTGAATTGGTGTCTTAGATCTTACCTCCTGCCCCCTATCTCTATGGGCTATATACCATGCTACAGCTCATAGGGTGCCCCACCAGGCATCTTGTGAAGCTTATAGCTGCACTTGCTTAGGCATAGAAAAGAACTGATTTTACAAAATAGAAAGTACAGTGCACCAATGCAGTGGAGGACAGGTCTGGCCTTTGGATTAGTAATTAATTGTACTAAACAAGCTCACAACAAAGTAAAGGATTCCTTTATACAAAATTACACAGGAAAGATTACTGGGACAATTAAATATCTATATTTGGCAAATTCCCTGTGTCACCCACTAAAGAAACTACGTATATACTATACAGTTTTATTGCCCAAATATTTCCAGAAATGTAAATGACACAGCTTCTTCCTAAAAGCTCAAAAAGAATAAGGCTGGATATGAATCAGAACTTACTCATCCTTTATTTCACAGATCAGGATTAGCGTGTAATGTAAATAACACAATGTCTCCAGCAGTTTACAGTTGCCACAAATGACCACTTATCTACTCTGATTTTAAAATTCTGTATTTCAAATATAAAATATGATGACTTGTATCCATCTAATATTTATCTATTATTCTGAATATGAAAAAATCCAACACACCCTATGACTTCTTACATATACTTTAGAATTATATAGGTCAGAAATGAGGGGACTATTAAAAACATTCATTACTCTCCCTCATTTCAGGCTGCTAAAAACGATGGTGAAATTTTGAGCAGAAAGCAGCTTGGTTTATAGATTGAGATGCTCAGACCCTGCACAAGCCAACCAGGACCAAATTTTTTAAAAAACAGAACAGTTGTTTCTGAAGTGGTCACACAATGGCGGGTTGATTTTCTTGACATAGCCACCTTCTCAAAACAAAAGGCTAGTCATGAATAAATTTTAACAGTGACAGACAATATGTTCAGATATGTCTAGATGCTAGCCCCCAAAAGAAAAATTGGACAGAGGCAGCAACAGCAGCATTTTCACCCAATGGATGCCTCAGAAATTAGACAGGCCATGGAAAACAGTTTTCAAATAAAGTTTTAAAGATTTTTTAAAATCCGGGTGTACAATGTTTTGTTACCATTAATGAAGTCCAGGCAGGGGCTGTCAAGAGTTTAATAGAAGCTTAAAATCAAAGAAGTGGTGCTCACAGCACTTTTCAGTAAACTGATGTGCTACAGGCCTTCATGCACAAATACAACCAAACAATCAGCGGGTGCCTGAATAATATTACCCTCTCTAGCCTACTAAGCCTGTGGAAAACCATGTAGGGGGACAGTCTTAAAATAAAGTTACTGCATCTCCTTTTGAGAAAGGAGATCACATAAGTATATAAAAATCATAAGGAGCATTTGAAAAGCAAACCTTTACCAACTAAATAGTTATGTCCAGAGCCTTAATTGAAGAACACAGGTTAGTGAACATGATAAGAGATTACAAAGAAGAGGAAGTTGTATGCAATTTAATTATATATATATATAAACACACACACAGACACACACGCACATGTGTAAAACAGGTGGAGACAAGGACAAAAACAGGGTTTTATGTCACCTTACCTAGTAATAGATTGGTCCATGCTTTTCCTCAAAATACTAGTTCCAACTTTATGATACAGCTTGTCAAGCCTTTAAACCTGATTAGTAACTGGGATTTTTCTTTATCAGAGATTAATTATTGCCACTCATGGAACATGATCTCTCGCAATTTATCATTTGTGATAACATGAGACAAAGATAGGTGGTACTACCACGTAGAAGAGCAGGCTACTATTCAAGCAGTCAGGACTTAGTGACAAATATCAACAGCACTAATAATGGCAACGCCAAGAAACTGGAAGTCAGCATAATCTATGATTCTGTGATCAAAAGGGTTAGCTGAGCCAAGAATTCTAATGCGAGAATTGGTAATAACATTGGGAACAATCCCATATGAGAAATGCAAGATAGCCCCAATCCCTGCTGACATGATTGGGGATTTTAAGTCTCTATATGTGTACATTGATACAGCGGAACACCAGTTTGTGGGGGATTACAACATGCTATTGTGTTCCAATTCACAGTAACAACAACAAATTTATCATTATCGAGTACAATTCCCATTATGTGCCCAGGAGAAAGCATCACATCAGCACCATCACTTTTGAAATAAAGAGGGGCCTAAATTAATGTTTCATTTCATTCTGATTAGGTGATCTTTTAACTTCCCCGGTGCCCCAGAAAAGCTGAAGAATAGTGATTATAAAATAATAAGGGAATGCTCTTTGCATTGGAACTATTATAAAGCCCAGATTGGTTACGTCCTACCTGGATATTAGGGATTTCCTGTTATGTATAGGGCAGGAATAGGTGGAATATTTCACGGTCTTTTTTCGACAAGCAATGCTGGCTTTTCAGAAGGGTTCTAAAATGATTAAGCCACACATGAAAATAGCTGCAAATATAACCTAAGATGTAGTGAGTCACATTCCTAGTGCCATTATGAACAAAGCAGGCAAGCACATGGAACAGAAAGGTTCCAGTCTAGTGAAGATTAAAGAGAAAAAGAGCAGCAGCATACTCGCCCAGTCACAGGTCCTCCTGTTCCTTTTGAAATAAAAGTTGTTGGAAGCTATTGCAGACACAAGCATAAAAGCTGCCCTAAGCAGAGGATGCGGAACATTGCTTAGGGTAAAAGGGACATATTTTAAAACACAACATGGCATTCATTCACTGTGGCTCCAAAATATATACCAAATCAGAGCTGGTTTTATTTCAAATAACTCCTTCTCAAATCCAGTACTGAGAATAGCATTTAGTAGTAGCATTATCACAGTGCTTAGAAGCCCTAGTCATGGACCAAGATCCCATTATGTTAAGTGCTCTATAAGTGCAGTGCCATTGCTCGCAATTGTAACGGCAAATGCTCCTCTAGAATTATTTGTCTCAACACACAGGGATCATTACTTAGACATGGCAGCACCTTGCTATACTTGTGTTTCAAGATCATGAAAGAAGATGAGGCAGACATTGACAGAAATGCCAGAATTGCACTAACTCTTATCCTCCTTTTTAATTAGCTGGATGTCATCCTGAGTGACCAATTTAACAGCCAGAGCAAAAATTATTACCTGTATAGAACCTTTATAGAACTGATTCTGAACTCCAGCCGGAGGCTTCCAGTTCCACGTGCAGAGCCAGCTAGACAGGCTGAACTACAGAGTCTCAATCTATGGATGAGATGATGGTGTTTGGAGGAGAGATTTAGTTTTATTAGGGACCGGGGAAACTTTTGGGAAAGGAGGTGCCTGTACATGAAGGATGGATTCCACATAAACCAAAAAGGAATTAGATAGCTGGAAGCTAAATTTAAAAAGGGTGTAGAGGAATTTTTAAACTAAGGGATGGGGGAAAGCTGATAGGTACAGAGGAGAGTATGATTCAGACAGAGTCATCTCTTATGGGATGATTTATTAAAGGGGATTCTCTATCTAGTAAAGACAGGATAGAAGCTGATAAAGTACAAGTAGGAACTGAAGAGAAACAATCAAATGAAACTGAGTCCCATTCAGTTACATCACATGATGGCAGACAGCTAAAAAGTGACAATTTTTGAAGAGTTTATATAGAAATGCTAGAAGCCTAAATACTAAGATAGGCAAACTTAAGTGCCTCATATTAAATGAGGATATTGATATAATAGGTATCACAGAAACTTGATGGAATGAGGATAACAATGGAACACAATAAGACCAGTGTCTAAAATGTATTGGAAGGACAAAATAGGTCATACTGGTGAGGAGTGGCACTATATGAGAAAGAAAGCGTAGAGTCAAACAACGTAAAAATCTTAAATGAAATAAACTGTACCATAGAATCTCTACGATAGTTATTACATGCTTGAATAATAAGACTATAGGAGCAGGAATATACTACCAAATATCTGACCAGAATGGTGATAGTGACTGCTTACAAGAAGTGGAAGATTGGACAAATGACCAGGGAGGAGTATAACAATATTGCTCAAGCATGCAGGAGTGAAATCAGGAAAGCTAAATAACACTTGGAGTTGCAGCTAGCAAGAGATGTTAAAAGTAACAAGAAGGGTATGTTAGCAACAAGAAAAAGGACAAGGAAAGTGTGGGCCCCTTACTGAATGAGGGAGGCAACCTAGTGACAGATAATGTGGAAAAAGCTAATGTATGCAATGCATTTTTTGCCTCTGCCTTCATGAAAACATCAGCTCCCAGACTACTGTACTATACAGACAGTATTGGGAGGAGGTGACCAGCCTCTGTGGAGAAAGAAGTGGTTCATGACTATCGAGAAAAATAGACAAGCACAAATCCATGGGGCTGGATGCCCTGTATCAGAGGGTGCTAAAGAAGTTGGCAGATGTGATTGCAGAGCCATTGTCCATTATCTCTGAAAACTCATGGTGATCAGGGAGGTCCCGGATGACTGGAAAAAGGCTAATGTAGTGCCCATCTTTAAAAAAGGGAAGGAGGAGAATCTGGGGAACTACAGACCAGTCAGCCTCACATCAGTCCCCAGAAAAATCATGAAGCCGGTTCTCAAGGAATCAACACTGAAGCACGTAAAGGGGAGGAAAGTGATCAGGAACAGTCAGTATGGATTCACCAAGGGCAAGTCATGCCTGTTTAACCTAATTGCCTTCTATGATGAGATAATTGGTTCTGTGGATGAGGGAAAAGCAGTGGATGTGTTATTCCTTGAATTTAGCAAAGCTTTTGATACTGTCTCCCACAGTATTCTTGTCAGCAAGTTAAAGAAGTATGGGCTGGATGAATGGATGGTAAGGTGGATAGAAAGCTGTCTAGATCATTGGGCTCAACAGGTACTCAATGGCTCCATGCCTCGCTGGAGCTTGTATTGAGTGGAGTGTCCCAAGGGTTGGTCCTGGGGCTGGTTTTGTTCAACCTTTGATCTTCATTCATGATCTGGAGGATGGCGTGGACTGCACCCTCAGCAAGTTTTCAGATGACAGCAAACTGGGAGAAGCGGTAGATATGCTGGAGGGTAGGGACAGGATACAGAGGGACCTAGACAAATTAGAGGATTGGGCCAAAAGAAATCTGATGATGTTCAACAAGGACAAGTGCAGAGTCCTTCACTTTGGACGGAAGAATCCCATGCACTGCTACAGACTAAGGACTGAATGGCTAGGCAGCAGTTCTGCAGAAAAGGACCTAGGGGTTACAGTGGATGAGAAGCTGGATATGAGTCAACAGTATGCTTTTGTTGCCAAGAAGGCTAACGGCATTTTGGGCTGTATAAGTAGGGGCATTGCCAGCAGATCAAGGGACATGATCATTCCCCTCTATTAGGCATTGGTGAGGCCTCATCTGGAGTATTGTGTCTAGTTTTGGGCCCCACAGTAGAAGAAGAATGTGGAAAAATTGGAAAGAGTCCAGTGGAGGGCAACAAAAATCATTAGGGGGCTGGAGCACATGACTTATGAGGAGAGACTGAGGGAACTGCCATTCTTTAGTCTGCAGAAGAAAAGAATCGTGGGGATCTGATAGCTGCTTTCAACACCTGAAAGAGGTTTCCAGAGAGGATGGATCTAGACTATTCTCAGTGGTACCAGATGACAGAAAAAGGAATAATGGTCTCAATTGCAGTGGGTGAGGTTTTGGTTAGATATTAGGAAAAATGTTTTCACTAGGAGAGTAGTGAAGCACTGGAACAATGTAGGGAGGTGGTGGAATCTCCTTCCTTAGAGATTTTTAAGGCCTGGCTTGACAAAGCCCTGGCTGGGATGACTTAGTTGGGGGTTGGTCCTGCTTTGAGAAGGGAGTTGGACTAGATGATCTCCTGAGGTCCCTTCCAACCCTGATATTCTATGATTCTATGACTATGAAATGCTCAAGGAGATTAGAGAGGCTATAAAAATAAAAATCCCAATGGTAAATGGGGAATTTCAACTATCTTCTTATTGAATAGGTACATGTCACCTCAGGATGGGATGCAGAGCTAATGTTTTTGACACCTTAAATGACTACTTCTTGGAGCAGCTAGTCCTGGAACTTTCAACAGGAGAGGCAATTCTTGATTTAGTCCTAAATGGAGCACAGAATCTGGCCCAAGAAGTGAATGTAGCTGAACCTCTTGTTAATAGTAACCATAATATAATAAAATGTAACTTCTTTTTGGGAGGTCAGGGGAAAGAAAGTGGCAACCAAAGCAGACCACCACAATAGCATTTAATTACAGAAAGGGAAACCATACAAAAATGAGGAACTTAGTTAAACAGAATTTTAAAAGGTGCAGTACCAAAAGTGAAATCCCTGCAAGTTGTGTGGGAACTTTTTAAATCTAATAAAGGCTCAATTGAAATGTATACCCTGAATTAGAAAGCATAGTAAGAGGACCAACAAAGTGCCACCGGGGCCAAACAACAAAGTAAAAGACGCAGTTATGGGCAAAAAAACATCCTTTAAAAATTGGAAGTTAAATCCTATTGAGGAAAATAGAAAGGAGCAGAAACTCTGGCAAGTGAAGTGTAAAAATATAATTATGAAGGCCAAATTTGAATTTGAAGAACAGCTAGCCAAAGAGTCAAAAAGGAACAGCAAAAAACGTTTAGGTACATCAGAAGGAGTAAGCCTGATAAACAACCACTGGGACCACTGGACAATAGAGATGCTAAAGGAGCTCTTCAGGAAGATAAGGCCACTGTGGAGAAACTACATGAATTTTTTGTAGTGGCCTTCGTGGCTGATGATGTGAAGGAGATTCCCAAACCTGAACCTGCTTTTTAGGTGATAAATCTGAGGGATTGTCCTAGGTGTCATTAGAGGCAGCTTTGGAACAAATTGATAAATTAAACAGTAATAAGTCACTAGGACCAGATGGTATTCACCCAAGAGTTCTAAAAAAACTGAAATGTGAAATTGCAGAACTATTAACTGTGGTATATAACCTACCATTTAAATTAGCTTCTGTACCAGATGACTGGAGGATGTAATGCCAATTTTTAAAAAATGCTCCAGAGATGATCACGCAAGGTGTTTTTTTAGCAAAGTAAACTGTCGTGGGATAAGAGGAAAGGCCCTCCCATGAATCAGGTTAAAAGATAGGAAACCAAAGGTAGGAATAAAAAGTCAGTTTTCAGAATGAAGAGAGATAAATAGTGGTGTCTCCCAGGGGTCTATACTGGAACAAGTACTGTTCAACATATTCATCAATGATCTGGAAAAAGGGATAAACAGTGAGGTGGCAAAATTTGCAGATGATACAAAACTACTCAAGATAGTCAAGTCAAAAGCAGACTACAAAGAGAACTCACAAAATTGGGTAACTAGGCAACCAAATGGCAGATGAAATTCAATGTTGATAAATGCAAAATAACGCATATTGGAAAATGTAATTCCAATTATACACATAAAATGATGGAGTCGAAATTAGCTGTTACAACTCAAGAGAGAGATTATGGAGTAATTGGGGATAGCACTCTGAAAACATCCACTCAATGTGAAGCGGCAATCAAAAAAGATAACAGAATATTGGGAATCATTAAGAAAGGGATAGATAAGACAGAAAATATTATATTGCCTCCATATAAACCCATGGTGTGCCCTCATCTTACATACACATGCAGAAGTGGTCACTCCATCTCAAAAAGATATTTTGTAATTGGAAAAGGGTAACAAAAATGAATAGGGGATGGAACAACTTCCTTATGAGGAGAGATTAAAAAGGCTGGGACTTCTCTACATGGAGATGGGATGACTAAGAAACGATATGATAATGGTCTATAAAATCATGAATGGTGTGGGGAAAGTAAACAAGGAAGTGTTATTTACTCCTACTCAGAACACAGAATTAGGGGTCTCCAAATGAAATTAATAGGCAGCAGGTTTAAAACAAACAAAAGGAAGTATTTTTTCAAAAATACCACAGTCAACTTATGGAACTCTTTGCCAGAGAATGTTATGAAGGCCAAGACTATAACAGAGTTAAAAAAAGAACAAGAGAATTCATGGAGGATAGGTCCATCAATGGCTATTAGCCAGCATGGGCAGGGATACAAAACCATGCTCTGGAGCGTTCCTAGCCTGTTTGCCAGAAGTTGGGAATGGGCAACGGGAGATACATCACTTTATGATTACCTGTTCCGTTGCTCCCTCTGATGTACCTGGCATTGGCCACAGTCAGAAAACAGGATACTTGGCTAGACAGACCATTGGGCTAACCCAGTATGGTCGTTCTTACGTTCTTGTTCTATCACTATGATATAATTCTGCATAAAATCAACACCTGTTTTTCAAGGTTTTAAAATCTGCCTTGAGGGGTCTTTGATCATAGACAACTTCTTTCTCTTTTTTTAACTGGTTTTTGTTTCTGTCACCCACGTTTTTTCACCATCACAGTCCTGGACAGCTGTCCCGAGATTTGTTTTGGGTCACCTGCCTTGGGGATCAAGTACTGGATGAGATCTTTCAAACACTCAAAATTGATAAAACAAAATGATATAAAATATATATAATTACATGATTTGACATGACAAGTCGTATTGTGCTCTATTACTACTGACATGTCATGAAATGTATGCTTAAAATATAGCAATTAAAACTAAAATATGAATACAAAAATTCCAGTTTGTATTTATTTTTGAGTGAAGTTATGTAAAAAAAATAATTCTACAATTGTAAGTAGCACTTTCATGATAAAGAGATTGCACTACAGTATTTGGATGAGGTGAATTGAAAAATACTTTTTCTTTTTGTTTATCTCTTTTACAGTGCAAATATTTGTAATAAAAATAATATAAAGTGACCACTGTACACTTTGAATTCTGTGTTATTGAAATCAGTATATTTGAAAATGTAGAAAACATCCACAAATTTTTAAATTGTATTCTATTATTGTTTAACAGTGCAATTGAAACTCTGGTTAATCATGATTAATTTTTCCAATTGGTTGACGGATCTAGTATAGAGTTATTGCTACTTTTATAGATCCTAGGATCATCTGGTGATAGAACATTTTCTATCATTGTTTCTCTTCAGCAGAATCAGTTACCTCCTAATAGATTCTCTTTCCACGTTTAAGATTGAATTTAAAAACTTATCTGCTTCCTGAATTCTAATTGGGTATGTTTTGAACTATAGATTCTTTGGGTGAATTTGTTTTCAAAGTATTCATCTTTGTTTATTCATCTTCTTCTATTTCAAAGCAGATTCATTAATGTTCTGCATGCAGTATACAATTTGGTTTTGATATCAGATTTCTTAAAAATGGTTTGGATATGCTATCACAGGCAGGAACAAAAGACAAAGCTGAGAAAAAATGAAGCTCATTAGTGTTTATGTATTTTTAAAATCACATTTGTGTCTTGGATGCTTGATTTAATATTCCAATAGCACTACAAACTTACTAGAAATATTATTATTGTAGCCTAGCAACTGAATAGGAAAAAAAAGGCAATATATGATAAAATTGCCTTTCTTGTTTGTTAAACTTTGAACAACAGCAGAGTTATAGATCACGGATATCTAAATTGGTGCAACAATTCCTCTTTCAGGGTCCCAAAATGCTTTACAAAAAGTGGGTGAAATCCTAAATGTCATGTTAACTCATTCCTTATTTAGACAAATTCCTATTCAAATCAATGGGTAAGTCTATGGGCTGGCCTACACTGGAAACTTACATGGGCATAGCTCAGGGGTCAGCAATCTTTCAGAAGTGATGTGCTGAGTCTTCATTTATTCACTTTAATTTAAGGTTTTTCATGCCAGTAATACATTTTAACATTTTTAGAAGGTCTCTATAAGTCTACATATTATATAACTAAACTATTGTCATATGTAAAGTAAACAAGGTTTTCAAAATGTTTAAGAAACTTCATTTACAATTAAATTAAAATGCTGATCTGACACCGCCAGCCTGCTCAGCCCTGCTGGTCTGGGGTTCCATTCACCTAGGCCAGCAGCGGGCTGGGCGGGGCCTGCAGCTGGGTCCCTGGCTGGCAAGGGGCCGGCAGCCGGGACTCCAGACCAGCAGCAGGCTGAGCAGTTCAGCCCATTGCCTGTCTGGCATTCCATCTGCCGGCTCATGCCAGCTGGGGTCCCAGCTGCTAGCCCTGCTCAGCCTGCTGCCAGTCTGGGGTTCTGGCGCTGCCCACATAGAGTGGGTACCTACCATCCCCCTGATTCTAGCCCATTCTCTTTGTTTCTTTCTGCCCTGAGGGTGGGGATGCACTGAGCACAGGGCTGGGGGTGAAGGAACAGGCTGGGAGCTGCAAGAGTGCTAGGGCTCCGCTTCTCTCCCTTCCCCTTCCCTCACCCGAGTGATCAGCTATTTGGTGGCAGGGAGGCAGAGGACTGGAGCAGGCTGGGGAAGAGTCAGGGAAGGGCAGAGGTTGGCTGCCAGCGGAGCCTGCCTGCAGCAGGAGCCAACAGGACCAATTTTCTGCCTCCTGCCCCAGCCTCCGCCTGAAAGAGCGGAAGGTGGGGTGCCATGGTAAATCCGGTACTGCAGGGCAGGAAGCAGCGTGCTATTAAATAGGCTGGCATGCCGTCTTTGGTACGTGTACTGCAGGTTGCTGACCCCTGGCACAGCTACATCTCTCAGAGCTGTGAAAAATCCATCCCACTGAAAAATGCAGCTATGCTGACCTCGCCCCTGATGTAGACAGCACTCTTGAGGAGGTGGACTAACTACAGTGATGGGAGAACCCTTCCTGTCACTCTAGTGAGGGTCTATATTGAAGCCTTGTGCCACTGTAGCATTTTAAGTGTAGACATAGCCTGAGTAAACAGAGAATACAAACTGGATTTGACCTTTAAATTTTGGGTCCTGTGACAAAGCTCCAAGTTTGTACTTGTGGGTCCTGCACTTCCTGGCAGATTTAGGGACTTCAGAAACTCATCTAGGCACCAGAGTGACCTCCCTTTCTCAGTATAATTGGCAAGAGTCACCACTTAGTGAGTTACCTTCATCACAGGCCAGTACGGAAGGTGGAAAAAGGGAGGAGCCCGGGCTCGCCCTCTACTTCGGGCTCCAGCCCAGGGACCCTAATAGTATCAGCTAAGATGGCTGAACTTTTATCCACAAAACACAATACAATTCCCTGGGCTACCTCCCCACAGCAGTCCCTGCTTCTTCAAACTCCACTTCACCCTTACCTCGGGGCCTCCTTCCTTCTGTATGAAATGTTGTCCATCACTCAGTCTCACCAACAGCACAACTTCCTTCCACACCTCCTGACACCCACAGCCCACCTGATTAACTGAGAGGTTTTTATCTGGTTTCAGCCAGTGCCTGATTGGCTTCAGGTGTCCCAATCAGGCTAGCTGTTTCTACTCCTTTCTAGAAAGTTCTTAATTGGCCCCAGGTGTCTTGATTGGCCTGGAGTAGCCTTTGTTTGGCTATCCAGGGAACAGGGACCTGCACATCCTGAGGCTGATATACCTGCCTTTCAGCACTCTCCTATACCCTTCTGGTCTAACTCCGTCACATATCCCTCCCCACTGCTCAACACCAAGGGGTTGGGCAACTTGAGTCGACATACAATGCACTCTTGATAAGCCATCTGCGTTGCCGTCGCGACTTCCGGCTCTGTGCTGTATGCGGAACTGGAAAGGTTGAAGGGATAAGAACCATCTAGTCACTCTTACATTTTTCTCCTTATTCCGCTGCGTCCACTGAAGAGGGGCATGGTCAGTCATGAGGGTAAACTGTCTACCAAGCAGGTAGTATCGCAGTGTTTCCATGGCCCACTTAACGGCAAGGCATTCCCTCTCGACCACAGCATACTTCTGTTCCCTTGGGAGAAGTTTTCTACTCAGATAGGGGATTGGATGTTGTTCTTCCCTGACCATCTGGGATAGGACAGCCCCTAGTCCAACTTCAGATGCGTCTGTCTGCAAAATGAACTCCTTAGTGAAATCTGGAGCTATAAGTCCAGGGTCACTGCGAAGGGCTGTCCGTAGCTCTGTAAATGCCCTCTCTGCTGTGTCTGTCCATCGCACCATCTCAGGTCCCCGAGCTTTTATGAGATCTGTCAAGGCACTTGCCCTAGTGGCAAGATGGGGAATAAAGCGTCTATAGTACCCCACTACACCCAAAAATGCCCGGACTTGTTTCTTACGAACCGGTCGGGGCCAGTTTTGGATGGCCTCTAGTTTATTGAGTTGGGGTTTCACTACACCTCGTCCCACAATGTACCACAGATACTTCGCCTCCGTTAATCCTATGGCACACTTTGCAGGGTTTGCGACAAGGCCAGCACGCCTTAGGGTGTCTAGGACAGCTTCTACCTTTTCCAGGTGGGTTTCCCAGTCTGAGGTATGAATAATTACATCATCGAGGTAGGCAGCTGCATAACTGGCATGGAGACGCAATAGCTTATCCATAAGGCGCTGAAAGGTTGCTGGGGCCCTGTGTAGACCGAATGGAAGGACTGAATATTGAAACAGTCCCTCTGGGGTGGAGAAAGCGGTCTTTTCCTTTGCGTCTTCAGCAAGGGGGATTTGCCAGTACCCTTTAGTTAAATCCAGAGTGGTCAGGAACCGGGCATTTCCCAGTCGGTCCCCTAACTCGTTTATCCAGGGTATAGGATATGCGTCGAACTGGGACACTTCATTCAGCCGACGGAAATCATTGCAAAACCTTGTGGAGCCATCTGGTTTGGGTACTAGCACGATCGGGCTAGACCACTGACTGCGGGACTCTTCAATTACCCCTAACTCCAACATTTTCTTTACTTCTGCTCTGATTTCTTCTCTTTTGGCCGCTGGCACTCGGTAACATCTCATCGTCACCTTGGCCCCAGGGTTTGTAATGATGTGGTGATATGTCTCAGTTGTTCGTCCTGGCCGAGATAAGAATATATCTTGGTTCCTGTTGATCACCTCAACCACCTCCTCTCTTTGGGCTGGTGTTAAATCAGGAGATATCTTCACCTGCTCGGGGTTCTGTTTTTCCTGCAATGGGTCCTTGTGAGCAACTACACACGCTTCTTGGGTATGCCAGGGTTTTAGAAGGTTGATGTGATATATCTGCTCTAGTTTTCGACGTCCTGGTTGTCTCACCTTGTAATTTACTTCCCCAACAGGTTTGACTACTTCATAGGGCCCTTGCCAATGGGTCAACAACTTACTTTCGGCCATGGGTACCAGTACCATTACTCGGTCACCAGGTTGGAACTGACGTACCTTGGCTTGACGGTTGTAGTAAGTTCTCTGGGCCTCTTGGGCCTTTTCCCTCACTATGGGAGTGACCCAGGCTATCCGGTTCCTCATCTGTAGCACATGTTCTATAACATTCTTCCCCTCACTTGGTTCCTCCTCCCAAATTTCCTTGGCTATGTCCAAGATGCCTCGGGGGTTGCGTCCATACAGTAGCTCAAAGAGGGAGAATCCAGTGGAAGCTTGGGGGACCTCACAGATGGCAAACATGAGGCACGTTAGTAGGTTGTCCCAGTCTTTCCCATCCTTGCTTACCACTTTTCTTATCATGGCTTTGAGGGTCCGATTGAATCTTTCCACCAGACCATCAGTTTGTGGATGGTAAACTGAGGTCTGCAGGGTCTGGACATGGAGCAGGGAACACAGGCCCTTCATTAACTTGGACATGAATGGTGTTCCTTGGTCTGTGAGGATTTCTTTTGGCAGCCCTACCCGGGCAAAGATTGCCAACAATTCTTTGGCAATGTTCTTGGAGGCTGTGTTTCGTAAGGGAACAGCTTCTGGATATCTGGTTGCATAGTCTAGGATGACAAGCTCATACTGATGGCCTCAGGTTGTTTTCTCTAGTGGTCCCACAAGGTCCATAGCGATCCGCTCAAATGGAACTTCAATGACCGGCAGGGGAACCAAAGGAGCTCTCAGATGTGGACGAGGGCTGTGCAGTTGACATTCAGGGCAGGAGGCACAGTACCGCCGGACATCTTCATGTACTCCTGGCCAAGAGAACCTGCTTAAGATTCGTGCCTGGGTTTTCTCCACTCCCAGGTGCCCTCCAAAAAGGTGACTGTGAGCGAGGATTAATATTGCCTTCTGGTGTTTCTGGGGCATAAGGAGCTGGTGTTTTGCTCCTGCATTTGTATGACCCGGTATAGGAGATTCCTTTTTACCACAAAATAAGGCCCTGGCCCTCAGGCCTTTCCCTCTAGAGGTACCCCATCTATTTCGGCCACCTCCTTCCTGGTGTTCTCGTACCTTGGGTCTTCCACCTGGTCTTGTCCAAAAGTCTTTCTCTCGGGACTTATCAGCCTGAATTCTGAGGGACCTATCTCTGCCCTCTCGCCTGGCTCTAAGAGGTTGGGGTTGGAACCAGTTTCTGACCCCTCTTCCATCTCGGGGCTCTCCCCATCAGTTGCCTGTGTTTGTCTGCCTATACAGGCAGCCCTCTGTCCTTGCATCAGGATTCAGGTACCGAAGGCTTTGGCTGCCCTTCTCTCTCTTTTGGTCTTCCGACCTTTCCCTGGGACAGGGAATAGTTCCTGGGATATTTCTGCGAAAAATGGAAGGTGACATTCTGCTGTGGAAGTCTCCCGAAATTCGGGGAGCTCCCCTCCCTCCAGCAGCTCTGGTGGGAGCAAGTTCCTAAACCCAGGGAAATCTCTCCCTATGAGCACAGGATATGGAAGTTTTGGGACTACACCTACTTTCACCCCAATGACGTTTCCCTGAATTTCAATTTTTACTGGTATGATGTGATAGTAACTAACAGTCCCACGGATACAGGTTATCCCTGTATGCTTTGCCTGCATTAACTGGCTGCGCTTCACTAATTTACCTGAAATTAGGGTGATAGCACTCTCCGAGTCTACGAGTGCTATGGTTTCTACCTCATTCAACTTTACCTGCCTTGTATATTTATGTGGGGTGACTGCGACCCCTACAAGATTGAGTAGGCTGCAAGGGTCTGTTCTGTCCCCCAAGTTGCACTGCATTGGCTCTATGACATTGGGGCACTGAGCAGCTATGTGCCCCAACTCCCCGCACCCATAACACCTATAATTGCTTCTAGTCACTCCCCTATCACGTGGGTTAGGGGTTTTAGTCCCAAGACCTCCCTCACTCAGGCCTTTCCCTTCCTTCTGGGTTCTCACCTGGTTTTTAGCCTCCTTCTTCTTCCACCTAGGACTTCCCAGGGGTTTGGCTGCCCGACCCTCCACGGTCGGGGTCGAATATTTGATTACTGAGGGGCCTTCCTGGGGTAGCTGGATCAATTCCCTGGCTGTTATCTGTCTTTCCACCAAGGCGATCGTTTCGTCGTAGGTGGATAGATCGTTCTGGCAAACCCACTTTCGGAGATCTGGCGGCAGTCTCCGCATGTAATGGTCCAGGACCAAAGTCTCTAAAATCTCCTCCGGGATGCATGCCTCAGGCCATAACCATTTCTGAGTGAGGTGTATGAGGTCGAATAGTTGGGACCTCGGAGGTTTGTCCTCCCTTTATTTCCACTCCTGGAACCTCTGCGCCCGTACTGCTGTTGTCACCCCTATTCATGCTAGGATCTCTGCCCTCAGTTGGGAATAGTCAGCGGCATCCTCGGTGGGCAGATCAAAGTAGGCCTTCTGGGCCTCTCCACACAAAAAAGGGGTGAGAATGCTGGCCCACTGCTCCTGGGGCCATGTCTCCCGCTGAGCAGTCCTTTCAAATGAGAGGAGATACGCCTCTACATCATCATCTCCCGTCATTTTCGACAGACAACCAGCAGCCCTCCATACTCGCGACCCCTCAGAACCTTGGTTTTTGGTGATGAGGGCTTTCAGTTGATCTACCACCTCCCGCAAGAGGGCTCGATCCTGAGAGGCCTGCCCTATCAATAATTGATTAGTTTCTCGTACCCGCAGGGACTCCTGTTGTGCCATAGCATGGGCTCGGGTGGCCTCCTGCTGGGTTGCAATGGCTTGCAACAGTGCTTTTATTACGTCCTCCATTGTGGTGAGAACACCTCCAAACCTGGTGCACTTTTTTTTAAAAAAAAAATCTCTCCATTTCTTCCACCGCGCAGTGACTAAGTCAGAAAATCCCACGCTTGACACCAGTTGTGACAAAGCTCCAAGTTTGTACTTGTGGGTCCTGCGCTTCCTGGCAGATTTAGGGGCCTCAGAAAATCATCTAGGCACCAGAGTGACCTCCCTTTCTCAGTATAATTGGCAAGAGTCACCGCCTAGTGAGTTACCTTCATCACAGGCCAGTATGGAAGGTGGAAAAAGGGAGGAGCCCGGGCTCGCCCTCTACTCTGGGCTCCAGCCCAGGGACCCTAATAGTATCAGCTAAGATGGCTGAACTTTTATCCACAAAACACAATACAATTCCCTGGGCTACTTCCCCACAGCAGTCCCTGCTTCTTCAAACTCCACTTCACCCTTACCTCAGGGCCTCCTTCCTTCTGGATGATATGTTGTCCATCACTCAGTCTCACCAACAGCACAACTTCCTTCCACAGCTCCTGACACCCACAGCCCACCTGACTAACTGGGAGGTTTTTATCTGGTTTCAGCCAGTGCCTGATTGGCTTCAGGTGCCCCAATCAGGCTAGCTGTTTCTACTCCTTTCTAGAAAGTTCTTAATTGGCCCCAGGTGTCTTGATTGGCCTGGAGTAGCCTTTGTTTGGCTATCCAGGGAACAGGGACCTGCACATCCTGAGGCTGATATACCTGCCTTTCAGCACTCTCCTATACCCTTCTGGTCTAACTCCATCACCGCACATATGTGCAGAGCTGCTGGGCCCAGGTAAATGCCACTACATTGCTTCTCCATGGTACCTGCCTTTGGCCAGGAGTTAATCAGTTTAGGGGCATTTTTGAATTCCTAACTTTTCTTGGAGGCACAGGTGGCCTCAGTGGGCCTTTTCCCCATCCACATCTAGTCAGATAATTGAGTCCTTTCTCTCAAAAATGGACTTTATTATTGTTATCCATGCCTTTGTGACCTCCAGACTATATTTCTGAAAAATGCTTCATACATGACTGCATTTGAAGGCCATTCAGAAACTACAGCAGGTTCAGAATAAGGCTACCTGATTGCTAGCCAGCATCAGTTGCAGAGAGCGTAATATGGGGCAGAGTTAGCCCATCCATAGTTAACGGTGTAAACAGCCTCCATTTAAAATCCTACTGTACAGCTGCTACTTATTTTACATAAAGGTGGAGAGAGGAGGCAAACACGTGGGTGTCAGATGTGGGGAAGGTAAATGTAAAAGCAGAATCATGCTTGCGTGCTACAATGGATGGCTGAGGACTTAGCTAGGAATTTCTGTGGTTTTTATACTTGTGTTGGTGAAATATTCAGCTGACCAACCTAAATTGGGTTTGCACAACATTTTTTGTTTCTGGAAAATCCCCAGGTTTTCTGTTCATCATCTCCATTCTGATCATCAGTCACATAGATACACTGACATTGATATGAATAATTATTTTTATGCTCCTGAGGAGAGTCAAGAATGTCCCCTTTGTGCTCCCCACACAGACATGCTCCCCCAGTGATCCCCTCCACAACGTCTCTCCTCATTCCCCTGAGTGTTCTCATGAGTGGCCGGAATGATCCCCTAACTTGCACCCTCATGTGCACACACAAACCCTTAACTTGTAAGGTCTTTGGGACAAGGATTGTCTTTTTATTTTGTATTTGTACAGATACCATCACTGTGGGGGCCCTGGTCTCTGACTAGGGCTCCCACAAGCTTGCTTGCCTTGTCCCATTAGCCAGAGTTGGCAGGGCAGACCCATTGAGCATATGTGATTGACACACCTTTTACAAACCGGCTGGCCAGGCCTGGTGTTTGAAGTTGGAGTTTTCCTTCTCCTAGGTAGACTGCCTGCCATAGCTGACAACATGCAACTAGAATATAAATAATAAAGAATACCCATATTTACCTCCTTGCCCTCTACTCAGACACATTTATGATAGCATATTTTTTTGTAAATTTAAAAAATAATTTAAATATATCTTACAAGGAGCAAAAGCAAAGTAAACTACTTAGGAATCATGTTTCTTTTTCCCAAGCATTTTTTTCTTTGTTTAAATATTTTGCTGCGGGTTTCAGGTTATTTTCAAGAACCAACACAAAATGGGAGCGAGTATAGGCAAAGCAAATCAGTATTTGACAAATTTTATTATTTTATATCACAACAGGACCTTCTCACAGTACCTCCCCTTGCTTTTACTAGCTACATGTCAGTCTAGGGTCCTCATCATGGTAGCAACTGAGCACCTCACAATCATTAACAGTTTTTAGCCCCACAGCACTTCATGAGGTAGGGAGGTGGATTTTGCAACAAAGGGTAAGTTTAGTGATTTGCCACAGGAAGACTGTGCCCGAGGCAAGAACTGAAATCTCCTGAGTCACAGGCTTGTGTCCCGCGCACTGTACCCACCCTTTCCTCTCTGTCATATTTCATCCAAAGATAGGGTTTTATTGCAATACCCTTGGAAGCTTTTTTAACAGTTCAATGCTGCTGATGCAAACTGCTAGAAGAGTAGAATTGAAATAAAACATAGAAAGGGAACATTTTTGATTTGGGGAAAAAATAGCACAATTCTTCCTCTCTTTTTGCATTCAGTGAGCTAAGCATAGGCACACCTGACCTAAATCATGTCATCATATATTAGAGACACACAGTAAGTGAGGTAATATATTTTGTTGAGCCAACTTCTGTTGGTAAGGAAGAGAAGCTTTCAAGTTTAGGGCAAGTCTACACTACAAAATTAAGTCAACCTAAGTCATGTCAATTGTTACAGGGTACTCGGGGTCTCATAGGAACGAGGCACACACACAGCTGCTGAATAGAAGTAGTGAGTTTATTGAAGGCAAAAATGACACATCCGCAACGGGGGCTCCCTTCGTTGCTGCCACTGAGATGGGGAAAGACCGACGCACAGGAGCAATGCTTGGGGTGAAGCCCACTGCGTGTGGGAACACAGGCAGAGAAATAACAGGAACATTTGCATCTCATGCATACCTCATGAATAACTAATACCTTATTTTTATCTTGTTAGTATTACATAATGCAAGGAGGTGTCTCATCAGTATTGCACAAGGCGAGCAGGCAATGAGAACTGGAAAGCACTGATATGCAAAGTATGTAATAACAAAGCAGCATCCGATAACAGCAGCGTGACCAGTAATACCCTTTCTTTCCCTGGAGTCGGGGGGTGGGGGGAAAGAGCGCTCCTAGATGTCCACCATTACAATTTCTTCCGGCATCCTACATCAATGTCCAGCCACTGCAGAAATTCAATCACTTTTGCATGTGTGCACTACGCTCCTGGTGGCAGTGGTGCATGTCCTCACCGAGGGCATGTGCAGTGATTTAACTGTAATGATGGGGCATTGTGGGATGGCTTCTGGAAGGCAGCAACAGTCAATGTAAGCAATGCAGAGACTACACTGACACACTATAATCTATAATCTAATATCTGTAATCACTGACACTGCATCGACCTAACCACATTGAGTTTAGTGCTACGCCTCTCGTGGAGGCTGAGTTATTAAATGGTGTAGTGAGCGAGTGGGTGGGAGCTACATTTTATGATAGACACTTACAGACATAAGCGCTGACTTCCCCAGTTCCCTGTGGGTGCATGACCCCTGCTCCACCTCAATCCTCACCTCCATCCCAACCCCCACCCCACCCTTTCCTCCAAACCCCCACCCTGCCCCGCCTCTTATGCCCTTTGTGAAAAGCATTCACCAACAGGTGATAGGGTGTTTTTATCTTTACTGTGTTTTTGTGTGAGATAATTTGAGAGCACAGTGACTGTCTGTATATATTATGTATATATATATTATTCATATTAATCGTATATATTAATCATGCTCAAGGAGATTTCTTTCGTTTGTTTCCTGTTTAGCTTTTTTGGGTTAACATTCCGCAGCACTCTTCCTTCTTGGCTGGTATACCGCAGCACAGGACTTTCTAAAAACAGTGATGTGCTGTTTCTCACCCAGCCAGCAATGCTGAGAATAGAACTATGATCCTTCAGCTGAAATTCTCTCTGTTCGGCCTCTGAGATCATTCAAATATTTCTCCCCCTCCCGCCTTCTTGTTAGCATGCCTTTACGGCAAATGGACAGAGCTATTCCTGGTTGGCTTGTAAGCCAACTCTTTACTTGTGTGAATAATAAAAGTCAATTTATTTCATTTCTTTACCTTCCCACCATACCTGCAGGTAATTTACAATCCTTCACTTTTGCAACCTAAACCAAAAGTTACTAGTTGATAATTTATTATCCAAACAGAGTTTAAGGTCAAATTCTTACAATAAGTGTGTATTTAAACGTTTGCTATAGCAGATAGTTTTATACAGGGGCGGTGTCAGCTGTTTTGCCGCCCTAGGCAGCGAAGCAAAACAAACAAACGAACAAACCTGTCAGCAGTTCAGAGCTGCAAAGTGGCCATGGCTGCCAAAATGCCGCCGAAAGCTGCGGCGTGCTGCCTCTATTATGGATGGTGCACAACCCCTCAATGTTTGCCGCTGGTGCCTGCCCTCGGATGAGTTGCCACCGAAATGCCGCCATGCAAATCCTGCCGAGGTTGGTTAGTGCTTGCTCCAGCCCAGGTTTTATATTCACTTTTTCTTTCAAATGCTATTGCATCAGAAATTCTAAAATGACACTCCTTTTCTCTTGAGCTAAATTCCCACAATCACATAGAAAATACATGTGTTATTTATTATTATGATAGTACCTATAGTTCCCCATCCAAGACTAAGGTCCTGTTGTTCTAGGAACTGGACAGAGTAAGACAACAGACTTTTCCTAGTAGATTACCTGAACAGAGGATGGAGGAAAGGGATATAGCATAGGACTTATCTACATGGTGCCAGCAACAGAAGGCTGATTTGTAAAGAGCTCTAATTGCCCCATGGAGACCCTGCTGGGCACTCGATCTAGGCCCCTCTTAGAATATGCCAGTGGGATTTACAGGGGGGCAGTTAAAGTACAGCACATTAATACACTTTTACAACTTACACCCTCTGGTGTGCTTTGCTGCACCATGTCAACAAGCCCATAAATGTTGAGCCTGATGTTATTTTAGTCTGTGACACATACTCACAAAAACAACACACACACTGCTGCTCCTGGCTGGAATTCCTCTTCACATAACAGGTAACTGGGAGTGCGGAAGAAGAAAGTTCATATATGCCCCGATTTTCAGAAGTGCAGAGCACCTGCCAATTCCACAGAAGCCAATGGGAGCTGTTTTGAGAATCTGACCAATAAAACAGCAAACCTTAATGGCTTGATTTACAGACAAGCTGAACACCCGCCAACTGAAGACAATGGGAAGCTTGAGGTGCTAAACACAACTGAAAATAATCAGGGTATGGGGACCTAGAACACCCACTCTTCTACACACTTAAATAGTACTGTACATGCCAGCAAGTAAAGGACAACCCTCATGGATACATATTCTACATCCTCAGCATTCACTCTTATGTGTATTAACTACAGTGCTAATTTATTGATCTACAATGTTACGCTATATACAGCATCCACTATATTGCACCACATCTCATAATAATTTAAAGTATTGGTGAAAATTCTGTTATTGGGTGCATACTATCACCTGGTAGAGTCCCTTTGAGAAAAAAACCCCACCACACTATTTTCCATGTCACACAGCACAATGTATTAGACAAATTTTGAGTCATGCATGAAAAAAAGAGAGAGAGAAGTGTTTCTTCTACCAGGACATCAAGATCAGAAACTACTCCTATGCTTTCACTCCAACACGTTCTCTAAAAGTCTTTTAATGTTCCCACATGTTCATCTGTTAAGGTAAATGACTTCGGAACTCTTTAGCGCCCCTCTAAGATTCAAGACCAAATTGCACCAGAAAGATTCTGACAGTACAGCTGTTTGCCAATTATTTGAATTATTTCTAGGCACTTTGGCACATCTCAAGATGAAATGAAAATCTTCAGTCTGCACCCCTGAGGGATTTATTATTTCACAATGCTTCCATATATAACATAATGAGAATAAAAGCTTCTCTGCTTCATAGATCTTACCTCAGGTATCATAAAGGCATAGAAAATAACATCTCTTTCTTCCTGAAGGAACCTACTGATTTTTACAAAGGCAAGGAGAAAGAAGATAATATTAGACAAAGAAAGCTATTTTCCTTGATTTTTTTAAAAAACAAACTCTAAATTTGAGCACACAGGAGATTTTAGGATTAAAAAATACACACATCTGTGCTGAGACACGGAATCTCTAAGGTGCTTCATTATTGGCATTTAAAGCCAGTTTCATGAAACACCTGGCCTTGAGTAAGCCGCGTGATCAGAGAGTGTCAGCAGGCTGGACAGATTTTAAATGGAAAAGCATTACACATTCAAAAGCCATTTTCAAGCTAACAACAGCAATATCAGCAAAACCATAACAATAATGTAAACCCCCCAAAATACATTATTATTAATGCTGGTGCATCTTGGTAGATCATTCAACATCCTTCTTAACCTGTTTTGTTTCAGAAAAACTATATTTTTATCCCCATTTTATTTTTATAATACTATGTACTGTTGAAAGCCTTATTTATCCTTTATTATTCCCAGTTTCTTCTCTGTTTCTTCCTCTTATTTATGTTATTGCCTCTCCACAAGTAACTACAGCAGTATTCACTGAAATCACTAACCATTGCTCAGAGTTTCCCCCTTTTTAGCATGACTCCAAGGACAGAAATCCTTGCCTGAAGCATCATGTTCTGGGGGGGGAAAGAGAGGGAGGAAATCACTGCTCGTTGCTTTGCTTGCCATTCTCATTTGGAATAGCGCTTTCAGAAATTGAACTGAACTTTCTTCACTGTTACTGCAGCTGCAGCATAATTGCCCAAAGTTGCGGGAGCCAATAAGGATCGATTTTCCTTTTCGCTTTTTGCAAACGTTACAAAAGAACCTGATAAGTCAGTTATGGCTCATATACTTCTCACTAGGCACAGATGGAACTTGCTCTGAGTTCATTAATAACACCTTAGTGCTACATGATGACTTTCATCCCAAGATTAAAATGTGCTTGTCAACAGTGGGCATTAACCCCATTTCATGGGTGGGAAGAGGGAAGCGTAGAAAGATGAATCGATTTGCCTAAGGTTGCACACAGAATGAGGAGCAGAGCTGAGTCTAATAAATAAACTTCTATTTTGTACCTGCAATTTTATGGGCATAACTAGTGTCATTTGATGTCAAAATACCTGAGGGTCAGACTGAATTGACCATTATGCAGCCAGACAGGGGAGTAAGACCTCAGATACACATATACCCTCCTGCATGGTCACATTGTGGTCCTAGGCAGAGTCAGGGGGATAAAATAGGCAGAGCACAATCAGTACTTTCCTTCCTGAGTAGGTGGACAGGGAATTGAGCTGCATCCTTTTCAGGGCTCAGCCCTGGAGTGAGGAGGGATTTTGAGGAGAAGGAATGAACTGCGACCGCATTGCTTTTTGTTAACTTTTCCACAAACATTAGTACAAGCTGCGTTTCAGTCACACAAATGTGTATTTGTTGCAATTGTGTAGTGGTGAACAAGCCAGCATTACCACGTGCGAATATCCACATTGCTACCAGCTGCAGTCACCTCACAATCATTTATATGCTTGTTTTGTGTGTTTGGGAATGGTGGCTGAAAGGCAAGGAAAGAACAGGAGATTTTTAGAAATATTGGTATTCTGAAACAAAACCAAAAATCAGTATGAGTTGCAGCGAGGAGGGAAGATGAATGCCTGAACATCAAAATGGGTCCTTGCCTGGAGACAATTTGCATGTTATAACCCGCAGATCATGGAGCAAAGGATCCGCTGTGTGGTCAAAAACTGAAGGTGGGCCAGGCAATTTCCCTATGCAATCACCTCTAAACGTGGAACAGGAAAACATCAATGGTCCTGTGGCCACATAGGCACCCACCATGGAACATCAAATGGCTATTGCCAGCAAGAAGGACCATCATAACCATATTCCATCACCAGGGAAAAACAAAGGGCCAATAAGCACAAAGGCCAGTCGAAGAGGAAGCGAGACCACTTATGGAAGCAGCCACAAGGTGCACAACAAACCAGCTACATGGTGGCAATGGTAGATCCTTGCTGTTCTGTCGCATTTGATTGGAAGTAGGCAAGTCAAGAATGAGGCTCATAATTGTTTCTCTTTTTTAGGTAGAAAAAAAAAGCCTGCTGTATTTTTTTAGCAGATCACAACTCTGACATGGGCAGAAGTGTTGAGTTGTGAGAATGAAGCTCTATTTGTGGTGCCCATATTAGAAGTGACTGTTGTCTTCTGCCAAAATATCTCTTTGATGTTCACCTTTCTTCTTCCATAGAACAATACATTGACAATCTCCAGAAATAATTCAGTATTCAAACAATCTTCAACTAACATTATCTACCAGAGCAGTGGTTCTCAGCCTTTTCCATACTGTGATCCTGTATTAAAACAGCAAAAGTTTGTGGACCCTCTTCCCACCTAGCTATAAAGAAAGAGAGGGTGGAAAAGTGAACAAAAAGCAATGCAGTCACAATTAATTCCCTCCTCCTCAAAACCCCACCTCATGATCCCCCAACTTATTTGTTAGCCCCAGGACTCTCAGAGTCCACGGATCAGAGAAAATTCTAGTATCTGACAGACAAAACTCTAGAGCAGATTTAATTTTCTTTGTTAATTTTCCCACAAACTCTTGTTTTTCCAGAGCTCCAAAACCATGGATTTATTACAGCATTTTGTTCATTTTGATTAGACTCGGACCTTAGCCCATCACCTACAACTTTGTCATTAATCTAGTTTAGAAAATGTGATGAATATTGCACTCATAGTTAAGTAAAATGAAAACTAGCCTTTACACTGCAGCTGGATTTCTTTACTTGGCAATATGGCATGGCATTCTGAGAAACAAACTGTCTTTCCTGTTGGCAAATCACTTCCCCGATCTATCCAATTCTGAGTCTTCTTCAGGCTCTAGCATCTTGTCTTTTGGAATGCACAGAACGCTTTGTGCCATGTTTTCTAAGTTTGGTGTTTAAGCTGAACTCACAGAATATGCACATAAATGTCACTGTGCACCTAATGTGCATTTATGTATGAAAATAGGTAATTGAAAACACAGGTATCCATTTTGCATGCACATGAATTTGTTCTCTAAATAGATGAGTGTGTGTATTTTGCTGGGGCAAGTTTGGGCACCAACTTTGAGTCTCTAGTCCATTATGTCCAAGTTTCTAGGTGATTAGCTTTTTCTCCATAAATGTGCAATTTTCTCTGGCTAACAGTAATGAGTTGTACTGTTTTTATTCCTGTCATCAGTCTTTATAAGGGGTCAGTGTTGCCTTGAAAACCAATGACGCAATAGCTAGGCATAACCCATTTGTCAATGTATGTTATGTGTCCCCTCTGGGCCCAATACACAGAGGATGAAGCTCTGTTCACAGCTCCTGAGCTAGAGAGCTTTGTTCCTTAGTTCAAGCTGTAGAAGCTCATGCCAGCTTTGTTGGTCCCTAGTTCACTCCCTGGAATGTCAGCCAAGATGGTGGGCATCACACTAGTGCTGACCTATTTCTGTCGTGAGGGTGATGAGATTTTCCTGGGTATGAAACTCATTTACGCTAAGGCTCCTTTATACTGCTCTGGTAAAGGAGACAAAGTCGGCACCAGTTACATTTATATGCCCTTTAGGATCTCTTGATATTGCCAGAGAAGTGAAAAGGGGCCTTAGTTCAAATGACAGTTGGATCCTCTCTGTTTGGCCCAGGAACCATTTGAAGGCCCGAGCTTACAAAAATAACAACAAATAAAATTAATATACAAAGGGCTTCCCTCTTCTGCCACAATCAAGCAGAACTGTCACACATACAAGGTCTTCTCAGTGTTTTCCATTCCACAGATCCCTAGTTTGTAACCACTCAAGCCTCACTACCTGTGGCCCTTTTCCCCTACTTCAACCCTGCTGGAACAGATGCAACCAACCAACTCTAGCATGCCTGTATCATCAGTTGTTTCTTGGAGACAGGGTTTATGGAAATCATTTCCATTTAGACTGAAGAATAGAAGGAAGTTCAGCAAATAAAATAAGGCTGTCTGGTCCAACATGCATGACAGTTTAAAAATGTATGTTAATTCCACTGTCCTAACTGCTCACCACTTGATCGTCAATTTACTTAATTCCCTCCTTCAAGAGAATTTGTTTTTGGTATCTCTTGATTTAATTTAAACCCTTTGCTTCAGTTGCAGTCCCTGTTTTGTTTGAAGGGGATTTAGCCAAGTTTCCTAGGGACTATTTTTTTTCTTGTTTGTAAAATTATATCCCTAATATCCGCTCCCTTTAGCTCTGTTAAATTTTTTCTATTGGCTTAAAGTCTTTAGGTTCCTTTCCTGTCTCTTCCTTTCATGCTTTTCCTCTCTGCATTCCATGCACCTCCAAAATGTTTAACCCATTTTGTCTGTGTTAAAATAGGACAAATTTTATGAAATAAAATTCTGGATCAGTGGAATTAAGACTTCCATGCTTGATTATTGTAACACATTGTACCTAAGAATGAAACCACATAAACTGAAAGAGCACCATTTACAGCCCATCTGCTAAACGAGAGAGGTCTCTGAGCACACAGCACTCCAGTGCTCAGATAGCAACAACATACAGTTTGAAGAGTCCTGTGGCACCTTAAAGACTAACTAAAGTATTGAAGCATAAGCTTTCATGGGCTAATACCCGCTTCGTCGGATGCACGGAGGTGGGTACTAGCCCATGAAAGCTTATGCTTCAATACTTTAGTTAGTCTTTAAGGTGCCACAGGACTCTTTGTCACTTCTACAATTCCAGACTAACACGGCTACCCCTCTGATTCTTAACATTCCGTTTGAGGTCCTGCTTTGGACCTTTAAAGCTCTAAATGAGTTGGGCCCGTATTATCTCAATGACTGGCTCTCCCTTCAGCACCAAGGCCTGCCATGTTAGCCGCACTCTTGAAAAACAATGTAACCCGGTGTTAAAAGAGTGGTTCCTGGCCCACAGCTGTGAAACTGCTCCCCGCCATAGCTAAGAATGACAACAAAACTTAATTGTCTTCAGAATGAAATGCAAGACCCTTTGCTTCAGTGCATATTTCCCACAATAACAGTGATAATGGGAGTAATAACCTCACCTCTGACTGTGCTGGGGAAAGAGGGAGAGCATCTATATTCATGCTACCTGTTGGAGAAATCTTTAGAAGGTGCTCAGATAGTAGAGCAAGGAGGGCAGTACATATATGTGAATAAATAGCTGGATCTCCACTGAAGATTCTAGGGTTATTCATTTCCCCCTGAAGACACCCAAAAATGGGAGATTGTAGCAGGGTGTCGGTTCCCCTGCTTCCTTCAGAGTCAGCACACGGGAAGTGTATGTGTGCAAGTATGTGAGGATGAAAACTGTATTGCTTTTGGTGGGGAGGTAGTCGACTGTGAAGAGGGAAAAGAGGCAAAGTCAGGCCTCAGTCTTGGGATTGTCTGAGCTATTGTTTCTCTTTTGTTCTATTTCCTAGCTTTAGTTCTCTTGCATTTGTTTGTTGCCTGCGTGCCCCATACTAAGGTGGAATTTTTATGTATCGCTTGGGCTCTATTATGCCCCACCCCCAAATCCTTCAGTGGATTTAGTGTCTTCTTAATAATAGAATATTAAATAATTCTGCTGTCTCCATCTAGCTGATCTGAGGAAGGAGATGGGGGCTGTTGTCTCCCCCTGTTGCTATGTCCTATCCCTTCACACTCGGGTAACGTGTCTAGTGAACTGGAGCCCAGGGCAGCAGAGGCTTCAGAGTAAGACTCCTGAGCAGCAGTTCTCAGATCCATTTGGGATTTGAAAAGAAGAATAAATGCTAGGCTGGACTTGCTAGAAATGGATGTTTTGACTCAAAAAATTACTAGAGTCAGAGCTCCGTTCAAGTTCACAGTAAGAAACTGAACGCCAGTGGACACAATGAAATCTGATTCTGGAAAGCCAGGGAAGTTATTTTAGCTTTAACAAAATAAAGAGTGAAATTGAGATTTTGGCCTTTAATCCTTGGACTGGGCTGGACAGAGTGTTGGACACAGATTGCAGTGGCAGTTTGCCCACTGTTACAATAGGTGAGAATGCTGCTAAAAATAATAACCTGGGTATTCCAAGGATATGTGAGGCAATTATGGTCACCAAATCCTGATTTGATAAGTACGTTCCCAGGCAAAGGTTTAAGAAACTATGCCTTTCTGCATCCTCCTTCTCTGTCTGTAACCCTTTATGCTCCTTCCCTCTCTTATTTTTTTCACTTAGTTAATCCACTCCAAACAAGCACTCTTGAATATCTTTAAACAAGACAAAAAAATAATCTCAGAACTAACATGTCACTTGCCACCATCACGTGGTGCACTCTGCTTGTATTTTGCATTTCTTTAGATCGCAAGCTCTTTGGAGCAGGAACTGTCTCTTATTTTATGTTTGGCTAGTTTGTAGTACAACGGGGCCCTGGTCTCAGTTGGTCTCTAGCCTCTAGCATAAGAAACATGATAAATGAACAAGGAAAGTGATCTGTTTCCAGAAGGACTTGAGGAAGAATGTCTTAGTCACAAAACCTAAACTTGCAATTAAGTTAAAGAGGTCAATGAAAATAACAATTCTAATAAACTTCAGAGATAAATTGGGAATTTAAACAGATTGACTGGTATATCCCAGATACCTTGCACCGCTCTGGTGATGTAAAATAGCCTTAGTGGTAGGTAAATCTGTCTGAGAATCTTAACTTGGCCAAGAAAAGCCCTCTTTTTACCTCACTGATTCAAGTGAAGATCTCACATTATATGACTGCTCTAGTTTGGGAATTTTCTCAGTAAAAAAAAAGTGTAATGACTTTTGATATAATGACCTTTAATTTGTTGTATCTAAATTAATAGGAGGGGTTGGATGGCTCATTAATTTTGGCACATAAGTGGTTATGTATTGGGGTTGATGCACGTGTTGTAGCAATAAAAGGGCTGTAGCTGCCAGAAGTGAATGAAAGAAGATTGGCTTGCATGCACTCTGAGAGTGGTGGGTAGAGTTGTGGCAATGAGATTCAGGAAAAGTGATGCAGTGGACAGTGGCAGGTATGTGACAGTAAAATCCTTCCTGGATTTAATATGGAAAAAGCACAGTAGAGATTACAAAAACCTGTATCTTCTCAAAGGTGGAGAGTGTAAGAATGGTTAGAAAATGTTCATTGAAGCAATGTGACTACAGTATCAGAAAATGCCACTTTTATTAAAACAAAGCATCTGGCAAACCTGCAGCAATCTTGATGAAATTTCATTAAAAAAATGGAAAAAACTTTTTCAAAATGCTGAATAATTGCCCCATATTTACATTTACACAACAAAATTTTCAATTTTGAATTTAAACGTGACCTTTCATGACAAAATATACTTTTTTAAAAAATATAAAGAACTTTAAAAATACAAAAGGGTCAGAATTGAAGCAATATTTACTGAAATGAAATATTTCAATTCACGCAAAACAAAAACTTTTCTAAATTTTGGCCTTTTTGTCACAATTTGGGCCCAATATATATATATATATATTAATCTTGAACTTTTTCACACAAGGAAAATGTGTTTTCCAATGAGTTATCTGGATTCTGCCCATGTTAAAGGTATCTTATTATATCTACATGTTGTTAGGCCCTGTGACAGGGCAGTTTGTCACACCGATGCCTCTTCCAAGAACGCAGACCAGTCTGAGACTGGTGTCTTCATACCGTCACAGGTTGTATCTCAACTTTCTAACCCCTTCTCCAAAAAGGGAGAGGGGAGATAAGGTGTCTCTACTTAGAAAACTTCCTTTATCAAGCTCTCTTAGCCTTCTGTTTCTCTCTCTATCTTTGCCCTGAGCACTCCTTCTTCTGCCCTTTTAGACAACTTCCCTTTTATGGGCTAAATGGCTCATTGACTCACTAGATCCAAATTGGCCTGCTAATCAGATACATCTCTGTCAGACCTTCTCTAGGGAGCCTAATTAGCACTAATAGTGACCAGAGCGCTGGCTCAAGTGCTAGCCCCCGGCACTCTGTCACAGACCCATCTTCCTTGTCTCTTACATTCATACACTACTTAGCCAGTTCATTCCAGACTCCCTGGTACTTAAATGCTTTATTGCATCTTTGATAACTAGGCAAACCATTCTGGAAAAAGTCACAAACATTTAAAATGTTCACTGACCTAAATAACTGAAAAGCAGCTTGGCCAAATATTTCTTGAACTTTCCCAAGGGGGGGAAAAAATTCCTCTGGACTGAAACCAAACCAAACCAAACCAAAACAAAATATGAGAATCTTCAATCAAAAAGGAGTTTTACTGAGAAAGTTACAGGGTAGAAGGAAATGGGTTTTATAGTAGGAGGAGGAGAACAACTTTGACTTTGGAGAGGGCACCAGTGGTTCTGTAATATGTGTGTGTATGTAAGGCCTGGTCTACACTAGCAGGGAGCATCAACTTAATATACGCAACCTCAGCTACATGAATAATGTAACTGAAGTTGATGCATCTTAGGTCAACTTACCTCACGGTGGCAGCAGTTGGTGGCGGGCTCTCCTGTCAGTTCCAGCTTGTGCCTTTTGATGACCTGGAGTTCTGGAGTTGACTTTGGGGACTACCAACAGGGGTCGGGGAAGTCAGGGGACAGGGAGCAAGATGGCTTAGATAGGGAGTGGGATCCCAGGGCGGGTAGTTGGGGCAGAAGGTCTCTGGAGGAGGAAGTCAGGGGACAAGGAGTGGGGGGCAGGTTGGATGGGGTTGAGGTCTCTGAGGGGGGCAGTCAGAGGGCGGGAAGTGGGTGGGGGTAAGACAAGGGGCGGGGCCAGGCTGTTTGGGGAGGCACAGCCATCCCTACCTGGCCCTCCATACAATTTTGCAACCACAATGTGGCCCTTGGGCCAAAAAGTTTGCCCACCCCTGCTGTATAGAGTATATCTGCAAAATCTTAATATAACTCTCCACGAAAGCATTTTATTTTTCAATCTCCTTTGTATGTATACATGTCTCCAAAATTTAAGACATAGAAGCAGAGAAAATCTACAATCACAGTATGAAAAAGAGAGATGCCAACTTCATCAGAGTTAAAAAGTATTGCAGCTGCTAAAAGAAAAGAAAACAAATCTTCACACTACTGGCAGAGTTTTTTGGTCCAATAATTTTATCACTTGTGTTCATTCCGAATCTGGTGCATCACTACCCTACAATTTATGAATGACTCTAGAAACTCAGAAGGCCAGTTCCCCATTTCTGAACTTCTTTCTGACCTCCCTAATTTAACTGATGTGCTTGACAGGGGCGGGATAGCACATTTTTCTTATAAACTTGCATCAGCCTTGAGTGGGAACTGCTCAAGTTTTACTCTCCACTTTCCTCTTATGCTTTCAAAGGATGTACTTTGCTACATTAAACATGGCTCTCTTATCCATTCTTGATAAGGCTGAGGAGTCCAAGAAATCTTTTCATTAGATCACCTGTACAAGTACACCTAGTCTCACAAAGTGATTATTCTATATGCATCATGGTTTTGCTCTCATTAACTACACACACATACACAGAGTCATCAAAGTGGAAGTAAAATGCTACCAAATCAGAATGGTATACAGAATGGTATACAGATTGCCCAGGTTGATATCAGAGTGCAAAAGAGTGAAGAATCAGATCCAAGAATTCTGCTCTAAGAAGTCTCCTACTTAAATATAACAACACTCTGAAGTGGTAATAAGTAGGGAGTGTGGAGCAGAACAAGGGATGCATAAAGGTAACACCATGTTAAGACTATGTGGTTGATTAGGCTTCATTATGTACACATATTAATGGTTGCTTTTCAAGTTATTTTGTTAATGGTTTTCAGACAGTTTACAAGTATTGTATGGGGGTGGAGAGGTTGACAACAGGGAGCTGACAGGGAGGGTAGGAAATATGTTTGCAAGAACAAGAAAAGGAGCTAGAGGATGGTGTGAGAGAGAGGCAACAAGAGAGAGAATGTATGATGCACGATGGGCTATGAGGAATGAGGTAGGGACCTGCAGGGTGATGCTGACAGAAAAGAAACAAGAGAATGATAGAAATCAGTAATTTAAGCACTAGGATCGGGGAGTGAAGGGAGAAAGAATCTAATTATGAAGAGCATCAAGATGTGAAAAGTTCAAAACTGTACAATTCAGTTGACCTCATGATGTCATGAGCTTCTCCGTTCTGCCCTGCATGCTTCTAGGGGATAGAGGCTTTTATGGGCTGTCTTCAGCAGAGTTCTGGCAGAGGTTGAGGGCACGCACTGTGTATAACATTTGGAACCACACCTTCTGAGAGCATCTGACATTTCATCTATAATGTCTGACCCAGGTATGGGAGCATGGTTCCCTTGAATAGGCTACTGTCCCTTGGAGAATACCTATACTACTGCAACTTGGGAAAAAATTCCACTGATTTTGGAATCTCTTTTCATGGCATACTCTTAGCAGAATATTCAGGGAACCAATAATTAAACTGATAATTCATTTTTTTTTATTCTGACAGGTTATTATTATTTTTAAATATTCTCTTTTATGCAATAACGTAACCCACACTGAGCATACGTCTAATACACTGATTAGATTGCACCCCATGACCTTCATTATGTGTTTTCAAAAAAGCTTTTACAGACATGCTAATTTTTAAAGCCATTTTTAAGCATCTTCTCGTCTCAAGTTCCCAAGTGACCTCTTCTTTATTCTTTTTTTGGGGCGGGAGGAGGGAAGCAGGAGCAACAACAATAACATTATTTAAACATTTACTGCATTCCACTCAATTATACTGATGGTGCCATCGATCCCTAAAATGTCTCATCTTCTCTTCTCATTTTCCCTGCCTCTGGCTCATTTGGTTCTGGTACAACTAGTGTGTACTGTGGACCATTATACAGATATAGGTTCTGTGTCTTTTCACAGGCTGTAGAGAGTAGCCATCATTAAGGCTGCTGCTTCCCCGAGACTCACATTTGTTAGGAACTCATTCAAATCCTCTCCATATGGATTTGTTTTCCTTATTAACAAAGAAAGAATCTATTATTTATTGCTTTTATTTTCTTCATAGACATCTTCAGCTTTCTTTTATTAGTAGTATTTGTTATCTGCTATGGCACCTGAATAGCACCTCTGGGTACAGAAATAATATATGATCCCTGCTCCTATGGCTTACAAACTAACATTAGACTAAAATTTTGGACAGGTCATTTAATCAATGAAAAATGCAGTTTCAGTTGACCCAAAACTATTTGCAATTTTGATGCTATTCACAAAATGATCAGAGAAGATTTGTGGTGGTGGTATTGCTGCTTTCCACTTCCTTACTAACCATTAGCTCAGTGGTCAGGCACTCAGGTTCAAATCTCTGCTCTGGAACAGACCCCCAATGGACTTTTTCAATTCATTGTAAATTCTGAAAAATAACAGATTGATTCGACATAAACCAATTACTGATTTCTTTCAGAACTGCCACTGAACTGAAAAATTAGTTGTTTGTCTGGTTCTACATTGCACATCACTAAAAGGAGGGAGTAACAACACTATAAGAGTCTAACCACGGTTAAGTTGTATTTCCACTCCCCTCCTCTCTATCTCCCTCTTAATCTTGAGCTCACTGACTTTGTCTTAATAAAAAAGCTGTTGTGTAGGGAAACTGGTTGTTGCAATGGGGCTGTTCACCTCTGGGTCACTAATTCAATTTGGATTGTTAGTCATCAAAAAATAGCTGCCATCTGGCAGCAGAAATGAATTATTGCCCCAGTGTAAGTCCTAGTGGGAAAAGATGTTCTGAAAAGAGAGCAAGAATATGGAAACTAAAAAAGCAGTTTCCCCAGTTCATCACTAAGCCAGTTGGCATTATAGGATGGAGGAAGTTTGGGTTTTTACTGCACCTCTTCTTGCCATTCTCCCAGGCTGCCAATCTGTCTCCTTGTCTGAGCAGAGTTCTAAATTCAGTAAAAATGTAAAGAAGAACAGTTTTAGATATCTCAGGTAATAATAAATAGGGATGGGTGACCATGTTTTCCTGTATTCCCAAACCTTTTTGAGCTTCCTAGACTCAAGACTGTATACTGTTCTCAAGATTTACTAGGCCTGTGTTCCAGCTTAGGTTTTCATGGGGGATATGTAAACTGTTTTCTTTTTCGTTAACAGGGGTTTTTTTTACCTGTTTTTAAATGGGAGTTACCAAAAGCAAAGCCACTTCCTGATTTTGGGTAGTTTCATGTGAATTCTCCCTCCAGCACAAGTAAGCTGCCTGCACCAGTAGGCATCACTCTGCAGAGAAAGAGCAGAAAAGCCAGACCAGTGGGAGGTGAAAACAAGAACCAAGAAAACAATGAGATTTATATAAACCCCCCCGCAGCTGTGAGGAATATTAAAAGCTCTTCTTGGAGATAGAATCATTTTGAAAAACAGACAACAAAAACACAATATAGGTTGCAGTTTAGGAGACCAAAGGGGAGAAACTCCTAAATCTAAACACTGCAAAACAAAGCAGATGTATTTAGGAGAAAGTACCTGTAGATAGCAGAGTAGGAAAAATCCATTCTTACAATGATTCACTGCTAACATCTTTGCAACATACAAATGCCCAGCACACATTTCCACTGCTGCCAACTGATACATTTGCACCGTTGATAAGGATCCTGTTATTTATGCTGTCAGTGCTTGGAGGTGTTGGATGTGTTAATATGATTACGTCTCACTGTCCCTCTCTTAGACAAATAGCACATGCATTCATCCTGTCAGGTGTTGCACAGCTGCCTCCAAGTAACACGTTAGTTTTATAGTACCTTGATTATGTTAATACATCTTAACGAACAGGGAAAAAGAAGAAAACAAGCTGAGCTTGGGTACTGCTTAAAAAACAGCACATTCATTTCCACAGACAGCAGCTTTTTCCAAATGATGCATTTGCTCTGTTGACAAGGGTACGCACTGTTTGTTCCACCACCGTTGCTGAGTGGGTAGCCACAGACTCCATCCCTCTCTTAGAAAAACAGCACACATGCTTTGCCACCTGCTGTTCTGCCCTACCAGCTGCCAAGCAGTGCACTTAATCTCTCAATGAGGGCACTATTTGCTTGTTGAGGGGGTCTCCCCTCAAATGCATGCTCTGATACCGTTGCCAACAACAGGCAGAAGTAGGACTGTTAATAAAGTGGTTGTTGGTAGCAGGGATGGGGCATAGGGTGTGGAAGGAAAGCCTTAATCATTATTACTAATTTATTTATATAATCAAGCAGTGCTCAGATGCTGTGATTGGAATCAGGGGCTTCATTATGCATTAGGCTGTACAAATACACAGGGAAACACTGTCCCTATCCTAAGAAGCTTACAGTCTAGTTTTAGACAAGACAAACAAGTGAGCATGACAAACAGTCGGAGAGAAGAAGAGAGAGGGTGAAGAGTATTGTGATGACCCATTGAGATCTCAAATCATGCAAACTGCTCTGTATGGACGAACCCCTGCACCCACACAGAGCCACACTGAAGTCATACCAAAGGTCTGGGCCCTCTGCAGCTGCAGGTTTAGCAGCATTGTCTGGTCCATCTTTGGTAAAATTACAAACTGCCTTGCGGAGTGCTTACAAGGGGAACTCTTCTATGTTACCTCTTGAGAGGATGTGAGGCAGGGCCTTCTCTCTTGAGAGCCTATCTCGCTATGAAAGCACTACATTTCAACCTAGGTCACCCTGCTTTGAATCAGAAAAGTGGATTTAATTAGGCTAACACACAGCCAAGGACATGGCTGGCATGGTTGGCTGGGTTATCAAGTAACAGTTCTCTATATTTTTTCTTTTTAAGCAGTGGTTTATTTCATTAATCCATTCTTAAGGGAGGACTTCTGTATGTGAACAGTCCCACTGAAGTCAAGTTTTACGCTAGTCACACTATAGTCCTGTTAATTTACTATCTGCGGCACATACAGTTCCACTACGCACCAGAAGCTACCTCATCCATAAAGGAAACTGGTAACTAGTCTGGGCTTGTTTATGGTTCTGGGTAGAACAGCAGCTGCATTTGCAGCTAGCTTTCAGTTTGCTTTATTGTTTGCATAACAAAAACCTCCTTTGATGGAAAGACATGCGTTTTTAATGGTATCTACTTTGAAAACTGCATGAGATTCATTTATAGGCCAAAAAAATATTTCAGTGAAACTCAAGTTAATAGAACTGTAAGCAGTGTCAGGAATGAGATATATTCTGACATCTGGTGGCGAACTATGGGAATTGCAGTGAGCCTTGCAAAATAAGTCTGGGGCTGATCAATTTGCATAGACACACCCACTGCGCCTAGCCTGAGCCCACAGCAGCCCACATGGCCACTTCGGCTGATGAGGGAGCCCCAGTTTCTATGTTATTGGGGCAGGAATGATAAAGTGATGTTACTGTGATTATGTGAATGAAGGACTATGGACATGTACTTGGCCCTTGTTATGATGGAGGGACTCGCCATCATCTAGGTAGCACTCACTGGGCAAGGGCCATGCGTTTTCAGAACACTGTGAGATTGAGAGAGGTGATGGACAAGCACCTATACCTTTTAGTGAGGGCTCTGTCTGAGGGCCTCCCAGGCCTATTGCACCCCGCCTCTCTCCACTGTGGAATGTCAGAATTGAATTTTGCTTCCAGTAGGAGCCTGGTTCCAGGCTGCTGAGCTGACAATTGCTTTGGGCTCACTGGTGCACCTGTACTAAGGCTCCCCTACTGTGAGCTGCAATCACCTAAGAGCTAAAGAAATCACTGAGCGCTGTCTTAAGTAGGGGGGACTTGGAAAAAGTGCAGAGTGGCTGGTGCAGCAGAGCAGTCTGTGTGTTGGCTAGCAGGACGGCTAGCGGAGTGACTGGTGCGGCAGAGCTGTCTGTCTGTCACCTAGCAGAGGCGTGGGTGCTGCGGGCAGAATGACCGGCGCAGCAGAGCTGTCTGTCTGTCACCTAGCAGAGGCGTGGGTGCTGCGGGCAGAGCGACCAGTGCGGCAGAGCTGTCTGTGTGTCGGCTAGCAGAGCAGCTAGCGGATCAACGGGCAGAGCGGTTCGTAGGACAGCCAGCGGAGCGGAGCAGAGCCGATTGCGGTGAGAGCTGCAGCGGAACCCCACGGAGAGGCGGCACAGTCGGCCTCGGACCACGTAAGGTGCCCCGTGCCCTACCCTCCATCTCCACCCAGGCTGGAGGTAAGACTCTGCCAATTGACTTTTGAACTCTGCATGGACCAAGGACAGAGACTCTTGGGCTGTTGGACTTTTGGGACTATTGAGTGACTTTTTGGGGTTGTGGAACTCAAGAGCCAAAGGGAAGGCCACGGCCTATTTGCTGGGAGGGGGCTTCTGGTTCATGGTTTGGTTTATTAACCTTGTTTGTGGTGTTTCCCCAATATAATGCCACATTGTTTCTCCCTGTTATTAAAAGGCTTTGGTACACTCAAACTCTGTGCTTGCGAGAGGGGAAGTATTGTCTCTTACAGACGCCCAGAGGGGTGGTATATGGTTGTCCCAGGTCACTGGGTGGGGGCTCGAGCTGGTTTTTGTATTGTGCTATTGGAATGGAACCCCTGGATACTGAACCCGGCCCTTGTTGCTGCCAACTCTGATGGGCAGAAGGGTTACAGAACTTTTGTCAAACTTAGTTATACACACAGGACTTGTAACTCTTGGTTTGAATAAACTTTGTATGTATTTAATGAAATAAATACATACCTGCCCTTCTGGGTCAAATCCTGAAAACCTTTCTTCACATGACTTGTTATTGACTTCAGTGGAGAGTGTTCAGTGTGAAAAATGGTTTGCAAACCTACAGTTCATTAGCACCAGTAGTCTTCAGTTTTCTGACAGTAAAGTTGTGCCTTTCAGGGAAGAGTGGGTTCCTCTCAGAATATGGGAGGAAAAAGGGGGAGTCCTCACCAAATTAAATCTATAAAATAGACTCATCGCTTCTAATTGACTTTGCTGGGCATAGAGCATGAGGAGTGATTGTGTGCTATTGCTCTGTAAGAGCCGTTTATTCACAGTGACACACCAAAGTACTCTGTTAGAAAGGAAAGGTCTCTGTAACACCAGAGACTAGTCTCATAAGTTACCTCCTGTCTTGCTTTGTTAAGATCAGGAAAGCCTAAGGAGGACAGACACCTTTATGTGAGGTAGCGAATTAGGATTAAGGGGTTCCTTCCATGATCGGATATTACTTTGCACTCTGAAGTGCATTGATCCTTTTACATTTGTTTATCATTTTGACCTTTTAAAATGATATCCTTCCTTTTTTTTTTCCTTCTGGATAGTAAAACATGCAGGTGAGATCGTGAACTCAGCATAAGCCAATCAAAGATTCATTAAGAACAAAAGCAAATAGCATATCAAGTTAAATGTACTGCATCATTAGATGGCTTAAACAGTTGCTTCAATTGTCCCCACACTGCATACTGCAAAAGTAAAACTTAACAGCTATAACAGTCACCCTGTTAAGCCATACAATCAGCTCAGATAATGATCATTCTGTCTTTAAGATATTCCATATAATACAGTGAAAACCTTATTTGTATGGTGCCATATTTCAACATAGAAAACAAGATGTATCCTAAACCAAACCCTTAGCCAACATGATCCAGTAGATACATGCACACAAACTAGCACCACCTCAGAAGTAACAGTATTTTAGGGTCTTATATGGCTGTCCAATACAACGATGTATAAGCACCTTCCATCTAAAACTGACAGCAATAGCCAAATCCCTAAGTAGACTTCTTGAATTTTCTGGCATTTCTCCCTTTTCAAAAATAAAATAAAATCAAAAGCTCGGGTGGTGGTTTTTGTTTTTTGGTGGTTAGTTGGTTTGTTTCAAGTTTTTATTTTTCAGAGGGTTTCGTGTGGTGTTTGGGCAGATAGGAACGTCACTGTTGGGGATGTCATTCTTGCTATGGTGGAAAACCACCCACTATCCCAACTACTAAGCCTGAATAAATAAAAAACGATAGCTTTACATGACATACATGCATTTGTGCCTCTTACCGCATGCTGAATAAAGGTAGCCAGCACTTCTATCAGTGTAGTTCTTTGGGGGAGTTCGAGCCAAAGTAGGCCTAGTACAAAAATAAATAGAATATGAATTTTTTAAAAAAAAGACAACCATTTTTGTCCTGAAAAGGAATGCAATGTTAATATTTTCCACAAAACAAAATTCCAGTTTCCAAAATCAAAACCCGTCAAATGGACATTTTTGTCATTTTCAATTTGAAGTGAACAAAATTGAAAATTGGTTCAATTCAAAATGTCAATATTACAACCCAAAACAAGAAGTTCAGAAGTAGCCATTCTGAATCTATTTCTTAGTGCCTTGGAGGGCAGGGGAAGGGAGGAAGTTTTCACTGCACTCTGCTCGGCATACTTTAAAAAACAAAGAAATCCCATACCACACGAAACCAGGAAAACAAACCTACAGTGCACAAGCAGCATATAGCAGCAGAGAGGCAGGTGGAGCAAGTGAAGATGAAGTGTGGGAAGCAGTTATACTCCCATGGGCAGCCCAGGGGCAGCAGAAGAAAAGGGTTGTGCTCTGCCTCCTGGAACCATTTCTCTGTGGTAACCGAGAAGCTATATGGGACTTCCTGAAGTTACTGTTTACTTTAGCAGGGGCAGGAGACATAGTCCACTGTTCGGTGGACCTATCTCAGGAGGTGACGACAAGATGAGTTTGAGGGAGGGGAGAATTCTGCAATGACCCCACGGAACCAAACTCCATCTCCTGTATCAAAAAGCCTAGCAAAGAAGCCAAAATGTTCAGTGATAGAAACCTCAGCCCAATATCCCTGTTCCCAAACCACTCTATTCAAAGATTTGGAGCAGAGGGAATGGGTGTTATGGCCTGTCAGCCCAACAGGGAACCTTACTATCACATAGTTAGATGCATAACATATAAAGTCTGCCCAGAATCCTCATTCATTGAAAAGCTCAGCCAAGAAGCTACAAATTGGAGTGTGACAAACATCACCATCAAATTTTGCTCCCTCTCGAAACATTAGGGTTGCAAGGAGGTTATGGCTCAGCAATCCTACAGGTCATGTAATGTATCCTGGCTTAGCCCCAGATATCATCAGAAACAGAACAGCAGTGAAATGTAGGCCAGCTGAGCCAAATACATGTTCTCTCAGCATGTCTGGAAATACTCATACTGTCCTTGAGCACCATTTGGCAATGTGATGGAACTCTGTCACATTTCACACAGGGCATCAAGTGTGGCAAAACATTTTTTCCCCCTAAAGTTAAAAAAGGCATTAAGGACCCCCCTCTCCGCCCCCTCCAAAAAAATACTAGCATTTTTCCATTAGAATTATGAACCAAATATTAGGTTATTTTAAAGAAACTGGCATGGTTTTGTAAACTATTTCACTTGCCCAAGCTGCCTTTTTCAATGAAATCTTAACCAGCTCTAATCCAAAGTCCATGGACTTTAATGAGCATTAGATTTGGCCCCTGATGTGTGGACAAGGATTGTGCATGCCTTCATCTTCTGCCAATTTCAGCAAATTATTCCTGGCATTTCTAGTACTGTCATCCATGTTAGTTGTCCTCATTGTACTTCCCTACCGCTCGGCAGCCAAATTATGGTTTTCCCTGCACAGATGGAATCATTCTGCTCTCTTGTGCACTCTTAAAGGAACATCAGTGATTTGGTCCTTGTTGGGGAGTAGTGCTCTCCCTTGACAGAGAAAACTAAACCTCACAATATCTCAACTATCTTAGTAGGACTGAAAATACTGAGTTTCCAACAGATCACAGTGGTCACTATGGGGGATAGGGCAATACATTATGAGTTACATTTTCAAAAGGGTGTAAGTGACTTAGGAGCATAAGACCCATTTTCAAAAGTGACGTAGACATGTTAACTCTTATTGACTTGGGTTCCAGGTGCCAAAATCACTTCCGAAAACGGGACTTAAGCTCCTAACTCACTTAGGCACTTTTGGAAATATTACTTTGATATTTGATATAATTCAGCTGTCTGGTTATGATTTAATAATATTTTAAATAAGAGGAGTAAATGAAATGTTATGATATAAAATACTATAGCTGTGAACAGTAATTGACAAATACATAAAAATCAGGAGCTTGTGACCTATGGATCAAACAACTTCTAACAAGGTGCTCAGCACCAACAAAACTGAATGAAGTCAACAGTCCTGCAATCTTAACTCATGTGAGTAATCCCTATTTAGACAAACTGAAGACAATATCAGCTGACATTCATGGAGTCACTGAGCTGAGTAAAGGTTGCAGAATGAAGACTCATGGAAGATGAGACTCTCTTATGGTCTCTTTGCTCAGGGGCAGGCCCTAAATCAGACATAACATATCAAGCAGTAACAATTAAGAGGGAGGATGGTGGAAATACAGAAAGGAGAAATATAAAGGAAGTATGGAAGAAATAGAAGAATGAGTAAGGTAAAATGTTAGAAAGGAAAGAGGAAATGCATAGGTATAACTTAGTTAATGTTTTTACTTCTCAGTCCAGGAGACACGGGGGCTTGTCTTCACTACCGCGGGGAAAGATCGATCTTATGGTGATCGATTTATTGCATCCCGTCAGGACGCGATAAATCGATCGCCAACGCTGCCCCCGTCGACTCCGGAACTCCAGCTCTCTCCGAGGAGTAAGCCGGAGTCGACGGGGGAGTGCGCCGCCGACTGCCCTCGCCGTGAGGACGGGAGGTAAGTCGGCTGCAGGTTGCATATCTGCAGTCGATCTCCCCCACACTGGTGAAGACCAGCCCACAGACTTGGCTTTCACCTCAAGACCAAAAACATTAAGACACTTGATCACAGCCTTTAACAGGTCAAGAAACTAGTGACACATAATCTTAGCTCTAAGGAGCTGAGAAGCGATACAATAGAGTTTTCTCCCTCTCTTTGTAATTACACAGACTGTTTGCCCAATTATATACATTTACAAGATATATTAATTTTGTTCTTTTTTCCAGTATGGCAACCGTATCAATAGACATAAAAATAAATGTCATCGGACCAACAAAATCACCTTAATCATGAGCAGTTTTAACAGGAGAACCACAGAAGCATATTGCCTTCTCTTAGCACAATATGTTGCCACTGGATTTTTCTAATATTCTTGAAACTCCTCTGACAATAATTTCACAACTCAGGGCCCAAGATATGTTTCAGTAGACTGATTTTCAAAAGGCACCATGCAAACCTGCAACTCTCACTTAACAGGAGTGGTGAGGGTTTTGAAAATCAGATAAAAGCCCCTTCATTTGTGTAGTAAAGTCACAGCACAATTCATTCTCAGTCACACAGAACTTTTCAATGGGTTCTATGTAATGTCATTAAAGCTTTTCTAAGCCATCAGAAAGAAGGCAAAGATCCCTTTGTGACCTCATAGGTGACACAGCTCAGGCTGCTGCTCCTCTATCCACACACTTCCATTATTTTCAACTGATTTCAATTTAGCATTCAATCAGCTTCAATTAGTTGTTGCTTTTGTAAACAATAGCTAATGTGAAGTGTTTGAAGTGATGTGTATGTATGCTCCTGGCCTTGCACCAGAGTCTACAGGAAAGACAGCGTTTTCCACTGTATGTTCTGAAGCAAATCAGAGAAAGAAAAGTGTGTGTGTGTGTGTACCATGCTGACAGGGAAACACACACACACACACACACACACACACACGTACACATAACAACATATGCTTGGAAAGTATTGGATGGACAAAATGATGATATTAGTACAACTTTTCCTGTCATTTATACCGGTGTACATTCAGAGTAACTCTGCTGATGTCTGGAGAGTTAGGGCTTGGTTACACTGGCACTTTATAGCGCTATAAAGCCCCCACGAGCGCCATAACCTCCTCCCTGTCCACACTGGCAAGACACGAAGAGCGCTATAACTGCTGAGTTATAGCGCTATTGTTAATCCACCTCCGCACGGGGAATAAGGGCTGTAGTGCAGCTGCTGTAGCGCTACAGCAAGAATGTGGACACCCACTGCACATTAATTGGCCTCCAGCTCATCCCATAATTCCTGTTCGAGCCACTCTGGTCATCACTTGCAAACTCTTTTGTCCTGTCCTCAGGTGACCACACGTCAGACCCGCTCTTTAAAATTCCAGGGAAATTTGAAAATCCCCTTCCTGTTTGCTCCAGCCAAGCGTGGCGTGCTCTCAGGGAATCCTTGCAGGTGATCATTCTCATTGATCTGATTGATTGCGTGGCGTGGTCTCAGGGAATCATTGCAGGTGATAATTCTGATTGATCATCATGACTCCACGTGCCATGTCTCCTAGCAATAGGCGATCCCCAGCATGGAGCAATAGCGAGGTGCTGGACCTCATCAGCTGTTGGAGGGAAGAGGCTGTTCAGTCTCAGCTGCGGTCTAGCCGCAGGAATTTTGATACCTATGGGCAGATATCACCGGCGTTGGCGGAAAGAGGCCATGAGCGGGACACTCTGCAGTGCCGTGTTAAGGTAAAGGAGCTTAGGAATGCGTATCGCAAAGCCTGCGAGGCAAACGGCCACTCCGGGGCAGCCCTGGTGACTTTCAGATTTTATAAGGAGCTGCACGCGATAGTTGGTGGTGATCCTACGGTCACTCCATCGACCACCATGGACACTTCCCAGCCCATCAGTGAAGGGGGGGTGAGGACAAGGACGAAGAGCAGGAGGATGAAGAAGAGGAGGAGGATGAGGACGAGGCGGCAGCGACCCAGGGCACGGAGGAGTCCCTGGACGCATGCAGCCAGGAGCTCTTCTCAACCCAGAAGGGCAGCCAGCCACAGCATCCGGCAGTTGCAGGGGCCAGCTCAGCAGCGGATTGCGGAGGTAAAGCTGCTTTTCTATGGGGAAGGCTGGCAGCTTGGGGTGGAAAGGTTTGCTTGCCTACATGTGGAATAGAGCATTGATGTAGTCTATCACCTCGCGGTAGTCATCATCAGTAATCTCTTCAAAGGTCTCAATAAGAGAGCTTGCAATGCACCTGCGCAGGTTTCCCGGGAGAGCCAGCGTGGTCCCCGTCTCGGTCACGGTCACTAGTCCCCGCCACTGTGCTACAATGGGTGGGGGGAGCATTGCTGCACATAGGCAAGCTGCATATGGCCCTGGGCGGAAGCCGCATCTCATTAAAATCCCTTCCCTTTGTTCCTCAGTGACTCGAAGCAACAAGATATCTTCCAGGACAAACACCTATGGAGAATGTTGGAACAGTGTTCAGAGTAGGGCTTCTGCCACTTCCCGGCACTCCACCCCGCCCCGCCACAGCTTTTCAGGGCAGGGAAGAAATCCTTCCCCCTGCCTGCTGCTCAGAGTGGGGCTCCTGCAACTTACCGGCACTCCCCACCCCCTCCCCCGGCACAGCTTTTCTGAGGCAGGGAAAAAATCATTTCCCTTGCCTCTGGAGTGCACTCACCATAGCAGAGGCTCCGTTGCTGTATCTGTGCTCTCTGTGGGACAGGCAAACGGGGAATGCGGGGGAATCATAGGCATGTCTGCTCTTTACAAGGGAACCACTGTTAAATGTATCTTTTTATTTTAGAAGGGTCGTCCTTGAGCCCTGTGCCATCGCTCTTATCAACAGCTGAGAGGCTGAGGCAACTGAGGAAGCGGCCACGAAGGAGCAAAGAGGATCTTGTACAGCAAGTAATGCAACAGGCTGTAACGGAGAATCGAGTTGCACAGAGGTGGAGGGAGAACGAGAGCAAGTTGAGGGAGAAGGCGTGGAAGGAGAATGCGATTCACCGCCGGAAAAGCACCGATAAGCTGTTCTCATTACTGCAGCTTCAACTGGAGACTATGCAGTGGATTGTCACCCTTCAGGAGGAGAAGCACCGCGCTCTCCACCCCAATTATCATTTGCCCCAAATCCCTTCCCCTTCTGTGCCTCAGTACCCTCCAGGCCACTATCATCAGCTATATGGTTATCACCATCCACAGCTGCCTCCAACCCCTCTGTCTTCGCCGAACAACCCCCAAATCCTGGACCATTATCCACTGCAGTCAACCCCTAATAACATGCCTTACTGCCCTCCGCAAATGGGGTTCGGGGGACATGGCCACTGTGAGGGCACTGGAGACTCAGAGACCTGGACATATTCCGATCTCTGACTGACCCCATGCCACCCCCATTGCACCTCCCCCGGCTTCCCCCTCACACGCATCACAATATTTTCTTTCAGCAACCAAAGTACCTGTTGAATAAATTAATTGTCTTTTTAATAAATGGGTTTCTTTATTAAGTGTACATAGATTATTACAGGCTACAGAAAAGCAAATGCCTGTTCCTGTTAAAAGAATGCTCCCTCCCTCCCTCCGTCTGCACCCCACTTTAGAACTGGCTTTCAGCCTCAAAATGCTCCCTCAAGGCTTCCCTTATCCTAACAGCCTCACGCTGGTCCCCTCTAAGAACCCTGCTCTCTGGCTGGGCGTATGTGGCCTCCAGGCGTTGAACCTCTGAGGACCATGCCTGAGTGAAGCCTTCACCCTTCCGCTCACAAAGATTATGTAGGGCACAGCATGCGGAAATAACCGCGGAGATACTACCCTCGGCCAAGTCTAGCCTCCCATAAAGACAGCACCAGCGCGCCTTGAGACACCCAAAAGCACACTCCACAGTCATTCGACACCGGCTAAGCCTGTAGTTGAACCTTTCCTGACTGCTGTCCAGGCTCTCTGTGTAGGGTTTCATGAGCCAGGGCATTAAAGGGTAAACAGGGTCGCCAAGAATCACTATGGGCATTTCCATTTCCCCCACGGGGGAAGAAAGTCCCGGCTTGCAGCTTCATGAACAGGCCGGTGATGCGGAAGATGTGTGCTTCATGCACCTTTCCAGACCAGCCAGCGTTAATGTCAGTAAAACGCCCATGGTGATCCACAAGCGCCTGGAGAACCATGGAGAAGTACCCCTTTCAGTTAACGTACTTGTCTGCTAGGTGGGCGGGCGCCAGAATAGGTATATGGGTCCCATCTATCGCCCCTCCACAGTTAGGGAAACTCATTTCTTCAAAGCCAGCAACAATATCATGCACGTTACCCAGAGTCGCGATTTTTCATAGCAGGATGCGATTAATGGCCCTGCACACTTGCATCAGCACAATTCCAACGGTTGACTTTCCAACCCCAAACTGGTTGGCCACCGATCGGTAGCTGTCTGGTGTAGCCAGCTTCCAGATCGCGATAGCCACCCGCTTCTCCACCGGGAGGGCAGCTCTCAATCTGGCGTCCTTGAGCCGCAGGGCGGGGGCGAGTTGAGCACACAGTCCCATGAAAGTGGCTTTTCTCATTCAAAAGTTTTGCAGCCACTGCTCGTCGTCCCAGACTTCCATGACGATGCGATCCCACCACTCTGTGCTCGTTTCTCGTGCCCAGAAGCGGCGTTCCACGGCCGTGAGCATGTCCGTTAATGAGACAAGAAGCTTCGTGTCAAACGCATTCACCGCTTCGATCTCGTATTCAGACTCATCACTGTCATCCTGCATGTCAAGGATTAACTCCACTGCACACAGAGATGTGCTGGCGACAGTCGTCAGCATATTCCTCAGCAGTTCTGTATTCATTGCAGCACACAACAATGGAAGACGGAGCGCGCCTTGCTGAAACCATTGAAAGATGGCGCCGGAGGTGGAAGGAAACACAGGGATTTCTGAGATATGCCAAAAAGCATCATGGGTAGTTGAAACAGGATACAGAATGCCCCGCAAGTGATGCCCCCCCACCACAAGGCATTGCGCCAGATCGGGAAGAGGTGTACTGTGGGATACATGCCCTAATGCGCTGCTCTTAATGCTGCATTAAGTGCCGCAAATGTGGCCATGCTATAACGTTGGAGCATCTCAGTGTGGACATACAATAGCGCTATTCATATTACTGTATAAGGGGACCGCTATAACCAATAGCGCTATAATCTTGTAAGTGTAACCATGCCCTTACTCCATATTTATACCTGCTTCACTGAGAATAAGGGCATGGTTACACTTACAGGATTATAGCACTTTTGGTTATAGCGGTCCCCGTATACAGCAATAGGTATAGCGATATAGCATGGCCACACTGACACCTGCCAGTAGTATAGCGTGGCCACATTTGCAGCACTTCAGGCGGCATTAGGAGCAGTGCATTAGGGCAGGTATCCCAGCATTCAGCTGTGTGCAACGTGCTTTTCAAACAAGAGGGGTGAGGGGGAACGTGTTGTGTGTACGCGGAAGGAGAGAGCGAGTGAATTTTCAGCTGCTGAGACAAATTTCCTTTGCCTGCTAGTCTTTTCTTTTACAGAGGCACACTCCCTAAACATTTGCACTGCTGATTATCCGAGTTAAGAGATAAACTGTGAAAACATACTTCCGCATTCCTCCAGCCGAGTTCAAAACAAAGGGAAGAGACGTCAATTGCCTTAAATGGCTCGAAGCGTCTCCAGAGATCACTCTTGCGCTTGTAGTGTTAATGCCCATTCACACTGGCGATAATACGCAACCCTCAATATGCAATAGTTGTTAATCCTCAGGGAAGGGTGGATTATCAGGACCAGTATAACTGTGGGTTTATAGCGCTCTACATGCCTTGCCAGTCTGGACGGGTAGGGAGTTATAGCACTCCTGGAGGCTTTATAGCGCTGTAAAGTGCAGTGTAACCAAGGCCTCAGATTCAGCACACTGAATTTCTTTAGATAGTTGAAGGAGTATTTGGAGAGTCAGGCTTCCAAAAGTCTGCTAGCTGTGATGGTCAAACTATCTGTCACTCTGAAGTATTTTCACACAATGTCTTTTTAGTTGCCCTCTGGTGACAGTGCAAGAATGAGGTACTGTTTCCCCTTCCCCACTGTATCAATCAATTTCTAGATGATAACATCGAGAGATAGGGTCAAATTCTGCCTTCAGATATTTACATCCATCTCCCAGTGTGAGCTGCATGTGCAAATGAAATGGCACAATATTGCTTATATTAAGTTTTACGCTGAAAGAGAACACTAGACTCAAGTAATGAAATAACTCCAGGACACTAGTATTTTCCATCCCTCTGTATGCCATAGTTTTGCACATACTTACCACTCATGACTCCAATGTGTAAATCAAGGAACATATACAGGCAGGAATTCTTATGATTCCATGCATCTGCAATTTTGTTTATGGTGAGAATTGTAACATACTTAACTGTGATTGTGAGATCATGGTTATGTCTTGGCTTTTAGAGGCTCAGACAACCACCTCTTGCAAGTAATCAGAATGAAAGAGATTCTTTTGGTTAGTAGAATAATTTATAATTACAAGACATGGGCTGATACTGGGAAGAATCAATTTTCCTAGCTTATATTTTACAGGTGAGGATGGATTTCCTCCAGAAAACCTACCCAACTGTTTCAACATCTCCAAAATCGCTCAAAGTTACACTATAATGAGATTCAAAAGATTCTTCAGGAAAGTTGGAAGGACTTTTGGCATTTTAAAGATACGTATTTAAGCAACTTGATAAATGTTAATATGCTATCATCATCACTCTGTGTAAGATGTTCCTGGCATGTTGCTATTTACACAATAATGCCATCCAATGTGGGCATCTTTAATAGAAGTGAAAGACAGATCTATACATCTTATAGTCTTAGATCCATATACACAATCTTCAGACAAAGACAGTTTGCAAAAAACAAACAAATGCAGACATAGAAGAAGGCAGGATTCTAAGAGAGAATAGAATGGATTGCATCTCCAGTAGGTACATCCATCACCAAAGTATCTGAGTGTACTATTATGGTGGAACAACATGGAAGGGTTTTTAAGGGAAGTAAACAATTTCTCAAAATATAAAGGTACTTGGAAAAGGTAAAAATTAAGGAGATTTTTGTCATTCTAAAGTGGCCTCCTGTTCCAAAAGATAAGTAAGTAAAATGGCATCAGCTTACTCAACAGGCCTGCCTTTCTGTATGTATGCAATGTAGTTGTAGACATATTCATCCCAGGATATTAGAGAGAGAAGGTGGGTGAGGTAATCTCTTTCACTGACCAACTTCTGTGAAGATGCGATAAATCAACTGCTGAGCACTCTCCCGTTGACTTCAATACTCCACCGGAGCAAGAGGCGCAGGCAGAGTCAATGGGGTAGCATTAGCAGTCGACTCACCGCAATAAGGACACCGCAGAAAGTAGATCTAAATATGTTGACTTCAGCTACGTTATTCGTGTAGCCAGAGTTGCGTAGCTTAGATCGATATCCCCTCCTTTCTCCTCTCTCCATGTGGATCAGGCCTTAGTGGCTAAAGAGTGGCTAAAATTTAGGGGAAATAAGAGACCTCAAATACATTTGAGAAGATTTGTCCTGGATTCTATTTCTTCTTGATAATCATCTATATAGAATTCACTGAATTCTCTTCACTTTCACTTGTATAATCACATCAAAGGCAATTAATTTCCATAAGTATCAAAAGTGAAAATTGAAGACAATTTCTTTTCAATGAGACTTTATTGGCATGCCAAGCTATACAAGTGTTGTAAATGTGTAAGAAGAGGAATAGGCCTTAGGTAAGTCTACCCAACTCACTGAATTTGGTTACTAATTCCTTTTGTCAGCAGGTGTTGTATACATTAAATGGATAACATCCTTTGATTTAGTTTGTGAGTCCTCTGCTAGTACTCACTGTGTTCTTTGTTTTACAAGCCATCAGACCCCAACCAGAGAAGTAATGTGAATATGTAGCTAGGTTTTCTGTGTTGTGAGTATTTACTAAACATGGTTAGGTGGACTTCAATGTTCACACATGGTTTCTTAGAATTATGTGTCTTGTATAGGAAAAAAAATACACAACAGCAGTGTCCATTTCCCATCTAGTGAAAAGTTACTATGTCACAGTGCCATTTCTGCCATCTCTCTCCTTTCTCTGAGTGTTGCGCACAGTTTTTCCTCTTGGATTTGTGCTGAGAAGTCTTATGATTCCTCACAACTTTCCTGATCTCCTTTGTATTTTGGAAGCTGGAATAGGTGGTCTCAGCAACTATACAGTCTGCTCTGAGTTTTTTCCTCTACAGTCTGGCATGCCTATAAGTTCAATGGCATTCCCGTGGTTCTTGAAGAGAACACTATCATCTCAAGTGAGAGGTCTATAGACATTTAGACTTCTTGCCTGTTCACATGAAGATATTTTTCTTCTTTCCTGTATAGTGGTAGAGGCTTGTGTATAATTTTAATGCTGCTTATAGAATCATAGACATGTGGGGCTAGAAGGGACCTTGAGAATTCATCTATCCAGCCTCCTGCACTGAGGCAGGAGTATCTGCTGTGCCACAATGTCTTAGATATCTCAAATATCAGTCAGGGTAGCAGACACACCATGCAGAATTCTACCTGACTGTGAGCCTAGGTCATCTCTTCCCAGGCAATTTTGTATGTTTCAGTCCTCCCAGCCCTGTCATAGTTTTAATAATCCTAAAGTTGTTCTGTAAAATTTCTGTTCCTTGCATGCTTTAGTTATGGCACTAATAGATCTTACACCACAGCCACTATACTTTGCTGGCCAGTTAAACTTCTACTGATTTAACAGGAACTTTAGGTATTAAGATCTTCTGATACTCAGTCTATGGGTGTTTATGGTTTTACCCATATGAAATAGCTCCCTTACCCTATGCCCTCATCAGTCTTAGCTCTAACTTTCAGGCTTTCACTATCATTTAAATTGCCTCTCCTTCACATGTTGTCATTATTTGGCTCATTGAGATCCTCTGTGAATAATGTAGCTTCCTCATCCTCATCAGCTACTTGATGAGACTTAGCAGGGATATCAACAGTGTAAATGATAGTCTAGCTCTCACTTGAGATTGTGATAAATTTTTCAGGGTTGGCATAGTTGCTTCCTGCACTGGTGGGTGCATAGTATTCTTGGACATGGAATATACCCATGCCTGTCTTAATTTGTTTCCATGTTTTCTCCATTCATGGAAACAATCACACTATACAGGGCTGTGTAACAAAAGATACAATTCTCATTTAAATTAGTATCCAAAATGCCCCACATTCTATCCCTTTTGGGAGCCCCTTCACATATTCTCTTTGCTGCCTAGCTTCTATGGGTGCTCCCACACTGGTGATAGCTTCTGCTCCTGTTAGCAACTGTCATGACCATCAGGGTAGCCTAGAATTCCTCCTTACCTGTAAGGAGTTAAAAAGCTTAGATAGATAACCTGTTTGGCACCTGACCAAAAGAACCAATGGGAACAAAAAGGTACTTTCAAATCCAGAGAGTGGGGAGAGGCTTTGTGTGGGCTCTTTGTTTGTGAGTTCATTCACTCTTGGATTTTAGAGGAACCAGACATCAATCCATGTTCTCCAAATCATTCTGAACCAGTAAGTCCAGCCAAGCAAGGCGGGTTAGATTATCATTATTTTTCTGCTTGTGAATCTTTTCTTTGTAGAGAGAGTTTTTATTCTTGTTTTTCTCTGTAATTTTAACACTAAGGCTAGAGGAGATTCCTCTGTGTTTTTTTCTAAATCTATTTGTGACTCAGTAAAAATAACTTCCATCCTGATTTACTGGGGTGATTTTTTCTATCTTTTCTTTAATTAAAATTCTTCTTTTAAGAATCTGACTGATTTTTCCACTGTTTTAAAGATCCAGGGTTTTGGATCAGGCTCACCTGTAAGGATTGGTGAAGGTTTTATTCTCAAGGGGTGTAAGGCTTTGGGGGAATAGAATGCCAAGTGGTCCTTTCCCTGATTTTTTGTGTAACTCACTTGGTGGTGGCAGCGATACTGTTTCAGGTAGTGGAGCCTGGGGAAGTTTTTAACCTAAGCTGGTAAAAATAAGCTTAGGGGGTCTTCATGCAGGTCCCCACATCTGTACCCTAGAGTTCAGAGTGGGGAGGGAACCCTGACATCAACAGACTAGAAGACCCCCTTGCATGCCTGCATGGCAACCCATTTCTGTATCTTGTATAACGTTTTCTTATGTGAAAGTGCTCCCCCAACTTCATTCCCTGTGGTTTCCTTCTTCTTCAATGCTCCAAATACCGTTTCCCTCAACTGCTGCTGTGTGGGACCTGCATCTCTTTGGAACTACTCACAACTCTAACACCTGCAGTTCCAGGACTTCTTCCCCTTTTTCCTAGCAGCTCCTATGGGCTTAACACAGCTTTGCTGATGTTCTTTTCTCAGAGCTGACATAGATGAGCTCCTAGCTGTTACTAATAGCCTTTCAAGCGCTTTTTCCCCTGGCCTCCTCTCTCCTGGTTTTCACCTCTGGTTGACTATCTTGTTCTGACAGTGTATATGAAACCAATATTTTACACACACACACTATTTGTCTGGCATGACTATTCTACTGCAAACAAATATTTTAAGAGTCATTGTTTTGTGAGATACTGAGAATGACTCTGGAGTCCAGTCATTAGGGCACACACCTTGGAAGTAGGAGATTCAGGGTCCAGTGCCACTACTCCAATCATGCTTTCGTTATGTAGGCACAGTGGAACAGCTTCAACAGGAGAGGTAGGAGAAGCCCCGCATCAAACTATCCCACAGGTCAGTGGTTAGAGCTCTCTCCTGAGAGGTGGGAGTCCCTCTGCTCAAATTCTCTCTTTCCCTGCAGTGGAGGGAAAAATTGAACCTATATCTCCCACATCCTAGGTGAGTTGGTTCTGACCATTGAACTAGAAGTTATAAGATGAGCATCACCTCCTCCTTTGGCTGAATTTTGAATAGGACCCCATCTGGTTGGTGGCCTCCGAGCATGTCTACTGGATTGGGGCCTGCTTATAATTTATGCCGAAGAGTGTCTACCTTCCCCCACTGGGGCTTAGGCAGGAGATAGGTGTCTGGATGCCTGCACTGAGGCACCAGTGCGCACACTCAGAGGCAGTAGCATAGGTATCGAAGAAACAGTTACCCTGAAAATGTAGGTGCCTACCGGGTTCAATGTGAGTTTTGTGGATCACAGTGGAGCAAAACTAGGCACCTAAGTAACTTTGTGTATCTAGGCCATACCTAAGCCAGCTATCCTCAGGAGGCCCCCCTGAATTCACCCTCTACAGATGGGTTTAATTCCACTAGAATTTCCAGAAGGTTAATGAGGTCCACCTACTCTGACATTCAGTAGGACGCATACTCCATCGTTATTTCTGCAGTTGCTGAGTTTCCTCATCAAAGGAGCAATAAGAATAGAGAGCTCCAAGCACAAAAGAATTGCCCACAGAAACTGGAAGGACAATGCAGATGATATTATTTTCCCCCAAAAGAAATAGAACACAAAATTTAAAAGGAACAAACCAAACATTCACTCTGGTGCACACATAGAAGAAATGCACAAAGCAAATATATTTGTATTCGTAACACACAAAAATGCAGTTTGCTACTGTTCCTGTATTTCTCTGGATTTTGGTCTTTTTAGGGGGGCTGAGAGAAACTGACTTTTGTTGTTTTTGCAACAATAAAAAACTGACTAAAACTATCCCACAGAGAAAGAGCTGACAGTTTTTTAGCATCTTCCAATTAAAAATATATGAATATATTTTAATAAAGTATTAATGTGGTTTAAACTCTATTTTTTCCTAAAAATTAATAACTTACCCATAGTAAGCATCCTCAGATGCACTAGTCAACTGTAAGAACTAACAGTGTGAAAAATATCATATTAAAATATTTACCCAGATGTATCTACTGGAAAGAGGAAAGCAAGTATTATTGGCAACTAGAGATGGGCTCAATCAGCAAAAATCACATTTGCATTTTGAAATCCCACACTTCAGAGTCATTCAGATCTAGAATTTTTGGTCCTGATCCTGCAATGAGCCCCCCATGCAAGGGTAATAGTAGGGTAGATATCTAAGTTCTGATCCTGCGAAAACTACATTCATGCTTAATTTTATGTACTGGAAGTATCTCAATAAGACTACTCTCTGTGCATATAACATTAAGCATGTATCTGTTTTTGCATGATCAAAATCTTAGTTTATCCCATTATAAAGGGCTTATTTTTATTTACTTCTTTAATTAGATTTAGTGGACACACACACACAAAATGTATCTAAGTGAAATTTAGATTGGAATTCAGATGCGAGAACAACTTTTGAGATGTGGATAGTGGAAATTCACACCTGGGTTTTTGGCCTAAGCCATCTGAAAGTGAAAAGATGTGTTCCTTTCAAATTTGATTTTGCACCTAACCTTGTGACTTCTGATTCTGTATCTAGTTAAGAACTGACTCAGACACTAGCATATGTGAGAGCAGCTTGATATACAGGATACTCGTGTGGCAGGACTTGGCTACTATGCCTCAGAATATTTAGAGAGGTTTTTGTGCAGGACAAGTCCATTTTCACAAAAGAAATGGGGAAACCCAAACATATGAACAGGAGTGCATATATGTCGTACAGATCCAAAGCAATAATAAGTGGAACTGAGAAGCAGTACACGGCAGTGATGGGAAGAGGGAATAAGACACAGTTTTGGATCCAGTGACTAAGGGGGCTGTGCAAACAACATAGGGGTAGAACAAAGTGGATGGATGGGGAGGAGCAAAAGGTAAGGAAAGAAATGCAACATCAAGGTGATTGCAAATCTGGGGTCCCACTTTTGTTGGTTTCTGTTTTGTTAGTTTGTTGGCAAAGTAAACCTGTCAGCTGGACATTGAGAACCTAGAGTATTGCTGCTTTGACTTTTTGCACCGGGCCTCTAATCAGTTGTGACATGAGATGTTTTGTCTCATTAGGGCAATGTGGTCTAGATAAAATTTCTATAAGACAGATGTTCAACTGTTTGTAAAACCATATTCAAAGAGGAGTTATCAATGGTTTCTATCGAAGGGGAGAGACGTATATAGTGGGGTCTTGGAGGGATCTGTCCTATGTACGGTACTATTCAAAATTGTCACTGATGACTTAGATGATCGAGTGGAGAATATGCTTATAACATTTGCTGATGACACCAAGCTGGGCACAGTCACTAGCACTTTGGAGGCCAGGATTAGAATTCAAAGTGACTGGGATAAATTGAACAATTGTTCTCAAATCAACAAGATGAAACTGAATAACAACAAGTGCAAAGTACTAGCCTTAGAAAGGAAAAATCAAATGCACAACTGCAACATGGGGAATAACTGTTTAGGTTGTAACATGGTTGAAAAGGGTCAGTAGATTATAGTGGATCCTGACGTGCATACAAATCAACAATATGCAGCACTTGGGAGAAAGGCTAATATTCTGGATTAACAGGAGTGCTGTATGTAAGACATGGGAGGTAACTGTTTCACTCTAGTAGGTACTGGTGAGGCCTCACCTGGAATATGATGTCCAGTTCTGGGTGCCACACTTCAAGAAAGATGAGAGAGAGAGTGCACGAGTGAGCAACAAAAATGATAAAAGGTTTAGAAAACCTGACCTACAAAAAAGGTTTAAAATACAGTAACTCCTCACTTAACGTTGCAGTTATATTCCTGAAAAATGTGACTTTAAGCTAAACCATGTTAAGCGAATCCAATTTCTCCATAAGAATTAATGTAAATGTGGGGGTTAGGTTCCAGGAAATTTTTTTTCATCACACAAAAGACTAATTATTTTATATATATATATATTTTTATATATACACACACACAGTATATACGGTTTTAATAAACAATTTAATACTGGTACACAATGATTGGTTGAGGTGGGGAAGTCAGCGGGTGGGACATTTCCCAGGGAATGCCTTACTGCTAAATGATGAACTAGCAATCAGCTGAAACCTCAAGGGTTAATCCATTGTTGTTAATGTAACCTCACACTCTACAAGGCAGCACGAATGGAGGGAGGGGAGACAGCATGGCAGATAGAGAGGCACACCCTGTGTGAGAGAGATGCGCATTGCCCCTTTAAGTACACTGATGCCACGCTAAGTACATTGCCTTTTTAAGTAGATCTGCAAGTTAAGACAGAAGCTGCTGCCAGGAAGCTCCTTCCATCCTGAGCTCTGTTGTGTCCCACCCTGCTCTATGGAAGATGGGGTAAGCGGGGTGCAGGATCAGAAGGGAGGGGCACATCCCAACATTAGCCTCCCTGGTCCTTCCCTCCCCCAGCCCCCACACAGCAAACAGGAGGCTCCAGGGAGAAGCTCCAAGGCAGAGGGCAGAAGCAACCCATGGCAGTGAAGGGAGGGACAGCTGAATTGCCAGCAGTTGATAGTCTGCTGGGCAGCTGCTGAACAGAGAACTTAGGGGAGCAGGGAACTGATATGGGGGCTGCCAGTCCACCCTGGTTCCAAGCCCCCAGCAGCTTACCTCCAATGGACTACTCTTCCTGCAAGCAGCGCACAAAGCCACCAAACAATGTTATAAGGGAGTGTTGTACAACTTTAAATGAGCATGTTCCCTAACTGATCATCAGTGTAACAGTGTTAACCAGGACGACTTTCAGTGAGGAGTTATTGTGTGGGCATGGTTAGCCTTGAGAAAAGACAACAGACTTCAAAAATGTTAAGGGCTCTTGTAAAAAGGTTAGTGTTCAGTTGCTCTTGATATCCACTGAAGGTAGCATAAGAAGTAATGGGCATAAGCTGCAGCAAGGAAGATTTAGGTTAGATATTAGGAAAAACTTGTAACCATAAGAATAGCTAAGTCAGGGATCGGCAACCTTTGGCCCGCGGCCCACCAGGGTAAGCCCCCTGGTGGGCCCGTTTGTTTACCTGCTGTGTCCACAGGTTTGGCTGACTGCATCCCCCAGTGGCTGTGGTTTGCCGCTCCAGGCCAACTGGGGCTGCGGGAAGCAGCGTCCAGAACATCCCTTGGCCAGCGCTGCTTCCCGCAGCCCCCATCGGATGGGAGCAGCGAACCCCTGCCAGTGGGAGCTGCGATTGGCCAAACCTGCAGATGCGGCAGGTAAACAAAGCGGGCTCAGCCTACCAGGGTGCTTGCCATCATGGGCCGTGGGCGAAAGATTGCCGATCACTGAGCTAAGCACTGAAACAGGCTTGCAAGGGAGGTTGTGGAATTCCCATCAGAGATGGTTTTTAAGCACAGGGTAGATCTTATCAGCCTAGATTTAGTTGGCCCTGCCTCAACAGGGGAAAAGGCAGGTCGTGTGGACTACCACCTCCCAAAGTACATTCCAGTCCTACATTTCTATGATTCCATGATTATTTTATTGCAATCATTTTACGGTTAAGAAAAAAGTGCCAAACAATGTATAACTGACTCACCAGCTACACAGACTACACAATATGTTGGTCGCACTGAAACACCAGGGTGGCAAATGAGTAACATTTATGTGAGAACAGTTAAACATATCTTTGTAATGAATGGTGTCATTGCAGTTAAGTGCCCAACTAACTTTTCTTGGAACATGTACAATGCAGACTAGATATTGCAAAACCAAACAGAATTGAGTAAAGGGCTTGAAATGAAACAGATATCCCAACTTATAGTTCAGTAAGACACTCCAAGCCTTCTTCAGGGCTTAATTATCTGTTTCTGTTATCAGGTTCCAACCAGACAAGGTAACACAACCTCCTCCATTTTCAGTTTATTCATATTTGAGAACTAGCTAAATTTAACTGGGCTGTCTCTTAGTTCCTTTTTCCTTAATTCCTTCAGTGCAAGCCCATACCTGAGGGAACTGGTAGGTGGCACTGCATCCATATTCCCTCCTCACCAATGCTCCTGCAGTCCCAGAGCATTCTGAAGAAACCTCCTAGGTGAGGTTCCAGTTCAGCAAAGCACTTAAGTATGTGCTGAAATTTAAGCATGTAATTGATGGCACTTAAACTTCAAGCTGAGTATTTGCTTTAATACTTCCACACTGTGATGAACTGGGGCTTGAGCAAAGAAGAGTACTGATCTGCAGATGTTCAGAGTTTCACCTGCTGCAGCTGCCTACCAGCACCTCCTCAGGCCTCCATTAGCCATGGTTAGCGTGACCAGTCCCTCTATTTGGTGCATTTTCTTTTATAGATGCCTATTACTGCCCACCCCAGTCCCGATTTTTCGCACTTGCTGTCTAATCACCCTAGCCATGGTATGTGGGGCAAGAGGAGACAGTGTTGTTCTGGCTGCTGTCCTGCTGTGAAGAAAGCACCCACAGCTCTTACAGAGCAAGCAGGATAAGCACTGCATTCCCCACGTATCACGGGGCACAATATAATCTCACAAAGATATCACTCAGTGGGATCTGGAGGAAAATTAATGCCTAAACAAGTATCTGTTTACAGAAGTTTCTCTCTTACCACTTGTTTTCCTGGCTTAGGTCAAAAGATTTTAGTTGCAGAACTAGAACCCCCTGGTTCAAATAGAAAACGTACAAGCTAACCACTAATAAGAGTACGCATTTCTTATGCTTCACTGACCAGATTTGCTCACGTACTGAATTGCTATGGTTCTTCAAGTAACTCTACTAGCTCGACTTCACTCACTGATATGAATGGGTGCCTGCTGCCCTCTGACTTGGCTGGAAGCCTGGAGCTTGGCATTACTCAGTCAGCTATCAGACTGATTCTGCATTGCAGCTGTTTGTCCTGAATGCCAAAGTCTGTTAGTGAACAGTGAGTGACTGGCCACCTGGCCTGAGCCATTCTGCCAGCTGCCACTTCTGGTCTTAGGCTATCACACAAAATCATTGTGAGGATCTAACCTAGCTGCATAAGCCAAGTGCATTCTTAACCGGTTTTCACTACCTCAGACCCCTGTATCAATAAGCCAAGCCCAGGTTTTACCCTGGCTTCAGTCTGCCCTTGGAGACTCCCTCACGACTACTGTGCCAGCAGCTACTGGGGTTCTACTATAAGGTAATGAATTGTGAGGGGCTGCATAGCAACAATGGCTTTTTTCCTCAGGCCTTAGGCTACCCAATTGTTTGTAATCCCAGCCAGCTTCCCGTGGTACTTTCACAGAAGCTTCTACAAAGCTGGCCTCACAATGAATTTTTACCTTATGTTCTGGATAGCTGTTGTTACTGTCCTCATAATACTCACAGGGCACATTCCTCAATCTTTTTCTTAGAGTTGTAGCTTTTTTCAAAGATATTCATCTTCACCTGTGGTGGGAATAGGGATTTACCCTGGCCAAAGTTGTGCTGTCCACTCCTTCAGCAGTGCTTCCTGTGGTTTATATATAGCATTGGAAGTGATTTGAAAGTATAAGGGGAAGAATGAGAACTGCCCCCTCACCAAAAAACTGAGAAGAATTAAGGTTCTGTTAATTCTGTCTGTAAATATGTAACTTTCCATTCTGCCTATATTTTGCAGGGATTTCTAAACAACTTAATAACAAAGTAGTTATAATAAATATAGTGAAATCTCTTCTAAATGACCACTCACAGGACCAACAAAATTGTCTTTAAGTAGGTGTCAACCAGACTTGTAGTTGGTGCATTTGGGAATACTTTGCTGTGGTCTCTTAAGACAGAAGCTGCTTGTATTCACTTCCGAGACCATTCGTAGTCAATTCCACTCTATCTAACATCACTACTGAGGTGTTGATGCTCATCTCTGATTGGCTTCTCTTGCCCACTTGTTAAATTTTCACACACACACACCTTCATG
>ML677351.1:9919607-10151165 GCA_007922305.1 Dermatemys mawii
GGGCTAATACCCACTTCGTCGGATGCATCCGACGAAGTGGGTATTAGCCCACGAAAGCTTATGCTCTAATACTTTACTTAGTCTTTAAGGTGCCACAGGACTCTTTGTCACTTCTACAAAAAATAAAAATAAAAATCTCAAAATCCATTAGGCTCTAGTGTGCTGAGGCCACACCTACCATGTTGACTAGCACAGTTTCATTATTTACTTGCACTCTCTCATCAGTCTATATACATCCGTTGTCCTTTGTCTTACACTAGGATTGTGAGACTGTTGGCCATGGGACAGTCTTTTTGTGCAGTGTTTGTACAGAGCCTGTCACAGTGGGGTTCTGATCTCTGAAGAAGGCTCTGAGGTGTTGTGGTAATACAAATAACAAATATGATGTTGGCAATTAAGTAAAGCCTTTTGCACAGATTTTACAGTAATACTAGTCAGTACTTTTTAAAAGGCACCCTACATTATCTTGCACAGCTGGAGAAATTTGACCAGCTGAAAGACAGAGCCACCAGCTTTGCCCTTGTCCTGTGCCACAGAGTGTGCACAGTAACTTGGGAGCGCCTTGGTTTCTGCGGTGTTTGGGTGATGGGCATTGCCCATGTAGACCCTTGCAATCTTGGCCCTCTGTGACTGGGACACCGTGCTCCATTGTGGACATAAGAAGCAGGATTTACCATTCATTATCAGCATTACTTCTAAAGTTGCCTCTTTGCAGTCAGGCGCTTAATGCTATATGAATGAGGCGGGGTGGGGAAGAGCAGAGGCTTGGACTTAATGCAGAATTGATTTGCTTAAAGAAGATCAGAGATGTCAGGCTCACCAATGAGCTGAAGAGTGAATTAGATATTTTCAAAATAAAAAATTAAGACAGGATAAAGAGGTGTAGGGATGAAGGAGGAAATCAGATAAGACAGACAAAAAGGGGCAGGCCAATTGGCCTTGAATATTCTTTTTTTCTGTTCCTACGAATTCTCATGCTCTTGCATACTAAGCCAAGATCAATGGAGATTAATCAGTTGTAGAGAAACCATCGTGAACTCATTGCAGGCTTTTAAAGTTTAAATTTGTTTATTGAGCACAATTTGGTTAGCATCAGGTGCTGAAGTTACATACACCAACACTAGCATAGAAATTACTTTATTTAGCTCCCAGTTGTAAGTTTCTATAGCAACTGGGCCCTATAGCAGTAAGCTGAGGTTTCTGGCATATGAATACTGCTGCTGCTAGACACTGGTAATGCTGTTTTTTAGGGCACTCCACTGCTGTTTAATTCTTTTTAAGGTGTCCTCTCTCTCCCACTCTCCCCCAGGGTCTTTCTTCAGCATAACTGTGCCTGCTTAGTCATACGTTTAATTACAGATTTTGCACTGAACCTTCCTTCTCTTGGCTGTAATACAAAGTTTCTCTTTCAGTCAAGGTTCAATTTCCCTTGAATGGTTAGCATGATGGTGTCTGCTACACACTCAGATGCTTTACATATCATGTAAACTGGGGGGGAAGTGGTGGGGAGGCGGCCATGGCACTGATGTTAGAAAATGCCTGAGATAATAAGGCTTGTCTAAGATCTGGTGCTGTGATCAGATCAGGTTTGGTGAGAGGAAGCTGGGCAAAGCCAGGTCAGCACTTGGACAAGAGCTCTCCAAGGAACCCCTTGTAAGTATTAATGATTCAGTAGGTTCTCCTGTTGCATCAGAGAGTCAGAATTGAATCAATGCTCTCAAATAGTATAAGGGGGCATTGCACTGCCAACAGTGTTATCTTTTAGCTAACGTAAAACTGAGATCCTGACCAGTTGAACTCCTTCAAAAAAATATGTCATGGCACTCCATATTTGCCAATGAGATATTCACTGGAGACTTTTGATCATATTCCACCCCCAGTAATTTACAATGCACCTAGCTCTACTCCCTCAAACACATACAACTGAATGTGTTTTTACTTTCTTCTAGTCTTACCCTAAACTCTTGAGCCATATTAGAAAGCTGTTGCATTCCACCTTAGAGGTGGTTGCATTTTAATAGTGAACAGAAGGACTGAACACATTTATTTCACTGGTCATTCAGAGCCTTCTTTAGCGTGATTTCTTTTAAATGCACTAATCCATGATCTTTTGCCAGAGTTAGCTTTCTTCTTCCCTTTGAAGCACACTAAAATGTTTGGCTGAGGTGTTCTACAGATGTGCAAAGCATAGTTATGACAACAGGGAGTATAAACATGAATGTGTGTTTGGGTGGTTTAATAGTAATTATGAATTTTGATATTGTGGTTTCTTTTAGATAGCTAAGAGGAAAATCCTATGCTTTCCCTCCAAAATAAAGTACATATCCTTTGTACGTTTTTCATGTGCAGACAGGCTGTATGACTGATTGAACGGTAACATTTTATATGCTCTAAGAGAGTCCTTCCTCTCTCCCCTGCTTTGATTCCTTTCAGTCTGAAGGAAACATGTTACTTAATTCTACACCTTAAAGTAGTAGCTCTCTTCTGCTGTCCTGGAGCAGACTGTCCCTGGGAGAGTGTCTTGATCAAGCCACAGAAAACAAATGTTTAGGTACTGTACATGAGGTCAAAATGTGTTTTTTCATGACTTGGTCTGCAACAGCAGAATTCATGTGCTCTGAATAACATTGCCCTTGTATACCCATGGGTAGGTTGGCCCAGGGAACAAACTCTAACTTGAAAAGAGGTTGCTAGAGGGCAAAATGGAAGGGCAGGGAGGTAGAACAAATAATTAAGGTTAGATGTGTAAATCGTATCTGCCCTCAGGTTGAGGGTGTTACCGGTAGATTTCTTTTCCTCTCCCCCAGGCCCAGATGAGCTGTATAGACCTTGAGAGTATTTGACTGGGAAATCCACTCATCAGGTTATGTGCAGCCTGTCCTGTTCTTACAGCAGAATCCTCTCTCTCAGCTTTTGCTGACTGCTCAGGGGTTGCTAGCTTGATCTTTTTGAGGCCTGTTCCCAGCTGATATAGAGATTTAAGGAACAATCTATATCAGAATGAGAATTACTGAATGAGTCTATCTTGGAGCAGGACCCACAGCCCCGAAACATATCATGATATCATACCCCACAGAAGAGAAAGCATAACTCATAGAGGGATTCAGAAGTTGGGGACTAGTACCTGGAAATCATTTGTCTGCCCTGCTGTGAGTCTGTCTGCAGCACATGCATCTGCAGCAGGTAAGGTGGCCAGATGTCCAGTTTTCAACCAAACATCAGTTGAAAAGGGAACCATCCCAGTCTGGTTAAAATGAGTGAGGTAGAGAGGACAGGGGAGAGGAAGTGACAGAGGGGGGAAGGGAGCACGGTGGAGCCTCAGAGAAGGGATGGGGCAAGGGTATTCGGTTTTGTTCGGTCAATAAGGTGGCACCCCTAGCAGCGGGGCCTGCTGTCACTCTCACTAAGCACAGGACATGTTGGCAGCAGCTTCTTGCAAAGCACTGCTGCCAGAAGCATGGGAGTTTTGCAATTTCTTTGTTTTGCATTCTCAGGCTTCTGGTTTCTCTCTCCAGCTGCTATGAAAGGGCTTTTCAAAATGGCAGCCAGAGCCAGCTGCAGAGGTAACTTTGTTACTTGCGTCTTGCTAGGAGGCAGGAATCTAGCTGGAGAAAAGGAGCGGGGCCCATTTTTCATAGCATGAAAATCCTGTAACTTGACTAATCATCCCCTAGCCTGCACCAAACAGTCAGGAAAGGAAATTTTATTATTATATAAATAAAATATGAGGAGGGGGAGAGAGAGATAATAAGTGTATGAATTTCATTATAGGATTCCTGAATGATACACTGCTGTTGGAATTATATCTTAACATAATATACCAATTAACTGAGTATAAAGAATTGGCCAAAGAAAGAAGAGGAGGTCAGTGTATCACTTCTAGTCTTTGCTTTCATGTAGACACATTTCCTTTTCTTTCATGAATCTATGCTGATTATGTTTTGCTTAATGCTGGATATAAGCCCATTTTCAACAGAAACAGAACTGAGTTACCAGACATAATATTAAAAACTTAATTACTATCTAATTTTTAATTGTTCAGCATGTCTACCACTAAAATGCTTCAGTTGTGAATCACAAGCAGGCTGGGTGTATATTCAGTAAACCAGCCTCTCTTGTTTTGCTTTAGTTCATAGGAAAAATGATCAATGAAATAGTGAAAGGCAGGGATTTCTCATGGTGCCTTTGAGAACAACTTCCACTTAGTGTTTTCATTTATTACTAACTCACTGTCTAACAGGTTTCTAATGGAAGAGACAACCTTTGTAACAGGCAACTGCGGTAAAATGGTAAGGTATGATCCCATGATCCAAACAGAAAAATCTCATTTATGGCTGGTGTTCTGTACTTCACTTCCTTGGATTATTTCACCTTCCCCCACTCCTTTTTTCATGAACTTTCCCACTGTGCCGAAAGCCTATGTGTGACAGAAAACACAAAAACAACCCGGCTTTCTGATTGCCTGCTAACATGTATTATCATCACAATAGAACTTGGCTGATTAAACAGATGAAGTTTTTATTTAGCATAACAAGAATTCAAGTGTTATACAAGTTGAAACTGTAATAAAATTTGTTTGAGTAGGCTTTATCTACCTGTAATCATAGAATATCAGGGTTGGAGAGGACCTCAGGAGATCATCTAGTCCAACCCCCTGTTCAAAGGAGGACCAATTCCCAATTAAATCATCCAACAGATTTTTGCCCCATATCCCTGAATGGCCCCCTCAAGAATTGAGCTCCCAAGGCTAGGTTTAGCAGGCCAGTGCTCAAACCATTGAGCTAATTATGTTTAGTGCCTGAAGGACCTTACTTTGAGCCTCTATCTGAAAGCAGTTAATACTGTGACTATCACAAGACTCCGTCTCATGATGTCTCATTGTTACGAAGGCTTTAAAATGTTAGTCCAAGTTTTTCTCATAGAAACACTATGTTTAAAAGCAAATACTGACTTTTTAGAAAGTATATTTATAACTGATGAAAAGGACAGCAATCTAATGATGGAGTGGATTTCATCTGGAAAAGCCCAAAGATGTTTTCCATGTGAGCAGCTGGAATCCAGTTTCAGCCAGTAAAGAAGCTAGGGAAAAAGTTAGTTAATAGAATACTACTTTAAAATGTTTCATTCATAGATTTCAAAGCTATGTACAAAGGGAACAAGTATTATCCATGTTTTACAGAGAGGGAAACTGAGTCACGGGGTGGTTATGTTTATATTATTTAATTTATAAAATAAGTTTATCTTGTTGTCTAGGTGCATGACTATTTTAACAACAGACATTCAATAAAATGTACACATTGTAACCTCACCAAAACTAAGGTATTCCCACTGTGCCACGATATCAAAAAAGCCTTTATATAATTACACACATACACGCACGCACGCATATGCATGCTCTGAAGGTCATTTTTTTTAAAAAAAAAAATAAGCCAAGAGGAAAGATAGTGTCAATACTAATGACAGTATCGGGTAGGCAATATTGGCAGTAGAATGACTGTACATATACGGGAGAGGAATCTGGGCAAAGCCAAGCAAAAGAAAACTAAGATGCCTGTATACCAGTACAAGGAGCCTGGGTAATAAAATGGAAGAACTAGAACTACTGGTGCAGAAAGTGAAAACAAATATTATAGGATTAAAAGAAATATGATGCAATAGTAGTCATTACTGGAGTATAGGCACTGAAGGGTAGATGCAATTCAGGAAAGACAGAAATAAAGGTAAAGGTGGTGGAGTAGCATTATATATTAATGATGAGGTAGCCTGTAAAGAAATTAGAAGGGATGAAATAGATAAAAATCTGTTTGGATCAAAACCACTTTGTGGAAGGAAGGTAATGGAGGATCAGTGTGATAGTGATTGGGCTTTGCTACAAACCCGCCCCCAGCGTCTGTTCTGGATATAGATAGAGACCTCTTTGATATTTTTAATGTAATAAATACTTTTAGAAATTGTGTGATAATAGGAGACTTTAATTTTCCAGATATAGACTGGCGGACAAGGGCTTCTAATAATGATAGGGGCCTGATATCCCTGCATGTGACAGCTGACAGATTTCTTCACCAGATAGACAGCGAACCAACAAGACGTAATGCCATTTTAGATTTAGCATTGATAAGTAATGTGCAGGGCAGGTGCAATCACTAGGCGAACTAGGCGACCGCCTACGGCACCTAGTGGTTAAGGGCGCCAAAAAGCACGCTCAGGGGAGGCAGTGGAGCAGAGGTGAGCTGGGGTAGGGGGCACAGGGAGGGTGCCCACAGCAAGTAACGGGGAGGGGGGTGCGCAGGTGAACCACTACCCACACCCGCTCACCTGTGCTCCACCTCCTTCCCTGAGCATGCCACGCCCTCTGCTTCTCCTCCCCTCCCAGGCTTGCCATGCTGATTGGCGCCGCAAGCCTGGGAGGTGGGAAAAGTGGAGCGGCACTGGCATGTTCCGGGGAGGAGGCGGAGCAGAGGTGAGATGAGGTGGAGAGCTGCCACAGGGGTGGGCTCCCCAGGTGGAGGAGGGTGAGGAGCTGTCACAGGGCAGAGGGAGGGGGCACTGCAGAGCAGAGAGGGAGGCAGGGAACTGCCACAGGGCTCGGGGTTGGGGGCGGGGAAGCACCAGGTGGATGTTTCACCTAGTGCATGAAAGATCCTTCCCCTGGCCCTGGTAATGAGGACCTCTTAGAAGAGCTAGTTGTGGATAACAGCCTTGGTTTGAGTGATCATGAGTTAATTCAGTTTAAATTAAATGGAAGGATAAACAAAAATAGGTCTGCAACTAAGGTCCTTGATTCCAAAAGGGCAAACTTTTTTTAAAAAGAAAAGGGAATTGGGGAAATGGACTGAACTGAAGAATTCAAGTCTCTGAATGTGGCTGAGGTTTGAATAACTTTTAGTCAAAGCTGCAAAAGCTATCTGAAGCCTGCATCCCAAGCAAGGGGAAAAATTTGTAGGGAAGGGTTGCAGAGCAAAGTGGATAAGAGAAACTGAACACCTACAAGGAATGAAAGATGGGAAAGACCAGAAAAGAAAGCTCTCTCTTGAAGGTCGGAAAATGTAGAGGAAAAATGAGAACCGCCAAAAGCCAGGGAGAGTGGACCTTGCAAAGGAAATTAAAACTAAAAATATTCTATAGCCATAAAGGAACTGGGACTGCTAAATGCTGAAGAGAGGGTCAAGATTAAAGATAATATAGTCATGGCTGAACACCTAAATGAATACTTTGCCTCAGATTTTTAGTAAGACTTATGAAGATCTTCGGGGTAGTGGCAGGGTGGCTAACGGGGACGATGATATGGAAGTATAAGTTACAATATCTGAGGTGGAAGCCAAGCTCAAACAGCTTAATGGGACACAATCAGAGAGCCCAGATAATCTCCAACTAGGAATAGAATGGAACAGAAGTAGTAAAAACTTTTTTGCTTTCTGTGTATATAAATGCATCTTACTTCTCTTCCATTCTATGCATCCGATGAAGTGGGCTATAGCCCACAAAAGCTTATGCTGAAATAGACTGGTTAGTCTCTAAGGTGCCACAAGTATTCCTCGTCTTATTTACGGATACAGACGAACACGGCTGCTAATCTTAAATATCTAAACTGTATTCTTCAATTTACTCACCTAAATTTGGGTTATTGCTGATTATGCACTATATGTATCTTAAACAATCTTTGTATTTGTGGATAATCTAAGCACTATATGCAGATGTACACTCTTCTCTTAATATTGTGGCAAAGTGCCTCCCTGACTCACCGGGCTCCAGTCCCTTTTGTTGCTCTGGCTAGGCAAGTGCTGTTCAGACAAACTGCCTAGAAGCCCCAGGGCAGGCTTATCCTTCCTCTAATCACTTCTTTTTGGCTGAGTTTTTTTTCTTTGCCCAGGGAAAGCTGTCTCCCTTCGTGGAGAGGCTCCCTGTCCTGCTGCTCCCAACCTGCTGGCAGCCTCACTCTCCCTCCCCATCCTTCCTAGCTGGGTTGATTTAAAAAGGACTCTGATGGCCTTTTAACTGGGCTCAGCTGAACTTGCTTGAGCCACAGGTAACCTTACTCAGATGGATCCACTTAGCCTGTAGTAACCTCTCTTACCACCAGCCCCTCCGGCAGCAGACTGCTCTGGGTTTACCACAATATATAGATAGAGAGAGAGAGAATGTGTGTACACAGGTTAACATTAGCTTTAATACAAATTTTAAATCTGAGAAGTGAAAGATGGATAAGGAACTGGTTAAAGGGGAGACTGCCACAGGTCTTAACGAAAGGTGAACTGTCAGGCTAGAGGGAGTTCCTTAGGGAATTGTCTTGAGACCAATCTTATTTAATATATTAATTCATGACCATGGCACAAAACGTGGGAGTGTCCTAATAAAATTGGCAGATGACCCAAAGTTAAAAGATATTGCCAATGCAGAGGCAGACCAGAATACCATACAGGAAGGTCTGGAGGACCTTGAAAACTGGAGTAACAGAAATGAGATGAAATTTAATAGCACAAAGTCATGCATTTAGGGATTTGCTCAGTTTATAGCAAAAAATTTTGTTATGTATCAGCTGTAAGTGAAGAGAGGAGGAAAAAAAGCCAAAGCATATCGGTTGATCACAGGATTACGAGTCACCAATATGATGCAGCTGTGAAAAAGGCTAATGCAATCCTAAGATGCATCAGGCAAGATATTTGCAGTCAAGACAGGGAAGTGTTGTTGCCATTAAGCAAGGCACTGGTGAGACCTCAGCTGGAATACTATGTGCAATTCTGTTCTCCCATGTTTACGAAAGATTAGTTCAAACTAGAACAGGTGCAGAGAAGGCTACTAGGATGATCAGCGGAATGGAAAACATATCTGATGAGAGGAGACTCAAGGAGCTTGGCTTGTTTAGCCTAAGCTAATGTAGGCTTACAGGAGAGAAGATTACTCTCTGTGTACGTATACAGACTGATGAATACCCAGGAGAGAGGGGAATTATTTAAGTTAAGTACCAATGTACACAAGAACAAATGGATATAAACTGGCTATTAAGAAGTTTAGGCTCAAAATTAGACAAAAGTTTCTATTATAGAAGTGAAGCCTTCCAAGGGGAGCAGTGAGGGCAAAAAACTTAAGTGAGCTTCAAGCCTGAGCTTTATAAGTTTATGGAGGGATGGTATGGTGAGGTTGCCAACAATGGCTTATGGTCCATCTGCCAAATATCCCTAATGGCCAGAGGTGGGCACTAGATGGGGAAGGCTCTGAGTTACTACAGAGAATTCTTTCCCAGGTGTCTGGTTTTGGGTCTTGCCAGCATGCTCAGGGTCTACCCATATTTGGGGTCAGAAAGCTATTTCTCCCAAGGTCTGATTGGCAGAGACCCTGTTTGTTTTTCCTTTCTCCTTAGCCTGAGTCACAGGTCACTTGTTGATTTAAACTAGTGTAAATAGTGGATTCTCAATAACTTCAGATATTTAAATCATGCTTTCAAGGACTTCAGGAACTTAGCTAGAGGTTATAGTTCTATTGTAGGCAGAGGTGGGTGAAGTGCTGTGGCCTTCGATGTGCAGGACCTCTGAGTAGAGGATCACGATGGTCTCTCTTGGCCCTAAAATTCTGTGAGTCTAAGGAATTTGAGCTTCATGCCTCTCATTGAGAATGCCTTGATGCCAGTGCCCCGATATTTTAAATTGAAAGCCTGTTGACAAGACCACTTCAGCTGATCGCTAGCGCCGTGAAAGGACGTAAGTCGAGAATTAGTTTCTAAAGAAAGCAGGACCTAAACTAGAGGTAAAGACTGGATTCAAGAACAGCAGCTCGTACAGTACCTGAAAATGAATCTGAAGCCAGTGATGATCAGGGACCACTGACAATCAGATTGGTGCAGAAAGCTTTTCAGAAAACAATGATTCAGGGAACCAGTAGAAATGAAAATGTGTAAGGGCTGCTGCATTTTGCACAGGCTAAAACTTCTGAGTGGCTTTCAGCTATAGCCTCATGTAGAACGCACTGCACAAATCATTATGCTGCTGATAAAAGCATAGAAGGCTACATTTAAAGTGGTGTAGGTTAAGTCAACTTGTCTCAGGTTACGCAGGGAGTTAGTGACAGAGTCCAACAGAACCAAGCTCTTCTAAAATCCATTCTCCTGCTCTAAACACTATTCAGCACTGCTTGTCATATGACCAACCATACTAGCATGACACACATGAGGAGGCACTTTCTTAGTCTTCTCAGCATTTTGGAATTATTTATTAGCCAAAATATTACAGCATTGGCCATTTTAGATAAATTCAGTACCAGAGTACTGACCTCTTGAAAATGAATTACTTCTAACTTTACACCTCAATTCCCTCCTGGCCCCCTGCTTTGTCTTGTTTATTCTTTAGCAATTATTCATCTTTTATGGCTTCCTTTAGCTAATCACTTCAGCAACAGGAACATTTACTGAGAATCACAGTGCATGATCTAGTACTTTTCTGGACCTAAAGAGGAGGAAAAATGTTTAATTTTCCTCCTGAAATGTGCAAAAACACCATTGCATGAGATGTAAAGAAGGAGAGGAAAAAGGGGTTGAATTCCCAAAATAGTTGATGAAGTAATAATAGCAGTGAATGAGGCCACATAAATGATTCATGAGCCTCATTTTTTCCCCTATTGTTACTAAAAGGAGACTTATTATTATTAGAAAAAATGCTGGGCTGGTGATGTAAAGAAAATCAGTATTTGCTACAAATTATTTTCACTAACACAAGCCTTTGTGTACAGTTTTAGGAATATATTTTATAAGAATATAATTTTGTAATTTGATCCCTACTGTACTCTGAGCCTTCTGAGGTCCACAGATCTCTTTAATACTTGCACTTCAGTTGCTAATAAGAACTCTTGTGGGTGTAATAACAGCTGAAAATACAATAGTAAATGATTCTTATATTACTATTTCAGAGGTCACAATGGGTAACAAAGAGACCACAAGAATGTAAAATAAACATATTGCTCTACAGCACAGCCAGGCTGTAGCTTCAGGATGATCACTTTGAGGAGATGTGCGTGCTTTAAGAACATTTTCTTCTTAGCTTTCAAGGCTGAGGTTACAAATATCTGAACATCTGTTCTGAAGCAATGAAATTTCAATGGGATATTTTTCCTTTTAAAACCCGATCCTTGAAAGACTGACTTGAAACATGAGACAGCAACAAGCGTCAGTCAGGCAAAGAGTGCATATTTGGCTGAGCGATGTAGTGAGCTAAACCTGGTCTTTTTGATTTTTGTAAATTATGTGCTATTAGAAACCAATGAAGATGATAAAAATGGGATTACCATCCATCCATATGAGAGATTTCAATCTACATTTAAACAGTTCTGGAGGATTTAATGTAAAACAGGGAGCTTTCTCAAACAAACAATCAAAATAATCCATTAAAGCTGTAATCACCAGTATGCTTGGGTGTTGCTGTGTTTTAGAGCAAACTGATTGTGTAAATATTGTTAAAGTGTTACCTCGTGTAGTTACCTTTCTACTTCACAAATGTGTGCCTCTTTTAAAGATTGCAGTACATTATCTGCCTTGATTCTCAACTGAAAAACAATCCTTCCTACACTGTTAATGCATATCAATGAATAACAAGCAGGTAAGACTATAAATATGTATAGATATTACAAGTGAGATCAAATGTACAATCTTGGAACGCAAAGACTATACATCTGCGTAAAATATATCTAATTGTTATTGTAGTTTAGAGATTTACCATACATATACAATATCCTGCCCTGTTATGAGCATTCTCAGAAACTGGAGACGTGCCATATCCCCAATATTGCTCTCCATTTCCCCCATAAATTAGAGGAAGAAAAAACAAACAGTGAGTATAACCAATTTTATAATCACACAAGGGTTATAAATTTTACTTATGAGGTTGAATATTTCTGTTTAAAGCAGTAAACTGATATTGCAGATGCCTTGTGGCGGGGGAGGAGGGGGGAGCTAAGGAATATGAGAAATCTGTGTCCCCCCCACAAAAGCTGAAAGATGCAACAGTCCTGGATTAATCAGATACTTGTGGAGCAAAACACCTGCAGGCAGGCAGACTTCAATGGGTAAAGCTTCCAAAATATTTTGTCAAACATTTGTGCACAGCTCTGTCATGACCAATTTCATGGCTCAACAACAAGTCAAGCACCAGTTGTGCAGATTTTCTGTGACATTTAGTAAGGAGGAAAAATGCAGAATACATTGAAAATGAGTAAGTTCTGCAGGTTTCACATTCATTTTTTATTTCACTCAATGAGGAATGGATTTCACTTGCTCCCTTTGGAGGTAAATTGATAGGGCAAGGGGAACAGTCATCATAAACCGAGAAATCTGGGTTGTGAAAAGAGCAAATATCCCTGATCTTGAGATAATAAGTAAAACATAATTAAAAGCCACTGAGTTGTGAGAGAGACTGCACTTCTCCCCATATTATAGTTAGTGCACTAATATTAAAAGCAGAGAATTAAGATTGCACCCTTGACCGTAGCTTGAGCCAGATCCTGTCTGTCTGGTGAAAGCTAGACTGTCAATGCTTCCTTGGGGAAGGGAGAGAGAACATCTTCCATATGAAAGCAATTGCTCCAGGCTCTTTTTCAGTAAGTCACCTCTTTGTTTGCCACATTGCCCTGTTCTGCGGCTTAGGCTCTATGATAGGCCTTCTCATACAGACTCTCTCCTACTAAAGTCTCCTTAAGGGCACTCTCAGCTCCTAAAAGATGAAATTCACTCAGCGTTGGAGGAGCCACATAAGTCTTCTCCTATGGCGTCACCACCATGGTTACATTGCACGAAATGTGGCACATGGAGTCATTTGAATCTCCTGAGTGGGGCAGAACTGGGCCAGATTAGGTCACTGATCCTTCACCTCAGAAGTGGCTCCAGTGAGAAGGTTGCCACGCTTTGGATAGGCACAGGGAGGCAGATTATTCATCATGAAGGGATCCTAGTTAATGGCTCTGGGGTTTCTGAGATGATGGAGTCCATCTGTAGATTCTCACATTTTCCACTTTCATATCTAGGCTTGGATGGATTGTTTCTTAGCATAACAGAAGATCCTACTTAGATTGTAAACTTCTTGGGGCAAAGATCATCTTTTTGTGTTGTGTTTGTACCTAGCAAAGTGCCTAACACAATGTAGTCCTGGTCCATGACTACAGCAATGGCAGAAATAGACAACTGGTGGTCCAAGGGCCACATCTGGCCCACTAGATCATTTTATTTGGCCTGTCACAGCCCACCTATTGGCAACAATTACAGGAAGGGGGAGCAGGATGTCGTATGGGGAGGACCGTGTTTACATGTGTCAGATGGGTCGCAGAGCAAATGGGTGGCAGGGAGCCATGTCCAGCCCTCTGTGACAGGGGCCACCTCTGCATGGTGGACTTACTCTCTGACCATTGAGGCCCCCACTCTCTGGGGGCAGGATCCAACCTACCCCCCAGAAGCATTACCTGACCTACTCACATCACACTCCTGGGGTGGGGACGACCTGACCCCCTGCAGCACATCACACCTCCTGACATGGCAGAGGGCCTTAAGGGATTTTGTGTGACCCTCTGCTACCTTAAAGTTATCCATCCTTAGGCTGTATAACATAAATAAATAATAACTACCATTACCTTCAGTGATTGGTGCTTAGGATGTGTACAGACTAAGATAAAAGTTGACATTTTTAAAGCAAGTACAAAAGGAAGGAGTATGTGCTGAGTGGACAGATGTTGCACAACATGAGGTTTTGGTATTATTTATAAAGAAATTCATACATTTTTTAATTCAATTTGGGCCACAGATTCTGCAAGCCTTACTCACATTATTATTATTATTATTTCTTTGTGTAGCACTCCCTATGTGCTACTTGAGAGAGAAGATGATTGATCCAAGAAGTTCACAACGTACTTTCACCTGTAACTAATTTTCTTCCTGGCTATAAATACTATTGTTGGCATTTTTTAAACAAAAAGGAAAAGAATGGTCAGAAGTTTTTTTCACACATCTCAAGAAGAGCACAGATTGGAGGGGATCACATGTATGAATGTGTCCAAAGGGCAATTTCAAGCACAAAAATGCCTTAAAAAAAAAAAGAGAGAAACTATCAGCATTTTTCTGATCAGTAGTGTTGTACTGCCATTTAATAAAAGATGTCTCCAACGGATAACCAACAAACTCACCTGGAAAAATGGATGAGAGGCTCACTTCAATTTAACACATTTTGGCATCAGGATTTGGCCTTATGGGACAAGATGGCCCTTAGAATAGAGGAAGAAATGCTTTATAAACTGACTGAACAGAAAAGAAAATTGAATTTAAGTGTTAGTTTTATCATCATCTTGGAAAGAACCATACAGTGGTCTAGATTGTGATGTCTTTTCTCACTCTTAATAGTACCTCACATGATGAGTACTATTAAAATCAGGAAGATGACTTCTGGGGTAAGGGAGTACTCATTTTGAGTAACACTATCACAATCAGACCCTCTGTGAAAAGTCCCATTAATTTCAATGGAATTACTTGCAAAGTAAGTTACTACTTATCATGAAGAAGGGTAACAGAACATAGCTTTTCATAAAAACAAAGGAAAAAGAAATCTGGGTTGAATTCCTAAAGACATGGTGCTCTTATTCTGACTATTGTGTGATTTCCACTCAAGTAAAAATACAGTAACCCACTATTATAGCAAAAAATGTCAACTATCATTGAACAAAAAGGGAATATATTTAGCATCTAGAAAAAAATCAGACCTCTAAATTAAGCATTTAAAAGAGATCTGTTGTAGGGTGATGGAGAGTACTGTTGCTGCTGCTATTTATGCTCTATACAAAACAACAAAAGGATGAGATTTACTATTTTGTCAGAAACCATTGTAGGGTCAGCTACAGGAAGAGAGAACTTTATGGTTACTTGATGATGATCTAGGAACTTGCCTGAAGTTTTACCCAAAATTCAAATGCAGCCCAGCCCAATAATATTGAGAAGTTCAGAAAAAGATTCTTCTGTTATCTTTAATTTGTGCTTCTGTTACATTACTAAGAGAAATCCAAGAATACTTAGTTTCTGAAAATACTGGAACTCTCCTGGGAAAGTCTATGCTTATGAGAATTCCAGACCAGAGAAAGAATCAGATGGGAGTTCAGATTTGTGAATCTTAGAATCATAGAATATCAGGTTTGGAAGGTTCAGGACTTTTGAGGTCATCTAGTCCAACCCCTTCCTCAAAGCAGGACCTAATACCCAACTAAATCATCCCAGCCAGGGATTTCTCAAGCCTGACTGTAAAATCCTCTAAAGAAGGAGATTCCACCATCTCCCTAGGTAACCCATACCAGTGCTTCACCACCCTCCTAGTGAGTTTATCCTAATATCCAACCTAAACCTCCCCCACTGCAATTTGAGACCATTACTCCTTGTTCTGTCATCTGGTACCACTGAGAACAACCTAGATCCATCTTCTTTGGAACCCTCTTTCAGGAGCTAAAAGCAGCTATCAAATCTCCCCTCGGTCTTCTCTTCTGCAGACTAACCAATCCCAGTTCTCTCAGCCTCTCCTCATAAGTCATGTGCTCCAACCCCCTAATGATTTTTGTTGCCCTCCGCTGGACTCTCTCCAATTTTTTCACATCCTTCTTGCAGTGTGAGGCCCAAAACTGGACACAGTACTCCAGATGCAGCTTCACCAATGCCGAATAGAGGGGAATGATCACATTCCTTGATCTGCTGGCAACGGCTTTACTTATACAGCCCAAAATGCCATTAGCCTTCTTGGCAACAAGGACACACTGTTGACTCATACACAGCTTCTCATCCACTGTAACCCCTAGGTCCTTTTCTGCAGGACTGCTGCCTAGCCACTTGCAGGACTTGGTCCCTAGTCTACAGCAGTGCATGGGATTCTTCCGTGCTAAGTGCAGGACTCTGCACTTGTCCTTGTTGAATCTCATCAGATTTCTTTTAGCCCAATCCTTCAATTTGTCTAGGTCCCTCTGTATCCTATCCCTACCCTCCAGCATATCTACCACTCCCCCCAGTTGTGTCATCTGAAAACTTGATGACAGTGCAAGCCATATCATCCTCCAGATCATTAATGAAGATATTGAACAAAACCAGCCCCAGGACTGATCCTTAGGGCATTCTGCTTGATACCAGCTGCCAACTAGACATGGAGCCATTGATCACTAACTGTTGAACCTGATGATGTAGCCAGCTTTCTATCAACCTTAAAGTCTATTCATCCACCCCATACTCCTTTAACTTGCTGGCAAGAATACTGTGGGAGACGGTATCAAAAGCTTTGCTAAAGTCAAGGAACAAACATCCACTGCGTTCCCCTCATCCTCAGAGCCAGTTATCTCATCATAGAAGGCAATTAGGTTAGTCAGGCATAACTTGTCCTTGGTGAATCCACATTGACTGTTCTTGATCACTTTCCTCTCCTTTAAGTGCTTCAGAATTGATTCCAGAGGACCTGCTCCATGATTTTTCCAGGGACTGAGGCGAAGCTGGCTAGCCTGTTCCTTCCCTTTTTAAAAGATAGCACTACATTAGCTTTTTTCCAGTCGTCTGGGACCTTCCCCAGTCGCCATGAGTTTTCAAAGAAAATGGCCAATGGCTCTGCAATCACATCTGTCAACTTCATTAGCACCCTCGGATGCAGCACATCCGGCCCCATGGACTTGTGCTTGTCCAGCTTTTCTGAATAGTCCTGAACCACTTCTTTCTTCATAGAAGGCTGGTTACCTCCTCCCCATACTGTGATGTCCAATGTAGTAGTCTGGGAGCTGATCTTGTTCGTGAAGACAGAGGCAAGCAAAGCACTGAATACATTAGCTTTCTCCACATTCTCTGTCACTAGGTTGCCTCTTCCTTCAGTTAGGGGCACACACTTTCCCTGACCATCTTCTTGTTGCTAATATACCTGTAGAAACCCTTCTTGTTACTCTTAACATCCCTTCCTAGCTGCAACTCCAAGTGTTATTTGGCTTTCCTGATTTCACTCCTGCATGCCTGAGCAATATTTTTATACTCCTCCCTAGTCATTTGTCCAATATTCCAGTTTTTGTAATCTTCTTTTTCGTGCTTAAGATCAACAAGGATTTACTATTAAGTCAAGCTGATCGCCTGCCATATTTACTGTTCTTTCTATACATTAAGGTAGCTTGTTCATGCAACTTCAATAAGGATTCTTGAAAATATAGCCAGTTCTCCTGGACTCCTTTCCCCATCATGTTATTCTCCCAAGGGATCCTGCCCATCAATTCCCTAAGGGAGTCAAAGTCTGCTTTTCTGAAGTCCAGGGACTGAATTATGCTGCTCTCCTTTCTTCCTTGTGTCAGGATCCTGAACTCGACCATTTCATGGTCACTGCCTCCCAGGTTCTCATCCACTTTTGCTTCCCCTACTAATTCTTCCCTGTTTGTGAGCAACAGGTCGAGAAGAGCTTTGCCCCTAGTTGGTTCTTCCAGTGCTTGCACCAGGAAATTGTCCCCTATGCTTTCCAAAAACTTCCTGAATGTTTTAATTAGACCAGCCTCTCAACTTTTAAGCCTAACCCATCACAGTGGGTGACACCTAGGGTGACTGAACAGCAAATGTGAAAAATTAGGTTGGGGCTGGAGGGTAATCGGAGCCTATATAACAAAAAGACTCAACAATCAGGACTGTCCCTATAAAGTCAAGACATCCGGTCACCCTAGTGACACCTGTCAACTTCTGCATGATCATGAAATAACATGACACTATTGTTGGAATAATGTGGAAGTTATTGCTTCCAAATACAATTGTTTCCATCTGAGAGCTGACAGGGCACACGGTAGGAAATTGCATCCCATATTGCACAGGCTGGAATCAATACTGTAATTAAAGGTTTTGAGTTCTGAAGGGGATTGATAAAACAGATCCAAACACATTTTTCACCACTGTGAAAAAGCAGAAAGAAAATGAAAGATAAAATTGAGGAACTGATGCACATAGAAACTGTTTCCCAAAGGGGAGTATGTACATCTAGTAAGTTACTTAAAAGGTGAGTTTCAGAAGAAATAAGGAAAGTAAAAAGGAATAGACACAGTATGTACTGGGTCTACTTTTTGTTATTTTTTCAGATGGCTTATTTTACATTTGTACAGCATTCTCAGTATTTCTGATTAGAATTAGTTTTGCACTCAGCAATTGAAATATTAATAGACAAGGACACTAAAATGACCCGGGAACCGCATAACTTAGGGACAAACTCTTTTCCCAAGTCTCATACTGCCACAGTTGCCATCAGCAGAAGGCCTTGAAATTGATCTTGCTTAATAAGAAAGGAAGGGAGCTGCTGGCAGAGGGGTTTTCATAAAATCTCCTTATCTGGAATGCTCTTCCCAAAATGGTTCGAAATAGTCCAGATCCAGTTACCTTCCAGGCCTGCTGCAAAGGCCCAGAGAAGCTTCAGTGAGCATTGGCAGAGGGCTGAGGCTTTTGAGGATGAGGTTTCTGTTTAGTGGAGAAGTATGGTGAGGATTTTAAATCATGTTGGTCACATGACATGATTAACTGAGTTGTGCCTGAATAGGATAAAGGAGAAGTGTCAGTATTTTGAATGATATATGGTTTGCAACTGCTATGAGGTTGTGTTTTTAAATATGGGTCAAAGCTGAGATGGGTGACATTTTGTGCAGAGTTTCTTTTAGGAGAAAAGCAATTAAGTAAATAGGATTTGGTTTAAAAAAAATCACAAATGATATAGAACAATCTGCTGTAGCCTCTCACTTCTAATATGGAAGGAATTTTGATTTATTTTTAGTAATGCAAAACCACAAACCTTTGGAGGAAGTGTCTTATTTAGACTTTTGGAGAGGTAATGTAAGAACAGATCATGGCCTGCCGTTCATGAACTGTACAGGAATGAAAGCAGGAACAAGACTCCTCACCATACATACCGCCCTGCATGCCTCCTGCATCTGTAAGCACAGGAGGAAAACAGGAGCTGCAAGCTTAGTAAGAAGAATAGGTAGAGTCATGTCTGTGCCTCTGAGGTGCTGGCCCGTGTGCACATAATTCACAAAGAGAGAGGACTAAATTAGTTGATTGAAATATTTGTACTTCTGGGTTTTCCTTATGATATTTTTCATATCATATGATAAAACATGAAAAGCTAGATTGTCCCCTTGTTCCTAGCCCTTTCTAATGTGTGGCAAGGACTTGTGTAGTCCCAGAAGCAGGGGAGGGGCCCAGGAAAGAAACTTTCTCCTCTCACCTCTTGCTCATAGTGGGGGTAATCATCTTTCATTAGCCATGATCATCAGGAAGACAAGGTGAATCTAAAGTGCTACAACGCTAGGGAGAACTCTACTGATGCTAATGGTTGCATACCACCCCCCCCTCCATGTTCCTCCACTTATTATTATTGTTGCTTTTATTTTAATGGTTTTTCTTTTCTTTTTTCCAAATGTCCTCACATTTTTAAGAAGTCACACACTCAGATGCTCTCTAATAAGCAAATGAAAAGAGAGGCAATGTTGAGATTTAGTAACAAGAACATTCACAGCTCTTCTGCTGTGGTCTCCTCAATCTGTTTACAAACACATCAAGGCCATATATCAAAACCATAATGCAGAAACTGCATCAGATAAAACCATCTTGTCTATTAACTCTAGTAAGTGTGTTAACACTAGATCTCTCCCACTCTATGGCAAAATACACCCAGAGTAAGATCCACAGCCCTAGCACCTGCACATTGGCTACAAGGGCCAGACCAGCATAAAGAAGGTGTAAAAGTCCAGTCATGATCAGGCAAGGATTCCTGAATGGAAGAACTCAGGAAAAACAGTTGTACTGATGCCTTTCAGGGACTGCCCTGTAAGCCCCAGCATAGTGGGTGCGGGGAAGGGATGAGTCAGGAGCACTGTGGATATTTCAGACAGTGCTGCCACCCATTGAGCAGAACAAGGAGGCTGCTGTAATTTAGACAGATCTTCAGGAATATCTAAATTACGCACGGTGCCACCCCACCACCAGAGCAGTCTAGAACTGGAAGGATGCCACAGTAGCTTATAGACATCTTAGCTTGCTTTCACCCTAGGCAAAAGTTCTGTTGTGCCTCTCAGAGGTACAAATCGAGAGAGAAAGTCCAAGTCTGCTGTCACCCACAATGAAGAAAAGTATTGAAATTCCAACCTGAGACAACAGTGGCTCTATACATGAAAACACCCAGTGAAGTAAACAGGTAGCTAGTTTAACTCTGATACTGAACTAAAGATTCCAGTCAGAACATGTGAGGACAGCAAGTTCAAATAGATAAACAGTAAACAAACAATACAACTACTAAAAAGACAAAGAGAAGCAGCAATGAATTTATCCTCATGATCTCTAATAGCGTAGCACTCTAACGTGAGACAAAGGTGTTAGCTTCCATCTAAATCGTAAAGATAAATGTTTGTCAACAGAACAGAAAGTTGCTTTTAGCATATAGCCATATTTTTCCATTCAAGACTTATTTTTTCTTCCTATCAAACAAAACTCTAGAATAATGTCAGTCTTCATACACGGGATATTCAGCTTTTGACTAATGGAGTTATAAGAGCAGCTCTTTGATTTTCTGGGAGTCACTGCTTGATTTCTGCTGAGAGTCCTAAGGAGATCTGACATGCATTTTGTAAAGATATTTCTGACTCAAAACTCTTGGGTATCCTGATTCTCCTTAGATTCCTGATTATGACATCATCGCTGGGAAATTTACTCTGTCGAGCAAGTGTTTAGTCTCTCTAATTACTATCCAGTATAGGGCTGTCTGAAATACTGTTCACTGCTGGGAAAAAGAGGAAAAAATAAATGCAATTTGTGGTTTTGTGGAAGAAAAAAAATTGATGCGTTTTACTTTTCTTTTGGATTGTTTGTTTTAAAGATCATTTTATATGGGTAGAAACATTTACAGCAAACACAATAAAAACAACAAAGGTCACACTGTCGCAAGCGGCCATGATACTAGGCCCTCCATATTATTTGTAAAATGTAAAGAAAAATATGGAAGTTGCCTAATTCTTTTTTTCAATTATGCCAGTGTAAATCAGGAGTAACTGCAAGCAGCTCTGAGTTTTTTATTGCTGGGAAATGAGATTACACTGTACAGAGGTTTACAGGTTGGGCTTTGATGCTAAGCAAGGACACTCCTACCATACAAGCTCTAGTATCTACTTAAATATTTATGTTTTTTACATATTTATAAAGAAAAGAAACAGAAACAAGCACTAAGTATCCAAATCTCAATTAAGCTGGCAGTACTTGCTTGATAGAGTGCTCAAGAGTTTCAATTTAAAAAAAACCCCTCCGTATAGGAAAGAAAAATGGTTTACATAATTTCTACAAGTTTCACTGCAGCATTACAGGCTGCCATCTGAAACAGCTTGCATTCACCAGCAGGAGAGAAAGGCAGCTGATAGCCTCTGCAACATACAGCATGCTGTGGCGTGGGGGAAAAATAGGACACATTACACAGCAATAGTAATTCAAACTACTTTATATTCAAATAGAAAATATATGACCACCTCAATTCATCTCTGGGATAAAAAAATAAATCTAGATTGAAATAGATGGTATTTAAAACTTTTAAAAAAACAGAGACCAGATATATTTCCTAGTTCTGTATGCTCCAGTGAATAAAAGGCAAGAATTGCAATAACACAGCAATAGAACTTTCACAAGAACTATAGTGCAATGATTAATTACATTTCACACTTCCAGTTGGCTTTTAAAACTTGTAAATTCTCAATGGTTTTCTGGAGCAGTTGCCAATATTTGGTAACCTAAGCATACTGGAACAACAGAGGAAAGGGGGTGTATTCAAAAAAATCTGCCACATGCAAATTGTAAGTGTGATCACAGATATGGGGGCGTCACAGTGAGGAACATGCCCTGTTCACAATCAAACAAGCAGATTATCAGATCACGCATTCAGGCTCTTTCCTGACAATCACTGGTGAAATATTGTCCTATCACAAAGTGATATCCTATTTTGTGACATTCGGCACACATTTGTTTCAAGCAGTCAATCCAATGTGCTGCACTGGGGCGGCTCACAGAGGTGGCTCATCACATGCCCTCCAGGACACAGGAATAATGCCAGGATAATTACAGTCAAGGGAGAAAGGGTAATGGAGGGTGACAGAATGGTGACTTCCAGTGCAGAAGCTGTGGAAATCTGCAGGGTCTTACCCTATCCAAAATAGCCTTAATTAAAATTTGATATATTTGTTTTGTGGCTGTTGTAGCTTTCACAGATATGTCTCAATGATGCGAACAGCAGTCACATTTTCCATATTGACTTAATTGGACTATGCATGACTCCTTAGGCTAAGAGAAAGAGGTAGAAAACATGCTGGTCATCTCACACAACATCTGTGGTCCCTTTAGACAGTCCTTTACAGCCTGGCACAGATGGGGGAGAACTGTGGATGCAAATCAGACTCCCCTTGCAGCACCTCAAGTCAACCAGGTGGAATCCCACTCTCTATTTGCTTGAACAATTCTTTGAGCAAAACAAAGCTAGTAATGACTTTGCAAATACTAATGAAAGGTAATGGAGAGTTATTTTGAAACACTTGCTCATTGAGGTTGCACAGCAACCCCGTTGGACCATTTTGAGGCCCTGAAACAGAACAGAGGTCCCACAGTTACAAGCAGCCATGATACTAGGCCATCCATATTATTTGTAAAATGTAAAGAAAAATATGGGAGTTGCCTAATTCTTTTTTCAGTTATGCCAGTGTAAATCAGGAGTAACTGCAATGTAGTAAATGAAATTATTCCAGCGTAAATACCATATACATTAAAAGAATCAGACTCATGGTGATGCCTGCTTCAATAATGTGATATGACTGTTGAGCCTGCTCTGCTCTATTTGATGGACAGCATATTAGTCACAACTGAAGATGGCTCTGAGGCGCTCATATCAGGGAAGGTATCTTTGCTACAATTCAGTATTGAAAGATGCCTGTTTCCCCCTCATCCCTCTGGAGATGAGCCGGTTCAGTCCAACACAGACATATTTCCATACATATGGGTAAAGCTGCTTTCTTTGCCTAAGTGATAAGAGCCTCCTTCACTGGCTTTTTAGGGAGGGAAATGTACTCAAAGTTGAGAAAAAAACATTAAACTTAATTAGGGAAGGACAGTTTCCTTTTTTCACCTAACATTCAAGTCCTTCTTTTAATAAACACTATCCATATTTCATTTCAGACAAGTCATTGAAACATTTTGTCTGACACTAAGATTATAAGAAATATTTTAGTTACCCCATGATTCTCACTTTTAATGCTGTAAGAACCAGCAAAATCTTGATTGAGAGACTGTTTTGTTAAGTCTTCTCTTTCCTTTTTTTAAACTTCAACAATACAAAAATAAGGAAAATGCAAAAGAATTCTTTGGGATCCCAAGAGGGGGACTAAGTACAAGCACTTACTAGACAAAGGTTTATTATTTTTTTTAAATAACTGTTGTCCTGGGCATACTAAGAAATGTTAGTTTTCTTGTTGTGAGTTCAGTGAACCGGTTCATTTTTTAATGGTTTGCTAAGGTGTACATGACACAGAAACTTCAGTGAATATATTCTAAAATGAAGTTACCTAGACAAAAAACACATCTTGATGCCATCAATTTTTTCTAATGATTATGTGGACCCACAGCTGAAATGAATTAAGAAACTAAAATGTCAGGTACTTATTCTTTGAAAGTTCCACAGGGATTGTAGAGCTGAAATCTTTAAAAACACAAAACAAAAAACCTTCAGGGGCTATGAAATATGAAATTTGCACAAACCACCACCACCAGTCATTGTTAGTCCAACCTTCTTCAAATTCTTCTGGCTAGTTTATATGTACTATGAAAGAAGAAAAGAAAAGTTTGGAAAGGAGACATATGATTATAGATAGCTGTTTTTGTTTTCTCCTGAGCTAGTGAGATATATGGCATTCTAATATTAATGGAGGTGTTTCTCTTTTCTGTCTATCTATAGAAGTCCATCCATAATTAGGTATTTTAACTTGCTATCACCATGGTACTGAAGTGCAACAGGTTCAGTATTTGTCCAGAATATGTCCAAACAATTGAGAGCACCGGTCAGTGCATTTCACCACAACTGGTTAAACTGCTAAAACCCAGCCAAATCACCACACAACTAATCTGAAGAACAGAATTATTCTCTATATTTAAGTGGTATATCAGCAGCCATCTACTTTTATCGTGGGTATAATTTTTCAAAAGTGTTCATTTTTCAAAGTTTGTGCCTCAATGTATATATTTGTCTTCCATTAAACTTGTGACTTTTTGCAGTGGAGAAAAAACAAAAACATTGTATTCCTTAAATAACTTGTAAGCTTTGACTCTCATCTCACACTATATTCCATCTGAAACACAGAGACAACCAACATTGTCGTGTTTCATGATTGAGGCAGGATTGAAGATTATTTAACCTATTAGCACCAAATGACAAATAGAAATGTGTTAAATTTTACTGCCATTTTTTTCAGTGGAAAAAAAGCAGATATAGCAACACTAATGTTTCCAGTATGTGTGTCACTTTTCCCCAATTGTTTTGGTAGAAAAAAAATGAAAAATATCTGGAAAAAAATTGATGACTATTTCTACATTTTCTAAATGAAACATTTGTGTATTTTGGTTTGGAATGCCTGTTTCAAGATTTTCCTTAATAAAAAAACAAAAAATAAAAATATTTAAAAATTATCAAAATCAAAATATTTAGATTGAAAAATGCCAATTGAAACAAACATTCTGTTCCACCCAGAACAAAATGTTTTTGAAATTTTCAGTTGGCTGAAAAAATCATTTTTGGTTTGACCTGAAATAAAATTATGTTTTTACAGAATTTACAGTGAACTGAAAAATCCATTAGTCACACAGATCTTATAAGCACAGTACTGTGGCTACTGTAATCTAACCTGTCTGCTTTCTCTGCAGCTGGTTCCTGTCTCTATGTCAAAGTCAGTGAGTTTGTTGATTCTAGAAATGTTTGTTATTTTTTAAACTCATTTTGAAAAGATTGCCAATTAAGTCCAGGTCATTAACACCTTATAAAATCTAGTCTGAATTTCTGAATGCCCCAGACTACATACATTTGGTCTTTCCCCCACCCCAGGCTAGACAAGGTTTGAGAGATTAGCCTGGGGGTAGTGTTTTTCAGTTGAGCTAGATTAGAATAATCCAATTATTTTTACTTGACTGAACAGCCAATGAACAGCCATTTAATATCAATGTAGACACACTGCTATGTCTTTACTAGAAAAATAAAAAGATTTATTCTGAGCCCATGTTAAGCTAGCCTGTATTAAATAAGGTCTGGTCTACACTAGAAAAGCAGGTTGGTTTAACTACATTGGTCAAGAGTGCGAAAAAATCTAGTAAAAGACATACTTAAGCCAACCTAAGTCCACATGTAGACAGTGCTAGGTCAATGGAAGAATTATTCCATAGACTTAGCTGAAGCCTCTCAGGCCAGGTCTACACCACCTGCATTGGTGGGTAGTGATCAGTTGATTTATTGTGTCTAGTCTAAACGCAATAAATCGATCCCTGAGTATTCTCTCGTCAACATCTGATCTCCACTGCCACATGAGGCATAGGCGGAGTTGATGGAGGAGCGGCAGTTAACTCAGTGTTATGAAGACACCGCAGTAAATTGACCTAAATGCCTGGACTTCAGCTACACTATTCACGTAGTTGAAGTTGCGTATCTTAGGTCGATGCCCCACATCCCCAGTGTAGACAAGGGTTTACAAAGGTGGATTGCCTACCCCAATGAGAGAACTTCTCCAGCTGGCATAGGTAGTACTACAGCGGTGCAGCTGTGCTGTTGTAGAGTTTTAAGTGTAGACAAGCTCTAACTCGTGAGAAAATCCCAGTGAAGAAAAGGTGGTTTCTTAAAACCCATTTTAGCTGGTCAAGATAATCTAGACTAGTTGACTTGCATTAAAACTAAAACTGCCGTCTTCACCAGGATTTTAATGTGTGTTAAACTGTTTAGTTAAACATGGGTTTGAGATGTATCCTTTTTGTAGTGACACAACCTATTTAATGACTTTAGTTCAATTTTAGCAGTTCAAGCAATGGCATAGGCCCAGAAATTGGTTGAAATAACAGGGTTTCCTCCATTTCAAACTGAGGTACTGACATCTGGGCCAAAACTTTTGGGTGAATAAGCAGCAGGAGAGTCTGTGTTTTGCTGGAAGTACATGCAGGTTTCTAGAGAGAAATAAATGCAGGAGAGATGTTTGTTGGAATAGAGCAAAGGCGCCTGCCTCATGGCTCTGAACGGAAGAAGAGAAATTGAACGCTGTTTTGTTTTTGCTACTGCGAAAGATGACATGAATACATTGTATATATAAAACTATACTAAGACCTGGTCTACACTTAAAACTTAGGTTGATGTAGTTAGAGTGTTCTGGGGTGTGAAAAATCTACACTCATGGGCCATAGCTACGTCAACTAAACCTCTAGCATAGACGCAGCTATGTTGAGGGCAGAATGCCTCAATTGACGTAGATCACTTCCCTGAGGGAAGTGGAGTTCTTCCTACAGTGATGAAAAAAACACTTGCTGTCATTGTAGTCTGTGTTTATACTCCAGGGCTACCATAGCATCGTTACAGCACTATAGCTATAGTGTTGCAGTGCCAGTGGTGTACATGTTTAAAGAAAATAGTCTGACTTCATGTCACCAATTCCTAGTCAAAACAGAAACCACCTTGCAAGTTCCTGAAATTGTGGATGCTGCTTGGTTAAAAGAGGGCAATAGTGAATATCTGTACAAAAGCATAGCAGCTGAAGTCGAAAAGTTTCACCCAGCTTCATCAAACAGCTACATGGCATTAACAGTCTGTTATATCACATACATGTCAGAAGGCTGCAAAAATGGAATAAAATAAATAGTTTTAATATAAGGGTTTTTATATTTCAGATTATGCCATTAAAATACTGGCTCTTCCAAAACAGATCTCAGGCAGTGTCTCACTTGGGATTCCAGGTTATCAAAGCTTTCCATAATATTTAGACATTTGACTGCATGCCAAAATGAACATAAATTTTCAATTTGGAAGTAAACCTCCATGTAAATAAATTGTGTGGCTTATAAAATGAAAGTGTTATTTATGGAAGGCCAGTTAATAAACCATATTAGAGACAACATATTTGGATATCTAAACATGATTTGGCATGTCACAGATGAGCATATGAGATTTGTAAGACCTTCCATCCATCTAATACAGTAAGAAATATGTCAGCCAACAAAAACCCTTTTAAAAATGTGTTTTTTTCCCCTTTTAAATGATAATACAGCCAGAAAGTGAAGTGATAAAGTAGATGTACTTGAACAGGACAACATCTAGGTTCACAGGGTTTGATGTTACTCACAGTGACCACATATTGGATTTATTAGGTCAATAGGTTACATTGTCTAGCCCAAGGCACACAGACAAATACCATTACTTTTGCAGTTATAGACTGAAAAACAGGCTAGCAAACTGAGACCCAAGCATCTTACCTTTTGGGTATTAAAATATAGCTTCTGTCCGCTCTCCTCACCAAAATTGCCTTGAGCTAAATCCACAAATGAGACTTTGACTTGGTGCTCTGATGCCTAGTGGAATTCATAGCCCTGAGTTAAGTGCCCAGGTAGCCTATACAATGCATGGGGAGAGTTGGTCGCTTAAGAGCCAGACCCACAAAAGTGACTGATTCACTCATGCTGAGTGAGGAACTGGCTAAGCTAGTTAACAGGGAATGCTGAGAAGATGGGTAGGTCCTAAGCCCTGCTCTTCAAAGGGATTTAGGGGCTTACGTCCAGGCAGAAAACAGGTGCCTGTCTCCACTCGGGATTCAGAGCCATGAACTCTCTCCTAGAGGTAGGTGCCTAAGCCCTTTCTTGTAGAAGACAAAAGTGCTACGCCTCCATGAGCCCCTCTCTTGCCAGTCTTTAACCTGGTCAGTAAAGCATTGACCCAAGATGTGGAAGACCTTTGTTCAAATCTCCCTTCCTCCTGTGATGTGGAATAGTGACTTGAACTAGGGTCTCCCACATGGCAAGTGAGTGTCCTAGCTACTGGGATGGGTGTCTCAATCTCTTCTGTGGAGTCTGCTATACTTTGTCTGAATACTCATTTGGCCAGTGTCTCAATAGCTCAGTGGCTAGGGCAAACATCCAGGATGTGGGTGACAATTCAGTTCCCTGCTCTATAGCAGAGAGAGCATTTGAACCAGAGTATCCCACATTTTGAGGGAGTGCTCTAACCTCTTGGCTAAGGGTTATAAGAGGAAAACCATTAACTCCTCTGATAGTGCTGTTTTGTGCAATGCCTGAACCAGTAGGCAGCCTCAAAAATACCTGCTGGATCAGGCTCCACTGAAGACAGATGGGGCAACCCCTAATTTGAGGATCCAACCAGGGTTTAGGTGTGGGCTAAATAGCAGGGAACATGCCCAGCAGTAGAAATTTAGGCACCTAAGAAATGTAGATGTCTACATGTTTAGGTAGAGATGTCAAGGATCTAACTTTTGAATTGTAGTTCCTAAAGTAGCAGTTAGGTGCATAAATTCTCTTTTGGATCTAGCCTCTGGTTGTCCTGCTAGAAAAAAATGTCCTTCATATATTGGAAGGCTTAGTGTCTTCTATGACATTCTTCTATATTTTCAGTCAACTTTCCTTTCAACGCTGCCTCTGACTGATAGGTTCATTTTTGATGTCAGCACAGGGAAAGATATAAATCCAAAAAATTTGCCTCCAGACTATTTGGTGAGACAGACATACTGTTAGTATTGATAGCTCTTTGTCTACAGTATGAGGAATGGATAAGTTGCAGAAGACCTGCCTTCACATTCAGAGCACTTTTGTAACAGACAAGACAATCCTTAACTTATAGGGGTTACATGCGAAAAGAAAATAAACTCAAAATCATGGTTTAAAATTGCAAACTAAAATCTGCAAACTTGTTCGTGTTTCCCATTAAAATCAAACTAGCAGTTATTGGCATTGACTTTAATGGAAGTAGAAGAACAAGGCCACATTTGTAGGCTGGCCATTGCAGAATCTATTGTGTATGTGCCTGTGTACATGTGAACATAGGGAACAGATCCTCAGACTGAGTCTAATTATTTATTTTAATGTTTATTAAATATATAATTCAGAAATTTATTTATTAATTATTCTACCCACAACAGATGGTCTACTCATGTGTTAAGATAATGTTCACCAAAATGAGTCAAAATAATTAACAAAATGTAAATTATTAATCATTTAAATAAACTGTCAACATTCCCCAAACATACTTTAATCTTAGGATGAAACACTTGACAGCTAAATAATATAATTGATATAACAAAATATTGCATAGCAACTGTCCATAATTTCTTATTTTGTGACTTGAAAAATATGGTCTTTCATTCAGTATTACCTGAACTTACAATTATTCAGATTGGCTTTTGAGGTCCATAATAATATATATAGTATGTACAATCATACATGGTAACAATCAGATTATGGTCTAGTAGTTAGCACAGCAGAATAAGAAGATCGAACCCTTCCTGTATTTCCTGGCTAACCCAATGAATTACACTGATCTCAGACAAATCACTTCACTTCTTTATTTATTTTAATAAACATTCCTAATGTAAAGCTGCTTTTGCTAGACATACCTACCTGTGTAATCCCTAATTCTCAGCAGCGTAATAGTGCACAATAGAAGAGTCTGATAATTAATGACTGCATCTGTGACGCTGACCAACCAGGTACCAGCTCTTGCCAAGGCTTCAGGCCTCAGCCAAGCACTGACAAATTCTTTGTTGGAAACAAGTGTGTTTCACCTGTATGTTAGTATGGTTAAGATGGATATTTATAAGTCATCAGACTACCCTGCTTGTTTAATTATATTATATATATATATAGAATATTCTTATAGGTTTGATTGCTTTATTATAATAGAATTATAGATTTGTACTGGAATATTTTTGGCTGTAGTGCAGGGAAACTACAGGCCACATTCTGTATGTTGAGCTAAAGCAAGTTGGCATATATACGTGTGAGACCTGGAGCTATGAAACAGAAGCAGAGATCCCTGAGTCAGCCCTGGGTTAGCCCTGAAAGATATTCACAGTGACAGATTACTACAACAGCGTCATCATTTGAAACCACAGACTAACTCATTTGTGTATTATATATACACACACACACACGCTTGCTTTAACCTTTAATCATTTTTTTTCTTAGTTAATAAATCCTTAGACCATTTATTATAGGATTGGCTGCAAGCATTGTCTTTGGTATAAGATCGAAGGTACAAACTGACCTGGGATAAGTGACCAGGTCCTTTAGGACTGGGAATACCTGAATATTTTATCATATTTGTAGTATAGCAACCGTCTCTCACTAAGTCCTGGGTGGCAAGATAGAGTGGAGTGCCCAAGAAGACTGTCAGTGACTCCATAGTAAGACTGTTATAATGATTTAGAAGTTCACAGTTGATAAAATTAATTATAGAACATAAACCCCAGGCCGGTTGTAAGCCTCCTGAGTCATAAGGGAGATCAGGCACTGCCCCTGGCTGGGATCTCTAGGAACACTTTTGAGGTGCTGATCTTCTTCTAGCACCTTTTCTTGAGAGTTGAGACTGAACACATGGAGAGGTCAATTGCCTAGCCCTCCGGACTAGTGCTGACCCCTCAGATTACCCTGTAGCTTAAACACACTGTTCCTTGGAGTTCTATCTTGTGGATACTTTGGGTTTACAATTCGCCTCTTCACATGCACATAATAGTGAAAGTGAACAGACAGATTTTGCACAGGATTCTGAACACGGTTATTCTTTGCTTAGGTAGAATGTACAGATCTATATAAAATAAACATGCTTGTATGCCTTTCCGTGCCTCAGTTTTTTCACCACTCTGGAGAAGTCATTGAAGTTCGGGCAGAGTCCTCCAGGGAGTCCAGGTTTGGCCTCCTTTAAATGGCTTCTCCTCAGAATCATGGAGTCCCCTTCTCATGCCTGAAAGTAGCTTCTTTTTGCCTTGGCTGGTCCCATCGTTAAACCAGATCCCAGCTGCTACAAAAGCATACCTGTTCCTTCCCCTTTCCTGCCTAAAGCTTCCTGTGTCTCTGAATTCATATGTTCCTTCCACTCCCAACAACTGGTTGCTTTGCTCTGCTGCTGGGGGGTTGGTTGCTCCCCTTCCCTGCAGGGAGTTGGAGGAACTAGCTTCTCCCAACTCAGCCAACCCATTATTCCAAGTTGTTTCCACCCAAGTAGGCAACTCAAGATATAATCACTGACCTTGGTTGTGCAGAGACATACTACAGCTTCTCTCAGCATCGACTTAGAGGCAATCCATGATACACAATTTCAGATGACTCTAGAATATCAACCAGAATTGATAAACTGTAAAGAGTCCCCAAATTATCACAGGGCTCAAAAGATTAGGTTTTTTTCCCTGCTGTGATCATTGAAGTTTTGGCTAAAAATCAGCTTTTGATCAGATGAAGGACAATCCATAGTGAAAGGGCATAATGACTTGTGGAACTTTAAGCCAAGGATAGCAATTGTTCATGCCCATGCCCAGGAAGAAGGGAATTCGCTCTCTGTGGCTTTTCATACAAAAATAATGTGGTACAAGATTATGGGCATGAAAATTATGATAAAGGTGGTGTGTTTTGTTATCACTGTGCTATTCTATTAGTCTTATTCAAACAAAGATGAAACTTTTGTTTGGTCTTACAGGAGCTGTGCCATACGCTGCTGATATTAGTACATAACATCAATAAGGTTCTTTCACAAGCAAAGAAGACATGCCACACAGAGAAACCCATAATGTGCAGGAGAACAAAAATATCAATGGGCTAAATTGATTTCTAATGAGAAGCATCAGAGTGTAGAGGCTGCTTCACTACCCTTGCTTCGTAGGGCTGCGAAATCTCTTATGATCCAACTTAAGATATAACCACTGACCTTTGTTGGGAAGAGGCATGCTAAAGCACCTCTCGGCCCAGATGACAATAACATTCTCTGATGGCATTAATTTAAACTATATATGATGAGTAAACACATGTATTTAACAGCTGTGCTACAGACTTACTCTTTTGTGTTGCTGCTTCTCATATACAGTAAAGTGTTTAAAAAACTTTTCACACACAGACTAACTTTGGCCTAACAGTTTATTCATTAACAAAATAAAATATATTTCCAGTGTAACTGTTATGCATCCTCATATGCATTAACAACTCCAGTATATTTAGGAAAGTGCAGAGTCTGCAGCTGCTACTCTGGAACACAATCAGTAGCTATTGTTCAAATGCCGTCTTAAAGGCCTGTTGGGATTGTTCAGCTTCATGTCACTCAGTTGGTTTCCACTTTCTTCCCATTCTACATAGTAGAGCTGCTGAGCTTTTAAAAGTGCACGTGCAGTAGCCTTGGGGTGTTCTGGGCAGTAGCATATCTAGGGGGTTGCAGTCATTAATTATCAGACTCTTCTGTTGTGCACAGTTGCACTGCTGAGAATTAGGGATTACACAGGCAAGGTAGGTCTAGCAGAAGCAGCTTTATGCTATGCATATTGAGCACATTCTGCCAAAATCCTGGTCAATAGATCTTAGGGACTATTCAAATTCAGAAGTAGAGAAAAGCTGCAGATGCTCAGAAGGTCTTGGCAATCAAATTCAGTCAGTATCTCCAGGGGATGGCTTTAGCTTCAGTAACTACTGTCAAATGTCCGAATTCTTGAAGCCTCTATATTGCTCTAAGCTTTACATAAAGAGAGGGCATGCTTCATAGAAATTGAAGCTAGGAAAAGACCTATTAAGTCATTCCGTCCTTCCCTCTGCTGCTGCAGGGACTTTTATCTATTGTGTACTTGAGTGCTCTGTGAAGCCTCCTTTTAATGACTCCAGGGATACAGCAGCCGCAACTTCCTAAAAGAGGCCACAATCTAATAAACTTTCTTGTTTCAAGTTTTTCTTGATATTCAGCTTCAATTTTCTTTGCTCAATTTCACATCATGCCAATTATACCCCCTTGGCTTACCCTAAACATTTCATATCCTTCAGTGTTTATGACCTTCAGATGTTTGTACTTGACTACTGCATATCTCAATTAGTCATTGGGTTGCCAAGCAATATATTAAAAAAATAAAACCTCTCTCCAGCCCACCATCTCTTAGAGAACCTATGATTTCCTTCCAAGTTGTTGCCAACTTTCTGGTATACATGTAATACTCTAGCCTGGTCTCACTAGTTCCATGTAGGGAGGTGGGAGTCATTCTCTCTGGACCGTGAGACATGATGCCTCAGAATATCAAAACACACCACACACTACCTCCTGCCCCCAACCCCAATGGCAGACCCTTCTCCTACTTCAGTTATGACCCTCAACATTATAAATATCAGCACATTAGTCAAAAAGCTTGTCTACACAGCAAGTTAGTGTGTGGCAAGCCAGAGAGTAAATCTAGAACATTCTAGCTTGCCATGTGCTAAATCTCCTTGTGCACTTTGCTACAGCATACGATATCAAATCACACTTTGCAACTTTTAATATGCTGTAGCAGGGTCCATGCAGTTGGTTAGCCTGAGGCAAGCTTGTGCATTACAGATTCAAATTCTGGCTTGCCATTTACTAACTCGCTGAGTTGACAAGCCCCAAGATTAGCCACTACCATTCCAGCCCAAAGGAGTATGAACTCAAAACAGTTACAAGTTCATGATTTCTAGAAGCACCACTTTTAAAGTCATGTTACCAAAAGTACTCAATTATTTACTCACTGAACTCCCACTCATCTCCCTCTCTCTTACAATGCTGTTCTCATTCCATTACTGCCTCACTTCAGTGGCCTCTCTGGAAGCTGCTGGTTCAATTTATACTCAGAAAAATGACTAATTGCAAAAAGAAAAGGAAGAAAAAAAACGTATTGGACTGGGGGCTCTAGGACTGGATGTACAGTTTGCACACAAAATAAAGCTCTGTCCTCTGATTTACTTCCCAGGCTATTCACTGGCAGCCTCTGCAAACGGTATTTGTTTTTGTTCAATATTTTGAGTTCATCAGGATCTCTGCAGAAGAAAAATAGGAATCACACGGAGCATCTCCTATCTGTAAGAAAAATATGTTTATTCTGTTGCACAGTTAGATCTAAATTTTTAAGTAGGTCCTCAGATTTTTCAAAAGAAAAACTGGAGCAGGGCACTAGCTAAAGTGTCTGCCAGTTAAACAGGTAACTTGCAAATCCACTCAAACAGCTAAAGGGCATTGCACTGTCAAATCATCAGACTGCAGATCCCTGGCCCTATGGTATGCTGTCTTTTAGAGGAGGACGGAAACTGTTTAGCTGTCCCAAGCCCTCCCCCTCCATCTGCCTACTGACCTATGTATCCTCTCCACTGGAAGTTTCATGCCTGCCTTGATTTGAGAAAGTAAAGTGCTGCAATGACAGCAGCTTCACTGGGACTGAGGATAGGATGATGGGGAAGACTGAAAGCTTCATATCTGTTTAGATAGCTGAGAATTAGACAAGGAAAACTCTGTGAAAAGCTGGGCACTGTGATTGTCAGTGACAATGTCCTAAGAGGGAAAAAAGAGAAGAAAAAAAAAGTAGTAAGGTCCAGGAACAATGCCACTGTCTCTTTCACCATTAGACATGGAGGACAATTTATTTTAGGGATATGCATCAAGTAATACCTAAATAGTCTAGGTTCTAGTGCACTCCTAAAGGATTCACTCACCCAAGCACGTGGTGCATTCCACTGACTCTGGTTTGTAATGCCATGCATTCTCAGTTCTCCCATCCATATTTGGTTCAACCCAGCAGCCAAGGAAAGTACATTCTGAATGATAATGGAGCAGGCTTTTCTTGTCTCCTCAACGGGCATAAGAATAGATTGCAAGGACCTTTTTTAACTAGAATTATTTTTGCAGCAGCATCAGAATCCTGTATCCCTATATTATGGTTTTCCTTAAATGTTCATGCAGATAATTTTCTAAAGATACACCTGCTGATTGGGTGAGCCCCAGCAGGTTTCCTAAGACAGGAAAGCGAGCAGAAACAGTAATCACAACAAAATGGAAACCAGACAACCATATACTTTAACTTACTTTACTAGAGTAAAATCAACATACCGGAATCTATATAAAAAAATCCAAAAACAGAAACCCAACAACAACCCCATGCCAAAAATAATGCAACCTATCTCTGGTGATTCAGTGTTTCAAGAATCTGAGGATATTCTCAGATAAAATTTTTCTGAATTAGCAAAGCTTCAGATAAGATTAAGGATATTTCCCATGACAGCCTCAATTGTGTTACAGCCTTTGTACCTCTTTAAAGTATAGTAGTTCTGTTTTGCATCTCTGTGAGCAGCTCCAGCAATCTCTCAGATTTTGGGAGGTAAGGTATTAGAATCCCCGACTGAGATCAGAAAATGGTCAGGGTCTTTAAAGACAGTATATCAAGTAGCTCTATCCAAACAAAAACAAAACAAAAATCCCACCCATCATAAACCCTGGATTGCTTCCTATATGGCAATACATATGTTCCCATAATGATGAGAGAGACTATGTCCCCCATTGTTGCCTTAGAAAGATAGCTCCATTCACTTCAGTCCTGCAGGCTTATGCTATGGAGCTGAACTGGGTAAAAGAGATCAAAGACTCCTTATTATAATATTTGGGAAACTCAAAGTTTAAAGGCAGCTGACTAGTCTATTCAATAATAATCATCTCTTTAATCATAGACAACTCAATAGTACAATATTTACTGCTGGTAAATTTCAGAACAATTTGAAGCCAATTATAATTGTAGCAAAATCCGAGTGGTCCTTATGTGCAGTTTCATTGTGCTGCAGCTTACAATGCCATAGTTAAGAATCTGTGAGTAATAAAATTATATAAGCTATTAAAAAGAGGCTTAGAACTGCATCATAAATATATTTCTCTGGACAGAAACTTGCTACAGAAAGGCTCTGCATAGGATGCTTGAATGTGTGTGTGTCTCTCTCTCTCTCTCTCTCTTTCTCCACACATACACCCACACATCTACATGTAACAGACACATAATCTTTCCCCCTGCATTCAAAAAAACCCCCAATCAACCAACCAAAAAAAAAATAACCCCGAAAAAACAAATCGCCAAAACCCCAGCAAAACCTTAAAACAATGATGGTCGTTCAAGAGGTTTATATGAGAGGCAGTGTGATCAAATGGGTAGGATACTTGTCTGGAGAGTTGGATTCTATTCCTCTACAATCCATTATGCGACCCTGGGCCAAATAATTTAACTTTTTTTTCCCCTCCCATCCTTCTGTCTTGACCAAGTAGACTGCAAGTTCTCGGTAGTCTACTGTCCCTTTCTATGTGTTCCTGATCTGAGCCGGGGCCTTTAGGCACTACTATAGTGGAAATAATAGGCAAATATTGCAACAAAATCTTAGCAAAGTTAGAGACTCCTTCCTTAACCCTTCAGCCATCCCATGGAGTCTATAATAATGGAGTTTGCTGTCTGCACTTTATTTCATTCACATCCCCTCACCTCTACACAAAAACTGCAGCCTTTAAAACTAAGATTTGACAAGAAAATCCTAAAAGCCAGACAATTCTCAGGAAACATTGAACACCACCAGGGTAGAGTAGGGTGAATTATGTTTTTGTTTGTTTCTGGTTTGGCCAAAAAACCAAATTACCAGAGAACCATAAGCCTGGAAGGGGCCTTGACAGGTCATCTAGTCCAGTTCCCTGCACTGATGGCAGGACTAAGTATTATCTAAACCATCCCTAGAAGGCGTTTGTCTAACCTGATCTTAAAAATCTCCAGTGATGGAGATTCCACAACCTTCTTAGGCAGTTTATTGCAGTTCTTAATCATGCTGAGAGTTAGGAAGTTTTTCCTAATGCCCAGCCTAAATCACCATTGCTACATCTATTGCTTCTTGTCCTAACCTAAGAGATTAAGAACAATTTTTCTCCCTCCTCCTTGTAACAACCTTTTATGTTTTTGAAAACTGTTACATCCCCTCTCAGTCTTCTCCTCTCCAGACTAAACTATCCCAATTTTTTTTCAACCTTCCCTCATAGGCCATGTTGCCTAGACTTCATTAATTTCTGTTGCTCTTTTCTGGACTTTTCCTGAAATGTGGTGCCCAGAACTGGATACAATACTCCAGTTAGGCCTAATCAGTGCAGAGTAGAGCAGAATAATTACTTCCTGTGTCTCGCTTACAACACTTCTAATACATCCCAGAATTATGTTTGCTGCCTTTTTTGGGATGGGGGGGACAATAGAGTTAAGCTGTTGACTCATATTAGCTTGTGATCCACTATGACCCCCAAATCCTTTTCCTTAGTACTCCTTCATAAGCAGTCATTTCCCTTTTTGTATGTGTGAAATCGATAGTTCCTTCCTAAATAGAATATTCTGCATTTATCCATTTTGAATTTCATCCTGTTTACTTCACACCATTTCTCCAGTTTGTACAGGTAAATTTTGAATTTTAATCCTATTCTCCAAAATACTTGCAACCCTTTCAAGTTTTGTATCACCCACAAACTTTCCAAGTGTACTCTCTTTGCTATCATCAAAATCACTGAAGATATTCAAGAGAATTGGACCCAGACCTTGTCCCTTCTGAACCCCACTCGATATGCCCTTCCAACTTGACTGTGAGTCACTGAAAGCTACTCTCTGGGAATGCTTTTCCCACCGGTTAAGCACCTACCTTATAGTAGCTCCATCTAGGCTGTGTTTCCCTAGTTTATGTATGAGAAGGTCATGCATGACAGTATCAAAAGCCTTACTAAAGTCAAGACAAACCAAATCTACCAGTTCCCCCTTATCTACAAGGCTTGTTACCCTGCCAAAGAAAACTATCAGGTTGGTGTGGCATGATTTGTTCTTGAAAAATCCATGCTGACTGTTGTTTACCACCTTATTATTTTCTATTATCAGAATATTTTGTTTGGTCTTGAAAATGTTTGTAATGTCTACAAGTTCAATCAGCTTCAGAAAGCTGTATGTGTAAATTTGTCCCCCTTATAATTTTTAGCCCAGCAGTTAGGGCAGTTTCCTGGGATGTGGGAGACCCATATCTGAACCCATGCCCACTTTGGAGCAAATACTTAACTCAGGTCATCAGCCTTCTAGGTGAGCAGCCTAACCACCAAGCTAGAGGCTATTCAGGAAGGAGTGTGGGCGTGGTTGCTCTCAATTTTTCCTGATGAAGCTGTTCCACTTTATATAACTAAACTATTCATTGGGCCAAAGAAAGTAAAAATGATTTTATGGATGTGTGATTAAGCTGCTCAACATGCGAGGCAGGACATGTGGATTCAAATCTTCACTCTCCCAGATTCAGAGAAGGGATTTGATTTTTAAAGGAAAACAGTGTTGTTGAATAACAGGGAAATCCCCTTTAGAACTGGTGAGATTTTAAGACTGTTTTTATAGGCTTTTGCCAGAATGAGGAGTGACATTTTACCTGAATAACTTGCATAAATTCCTGTGCATCCATAGGACATATACCTGTTAATGTTATTTTAATATAGTTTTTGTTGGGAGGGTAATCTAATATGCCAAAAGAAACTGTTGGACCAAAATTGAAATAAATTACTGATGAATGCCTGAGGAAAACAAGCTTCCAGCCAAACCAGAAAGACAAAGACTCGACTTAACCACAGTTTGCTACACTTCCTTTTTCAAAGCTAGCCAGAATGGAAGAAGATGAATACAATTTACTGAATGTTTTTGAAACTAAAAAATGAATCAGAACGTTTGGAGAAAGATGACTGGCAAATTGTTGCTTTAGCTAACCCGATTCATCCATCATTTTAAGGCTTCAGCCATACAATGGAAGAACTGAAAGGTTGGGTCATATTATTTCATTTTAGTTTCTTTTGATTGCTCCTGTTTTAACATCTGCATGCACACATGCATGGATACACAGAGTTATTTTCTTTTCCTTCTGGGTACAAAAGTTAAAGGGATAGTTAATCATCTCTATGTCAGCTTGTCAGAATTCCATCTCTTCTCCCATCCTGCTAAGATTCCAGATAAAATGGCACCATCTATCAGGAGGTAAAGAAGCAAAGGATTGATCTTATACTGACATTTCACAGACTCCATACACTAAGCCTCCATTTAGATTTAAAACTGTCAGCTTCCAGCCCAGATAAGTTCTCCCATAACACAAATAAAATGTAGGATGAAGGATAAGAGAAGATGAAGGATTCTGACCAGATGAATTACTGAAGAATAGTTTTCCCTTGTCATTTGTCCCATCATGCAGAAGATGAAGTGAGCAAATGTAGGAGCTTACTTATGGGGTAGTCTGGAAAACTTTTTTAGCTAAGTTTCCCTTCCACTTGTAGGGGCACTCAGCAGCACACTGGTCAAGTATGAGACAAGTACCAGAGTTCTAGTGTGGTGCATTCAACCCCCTCAGTCCAGGAAGTGACTTTTCATATGAATAGAAGGAGTCTGACCCTTCTATTCATAAATCTACCATTGCTCTAGCCAATGACTGCTTACTTTCTGCTTAAACGGTGCTATAACACTGATTGTCTGGAATCTTCTGCAGGAAAAGACAAGATAAGGACAGATAAATAAGTCTCTAGATAATACAGTGTGTTTTTTTGTTTCATTGTCGGTTTTTTGGTCAGTATTTGATTTGGTGTGTCCTTGGTATGGTTACAGAAGAAAAATCAAGCTGAGCCCAAAGACAAGGAAGGGTCGTCTTGTTATGGGGGTATCTTTTTGGTGTGTGTGTGTTTGTGTGTGTGATATTTCATGTATTAGAAGAATCCAAAAGCGTTGGTGATTATTAAAGATAGAAGGGACCTGTTTATTGGAGTTATGAAAACCTTCAACCTGAAAAAAAAATTAGCCCTAAATTCTTTGAATGCACCCAAGTGAAGTTCAGGTCAGAGATTGCTAGGAACAAAAAGCATGAAGCAATCTGCAAACAAAAAGCAAAGAAGTGAGAGTTAAACCATGGAACACATGGTGAGGGCTATTCCATTTTTTTGTGCTAATTACGAGTTTACAGCTTACAACCTTTTAATCACCCCAATGAGCACTGATGGCCAATATGATTCAAGTGAGTAAGAGCTCAGCAATTTGTCTTTAAAGCCTGTAAGGGATTTCAAACAGAATAGAAAAGAGGGAGAAAGCTTCTTGAATTCTCTGGCTGCTCAGAATTCAAGAAGCAAGTGACCACTATTCAAGACAGAGATAAATTTCAGGAAGTGGCTGGTAGATATACTTCTCTGGTGTGTGTGTTGCTGATTTTTTTGTGAGTGAAAGCTCCTAAATGAAATGGCTTAATACAGCTAGCACTCAAGAATGATGCTGGTGGTTTATGTGCCCAGCCTATTCTTCTGCACACAGCAACAGCTCCCCAAAAGTTGGACTTCACTGAAGTTGTCACACAGTACACAGCTCTCGGACATAGAGGGAGGGCATGAGGAGGTTGAAAGTCAACTGCAAGGCCTGGTATTGGTGCCAAGAATCTTGTAAATGGCCAGACTTAGATTCAATTTTAGCTACCAAATGTATATGTTCGGGTCTCCAGAGGAAGCTGTTTCTTTTGTGTGGGTGAGGTAGACGGAGGCAGCTGTTGAAATGGGAATCCATTGCATCAAACAACCTGTGAGCTGATTTAATTCAAATTGGACTTTCTTATTCCTTGATTTTTGCCTCAGAGTGGAGTGAGGAGGATGCAGGTGGCTGATAAAAATATATCACTCAGTCATACGGTTAAAGAAAAATCCAAACAAACAGGAATTTAGTCTTTCAAGGAGAAAATTAACAATGAAACACAGTATTGGACACTCGGCAGGTCTGAATCAGAATAGTTCCATTGAGGTCAAAGTAGCTATACCAATTTACATCAGCTGAGGCCCACACTATTTTAACAGATTTAGAGCCAGAATTTGCGCTTAGTTAAGTCAGTGTAAATCCAGAACAATGCTATTAACTTCAAATGTAATTAAATTAAAATCTAGCCCATAATGAATATCAAAACTACATCTGGTTATCACATAATATATATTCCATAAAATATTAATGTTGTGACATTTTTAAATTTACACCCCAAAAACTACATTAAAAAGACATGAAGGTTGAAAAGTCAAAACTTTAGAACAGCCAGAATTAAAGGTTGTCCATGCTGAGTCTTAGTTCATCCCCCTTGGGTCTCAACATTATGACAGACTTTATTACATGATCACATTCTATTTCCCCACTCCCTACCCCACAAGAGCCCTGCCTCATTCAGTGCACAGAGCCTCAGCTGTTGTAAAATTAATGTGAATTCTTTCAACTTCATTAGAGCTACACCACTTCTCACCAGTTGAGGATCTGACCCAACATGTCCATTGAACCAAAACCAAGAAATAAATATAGCATTGCTTTCTTCTCCAGCATCTATTCTGTCTCCACTGTTTGCCTCAGTGCCTGCTTTTAGTTTCTAGGTGCCTATTCTAGTTGCTGTCTCTATAGGAGAGGAAATCTGACAACTTTGTGCAGCAACTTTAACTTCCTGTTTAAGGAATGTATTAAAAAAGTAAAGAATAATGGAATAGTCCAGATAAGGAAAACATTTTGTCTCAAACCTCCAGGAGAAACAAAATATTAGGCGTTTTCCAAGTATAGTGACAGATGTTACTATGTTGACAAAGTTAACAATTGCTCAGCCTATGTCTGTATTGAAAGGGAAGCTGCAGTTTTAAAATGTTATTCTGTTCTGAGACTAAAAAAAGAAAAAAAAAAAAAAAAAAAGAGTACCAGTGGGTTCCATGTTTGTGTCTCAGCGATTTCCAGATCAAATGTGCAAAGTTCACAGCTAAAATAATATTTTTTCTGTCAGTTAAGAAAGATGAGTTCCTCCTTAATGTGTTATATCATTATCAGAAGGCCAAACCAGCACCTCCCTTGTCTTGAAATTATTTTCCTGTTGTCACCATAAGCAAATCACTTGATATCAGTGGGTTTGCACAGGTGTAACTAATTGAAATTCAATAATTATTGGCCGTGATGCACAAGAATAGAATAAATCCAGCTGACTTTGTCTCTCTTTGTCTTGTCTGTGCAAAGCTAAAGAAATCAAAAAAATATCTTAAGTGATTTTGGTTACTGGAGTAAGCAAGAAAGAATGCTGAACGCAGACGGTGAGCAAACCTGAATAAACAGGTGTCTATTTTACATGCTCAGTTATTTCAAACTAACATCATAATAAATGGGCATCTTCCCATTAAAGTGGGACAGGATGCCATGCGGACGAATTTCACCCTAGAAGTCACTGGATCAAGATGAAGTCTTTGGCAGAACTTCTCACTTTCCTCAACTCAATGCAGATCTGATAAAAGGTTCATACAACAGTGACCAGGGTTTGATGGTGAGTCAATACCTTCAAATTGGGTGAGTTACCTGCTCATTAATTATTAGTAGTAATAGTAGTATTCCAGTAATACGTAAAGATCTTAATCAGAATCCCAATCCTGTTTTACCAGGTGCTATTCACACATATACTAAGACAGGCAGTGCCCCAAAGCACTTGCAACTAGAGCTAGTTGAATATTTTAATTTAAAAAATGGCATTTTAAAGAAAATGGACATTTCTGCAAAACAAAAATTTCCTTCTCTGCCTCTCTTTTCTTACTTTTTGCCTTTTTTCCCAATTTTATTTTAAATTAGTCAGATATTTGTTTTGCTGAAGCATAGTACCAGTCAATGACTAATGTTAAATGAAACAAAACCTTTTCATTTCATTTTGAAAAATAATTTGGAAAATTGTTGCTAATTTTTGACTAGCCCTACTTACAGTCTAAAAAGAAAAGATAGATGAACCAAAATAGGGAGCACTTCTCTGAGGTTCTAAATATGTCAGGACCTAGCAGGATACTAAGGGATGGGTGAAAAATCTTATGTTGAATGCTTTGCCCCCATCCTGGTTTTAAAAAGTTTGGGACAAACAAACAAACAAACAAAAAACAAAAAAGGAGGCACTTGCGCTACTTCCATAAAGGGATAAAGGAACATAAATCCCATATTTTGATCTTCAACGCCCCAAATTGAACTGCAATTTAACTCTGTAGGCACCTGAATTCCTGCTGAAGTCCCCTAAGCACCTACATTACTGATGCTAGGCATGCACACATAAATTCTGATGCCTGTGCACCCACCTAACATATAGGCTCCCATGGGATCCTCAAGCAATGCACTTCGTGTCTATCTCATCTACAGGGCCTAAAATGGTAGGCAGGTCTGTGACATTATCTGATTAAAATATGACCATGTAGATCATCATTGTTGCTATCCCTGTTTACAATTGCAACAAATCTTGTGAAACAATGAGTTTCCCTTCACATGGCAAAAGCTATAAAAAGGGTCCTGGAAACACCTCCATTTTGCTTCTTTCTTGCTCTGGTTTCTGAACTATGAATTTATTCCAATGGGAGCATTCTAATCAAGGGACTGAGGACCTTTCAATCATTTGGGAGCAAAAAGAGACTTAACAAGCCAGTCCTTTATTCCATCTACAAGCCTGATCTGAGAAACTTTGAAATTATTGTATGTATTTGATTCCTTTAATCAATTTTAACTCTCACTTTTCTTTTTATAAATAAACCTTTAAACATTAGGGACTGTCAACAGCATGATTATTGGCTAAGATCAGAGTTATACGTTGACCTGGGTATGAGGCTGGTCCTTTGGGATCAGAACTCCCCTTTGGTTGATTAAACTGGTTTTAAATAACCACTCATCATCAAGTCCAGTGTTTTTTGGTGGTGATACAAGGACTGGGATACCTAAGGAGACTGATTTTCTGATTTCTTATTAGCCAGTATGGTGAGACAGAAGTTTACTTTTGTTGCTGTTCTGGTATATCTTATGGGAGAATACTCACCAGGTTTTGTTGTTTTTTTTTTTTGGCGGGGGGGTTCTGCTCTATTTCTCAGCAGCTTGTCCTGATTTTGGTATTCTCAGTTGTGACCCACTGAGGCACTGTGACAATGGCCAGAGTACAAAAATGGAAGAGTGGCAGTGCCATCTCCACCACCCCTTTATAATCTTTAGCCCAGTAGTTAGGGACATCACCTGCAATGAGAGACAACTACGTTCAAATTCCTGCTCCACATCAAATGAACCCAGGTGTAATGGCACTGGTACCCACCTGTCATGGGTGCTCCCTTTCTGATCGGATACTAGCTTGCTTTTCTTTCAATTCTTACAACAGGGTGACACCCACTCTCTTGTTTCCCACCACCGCCATCTGACGGCTGTTTGGCAGATCTTCAGTGTCTCAACCTTCCACGTTTCGCACTGTCCCCCACCTTCTGGGGTATATAATCTCTAGATCTTTGTCATGGCCCTGGTATGGGGCCATAGCACCAAAGCTTCTGGCACTGCCTTCTTTAACAGCCTAACAGGGGCCTATCTCGGTACTCTCAGTGTCCTTTTGGTCGCCCTCTCTGGGCTCAGTCTTTAACCACACCAGATCGTACCCTTCCCTGGTCTGGCTAGATTCAGGACTCAAGCCCCTTGGCTCAGGCTGCCCGCACTGACCCATCCTCCAGTCCTGCTGCTCTTTCAGCCACCCAGACACCTGGTCCTTTCAGCCTTCTGTGGGCTCTGTCCTACCTGCAATGATCTGTCTGTGGTTCTGCTGCTCTTCCAGGCAGCCAGGCCTCTTTCTTCAAACTCCAGGCAGCAACTGACTACTCTGCCTCTGCTGCTTCCTTTTATATGGCCCTTCTGGCCCCTGATTGGCTGCTCCAGCAGCCCCTCTGATTAGCAACTCCCTTTCAGCCACCTTAGGCTGCCTGGAGGACTCCTGATTTTTTTCTAGGGTGGAGTGAGGCAGGGCCTTGATGCCTCCAACAGGGGGCCTCCGGACCAAGTCCACCTCATCACACCTGGACTCCCATCATAGGTGAATGTGACAACTACTGGGCTAAAGGTTATAAGGGCGGAGGATGGAGGGACTAACACCTTTTCTGCGGGGAGGGAGAGGAAATTAAGGGCTTAGGCACCTAACTCCAGGAGAGGGTTCATGGCTGTGAATCCCAAGCAGTGTTTCCCTCCTCCTCAGACTTAGGTACCCAATTGTCTTTGAGGGCAGGGCTTAGGGACATTCCTCTCCTAAACATTTCCTTCTGGGTGCCTTAGGCAGCTCCCTACCCCACCGGCTGGTTTCTATAGATTGCATTCTGAGGTGCCTACCTTGGGGCTGTGCATTCTATGGGGTCTTAATGTTAGGTGTTGCAAGGTGGTGTTTATGGCCCTCTTGTAGATCTAGCCCCTCATTCATTCCATCAGAGGTTTAGCATTTCTGCTACCAGAAAACACAAAGCAAAGCTGGTAATAGCTTAAAAGTAATCATTTTCTGTCAGGTAAAGCAGTTCTGCCAGAGTGAAAACACTTTCTAAAACCACTAAGATATCATTTTGGAGTAAAACTTGGGGGACTGAGGAGGGAAATATTCCAACAATATTGTGGCATTCCTTTTCAATATTTTTTGTTTTGAAATAGCTTTTCATTGTAAAATGATGTATTATATTGTAATATTAAATACAAAGTTAAAAACCAAAACAAATGTTTTGATCCACCTGAAATGATTTCTATTCTTGATTTTTCTTTTGCAGAGAATTTTGGAATTTACAAGGTTTCATTCCTAAATCTCCCCCCAAGCTCTATTAATAATGTATGTTTTTTGAAAACTAAAAGACAACAACAATAATCAACACAATCCTTCCCTGAGCTACACCCTGGGAAGGAAATGAAAATGAAGTGAGAGCTCTTACCCATCTTGCTTCACTAGCACCACTGTTTTGTAAAGTGTCATAGATCGCTTGGCTTCACATCAGCAAGCAAAGAAAAACAGCAGACGGAAATGTCTTTGTTTTAATTATGTCTCTTTGGTCTGCTGCTGTCAGACCAGAAAACTAACAGTTTCACAGACATAAGACCGAAAAAAAACCCCTCGACATGAAAGCTATGTTTCTGGGCTGGATAACAAAACTCCCTCTATCCCAGCTCAGCACTTGCCAGGGATAGTTCTTTGTGATAGATCTTAGAGTGAGAGAACATGCTTCCAAAACCTCATCTGCTTTGCACCTGTTTGCTCAGCACAATATTTTGCTTCTTCCATGGCACAGCCACATTTGCCTGTTAGAATCCAGAGTCCCGATTAACAATCATACTTAGTCAGCAGGTTTCTTCTGAGATAAGTGAAACACTTGCAATTCCCAATGAGAGTTGGCTTCAATGAGAGTAGCTTCAGTTCCGAGTAGGATTGGGCATTTGAAAGATCCCAAAACAACTGGTGAATTAACTGGTGTAATCTTGATAAAATAATGTTGAAGTGGTAAAATACTTTAAAGCACTAATTTATTAGACCAGTGACAACAACGAGTAAGATTTTATGGTCTCCAATGGGCTTTAGCCATAGATAGATATTGATGCCTAACTGCAAGAAAAACAAGTTACTTAACTAAATTACTTTAACTCAAAAAATTTGAAAAATAAAATGAAGTTCTAAAAATATTTTTTTTTACTCTTTAAAATCAATGTTAGGTTAGCATTTAAATGTGAATGTTATTCAAGACTGAATAGTTACAGAAAAGTGAAATTAAGCAGAAATAAAACAGCAACTATAAAAAAATATTTTTTAAATGTTCTTATGATGGGTAGGGGGCAACTAACACTTCAAGCAACTTAATGGTTGTGTATCTATTCTCTTTGTGTTGAGAGAGGAGGTTTTGTGACTGTGCACTCTCTTCCCATCTTCTTGAGTTAATTTCTTTATGTTTGTCTAATCAGTTTAGATTGTAAGCTCTTTGGAAGTTGGGGCATGTCTTAACTTGTTTTTTGTGCTTAGTAACCCTCCATGTGCATTGATGGCCTGGTATATAAATAAAGATGTACATATACATAATGTTTATTCTACAAAATTCAAGACAGTCAAGATGCCAATTTTTAAGTTCACTGTTTTCCCCAACAGGTGGCACTAGCCAAAGTGATGTGAGTGATCAAGACGTATAAATAGTCTTGTTAACACCTGGCACAATCATAAAGGTTGGCCACTGCCTACAATCAGAGTATTCTTCTGGATTATTTGACAATATTTGACCATCAGATAATGGGTAGCCAACTGACATTATTTGACTGGTCAATTGACTGGCTTCCTGTGCCTAATTCAGAGTTTTATGTCTTAGTACCATTCAGTATTTAGCCCTAGGAATATGTAGCTTTTATGGCAAACACTAGCTTGGGAGGGGTGCTGAATATTTGCAGATTGACTAGTTATGGAAATTATCTTTGAGAACATATAGCCCTTTGCTAACAACATCACTAGATCTTATTGTTTGGCTCAAATTTAATATTTAGCCCTGTGTGAGGTAAATTTAAGAGTCTGTAGTGATCCCAAAAATCTAAAGATATTGCAAGTAAGGATGAAGAGTATTGGATGCAAACTCAAACAATGTAAATACAAGTTCTAAAAGGATTTATGAACCAATATGTCATCTTCTCCAGTATCTGGCAAAGGTAAAAAATGTTAGGTTGGTGAACATGGGCATTTCCATACTAGATCAGACCAATGTTTCATCTAGTCCCGTATCCTAACTCTCAGTGACCATTATGAACTGCCTCTGACACATTCCTTCTCTTCTAATCGGTGAGAGAAAATATGAGGTTCAATACCCATTTTAGTTAATGTCCTCAATCCACATTGCTTTAAAACAAGAAAGCCACAACAAATGTATAAAATCTGGATTATATCTGTGTCAAAGTACATGTAGCTAGCTTTAGCATAAAATAGATCAAAAACTATAGCACTATTAGAATAATTCAGGTGACCTTGAATAACTAAGACCTCTTGGAATTTCAGGTAGAATAATAATAAAAAACCTACAACAGAGTAAATTATTCTTTTTTAAAATTAAGTTCATTTTTAGCCCCAGTAGAGCTTTGATATACTATTCTCTGAGGAATAAGAAACAAGTATGGATGACTTACCAGGGAATTTGACTTTGTATTTATTTCCTAGTTAAACTTCAAGAATTTTTCACAAAGACTGGAATGTTTTTGACTATTTTTAAAGAACAAACAGAATTCTCCCTCTTCATACCCTGTCTACAGGCTAAAAAGCACTGTTTGACAGCCAAAAAAAAAATCTTTGTGGTAGCAAAATGGAACCCCAAGTACAGTATTTCCCTAGTATAATATCAGTGATTTGTTCTAAACCCTTTGGTCTTGCTAAGCTTACTCTCAATAGGGAAAGAAACAAAGATGCACCTATGACATAATAGGTTTCTTTTAAGCTGAGGTTTTTCTTTTTTCTCCCTGCTCATTGATTTATGAGTGCACAGGAAAAGTTGTGGTGAAAGGAAGTCATGAAGCCCCGCTATTGTAACTATCTGTTCTTCTGAGTTAGCAGTTCTACCTGCCAAAAACTTTCCCCTCCTCCAGATACCTTTCAAGCACCTCTTTAAGCTACTATTTCTTCAAATGCCATCTTGGTAGTTTAAATGTTTCGGTCTAGGAAGATGCAAAGTCCCGAGTTACCAATGTGCATGGTGACCTATTTTGTAACAAAGGGAAACTGATAGAAAATCATTGTTCTTAAAATAGAAGTATATAGTTTTCAAATCTTAATACAATACAATACAATTAGATAGCATTTGGGAGAAAAAAACCCACACACACGTGTGTCCTCCAGACTCCTAAACATAAAATTGTCAAATACAGTATATATTGAATTAGAGGCTTACTGCAATTTGTAATCTTATCATTTATTATAACAAAGTGGATGTTTTATCAGAAGATCCATAAAGGACACACAGTGCAGTCTTACCTCATCTCTCTGAGGAAAAAGTTTAATTAGAAAGTAGTGGGTTATGCATGTTGATAGCAATCCATGTACTTTGCAGACCATGCCTAACTATGGTAATTTTTAAGGCACATTCATATTACCTCAGTCCTGAAGTTATCTAGTCTAATTATCTTACCACATGAGTTTGGTGTTTTTCATATTCTAAATAGGTGATTTTCTACATTGTAATGTCACCATTGTTAATTTTATGTACCATGACACAGAGAAAGAGAAAGCATTTTGGAGGTTTTACTTAAACCGTGTTTTTGCAATAGAACGACCACTCAAGATATTGTGTTGTGAATGAAAATGGCTAAATTGCTGTATTACAACTTTAAGTTACTGAAGAACAATTTTCACTTTACACTGATGTGTTTCTATTAGCACTTTAATAGAAGACAATTATCCAAAGAGAGCATTCCAAACAGGATTTGCACTCTGTCTTTATTTTGAGCTATTCATTCAATAGCATGATTTCAGGCTCAAAGCACCATTATACTGTCATATCTTAAAGTGCAAATAATGTTTACTTGCCTGGCATCACTTGGAAGTCTTAATTTAATTAGTTTGCGTTGGATTTTAGGTGTGAAGCAACCTGTCCAGTGTACTAATTCATTTAGTATACTAACAATCAAAACCTGTGAATAGTAATGCCTATATTGCCCCTTCCATCAAAACATCTCAGTGTGCTTTACAAATATTAACTGAGCTCACAACACTTCTATCTAGATACATCAGTGAAATCCCAGATGGAAAAACTGAGGCAAGGGAGTTAATCAGATTGCCCAATTTCACTCAATTATTCTATGGTAGAACTAGGATAGATAGAGGCAAGTCTCCAGAGTTTCAGTCCTGAGCTTCTACCACAAGATGCATTTTTCACATGGGCCAAAGTTATTTTAAAATAATTATTAGGTATAAGAAGGAAACCATTGATTTTTCAGAAAACCTGACACTATTTGATTAATTTTAGAATTTTACTTGGTGCATTTGCTAGTCATAGATGGCATCTCATACTAATTGAAATTCTAGCTTAGTAGACATAGCAATACCTGGATGAAGGACAAGGTGTCCCTTTGGGTTGTGAACAATTTGTGGTAGAATGACACAAAATGGTAAGTCTGAGACAGAACCAGTTTGTGCCCAACTAATAACTGCTTCATTCTGTTGCTTATACTGCAATATATCATATCACCTTCAGTAGCTACTATAACTGAATTTCAAATGGATTACAATTCTCTCTTCTGGGACTCTTCCAGGTTAGTGTCCAGACAGCATTCTTATAATTCTAGAGCAAATGTGGACATTTGAAAAATTATTAGTGATTTTGGGTGCCTCATTTTTTTGTTTCCTCAGCTTGACACACTTTAAAATGGGTCTGATTTTCAAAAAGTATCAAGTGTCTGTCCTCTGAAAATCTGCCACCTTAGATACCATGTAAGTTGGGCACCCAAAAAAGGAGTCATCCAAACATTAGTCACTTTTGAAAGTCTTGACCGTGGAGAAAAATGGACCAAATTCTATCTTCAGGGTCAATCCCATTGAAATCCATGGGGTCACACTAGTGTGACAAGGCAACATTTGGCCTACGGAATCTAACAGACATTTAAGAGTTTTTATTTGTATACTGGACTCAGCTTGTGTACAGAAACTCCATAAACATCTACATTAGAAAAAAAAAACCACCCGAATTTAAAAATATATAATGAAACCTTTTAAAATTGAAAACACATTGTCCTAGAACAAGACCACATGACTTCTGGCAGTTTATGCTATTTATAGTAAGTGCTACATAACACAAACTTGTTTAGAATCCTATTTTGGAACTGAACTAGTGGACTGAAAAATACTTTAACTAATAACTTCAACACAATCCCAGGGACATAACATTAAATTACTTGTAACAAAAGATTTGTTTACTTATTAATTTTGTAACAGCAGCACATGGAAAGAAATGTTCCCCAAACATTCCTCAAAAAATTAATGGCTCCAACAAGAATCATGTTTACCAGGTAATCACTTATTAATTGATCTGCTACCAATGCTACATGAAACATGGAGTATTACATCTGCTGCAGAGTCTTTAAAAAATGTGCTTCTTGGTTAAACCATATCTCGGGGTAAGCTGCTAAAGATGAGCATCCAAAATATTTATTACAAGAACAGAGAGTGTTGACAGCTCATTAGTGAAATAAATATAGATCCTCTGTGAACAGAGAGATACCTGTGTACACTTCAAGATCTGTGAATATGACAAAGACCCCACAACATAACCTTCCATATTGCCTGCTGTGAAAAGCTTTGTTCTTGAAAAGAGAAAACAATGCAAAATGTGATCTATAATTTCCTTCGACTGAACAATATCACTGCTGAAAACTGCCAGAACTGTACTGTAAGACTGAAAATCACGAGCTTGAGAAGGATGGCTGAATACAGTATTTGGCCTCCTATTATTGCTCTGTTTCTTGTCTTAAAATTATTACAGGTCATTAAAATCCATTTTGCACAGAAGCATGACTAAACCTTATAGTGTGTTTCCCAGAGTTTAGACTCCTTTCACATCTATGAAATGGTAGAGAGGTGTAAAGAGCATAGTGGGTATTGACATGCAAATAAGCACACCACATATTTGCATAGCAACATCCAGAATGCTCTTACGGCTCACTGCTTTTTCTAAGAAATAGTGCAGGATCTGAGCATGAGGCAGCAGGAATAGGGTGGGGAAACTGAAAGGTTTGGATATGTGCACTACGGAGCTCTTTTTTGTGTGGCTTCATAGAGAATTGAGAATCTTTATTGAGTGACTATACAGAAATAGCATTTGGAGCTTTTGTTCAGGGAATGCAATCTGAACAAACAGAAGACATGACTTATTAGAACTCTCTAAAATTTGAAAGATGGTAAATAATTTAACAACACAGACTACTGACCCAAACGATTCAGACATTCTACTCTCTTTCAACGTTCTAAACAAGAACACATTAATCATCTAGTGAACAGCTGAAGATGAAAGCCTGATTAAGACCCTGGCCAGAATTAATGACTGCATAGGAATTTGTCCTTATGATCTAAATTAAAGACAGCAAATGATTTGAGCAGTCAGAGAATCATGGTAGCTATATATATCCCCTTAAGGTATACAATTTAATTGTCTGATCAGCAGCTTCATTTTGGTTAGGTGCTTCCTCCCCAAATATATAGAACAAACTGGAATTCAGTATAAGATAACAAAAATCTGAATCTGATCTGATGTAAAATATAAAACCAAAATGCAGCCACAATGCAGGATAATTGTCAATAACAAGCAAAACATAAAATCTCCATTTCATATTAGTCCTGATAAGAATTTTTGTCGTTTAATAATACTGTACATAGGGGAAGAAGAAGAAATCACTGTGGAAGTAACTCTGATGTCACAAGAGGGAGTGTGTGTGTCAAATTCTTTTCAGGGTTATACCAGTGTAAATTGAGAATAACTCTGGAGTGGTGTAACTGAACATAATCTCTCCTAGGACTCTTGTATCACTAAAGGGATCCTAGCAAAAAGAGCTGGCTGTTTTTAAATGAGACTTACACACAAGTATCATAACTAAAAACAATGTCAAGAAAGAAGAGAGAAATACAGAATAGGTAAATATTTGATAATATATTATTTTGTTTGCTGGTGTTATATCACTTCTTTAAAGGAAAAAAGGGTATTTGGACTGGGCAATGCTGATGAAGCTGCTATTATAGAGGATAGATTGTAGCATATCCACCATGTATTACTATGCAATGGCTTTTCCCTTAGTGCACTTCTTGATTAGTAACAGACGGAAGTTATTCACTCTAGGTCTAGGCACCTGGTGGAGAAGCAGCCTATTTGATCTTGGAACATTTACTGTTGCTGTTTGCATTTGCTTTTGGAAGTAGAAGACATTTTATCTTGATTAAGGACCTGATTCAGGACATGCTGAAATCCCAGTGGAGCTATTGAAGGTGAATGTAAGATTAGATACTGTTAGTGGGACTGAAGCATGTGCTTATGCACTTTCCTGAATCAGAACCTAAGTCCTTAGACCATTAACTGGGACTATGGCTATACTAGAGAGATTATACAGGCGCCTCTGTACTGATGCAGCTGTGCCACTGTTAACTCTCTAGCAGAGTCATTCTAAGCTGATGGGCTAGAGCTCTTCCATCGACTTAATTAATCCATCCCCAAAGAGCAGTGGGCAGCTATGTTACCCGTGCTTAGGTCGGTGAAATTTATGTTGTTCTGGGTGTGTGGCTAATTAACACCCTCGAGCAACATAATTTATATTGACAAACTGTCGTGTAGCCATAACCCAAGACTATTTTCCTTTTCTCTGACAACTGACTTTGTGCCAATGTACCATATATTCCTTCTTCTAATAATACTGGCGAGTAGGCTATATAGTTGCCATTCACAGCTACCTCTGCCTCAGCTGTTGCTGCAAGTTGTTCTTCAATTTTTCTTTTTTCTATCTTATATTCCTCTGGTCTTTTTCCATTATGTTGAGTAATGTGTGGGCCAGGAGGATGTGTGTGCTGTGATGAGACCAGCACTCTGTGTTTGTAGTGCTTTATTAATACTTTATTTTATTATATGAGCCTTTTGCCTCCACTTCACAGACTCTTCCACATAAAGTTAAAAAAAATTGCTTGCTGCTGCTACTACTAATGCTCAGTCGATTGCTGTGAGACCGGGAGCAAAATCTATATACACTCTGACAATTCACACTTTTTGTTGGTGTGTGGACATACATACAGATTTTACTCTGTAATTTAAAGAAGCTGAAATTAACAGCAGCTAATCTCAAATAATTGGTGCAAACATCAGCCTGTGCTACAGACAGCTTCGGAAACTTTATTTATCTCTATGTATCTTTCAACCCCTAGTATATTTTTTATAAATGCATTTTAAAAACTATATGTAGTGATAGCTGGTCAACACACTCCCCCCACACTTCTGGAAAGATTTTAAGGCTTGTTTTTCCGTTGACAGTCTTCTTCTGTGAAAGGGAAGGGGATTTTTCAGCCTCAGATATCTCTCTCTTTTTCTTCCTTCAAAGAAGAAGTGTATTTAGACAGACAGTGAAAAGCAAGTCTTAAAATCTTCTCAAAATTGTGCCAATGGGAAATGTAAACTACTCCGACTGCAAGAGCCTAGAGACATACTGAAGCCAGAAGGTAATAATCAGTACCTCAATCACATTTTGAACAGAATGCTTGCTGTGGATGGTTCCTTATCAAAGGTTTTAGGGATAGAGAGAGAGGGTGAGAGGATAGCTGGAGATGGCCTGGGTGCAGCTCTCTTTATAAATTCTATTTCCAAAGCTACAGGGACATTGAGGTTATGGGTGGGAGCATGAGGTGGGGAGTGGGGGCGGAGGAGGGTGGTGGACGACAGGGCAGGCAGTTTAAAATACCAAACCTCCGTTTTCTTCTGCTTGAGCATCAATCTGAAATTGATAAGGAAGCAAGGGGACAGCATGGGTTGAATCTTTCAATGTTCTTATTTAATTATCGCTCTTTTGTACACAACCTTTAATATTTATGCACCAAGAAAAGACTTTTGCATAAAGGAATTTCCTTGCACAACAATCACATGCTTGTACAAATCAAACACATGCCTGGGCATATTTTAAGTCCACCAGTATCTGTCTAGAAATTAATTGTATTATTGTACCTGACATCAAACACATTTTATGAGCATTCTGTCAAAAACAAGTGCAGTGCTACTCTGCTTTTGTTTTTGTTTATTATTCCCCATGGGGATATATTTTGCTATATTACATTTGTAACTCCCTATACAGCACAATGGCAGCTGCAAAACCAGCTGCAATGTAAACTTAGTTTGCATTCACTGTGCCCTGGGAAAGGCTACTTCATTTCATGCAGCAGCGATGGCTTTCTGTGATAATTCTGGAACATCAAAGAAATTTGTCACACAGTGTGACATGAACACAAAAACTGTTTAAATGATGGATTTGGGGGAGCTTTTTACATATGAAACCACAAAATACAATGGAGGGAGAATTAAGAAAAATGTGTGGCAGTTAGGGAGCAGGGGATTAGAAGTCAGGAGACTTGGTTGCCCTCACCGACTCTGCCAGTGAGCCACTTTGTGAATCTGTGCCTCAGTTTCTCACCTGTGCACAGTAGTTTGTCTACCCTCTCTAAGAAATTGTACAATAGATCAGACAACCTATACATAAAATTACTAAATGGTGTCCTGCGGGTGCTGAGTCCGTCCTGCTCCAGAACACATCTCAGCTTTCCTGAAAACACAGTAGCCATCCAGAGAGCTGGGGAGGGAGTCCCAGCCGCTCAGAGAAGGGAGGAATTGACCCAATCCCTCCAGGAGACAGCTCTTGTATAGGTGGTCACCAGCCATCTACAGGAGGAATAGGCACAGGGATATAGTGCAAGGGAAGCAGCTATGTACTGGAGTTGCAGTGCTCCAGTTTTCCTTCATCTGGTTCTGACCATGCACTTTCCCACCACTAGAACTGCGCACTACATCTGGGGAGAAAATATTTAATTGTCTGTAGTGAATGGGGATGGGTGAGAGGACAGTGAAACTAGTAAATTCAATGAGAACACATGATAAATTGCCATACATGGGATAGTACACAAGGTGTACCACCACCACAGGGACTGTATTCCCCCAGATCTCTGGTTTTGACCATGGCACTAATGCCATTAAAACATATGAATGTCCTTCACTCTGCCATTCAAAGCTGGGACTAAGCAAAACCACTGTCCAGAACTTTGGCACAGAAACAATTAACTAAGTTTCACACAGATCTGGCCATAACTTCTGCAGCTGGGACCCTGCATTCATATTCCACACAGACTCATTGTGTATGAATGCAACATGAGAAAAACTAACTCTTAATCTGACCTCATCCTATGATGTTACACTAGCCTAAATTATTTCCTATTACAGATGTATCAGAAAAGATTGGACTCAGGTAACCCAGAAAGAAAATACTTTAAAATAATCTTAAAATTCCAAACAGACTTCCTTTTCTCCAGACTACTTCCAAAGAGTGACAAAGACACTGACTTGATCACACCTTCTCCCACTTTATTACATCTACATTCACCCTGGCTGAAGCAGAAATAATACCAACAGCATAGTGATCAAAATGAAGAGCAACTATAACCAGAGAGAAAGCAGTTCATAGTCATGGACAACCCAGACATTTGTTCATATACAGCCTTCAAATAATTAAAAATAATGAACAATTTTTTTCAAAAATCAGTGTCTATTCAAGAACAATTCACACACACAAAAGAGCCAAAATTCCTTGAATAGTTCAACCAGCTCTACCCATTACACACAATCCACAGTGTAAACTAATTGTGTGACAAAGTCAGAGAAAGCATGGAATCCAGCAGTCATTCTTTTCCCCAAAAAACTAGAGATCACATTTGCCTTTCTCTGAAGCAACAGCTTTAGAGTATCCCCACATTTCAGCATTCTGGAGTAGACAGTCTGTTCCACAATGGTGGACCAGATGTCTGTTGTTTTCTTGGGAATTAACTATGTAATTGTTTTAGAAAAACAACAAAAACACTAAGCAGACCAAGGCCACAAATGTGTCACAGGTGCACTTCAACAGCTCTTCTATTAGTTTCTGTAATTAATGTCTATGATTCTGGATGTTCACCCATTTTCTACTGAAGGCTGCCCACTCTATTACAAAGAAAAAAGGAGCTGTGATTGCTAAAGCATCAGAGACACACTGTACACGCTGGAATATAAGTGTTCATTAATGGGAAATAGATATGGAGAATTGGGTGTAGAATTATACATTGAAAGTAAAACTAGCAAATCTTAAACATGTGGCCTGATTAACAACAGGCAAAAATGAAAATTAACTCTAGATAGAAGTGATTAATTTGAGGATCTGAGAGTGCAAAGCAATGAGAGATTTATAATTATTTATCTGCATGAGCTGATGGTGCTGAGGACCACACAGGAGGCATACTGAACTTTGTAACATCAGGCATTTCACAGACAAAAAAAATAAAGAAAAAACCCCCACCCCAAAACAACTACATAGCAAAACTAGAGGGGCAACCACATGGTAAGTTGAAAGGAAGAAGAGAAAGTTGACATCAAAATTCAGGATCACGCATTAGCTTCGTTACATGGAAATATGAAAACACTTAGAATAAAGGAGGAAAAATTCAATATTTTTTCTCTCCTTCATCTACCTACAACATATTTTTCACGTGAATTACTGTGTGCACACATATGCACAAAAGAAAGAGAGTGCACTCATGCACACAGCATGGAGCTGTATAGAGGGGACAATTCCCGTACTCCCAATAATGCTCTACACTAAGAAAGTCTGCACGGGATAGGACAATCAACTAACTAACAGAGCTCCAGCTTCCTGTAGACAAGCAGGAGAAGAAAGGAAAGTCCCCAGCTGGACAATTGTTATCCCACCTGGTGCTGGTGTTGCTCCACCCACAAATAGGAAGGCCCATAAGCTTCCCAGGCTGGTACCTCCCTACTCCCACTTCACATTCTGCTAGCTGATGCATCCTTATTTCACCAGTTAGTTAAGAGGCAGTTAACTGAGCTCAGGGATATAGGAAGAGCTATGTTCTTCCAAGCCCGGGAGAGGGTGAACCCTCCTTCTTCCGCTTTTAGCAGAGCAGGACAGTTGTACTTCCTAATGTCCTTTTTATTTTTAAAATTCAGCATCTTCAGCTATTTTGATTAATGTCAAGGCACAGGCCTCTGTAATGTCATTGTCTCATTACCTCCAGGTTTCTTGGGTCCTTTTTCAATTTAAGACTACTGTTGCTCTAATGGTACTCAAGGCAACAAGATTATAAATTGCTCATCAATTCCTAACAAGACGACATGTTAAGCTGGTCAAACAATTTGATTTTTGTCAAAATTGAAAAAAACTTTTCATGGGATTACATCAGATCTGATGACACTTTTGATGGGGAAAAAAAATCAAACACATTTCATTTTAGCAATGAACAAATGTTCCTTTCATTTTGTTTCAACTTTTGTCTCAAAATATTAATTTCAATGTTCTATTCAAAAGTTAAATATATCCATAATAAAGTCTAAACAAAATATTTCAACACCATCAAATTGTTCTGATGGTCCCAAATCCCCTTTTTTCTGATTTATTGTTGTGTGGGAAATTTTGGCCTTTTGCTCCCATGTAGAATGAATTTCCCCAGAGAACAGAAACTCTAGCACCCAACCAGCTCTAAAGGTTAACAGTGTGCTATTTTGTACACCATCCAGTACAGGCTGAAGAAATACTCCCAGCACCACCCCATAATGCTGTAGACTAAAAGACCCAAATAGTTGCACAGTCCCCACAAGGCAACAGGTATTTAAAATAAACCTCTAAGTCTAAGGCTGTGTCTACACTACAGACCTTACAGTGGCAAAGCTGTATCACTGCCACTGTGCCACTGTAAGGTCTCCCCTGTAGCTGTTCTATGCCAGCAGGAGAGCTCTCTCTCCTGCCGGACCCAAAGAGCAGCGGTAGCTATGTCAGCAGGAGAGCATCTCCAGCCAACACAGCGCTGTCCATACTGGCACTTTTGTAGGTGAAACTTCTGTCAATCAAGGCTGTGTTTATTTTCTCCACACTTCTGATAAACAAAAGCGATAGTGTAGGCAAAGCTTACGTTATCCCCATCCTTGTGGGATTTCCCATTGATCTCTGTTTTACTGAGATACATAAAATGTTCTGGGCAGGGATGGTCTCTATTTTGATTATTGTTATAGTACATTGTCTGAACTAAAATCAGTACATTATAATGACTGTTAAGGGACTTGTCTGTTTATAACAGTTGAGGATCTCTATATCCTCTGCATTGGGTGTATCTGTTTCTTCAGTAGAGATGAACATTATAAAAATAGTAACAAAAGGAAATGTGAAAGTGAAATATTGAAAGAAAGAATCACACAAAAGCAAAGGAATATTGAGCTAAGCTCAGTACCACCACCATTAATCCATCTCCTTTTGCCTAGTTAGTGCTCATGAGTCCTTGGAAAATTATTCACTTCTAATAACTGTTTTCACATAATGAATGGATTTTTTTGAATTTATGCATCAAGCCTGTTCAACTATTATATTTATTATGATGCAATTAGGCTCACGTTTGACATTTTTATTGCTAATCTAAGCTTGTGGTAGTGAAGTCAAGAATGATGTGGAACAACATACAGTATTGTTCTTTTAAGCAAACTTCTGCTTACACATATGCGCCTCAAAAAATGACATTTGCAACACCAAGAGAGGTTTTTCTTTTACAGCATACTCTCCTATTATACAGTCTGACTGAGTTTGCCAGAAGCTGAGAAAAGGGAGACAGGGAATGGATCATTCGATTATTAGTTGTTCTGTTAACTCCCTCTGGGGCTCCTGGCATTGGCCACTGTTGGTAGGTGGGATACTGGGCTCGACGGATTTTTGGTCTGACCCAGAATGGCCTTCTTATGTTAACGAGGGCTGCAAATCATGGCTGCCATGATAACCTGTAGACAGAAGTTTTCTACCTTAATTTTGACTTCCTCCTTCAGCCACAAAACCCACAGAGATCTTACTCCAGAGATCCTTCATGACAGAAGCTGCAGAAAAACATTTTCTGGCAGGGATTCATTGTATGAATCATGCTCTTTCACAATCATCCACATCTAAAATGGCTTGGCAATGACAGTAATGCACCCAACTGTGCTTCTAGAAAGAATAATTTTCTATTGGGGGGAGGGAGAAGGGCGGACGAAGTGGGAGGGGATGGATGAGGTTCTGCTAGAGTGAATTCAAGCACCCAATTACTCTGCTTTTTCAGTATTAGTCTGTGCTTATTTGAGAGCTCTTTTTGCAAAGAGATTAAATCCGGCCCATGATAAGCCCAGTGTATATCATGGGCACGATACCTGTCTTATAGCGGGTGTTGCGTGGTAGCATGTGGCGTGCTATAAGGAGAACACCAGTCCCTCCTCCTATTCTTCATGTTGCTGTAACTCTGTGGCCCTTCCCCCACCATGCTCGGTCTTCAGGGCTGGCCCTGCCTAAGGATGATGTGAAACTGGCTGTGCAGCAGCTGCCTGGATACTAGGGCTCATGCTGATCAGCCAGCATCCAAATATCCTTAAACCATACTTTCCCCATGGAGCTCATAAGGGACCTCTTTTTTTGGAATGGCTCTCCCCATAAGGATAAAGATGCACCACTTCCTTCCACCCAGAAACCTTGAACTAACTAATCCCCACAAAACAAAAACAAAGACTGAACCAAATTGACTCCCCTCTCCCCTCCATAAATGTCAATTAATGGAATTTAGGAGCCTACATACATTTTTGGTCTGGGCCCCAACTGTTCTCCATACAGTACACCCAGACAGCAACCTTCACTACCTTAACACCTCCCCAAGCTTCCACCCAGAAATGACGACTGGTGTAAACTGGAATAACTCCACTGACTACAATTACATCAGCTGAGGCACCAGCCCAATATATTTTGTGAATAAAGATACCTGCACTTTTAAAGTAGGTTGATCCTTGCATATAGCTGAATGGTTTCTTTACAATTTAAGCGATACAAGACAGTGAATGTAAAGACTTTAAAGAAAAGAGCCTTCTTAACCATAGCTAGCATATGAAACAAAGCCAAAGTCTGTCTCACAGTGAGAATCCACCTTTCCTACTGAAGTCAATAGAAAAGCACGTAAAAAGGAAGAGTATTACTCTTATTAAATGAAAGAGAAATTAAGGTCTCATGGCAAAGCCTGAACAACAGGGATTTATGCAGGGAACCTATGAAGGGTTAGAAAACCAGGTCTCCCCAGTTTAGAGGTAAGTGTAAGAGACCCATTGAACTGCAGTGAATAGATTCACAGGGTGCAGTAGCAGCTGTGGCTCACTATGCCAATGGATCTCTATTGTGTTGCACTACTTCTGGCCTCCTCATATGGCTGCGAGCCATTCTTCGTTGTTCTGCAGGGAAATCCCCTCCAGAGCATGCTCCATGGCATGCAGGTTGGTGCAGTCTCTCTGTATGTGACTCACTGCAATCTGACCCGCTTCATGGGGGGAAATGCAGCTTTTCTGCTGCCTTTTGGGCTTTGATGATCTGCACGGACAGGGGAGCCATGATCTGTATTGTACACAGGTACATCCCAGGAAGAATAAATAATACCAAAGGCTGAAATAAAGAAGACTGAGCAAGGCTAGATATTTCTACCAGAATAAAACTCTTTAAAAGACATTAAGGATACGTATTTGTCTACTAAATAGTAGTGTGTAATTAACTAGTAGGAACTAGTTAACTATTGTCCCCCCGCAAATGTTAATTAAACTGTGGAACTCATTGCCACAGGAAGATAGAGAGGCCAATAAAATAGTGAGTTTTAAAACTATTCAGTACTGATATTGTTAGCAGGAATATCTGGAGTTGCAGTAGTTAATGCCAATAAAAAATTTGGAAGGGTTATGAAACCTCTTGTTTCAGTGTTTAAGCCAGTCTCTAACTCAGAGGAAGGCAAACTATAGCCCACGGGCCACATTCGGCCCACGGGACCATCCTTGCCAGTCCTTGAGCTCCCAGCCAGGGAGGCAAGTCCTTGGCCTGCCCCTCCAGCCTAGAGTGATCAGATAACAAGGTGAAAAATCGGGACAGGGTGTGGGATGTAATGGGTGCCTACACAAGAAAAAGCCCCAAGGATAGGGACTGTCTTTATAAAATCAGGACATCTGGTCACCCTACTGCAGCCTCAGCTCGCCATGTCACCAGTGCTCTGGGCAGTGGGGCTGAGATTGCTGCAGGTGTAGTGTATTAAATTGCTCCCCACAGGAATGTGCTACCTTAGGGCTGCCAGTCCCGGTGTACTGAGCGGCATGGGGTGGGGCGGGAGATGGGTTGGATAAGGGGCAGGAAATCCTGGAGGGGGGGGGGCAGTCAAGGGACAGGAAGTGGGAGCGGGAGGATGGGGGTAGGGGCCAAACTGTTTGGGGAGGCACAGCCTTCCGTACAGTTTCAGAATCCCAACGTGGCCCTCAGGCTAAAAAATTTGCTCATCCTTGCACTGTTTAGTAGAAGACGAGAGAGCGAGTGACGAGAGACAAATAGTTGCCTAAATGTGAGGTTTCTTGCATCTTTTTCTAAAGCAGCAGTTGCTGGCTAATGTCAAGGAGACAGGACACTAGAGTAGAGAGACAGACAAATGGCCTGATCCAGAATAGTAAGTCCTATGTTCCATCAGGCAGAGGATAGCCGCGGAGGAGAAGATAGTATGGCCTAAGTCTATATAACCTTTTTAGGAGAATACTTGCTGTGTGCTGGTGACAGGAGGGGACATTAGGGCACATTATAGTCCTACTCACACATACCCCATGTATAAATCCTCCTGATCTGAAAATTTTGGGGTAAACAATGCTGGGGCGGGGGAGGTTGAAGGGAGAAGGAGAGAGAGATCTGCATCTATCTATATTGAATGGGGAGGGGGAGAAGGAGAAAAATCAAAGCTCTTCTACCTACCTATCTCACAAAGCAGTACATTTCACCACATTTTCTGCAGAAGTATTTGATACATAATCATAGTAACAAGCCTGTGATTTATATCTGGTTGCTTGAGACAGGTTTTACACAGGATGAAGTTGAAAATCTCACTAGGGAGAGATTGTTTCTGTGCTTTGGAATGTTAAGATATTCCAAAGTCAGGAACTGCATGAGAAAAAGAAATGTGCATTTTTCACAGGTCTTTCTTTTCTGTGGTTATCATTAGCAGAGATCTTCTGTGCATTACATACTGAATTAGAATGATGAATGTTCACTTATTAAGAAAGCTGTGGAATTTTATTATTACAGCAGCATATTCATATCACTGCAGGCAAGTATGTGTCAGGGCTTCTTTATTAATCATTTTCAGGGATTTTAATTTCAGGGGTGTACAGAAATGTGCTTGTGACTTAAGATTTTAGACTCAAAGTTCTTAATCTAGGAAATGTTTGTTTTAATGTGCATAAAAATATCAGATGTTTAGGCCTTTATTAGTAAGTGAATAAGAAATAGCAGGTTAGAATTTTAACATTTTTTTGCACACATCTAAATGATACTTATTAACCTCTTAAGACCTGTAGAGGAAATACTATGTTCACTGAAAAACTATATCAAAGGCCAGATTTCCATTTACTGGCCTTAATTCTTAAGGTGTAATATTATTTGTGCAATTTTGCACTTGTATGCTTATGTCTCTGATGTGTGGACACGTATAGGGATTTAGATGTTTAAATTGCTCCAAATTGCAGGTTTGAAATTCAATCCATGATTAATTTCAGCTTTAATTTTGTGCCTGCAGAAATAGTTCCACTTTCAGTGTAGGTTGAAAATAAATTCCTGGAGCAACAGACGATGCAGTATAAAACCCAATGCACAGCATTCCAAGGCCAGGTCTAACTGCAGACCTACAGCAGTATAACTACACGGCCCAAGGGTGTGAAAAATCCATGACCTAATCCCCCATATAGATAGTACTATGTCAGTGGGAGAACTTTTCCCACCAACAAAAGCTGCTGCTTCTTGGGGAGGTGGATTAACTATGCTGTTGGGAAACGCTCTCCTGCCGGTGTAGTATCTACACTAAAGCATTACAGAGGTGCAGCTGCGCTGCTGTAGCACTGTACATGTGGACAAGCCCTAAGAATCTAAACCAGCCAGATCCTAGTGCCTTTTAAAATCATTTTAACTAATTATGTGCCCTGTTGTAGAGACTTAAATATCTGATGCAAAGTCCACTGAAGTCAATGGAGAGACTCACAATGACATTTGAAGGCTTTGGATCAGGCCCAGAGATCTTAAATCACTGCTAATATACGTTTAATAACTTAATCCACTTGAGGTCCTTTAGGCCAATTAGTGTCAATTGGTATGTATTTAATTGGTCTGATTCCAATCTCACTGTGTCTGTGTAAAAGCAGTGGGATTTCATTGACTTCAAGATGATTTATACGAGTGAGATCAGAACCAACCCTAATATGGGCATATTTAAAAGGTGTGCTTTTAAAGCACTGTGTGCGTGAGACTTTCTATGTGCCCGCACAACCGCAAGAATTATGTTGTGTGATATTTTACAATAGTTGATCAGGAGTCCTACCTTTCATTCAAATCATCACTTCTGCAGTACCATTTCAGGAGGAGGTAATCTTAAAATAATAGTTTTAACCGCAATTAAAATAAGCATGTATATACACTTTAACAAGAAATTAGTGAATCCGCAACATGGTGGTTAGTACTTGTAATTTTGACTGTAATTTTGACAGTAATTTAATTAAATCCAGCCCAAATTATTGTATATTTTAAAATAAGGAGAGCAAGAGTGTAGATGGACTAAATATGATAGTGAGGGTAAATTAAACACCATCTGATCATGGAATACTGGAAGAAAAGGCACTGATCAAGCCAAGCACAAGGTATCTAAATTAACTGTTGATAATGGGGCAGTTTAATTATGGAAAAGTTTATTGAGCTCTTTATTAAAAAAATGTATAGGAAGCAGGAGTATAGGAAGGAACTATGGTCTTGTGCTTTAAGCATTGGACTCAGGAGCTCTGATTTCAATCTCAGCTTAGCCACAGACATCTTATATGACCACAAGAAAGTCACGTGATTTCTCTGTATCTCATTTCTCCAGTCTGTAGAATGGGGTAATAATACATCCCTATCTCACAGCAGTGTTATCCAGAATTATCTGGAAGGTGTTTAGTTAGTACAGATACCAGAAATAAAGATACCTTGATAGACGTATGCAATCCTGGATTTAAAATCAAAAAGGGAAAGGTAACAAGATCCAAAAAGAAGAGGTGAGTTGAGAGCTGGAAATCACACACTTATTAATTGATTCTGCTAGGCAAAACAGGGTTCCACAGATTGGTTCCCTCTTTAAGACACTACCCTTTCATAAAATAAACTTTACTGAGAAGAAAGAAAACAATTCAATAATAATGCAAAGGGCCCTGTAGCACTTCTTAGAAAGGGGATAGATACAGACAGAAAAAATTAACAATTGCAACACTGGAATCCTAAAGCTAAAATACTAATATAGTCCAGAATTTCTGTATCAGAAAGATTAAAACAACAACAAAAAATGTGGATGAAAGGAAAGTTGTTAAAAGCACTGAAACACCAAGACGAATTGTATAGGAAATGCAAAAAAAAAAAATGGACAATTGATACCTAGCTTTAATGATTTCTTTCAAAGAATGCACATTGTGGCAAAGTACCCTCCCTGTCTCACTAGGTATAAGTCTGTTATGCCTGGGACAGACTGGTTTGGGCAGGGCACTCCTCCTAACTCTCCAAGGGCAAGCCTTTCCTTCCCTTCAGTATTTTTTGGCTGGGGTTTTTTTCCTTCCGGCCAGGGAATGCTGCCTTCGTTCTTGAAGGGGCTCCTTGTCCTGCTGCCCCAGCCTGCTGGCAGCCTCCCCCCCACACAGGGGAAGGTTTAAAAAGGTCTCTTGAATTGGCCTCAGCTGATCTCAACTGAGTCTCTGGCAACCTCTACTCAGCTGAATCCAGTTAACCTGAGGTTACCTTTTCTCATTTAGCAAGGGGAGAGCATTTTACCCTTCTGGGACTGCTTACCACCCCTCCCTCGTGTAGCAGTCTGCTCTGGGTTTACCACAACATGTAGAAGGGGAACAAAAATATAATAGTTTAGCAGAGGACTGAAACGACATAAAGGAGTCTACAAATAAGTTTTCCTCTTTCCTCTTAATGTAAGAGGAAAAAATCATGCAAAATGGCCTAATTTTAAATAACTAAGTATTTCTGCTCATAAAAACAATAGAGACGATGAGAGAAATAAGAGGACTTAATGCAAGCATGAAAAAAAATCTATGAGAGACAGTAGTTCAGGAAACAAGGAAATTATTTGAGAAAGTGGTACTAAAACAAAGATACAGTAAAAGTATCTGATAAAAAATATACAGCTATTTGCTGGGTGAAATGCACTTGAGTTTCAGTGTACTAGCAAAGAAACTATCTGCAAATGATCTTTATGAAATTGCGGGAGACGGTGAAACAAATCAACTTGAGACATTTTCAAAGAGGATATTCAAAATCAGAAAAAAAATTTAAACATAAGCCATTTAAAAAAAGCTACAACAAAAGTACATTAAGGCTGTAAAGTCAAGCACTCAAAAGTTAGGATATGCCAACACTGGGGCTGCCCAAGCAATCCTAATTCATCCCTCCTTGTGCATTACACTACTCTCTTCAGCCTTTGGGTCAGGCTACCACTTCCTCCTTAATGTTGTTTGGGCATTAGCACTGGATAACAGCTGGACAGAAAATATGTTTTTTATCCCTGTATGAAAAATTTTGATCAACAATTATTTTTCATTTTTGTTAGTTTTTCCTGGCAGAAATATTTGGCTTCTTGGCAAAATATTTTGGCTAAAACCTGAAATATTTAGACTTATCTTGGCACCATGTGTGGGAATTATCGCTCAGGTGCCTTATGCTCTCTTCCTCTTCTATGGGAAGGTTTCTCTGGCTGAACAACATCTGCAATGAGGAAAAATGGTTAAAGATGGAGACCTGAAATGGAAAATGTTAAAACCATCATAACTATCATCCGTGCACCTCCTATAACCACCAGATTTTAATAGGTGCCTGAATGAAATGGCCAGATTCCCATAAATGCTCAGAACTCAGCAGCCCAACTGAGAATTAAAAGAGAGTGTTCAGCATCCTGTAACTATCTGGCTACTCCATTTACATACCTAAATAGGAGCTGAGCCTTTGTCCATGTAGTCCAGGTTGGCTTGCCTATGATCTGGAGAGCCTTGCACTAAGTCAACCCTGTTTACAAGATGAGCCCCACTTAAGAAGAGTGAGATGATTCCAATATAAAAGGCAACAAGAAGCTGCAGGGAGGTGGTATGGCTGAGAGAGGGTAGCTGTGTATGGGAAATGGTGTAGAGTGGAGCTGGGGAAGGAAGAGTTATGAGGAACTAGTTCGTTTCCTGCAGATCCATGGCCAGATAAAGGCTGTGAGTGGGAGATAAAGAAGGTAAGATGAGCTGAAAAATTGTGTTTGTTTTGGGCTTTTGAGTTGTGTTTCTTGATGAATTCTATTGACAGCCGGAGGAGAATTGGTGAAGAGGGAATTAGAGGATTTGAGCTTAGGTCACTGGGGGCTGAATTCTTAAAGGGGCCTAAGTGATTGGAAAATAGAGACAGAATGGCCATAGAAGCAATCCTAGTCATGAGGGGCACTTGGGACGCAGTAAGCAGCCACCATGCTTCGTAGTCTATAAGTCCAATTCTGCAATTGGCCGTGCCAATGTGGGAAGAGAATAAATCCATTTAAGCTTATACAGTCGTAATAGGAGCACTTAAAAAGACAAGAATTGGGAAACAAGAATAGAGACCTAAAATGAAATAATGGAAATAAACAAACAGTCTGAAAGAAAGTATTTAGCCTAGCTAAAGGGGGAGAAGTATTTAATCAAAAAAGCGTTGGTTAAGGTACACTCACAGTGCAGATATTTAAAGAAATGTTCAGGCACTAGCTTTAGCTATATAGATGTTGCTAAATAATTTGTTGCTTGGTTATGAATTAAAATGAATAAAATATTAGAAGGTCTTTTTTATGAAGAACCCAACATTAAATCAAGTTAACCTATGTGTGACCAACTAAACACTCACCATGGGGAATGGACAGAACTCAGAGAAGAAATGGAAGCCCATGGAAGAAAAAGGGATGAGATGGGTGGAAGAAAAGAGGGTAAACTATTCAATGAGACTATTGATGAGTAAGGCAGGAAATACCTTTCTGATGAGTTTTGATGAGTGTAGGAAGATGTGCCACAGGAGGATGGGTTTTTTCTGCACAACGGGTAAAAATGTAAAATGGGTGCCCAAAACTAGTGAGTGGCAGGGTGTTTTGCTCTTTTGAAAATCTTCCCAGTTCTCTAGTGAGACATGGGCATAGGAACTTAAGTCTGTAGTGTACTCTTACCAAGATTTTAAAAAATAAATACCTAGACCTGAGTTGCACTGTTCAACTGTACTTGCTGCGGGCTAGCCAGTAAGTGTTTGGTGGCACTCTTTCAGCTCTTTGCAGGTGTTGAGCCTTTGTTTAAGGACTATTTTGTTAAGTTTGCACTGCAGTTGATGCACATATAATTGATGGGGATGATCAAAATAAACCTGTAAGTTCCATTGTTGTCACTGTTTCTTGTTCAGCTAACTCAGAAAAGAGGTGGGGGAAGGAGGCAACCAACTCTTGTCCCATCAAACCTCTCTCCCCCCTGCACCCCAAAGAGTTTACACCAGAAAGGAGATGACAGGATTAGAATTCAAAATGACCTTGATAAATTGGAGAATGGTCTTAATTCAACATGATGAAATTCAATAAAGACAAGTGCAAAGTACTTCACTTAGGAAGCAAAAATCAAATACACAACTACAAAATGGAGAATAACTGGCTGGGTGGCAGTACTGCTGACAATTATATTGTTATAATGGTTCACAAATTGAATGCAAGACAACAATGTGATGCCCCTGCAAAAGGGTTAATATCATTATAGGGTTCATTAAACAGGACGTCATATGTAAGTTTAACAGGGTGCTGGCTAAGAGAACCATGCCAGGCCCCTGTTAGCCCATACCCAGGGAGAAAAGGTACTAGCTGAGGCTGGGTGGGAGGCCATGCCCTAATTGCTTGAGGGGATGCATCTGCAGGTCTGAGTAGCCAGCCTGCTATAAAAGCTGGCAGAAGGGAAGCAGAGGGAGGAGACCAGGAAGAGAAGACCAAAGCAGGGACCAGAGGGGACCAAAGGAGAGACAGGAAAGGGAAGAGTGTGGGGCTCTAGATCCCTGCTGGCCAGGAAGCTAGCAGTTTCCGACTGCTGTCTGTATACATGTGTAAATAGGAGGTGGTGGGGACAGACACAAGCAATAAAGGACACAGGTGCTGCACTTTAAGTGGTCTCCAGGAGTTTTGTGGAGAGGACTGGCAAGGGCCTGGTTACAGTAAGACATAGGAGATAATTGTCTGGTTCTGCTTAGCTCTGGTAAGGCCTCAGCTGGAGTATTGTGTCCAGTTCTGGACACCATGATTTAGGAAAGATGTGAACAAATTGGAGAGAGTCCAGAGGATGGCAACAAAAATGATAAATGTTTTAGAAAACCTGATCTATAAGGAAAGGTTAAAAAAATCTTGGTATGTTTAGTCTTGAGAAAGGAAGACTGAGGGAGGAGGGACCCAATAAGTCTTCAGATATGTTAAAGACTGTTATAAAGGGGATGATGATCAGTTGTTCTCCATGTCCATTGAAGGTAGAAGTAATAATGGGCTTAATCTGCAATAAGGGAGATGGTAGAAGTAATAATGGGCTTAATCTGCAATAAGGGAGATGTAGCTTAGATATTTGGAAAATCTTTCTTACGATAAGGGAAGTGAAGCTCTGGAATAGACTTTCAAGAGAGGTTGTGGAATCTCCATCATCTAAAGTTTTCAAAAACAGGTTGGACAAACTTATCAGGGATGGTCTAAGTTTGTTTGGTCATGCCATACCACAGTGGACTGGACTCGATGACTTCTTAAGGTCAGTTCTAGCCTTGCAATTCTATGATTCTATGAAAAGGAACCACAAACAGGGAGGAGAGTGAAACCCTGAGCAAGGGGAAAGAGATGAGAGAAAAGGACAGGCCAGTGTAGGACAAAACTGACAAAATGAGTCAGAGATAGGGGTCAGGCAAAGGGAGCAAAGAGTGGGCTGTAGGATCTATGCAGAACATACCATGTTGCCTGCATATGGTCATATAGCACTCTACAAGTGGCCCGTAGAGAGGGTAAAGGATGAACTCTCTCATGATAAAGGAGATCTCCTTTTGCTCAAGTGACCATGTCTATGCTTTTGGAACTGAAGGACCAGAGTTCAAGTCCTAGTTCCCAGCAGCAGTCTATGCATTTTATTCAGCAATTCTGTTTTGTCTGCACCTCATCACACCTTCCTAGCAGCCCAAGCCATAACCCACTGAAGTAAAGGGAAAGACTCCAATTGATTTCAGTAATCTTTTGTATGAGTCCATAGAAGGGAAGGGTTAGAACAAAAGGAGGACAAGTAGATATGATGCTTTATAAGTTAAAAAGGAACAACGTGGTTTGCAATGCAGCAGGTCAAACATTTACCATCCTCTGCCCTTCCACATAAAATGAAAACCAAAGCTGAAAACAAAATGATTAAAAAAAACAAAACAAAAAATAGTTCCTCCATTACTTCCCAATCTGATCTGAGCTCAGATGTCTGGCTCCCCCAATATCAATTAATGACATCATTAACTCCACAAGCGGTGACACTTCCTAAGGGTACTCAGGGTTGAGTCATCTCATTACCACTGCCCTTAGCATGAAGAAACCTTGTCTATGCGTGTTATGGATCAGTTCCCTGACTCTCCTGTCCCACAAGGATGCCTTTCTAAGCCCAATGTAAGCTCTTCTGCCCTCATGCAGGCTATCGATAGGCAAACTCCAACCCCCACCCCTTGACCCTGAGTCCTCCTGTCACCCTCATGCAGTGTTCACTCCTTTATCCATTGGATGCTCACAGAATTACCAGGTTCTCTATTCCCAAAGGAATGGTAGACACAGCTTACTGGTTACACCTCAGAACGCAGCTCTCCTTAACACACACAGCACTTAAACTTGCTTTCTTTATAAATAAAGGAAAGTTTGTTAAATAAAGGACAGATTCAAATGACAGCAAACAAATGCTGGAAACAAAAAGTTACATATAAAACAGAAGCATAACACACATTCCAGAGCTTAAGCTGAACAAAATGCCCTCTTGTCTAATAAAGTATTGCTACCCCAAAGTCTCTCACATGGTTTTCTACCAGGATGTCTGAAACCCTCCTTTCATGAGGCCAAGCTTGCTCTCGATGAAGGACGGCAGCTTCGCTCTCGATGAAGGATGCCAACGTATCTTTTTGCACCCTAGAGACATTAGATCAGTCCTTTGTTCTTCACCTGTAAAACAAGTTCCTCCCCCCACACCTGCAGTGTATCTATTCCTGTTAATTTTCTTTGACATCCCCACAACCTCTTCATTAGCATTTGACTAGGTGTCCTAATAGGCTTCTATGGAAAGACACACAATGGTCAGCTAGGGATATCAGTGTCTCCCTCCTCCCATCTGGTGAAATTGATCTCAGGGACACTACCACTGGCTGACCTGCCTTTAACTACAAGCCGTAAAAACATTGTGTGTGTGTGTGTGTGTGTGTGTGAGATCTCTCTCTCTCTCTCTCTCTCACACACACACACATTCTATACATTATCCACATATATATTCATAAAAGATTATGACAACTAGTGTGACACCAGCTTAATCAGTGATAACCTTACATGACATTCTTTGGTGAATTAGAAAGTAAATACCAGACCCAGGGAATCTCTGTAATTATTTTGTTCCTCTTAACCTCTTCTAGTTGGCATCAAGAGGTCATTGGGTCAGAGAAGCATAATGAGAAATGCCTCCAATCTAGCTCTCTGCACTTTTGGGGTATCAACAGACAAAACATCTCTACCATGCTCATCTATGAAGTAAACAGTTCTGTGTGAAGTTGTGTGTTATTTACTGCCCTTCATTTGTGTGTGCTGTTGAATAGCTTACAAAGGTTACATAGAGTAGGAGCAATCTGAATTTTTTTTAGATCATTGTTGATAGTTTTTATTAACCAGCTTGTCCCTCCCTGCATATTTACTGTATTTCACACACACATTTTATATATATATATATATATATATATATATATATATATATATAATGGTGAAAATGGTTGTGCAGCAGTGCCATAACTGTAACCAATTTCATACAGTTAATAACTAATTCTGAGTGAATCAGAACTAGTGATACAGCCCATTAAGTTTCTAACTATAGATATAATTTTCTTTAATATATCTAGATACAGCTTATATTTTTCATTATAGTAAACCTGAACAGGACTCCGAGCGTTGAGTGACACAAAGGAATACAGACTTCACGCATATGCACAATTCTTAAAGCAGGAGGTGGTGGTCTAGAAAATCTGATCTCTCTCTTCATTTCTGGTCTCTCTCAGACATCCTTTGCTTTTAAATTTGCAGTATTGTTAAACTTGTAACATGCAACTCGGGTAGATACATTATAGAAATCTCAGGGTAAAATCAGAACTTCACAGCAGTTTGAACAAAATAAACCTGGAACCTGGCTATTTTAGCTAATGTATATGATACTCTAGTTAACAAAATGATATTGAATTGGATAAGCATTACAACTATTTGTAATATAACAGTTTCTCATAGCAGCCAGATTAAAAAAATAAATCAATACAAATACAGTCTCTCTTCTGTTACACATCTTATAAATGTTTATTTTGTCTATATTTTCATAGATGCCACTCTCCTGTTTATTTGATAAAAGTTTTATAGACAATAAATTATAAATCACGTTTATGTATAATTTAGCCTTTTAAATATATATTTTATTTTTTAGCTTTTTAAATGGGAATCTATTTTAGCTTTCTATTTTTAAGGGATTCAATACTTTAAGAAAGTCATAAATAAAGTATTCTTCAAGCTAGATTTGCATTTTTATAGTGTCTGCTGTATAACAGTATATACTTTGTTTTTCTAGTGCACACTTTCAAGCCAACAGGATTCCCTTAAGAGTAAACCTTAAAAGAAAAAAAATTACTTGGGCCTTATAAAACAGACTTTTCATTATCTCCCAACAAACTTGACACTTCTGTGACATACTTGTTCATTATCCACATGTCAGAAAATTATAATGTTTTGTAGTTACACATATCCATAAAAACAGATGTTGCAAAATATTTTCTGAATTACAGTCATAAAAAAAAAATCACTATTTTGGTTCATAGAAGTGGTAAACGTAACAGGGAAAAATTCAATGGGATAGATATAAATTAGATGACCTAATAGTTTAATTTCACCTCCAAGGTTTAAGGGTCAAATTCCATTTTAATTATGTTGGTCTAAATCTGAGGATTTTTCATGGTTACTCTGGATTTACACAGATATATTTAAGATCAGAATCTCTCCTGCTGGGTGTATGAATCTTTCCCTCTTCTGGTTCATGCCACCTGCATTTTCAGTTGAAATACAACCAAAATACTCAAAGTTTAATGTAACAGAACCCATCAAGGTTTGCCTAATTTGAGGCAAAAAGCATTCTACACATCTGAGAGTCATCCCTGGTAGCCTGGGTGCAGAACCACTCAGAATATCAGAGTTGGAAGGGACCTCATGAAGGTTGGAAGGTCATCTAGTCCAGGGATCTCCAAACTTTACGAGACGAGGGCCATATTAGATTTTTGAAGGGGCCGAAGTGACTGTGAAAAATAATATATATATGCTATACATGCAAAAGATATGCAAATCGTAAACAAATAACACTACTCTACTGTGTCAGCTCCCACGTGCAAGCTGCTGCCGGCGGCCGCTACCCCTGCCCGCTCAGCTGCAGCAACCTTTCCTGTTTGCTTCTCCCTTGTTGATTGGGGGGCCAGACAAATTGAAGCCATGGGCCAGATACTGCTCTCGGGCCATAGTCTGGTGACCGCTGATCTAGTCCAACCCCCTGCTCAGGGCAGGATCAGTCCCCAACTAAATCATCCCAACCAGCATGCAAACACTCCTCAAACAGAGCCACCTCCATTGGCTTGGGCATATGTGCCGAATGAATGATGGGCTCATCCGAAAGGACATATTCGACAAATTGGCATCTGGGAAAAGGACAACCAAAAAGTCTGACCTTAAAAACCTCTAAGGAAGGAGATTCCACCACCTCCCTAGGTAACCCATTCCCATGCTTCATCACTCTCCTAGTAAAAAAGTTTTTCCTAATATTTAACCTAAACCTCCTCCACTGCAACATGAGACCATTATTCCTTGTTCTGTCATCTGGTACCACTGAAAATAATCTAGATACATTCTCTTTGGAACCCCCTTTCAGGTTGTTGAAAACAGCTATCAAATCCCCACCTCATTCTTCTCTTCTGCAGACTAAATTTTCCATGGACACTGCTTCCCCCTCATCCACAGAGGGAGTCATCTTTGCTTCATTTTCACCTACTGTGCTTTTAATAAGATCAAGAAGGCTTCTATGTAGTGAAAAATGCCCATTCAGGAGTAACCAGAAGCCAAATGTGGTCCACAGCAAATGTTCACCCCAGCATCCCTGGCCACCCCACCTGAGTCCATCTGTCTCAGACACCCTGGTTTCTTATCAGTGGAAGCCTCTTGATCCAGTATCCCCCCTGTGGAGTCAGGCCTCTTACCATCACCTGGGGAAGGATTTCTTCTCTGGGTCCAAAGGTCCCTGATGAGGTCAAATCACTGCAATTCCACTCCGGGGTGACACATAGGTCCTCTGTGATCTGGAGCTACTTCAGCTGCCTATTAAGGGCCTTCTGCTGGGACTAGGTCTCCCCAGGACTTGACTCTCTGTGATTCTGAACTTCTTCCTATTTGGAGCACCTTTCTGTGACCCTAAGTGTATCCCAGTTCCAGAGATCAAGAGGTTCCCTGGGATCAGGTATTGAGTTTCAGTTGGTCTGACCAGTTCAGCATACCCCAACTCATTATGGTTATAATCTAAAAAGTGGCCTGTAAGATATAATCATAAAACTAATAACCCATCATTAATATTCTTGTGTGATGTGTGCTCACAGTGTGTATTAAGAGTTATGGATATATGCTGAAAGATGACTAAAATGTGATAAAAACAGGCATGTCAGGGGGAGTTGTCAAACAGTGCCACCCTACACAAAGGAATGTTTTGCCTTTCTGAACAGCCTGGTAATCAGGCAGAGACAAGGAAAGTCTATTTACATAAGGGGTAAACAAAACTAGCAAATGGAGGAGACGACAGCCTTGTATCTCTCCTGAAGAGAGAGAAGCTTTATCTAGGTTCCACTTTTCAAAAAATGTATCACAAAGTTTTATTGAGTTTTATAAAGTTTTATAAAGACTGGAGGGCTGACCCTCCAGTGCTAAGCAATTAAATCTAATTATGGTAATCTATTCTACTGTATTATAAAAGTTTATTGTGTTGAGTGTTTTATGAAAGCCTATGACATGCTGGCGATAATACATATATTTTTGTGATATTAAACTCTCTTAGGAATTTTGAGTACTCATTGATATTAGGCTTCACAGTGTGTCCAAACAAGGGGAGAAACAGGTCTCTCCAGACAGAAGGGAATGTCCTTTTACCTGTCTCATGTAAATGAAGCATGGTGGAATCAAAACAATAGAAGCTCTGTTTGCATACAGGGAGAGAAACAGCATGACATGATCTTGCCTCTGAAAGCAAGGTCATTGAATTTTGGAAGATATAAGCAAGGACAGAAGCCATCTTTGACATCCATCACTAAAATGCAACAGAAATCCAACAGAGCTCTTGCAAGCTGAGAAAGATGGGTCCTTCAACCCTGGTAGGTATAGGTTGGGGAGTGGGAGAGGACAAGGGTTGAAGTCTCTGGGAATATAATGTAGGTGAGAAATCTGTCTAGGCAAAGATCTTTCACCTAAGATGACAAGGGAAGCAGAAGTACATAAGAATAGTGGATATTCCATATTGGATCAGACCTTTGGTCCACCTAGCCCAGTATCTTGGCCAGTGTAAGATACTTCAGAGGGAATGAACAGAAAAGGGCAATTTATCATGTGATCCATCCCTCATCATCCAGTCCCAGCATCTGGCAGTTGAGTTTTATGGACACCCAGAACATTGGGTTGCATCCCTGACCACAATGGCTAATAGCCATTGATGGACCTATCCCTCATAAACTTATCTCATTCTTTTTGAAGCCAGCATCTTGTACTTCAGTGGAAAGTCTTGAACATAATCTGGCAAGGTACAAGCTAAGTTTTACAGGTCTGCCTTCACTTTTATTTTCTTGTAACAATCTCTACTTTTATTTATTTTTGGCATCACTTCATCTATTTTCTATTAATAAATGTTTTATTTTTACTATACACCAACTCAATGCTGTGTTTGAAGGGGAGGGTCTATTTGCCCCCCATTTAAGTTAAAAGACAAAAGTTAATCATGTCTTATTAAAGGAACAAACTGTATTATGTCTGTGAACTGTCCAAGAGAGCTGGATGTTGCAGAGCCTGCAGTTTTGAGGAAATTTGGGATTGGGAGTATGCTAGGATCACCTTGCTGGTTGTAACCTAGCCTGGTGGAAGCCAGAGTGGGGTTGCTGACAGGCTGCTGGGGTCAGAACTATTGAACCAGAGCGCACAGGCACCCAGGGTAGGATCTGCACATGTGTAGGCTGGCTATGAGCATCCCAGGCTGGGAGCTACAGTATCAAAGCACTGTGAGGTACTTAGGGTTGCAGAGCAAGTGCTGACACAACCCCGCACTGATCTGGATTGCACCGGAAACACCTTCCACGGTTCCCTTTCCTGATAATCTCCCTAACCAGCTCTGAAGAAAGCCCTTTGCAGTTTCCTGTCTGCTTGAACCTCCTGACTGATTCCTCAAACCTTTATTAGACCCAGCTGTTCCTTAGCTAGTCAGCTGCCACCCAGCCACTGAGGCAATTAACTAATCTCAGGTGAATCTGGGTAGGTTCATTCTCATTAGCAGAGCCTGTAACAGGTAGGCTGAGTGCCAAACCAATCAGAGGGTCAGCTATCATGTCACAGTTTGAAATTCAGTTGAAGTTCACACAAGATACAGGCCGAGGCTTACTCAAAGTTCAGCCTTGGTTTGACCAGAGGTGTGAACCTTTTGGTAAAGCTGGTCTGAATCTTGGGTTTGTAAGTAAGACAAGCAGCTGCTTTTGTGTTGAAGTTGGAAAGTTTTGCACAGCAAAGACTGCATATTCTATAAGTGATGCCAAATTAGAACAATACTTACCTATTAATATGGATTCACAGCCAAACAAGAAAATAATTTACCATCACCAACTGCACTAAAAAGGCATCCTTTGTGCTGAACATTTCACAGTCCATTTCATGCTTTGAGGAAGGTACCCTGTTTCAAGGAATTGGATACCATATGATACACTGACAGATATAGATCCTTTATGATCTTGGGTCTATAATGAGAGTATGGAACATATTCTAGAGGACATTTCAAATCCCTTATGCCCATCAAGAGTCCCACTGAATTACAGGGCTTTCCAGAGGTGGAAAGGTTTGCTCTATATGCAATTCATTGCAGGACTGGGGTCTCTATTTTTGCTGTAAGGGAAAGAATGGGTCAATTTTGGAAAATAAAAATATGCTTTAAAATCCATTATTTCTTGCAGGAAAACTCACACTTGTTCCTTTAACCACAGTTAAAATAACCCATGTTTTCCCGTATTTGTTAGCTGAAGCATCAAATGACTAACATAATCTATTTTGATGAGTCACTGCACAATGTGCAAGCTGGTGAATATGAAAACATTTCAGAACTAACATTACAATTTACAGTCACTGGAGCAAGTGTTTTGCAGCTAATTAATGTGGTGGGTACCAAAAGCCACACACTAAAAACCTCTTTGCAGTCCACAGGAACTGTATCTGCATCTTTCAAATACCCCCACATCTGCCAAAATTATTTGGCACATATTTACTGTATGCATACATGGGAAGAATTCAAAATGAGCTTTGAGTAAAATCACAGAGCTGCTTAGGAGCACTCATGTGCCATGAAGTCCCCCAAATAGTACCACTGACTTGGCAGGTAAAGCTATGTTTGTATGTCACTGCAAGGAGCAGCTTTGGGAAAACAGACCTGACCACTTGTGAGGTTTCTAGTTGGACAGCAGGAGTTCTTGGGTCTAGACCCTAATCAACTTACCTCACACTGATTTCCTCTCCCTGTTTGTGGTTCAGGAACCTGTTATCTCCTTTACATCCCACCACTGTCCCATGTACTGATTTTACTTGCAGTATATTTTTATTCTTCGGTTTCTTTCAATGTGAAGGATATTCTCTGTTGAGAGCACAGCTCTCAGGAACTGTAACCGAGTCTAACTCACTGACCTCTCCCGGCTGTCAGAGCTAAGGGTTATCCTTCTCTACACCCTCTCCCCACTCCAGCACACACGCACTGAGCATGAAACAAAATATCTCACAGAGGACGCAGACTTTTAAAGAGACAAGTAAATGGGAAAAGCATTAACTCATCATCAAATTATCCAGACTCCTCAGGATATTCCTAAAATGCATGAGGTCATCCCGCCAGTGAAGAGGCTGTGGCTTGCACATCAAGCAATTAGGGCAGCTATAGAAGTTCCCTTTTCCAACTTGTCACCTGGAAGAGCAAATGACTCCCTTTATTTTCCAGACCAGACAGGAGGAAAATAGCACGCGCCATTGCTGACTGAACTACAAAATCAAAATTGACAAATCCTGGAGGAGGAAGTTCCTATTATAAAGCCAGGCACGGCTGTTAATGCTACCTTCACTTCCCCAGCTCCTACCTGCTGCTGCTGCTGCTGCTCAACAGCCCCTGAGGTCCAAGTGACATTACTCTGGATTCCCCGACAAGCCAAGAAAGGGAAAGATAATTGTCATGAAAACATGAAAAAAAGCTGACACAGAAGATCAGCAGCCATTGCAGCTTGCGCTGTGCTGAAGGAGCAGAGAAAGTGTATCCTGATAAAGCTCAGCACGGTACATGAGAATAGCAGCAACTGCAGTGTTTCTCTCTACAACTAGATTTAAGAAAGAGATATTGTACATGGCAGAAAAATAACACTAAGGCTGAACAACAAGAAGCCAAGTCTAACTGTGGACCCCACTGTTTTTTTTAAATCACCAAATTAAACTATTAAATTAGAAATTAAAATTTCTTTTAAGGAAAGAGCTAATGTCTTGATGTATACGTGCACATTAATCCTTCATTCTCATTGAATGGGGCCATGGGAAAGGAAGTATTTTGGGAAGCAGCAGCAACAGAAGTCTAAAATAATATTTATTCTGAAATTAATTTGCTTTACGTAGGTAGACTTAAAACTAAAAATCCAAGCTAGCCCTGTAACGATAACTTACACTATATCATTGTGAAAGAGGAATAAGAAAGGCACATCAGTGAGAGTTAAGGATGGCATGTCAGACTTCTTTTAGCTCTCTAGGTTTCAAGGCAGACCTTAAGCATTAATATTCAGGCTGTATGAGCGCTGCAGAATTCGCTTTGAGATGAGTTCAGAAACTTAACCCTGCAAATTCAGGGCCGAATGCTGAATTAATTTGGGGTAACTCTGTTGACTTTAATGGCCCTACGCCAATGTACACCTAGGCCTCAATTTTCAGGGGTTCAAACTGAATTAAGTCTTTCAGATATAGTAATTTAGAAGTTCAGATTTTACAAATCTCAAAGTATTTTGAAATGTGGCAAGTATCAGATGTAAACTGGAAAAGGAAGGCACCTGTTAGACAAGAATGTAGTCCCAAATTCAGCAACACCTTTCAACGTGTGCTTAATTTTAAGCATATGTTTCAATCCCATTGATTTCAGTGAGATAGAAGCGTATGCTTAGGTTTTACTCAACTGTCATGGGGTTACTCCTGTGCTTCAAGTTACTCATGTGCTTTGCTGAATGAGGCCCACACAACCCCTGTCTTTGAGTGCAAGCGTTATTCCCTAATATATATTCCCAATTTTCTCTCTAGTCTATTTTGAAATTATGGAAGTGCTGAGGCTTCTACCTCGTTGCTTGGGAGAACATTTTGAAATCTAATAGACCTCACTGCTTGGAATGACTGCGCCACAACTAAGATGGGGCAGAGTTTGGGTCTTACTTGGAAATAAAAGGTCTGCTTCATTGGGAGGGAGGGGAAGGAGGAGGTCAGAAACTGCTGTAAAATAGTGCTCGGTGGTCAGTTTTGCAGCAATGACTCACCCACTCCCCTCCAGGAAATCACAGAATATCAGGGTCGGAAGGGACCTCAGGAGGTCATCTAGTCCAACTCCCTGCTCAAAGCAGGACCAATCCCCAACTAAATCATCCCAGCAGGAATGTGACGTCCAAAGGTCATAAAAGTACGAAACCTGGGTGGGGCAAATCTCTGTTTCACGCAACAAGGAAGCCACTCTGAATGGAACAAAGAGACTTGCTCCACCCATGTTTCGTACTTTTATGCCCTTTTGCTATCACATGCCTGGAGGGGGGCGGGTGAGTCAATGCTGCAAAGCTGACCACCGAGCACCCTTTTTTATGGCAATTTCTGATCTCCCTCCTCTCCTTCGGCCCCCAAAGCAGAGCTGTGCTTCCGAGGTAAGCCCCAGACAAACTCTGCCCCACCTTAGTTGTGGTGCAGTCACATGCATACATTAAAGTCCTATGGAGCTATACCCCACCCCCTGAACTAAGACATTGTATTATTTAACTAAGATAAAACACTACATTTTAACCCCTTTTCTTTTTGTTGATCTCACTAATGTATTTATTATAAATTCTCCTGGGATTAAAAAAAAACAACAAAACTTGAAATTTTGTAGTATTTCATTCAACTTATTAAATAAAGTCCTGAGAGCCCATATTTCTCCTCTCCCTATCCCAGATATATAATTCTGAGGCTAGGTTTCTTGGATAGGTGACATGCCAAAGACAGGGGATGGTGTGTGTATACATATATATAATTACATGATTCATTTCTGGTGTAGCTGATTTATTCCTAGGCTTTTTATTCGTAGGCTTATTATAATAAATTAAGAGGATTACTCTTTTAGTAGAACATTAATTTCTATTGGCCAAATTATGAAATCCTTACTCAGTGGGAGTTTTGCCTTGGTGAGACTTGAAGGGTTCACGCTGTATGAAATTAAAATGAAAAGGCTTTTATTTAAAACAATAAAGAATAAAATAAAAGTAATTGCACAGAACAATGAAGATTTTAGTTCTCCCATTTTTTTCCTGGCTAGCAAAGTGAGCATTGATCAGCAAACATGAAAAGCAGTCATGGGTGAAATCCAAAAATTTTGACGTAGCATGAGTAAACAGCAAGGAATGAGAAAGCTTATCAGAACTCTTTGGTGCTTCCTTCTAAAGTCTACTTGCAACAGACTCCTTTTTCGGCCAAAGTTCCACCATTTCTTGGCTCTTTCTATCTTCCACCTACCAAAACAGTCTCCCTTTTTATGACCAAATGGCTCCTCTTCACTTGAGGAGAGTGATGCTTTCTGCTCCGGGTACGTCTACAGCACCCGTTGGATCAGCAGGTAGCGATTGAGCCAGCAGGTAGGGAGAGGGTCAATTTATCGCATCTAGTCCCGATAAATCGACCTCCGAGCACGTTCCCGTCGACTCCTGTACTCGACCGCCGTGAGAGGTGCAGGCAAAGTCAATGGGGGAGTGGCAGCAGTCGACTCACCACAGTGAAGACACTGCGGTGAGTGGATCTGAGTACGTCGATTTCAACTACGTGATTCACGTAGCTGAAGTTGCGTAACTTAGATTGATTCCCCCACCCCCAACCCCAGTGTCGACCCAGGCTAACTTTGGGAAGAAGCTTTTTGGACTGCGTCTGGAGTCCTCTTTCTGACATCAGCTCTGGTCTGGAAAAGTCAAGCCAGGCCTCCTCTACTGGTTGTAGTTCCTTTTCAGGTGGAGGCTGGGCTGCTTTTCCACCTGCAGCTGGTCTCAGCATCTTCACTATCAAAATTAAATTGTGTGTGCTACAGAAATGCAAGGTGTTAATGAAGCAACAGTCAGGGGCTTCGAGAGTAATGTGCATAGGTGTAGGGATGAAGCAGCAGTGACCACACTGAAATTACTCCACTTCCTTTCCTATGCCAGGAGTCAATTTTGGGATGGGGTGTGGGGTTGGATGTCAATTTCAATTGTTATGACAGGACAAATAAGATGGAGTAAAGTGGATATATCCACTTATTCCCTTAATACAGTTGCAAAGACAGGGTGGTGGGAGAGGTCATTTCTTTCTATCATTGCTTTATTTGCCAAGAGGCTACTATTGCAGAAAGATACTGAACTCCTAATATATTTTGTAATATTTTATTACTTTTATATAAATTAAACAATTTATTTTCTATTTTTTCCAACTGATATTCACATAAGCTACTTGAATGTCTTACTATATTAAAAAACCCCTCACAAAACAAACAGGAAAGCTCCTGGTAATCATAATTAAACATTTTAATTTCTTTCAGAATTCCCTGAGTGTGCCTTTGATGACCAGTAATACAAGGTTTTTCCATTTTCATTTACTGTAAACGAATCCAATATTTTCTTTGACAGAATGGTAGTTGTTCTCACTGGGAACAATTGATTGCTTAAATATGTTTAAAGGAAACTATTAAAGGAAAATAGCAATGAACTCTTTTTTTAAAATCAACACCTCTATCTTACAGTGGCATATTAACATTCATAGCAACTCTGCATAGAGAAACCAACAAGCACAATGAATTTTGGCCTGTATTCCTACAACATTCCCAAGCCCTTTGATCTTGATGTAACAAAAACCAGAGAACTTAACACAATACTGAATGAGATTTTCCCTTGTCTACATCAACCCAGTTGCTGACTTTTCCTATCGAAAACAGCCCCAGAGAGGTGGGACAAGGGAAGTGATCAAGAGTACCAAATGCAGCAAAGAAGCTTGTTAGAGTGAGTATAGATGCTATTCCCTTGTCTCAGAGTAGAAGGAAGTAATCCACACATTTTTGTGTCTGCACCACTTTCTGGTCTGGAGCCTGACTGAGGAAGATCCAGGATTCTGGCAGTTGACAGGTGGCACTGAGGAAAGTATTGCTAGCTTTGTAATTATAAAACAGTATACTTAAATCAAGTGGCAGAGAGTTTATTGTGTCATTTACCTTTCTGATCTGGAATGCATTGAGCTTAAAAGAGGAGAGGGATAGATTTCAGTTCATATTTCTTACCCAATCACATGTCCATTCCTCCCCCGCCCCGCCCCCCGCCATTTAATAACTTCTTTCTGAAGGTTTTCCATGTGATTTTAGTGCTCCTGAAAGGGGTCAAAAGAACAGGCCAGGAGACAGAAGCTCTCTGTCCACAAAACAGATACAACATTGGGCAGTAAGCGTGCCAGCTGAGCTTCCCCATATTGCTATGTTAGCATGGCTCAGCCCTCCCCTGGAAGTACAACAATGCCCTTAGGTAAAACAGAGACAGATTAAGGAGAGTTCAGTCCCCATGCCTATGCAAGCCACTGCTGTGAGGAAGACAACAAGAATGCCACTTTATGGTGGTGATTTTGAGATTCATAGCTGTAAAGGCCAGAGAGACCATTGTCATCATCTAGTCTGACTTTGTGTTTAACACATGGTATAAAATTTCATTCACTAATTCTTGCAGTGGAAGGTATTATGCTTCACTGTCACATAATGGAAAACTATCAAACCCAGTAACAAAAAGATGGAATACAAGCTGTCAGGAATAGTATCCCTGATGATGCCACAGCACAAGTGGTTGCTAAACTCTGTGACTTTATCCTCACACACAATTATTTCAAATTTGGTGACAATATATACCTCCAGACCAGTGGCACCGCTATGGGCACCCACATGGCCCCACAGTATGCCAACATCTTTATGGCTGACCTGGAACAATGCTTCCTCAGCTCTCGTTCACTCACGCCCCTCCTCTGTCTATGCTACACTGATGACATCTTCATCATCTGGACCCATGGGAAAGAAACTCTAGAAGAATTCCACCATGATTTCAACAGCTTCCACCCCACCATCCGCCTCAGCCTGGACCAATCTACACGGGAGGTCCACTTCCTGGACACCACGGTGCAAATTAATGACGGCCACATTAACACCACCCTCTACCGAAAACCTACCGACAGCTATGCCTACCTTCATGCCACCAGCTTCCATCCCGGGCACACCACACGATCCATTGTCTATAGCCAAGCACTGAGGTACAATCGTATTTGCTCCAACCCCTCAGACAGAGACCAACACCTACAAGATCTCCACCAAGCTTTCTCAAAACTACAATACCTGCACAAGGAAATAAGGACACAGATCAACAGAGCCAGACGTGTACTCAGAAGCCTGCTGCTGCAAGACAAGCCCAAGAAAGAAAACAACAGAACACCACTGGTCATCACCTACAGTTCTCAGTTAAAGCCTCTCCAACGCATCGTCAGGGATCTACAACCCATCCTGGACAACAATCCCTCACTTTCACAGGCCTTGGGAGGCAGACCAGTCCTGGCCTACAGACAACCTGCCAACCTCAAGCATATTCACACCAGCAACAGCACACTGCACCATAACTCCTCTAACTCAGGAACCAATCCATGCAACAAACCTCGATGCCAACTCTGCCCACACATCGACACCAGCAACACCATCACAGGACCACACCAGATCAGCCACACCATTACTGGTTCATTCACCTGCACATCTACCAATGTAATATATGCCATTATGTGCCAGCAATGTCCCTCTGCTAAGTACATCGGCCAAACTGGACAGTCCCTACGAAAAAGGATAAATGGACACAAATCAGATATCAGGAATGGCAATATACAAAAACCTGTAGGAGAGCACTTCAACCTCGCTAGACACACTATAGAAGATTTAAAGGTCAGCATTTTGCAGCAAAAAAACTTCAAGTCCAGACTACAAAGAGAGACTGCAGAGCTGCAATTCATTTGCAGATTTGATACTATCAGTCAAAGATTGAACAAAGATTACGAATGGCTAGCTAACTACAAAAGCAGCTTCTCTTCTCTCGCTATTCACACCTCCAATTCAGCTGCTAGAGGAACATCTCACCCTCCCTGATTAGAGATAACAAGCTGGTTCAGCCTCATTGGACTAACCCTGTTATCTCCCACCTGGTTCTTGCCTACCTATTTATACCTGCCCCTAGATACTTCCACTGCATGCATCTGACGAAGTGGGTACTAGCCCATGAAAGCTTATGCTCTAAAACTTTAGTTAATCTTTAAGGTGCCACAGGACTCTGTCACTTCAGTAACTTGTGAGTGACTGTTATCAAACTTTTTCTATTGGAAGTTGGAATCACAGCACATAAGAGGTTGAAAGCTACTAAATTAAAGCATATCTTTTAGAAAGATATTCAATCTCAATTTAAAGGCTCCAAGTGATGGAACATTTTCCATATGCCTTAGTAATCTGTTCCAATGGTTAATTACCCTCACTGTTAAGACGTTGCATCTCATTTCCAATTTGAATTTTTCTAATTTCAGTTTTTAGCCTGTGGATCTTGTTATGCCTTTGTTTGATCAATGGAGGGGCCTCTAATGTCAGATAGGTGAATTCATAGCCCTAGAGAATAGTAGTAAGTCTTCCAACCTCATTTTATATATTGTACCACTCTTTTAGTGATTTAACAATTTCTGATCATTATTAGCATGGTCTGTACTTGAAACAGTGTCCTGGTGTTGAAAAGTTACATATGGGAATATCAGTCCCATAAGCCATTCAATGATACTTTATATATATAGAATTTTCTTATTTTTTCAGTACAAGAGAATCAAAGTTCACAATGTATTTCATGTACATTTTAGGATTTTCTTTCATGATACATTTGTGTTTTGAAGCAAATAGAGTATGAATTTCCATTGATTAAATTTAAGGTTCCTACCATTTTGAAAGATTCTACCATCTTTAGAGATATTAGACCTAACATGGGGAACACTTATAGAATTGGTAACATCTCTCAACCCAGGAAACAATTTTAAGTGCTCTCATTGCATGGCACTATCATTCCCCAATTATTGTATCTGTGGGTGGCTAGACACACAACATCCTCCATCTCCAAAGGAGGCTGTGTATATTAATCTTGTGTTAGAACCCAAGTGTTTGCTCACACCGTGATGAAAAAGATTTGTGCCACTGAGTCTCAAAGCCTGAGTCAACTGACTTGGATTTGTGGGGCTCAGGCTGCAGGGCTATAACATTATAATGTTAAGTTCGGGCTTGTTCTGGAATCAAGCCCCAAATGTCAACTCTGCAATTGTATAGCCCACTTACTGGACCCAGCTGCAGCCATGACACAGTCTTTTATTGCACTGAAGACATACCCTTAGGATACAAGCCTACATTCAACTTCAGTGGGGGAAGAGAGAGGCTGCTTGACACCTCCAGGCATAGAAGGCCAGATCTAAAGTCCATTCAAGTCAGTAGGAGTCCTTCCATTGACTGTAAGGGTATCTCTAAACAGCAACTAGACACCAGTGGCTGGCCTGTGTCAGCCAACTCAGGCTCGTGAGGCTCACTCAGGCTGTTTCATTGCAGTGTAGATTTCCAGGTTTGGGCTGGAATCAGGCTTTAGGAACCTTAAAGATGGTAGGGTTCCAGAACTCTGGCTTCAGCCTGGGCCCAGTAGTGTACACAGCAATGAAACAGCCCCACAGCCCAAACCTTCAAGCCTCATTTGGCTGGCATGGGCCAGACACTGGTGTCTAGTTGCTGTGTAGAAATATCCTGACAGGCTCTGGGGATTAGGCCCAAGGGCCCTTAGTATGCACACGGCAAAATGTGTATAATAGGATGGAGTAAATATTTAAATAGTGGACAAAAAGATGCTATAAATGGAAACAATCTACCTTCTGGAACGGTTGGGATGGGAAGGAGCAGAAAAAAAAACCCAAGTGTTCTGATGCCTGTGCTGTCTTGGATTCAAAAAAAGAAAGGGAAGCAAGGAATTGGATTTTGTAGCTTAGCTAAATTAAAATATTTTAAGTTAATATGCAGTATTACACTGAATCATACCACAAACTAACAAATGAAACACAAATGTGAGTAAACTGCACACAGGACATACTGCAGGACAAATTATGTCTCCTATACAGATTAAATCAATTTCATGCACAATTTATTAGTGCTGTCACGGATGGCCTGTTCTAGGACAGAACCTCGGTGAATTGAGTTGTTTACCTAGAGCACTACCAGTAAAAAGGAATTACAATAGCAAACTGGATTTGTCTGATGGAAAACAAAAAGTGGGATGAGGATAGCATTTGTAGCCTGCAAACTGCTGATTAGCCTACTGCAAATAAGAAGATTGATGATGATTTCCAAATACCTGTTAAGTTAAGTCATAGGGTTTCAGATGTGGTTGGTTTGTTTATCAAGCTTAATCTTTAAACACAATTGCCTATCATATTCAGGATATATTTAGCATGTAGTTGCACTAATTTATTTTATTCTAATATATATGAAGTGCAGAGCAAAAACATATTCCTGCATAAAGTAGGTTTCAAAAAAAAAAAAATTATGCGACTGAGACATATACTTTCAAGTTGCCTTGAAGCACAAACAGTTAGTTGTATAAACAGTTTAACTGTACTGGAAAGACCCAACTCTCCAAATATTACATACAGGACTGGTTTTAATTCTGGTTTATGTCACAGGTGAAATAAATAGGGACTGGAATAATGCCAAAAAAATTATCTATATCACAGTCCCCATCCTGTCCCAAAATTAGGCGTAGTTGGCAGTCTTTCTACTCCAGAGGGCCTACTAATGACATAGTGTGGGTATTGTAGTGCATGTCAGCACTGAAATAAATTTGGTACAGATGTTAGGGTAAATTTTAAAGTAACTGCTATGCTAGTAGCCATATGCTGTAAAAATTATAATAAAGTTGTACTAATCTTTTATTGATGCTAACAACTATGGAAAAAGTGTAAGAGTCTAGTCCAAAGCCCACTGAAGTCAATGAAGATGGTCCTATTGCCCTCAGTAGCAAGAAAAGTTTCAGGGCCTTGAGGATGTTTCATTTGGAAGTAGAAATTACTAGAGAATCTGGTATTTTCCTTGATGCAATCTTGTTTATGTACAAGGAACGTACAAAGTCCTACTCCTCCAAACAGTAGGAGCTAAGAACAAAAGGAGCAGTTTCCAGCTTACAGTCCCTAGCCAACAAACCAAAATCTCTCTCTCGCTTTTGCCAGCATCACACTGAGATCACAAGCAACAGCTTGGCTTTCTTGCTTTTTGCCCATCTTTGTTTTTGTCTGTTCAGTTTATGTGCTCTCGGTCATCCTTCCCGTCATTCCCCATGCCCCCAAAGAAAAAAAACTCATCCAGAAGTTTCAGGATGGGTTCACACACCTCTCTTTTCTTAGAGGACGACCTATGTTTACACTTATGTTAACTGAAGGATGATAAGGTTACCTATGTTTAGTTACGTTAATTGAATGACAAGGTAACTGGTCTGGTGGATAGAGAGAATGTGGTGGACGTAATATACCTCCACTTTAACAAGGCTTTTCAATCTCAAAAGTAAGCTGCAGAAGTGTAGGCTACATAATTGGTTAAACAACTGAAAAAAAAAGTGTAACTTAATGGAGTAATGCCAAATTGGAAGGAATACACAGGTGGGATTCTGCAGGGATCTGTTCTGGGTCCAGCGCTGACATCTTTATTAATGACTTGGATGTAAGTATAGAGAGCATACTGATAAAACTTGAAGATGACACAAAACTATATAGGTGAGAGGTTGCCAACACTTTCGAGGATAGGGCTAAAATTCCAAGGGATCTTGATTATGTGGAGAACTGGGCTATAAACAAAATGAAATTCAACCAAGACAAATGTCAGGTGCTACACTTATGCTGAGACTGTGATCCACATTAATCAGAAATGAGATGCTTTCGCAATAAAAGCGAATGAAACTTTGGGCTGCATTAATAGAAGCATAGCGTGCAAGTCATGGGAGGGGATAGTACTGCTTTACTCGGTACTGGTTGTACTGGGGAGTGGGGGATGTCAGCAAACCAGTAAAGTGCTTGAAACCACTATGGCTTATTGCTAAAAGCAGCCAAGACAGCAGGCTGTAAATAGGCCATGTCACAGCCTCAGCTTGACTCAGGAAGGAGAGGAGGGGGTTTTGGGTGCCACGGAAAGGGCAACTTGACCCCACTCCTTCCTGATAAGAATTGTGTTGAAGTTGCTGATACATGCATTTTAGAAGAGCAGGGTGTGCCCCAGGAATGTCTATTGGGGCCTCAAGGCTGCAAACTCTGCAATAACCTACACCAGGTTAATTAATAATCAGAAAGAACCACCTGGACCATTGAAACTGTTTACTTAACGAGTTTTCTTTAAGGGATATGTCATTCTATTACTAATGTATAATTGGCGGGGGGACGTTTGAGGTACTTGGACTTTTCTGGTCTCTCCCTCTGGATACACCTTGCAGTCTCCAGGGAGCGGAATGGGCAGCCACTTTGCCACTCGAGAGCCACATTCAGTGTTGGTAATGATCATCAAGGGTTGGGGGTGTTGCAGACATGTATAAGTGCTCGGGACTAAGTAAAGTTTAGCTTTAAGTGAAAGCACTCCTGTGTTGTCCTGTTTGTGCAAGCCATCTATCGGTCAGATAGCCATGTCTCCCCTGATTTATTTCCAGACACTACCTCACACAGAGTAAAAGTTACCAAGAGCTTTGGGTTGAAAGAACCTCGGGTAACATTGGTTAGGCCTCAGCTGGAGTACTGTGTCCAGTTTTGGTCACCAATGTATAGAAAAGTTGTAGAAAAACTGGAAAGGATCCAGAGGAGAGCGACAAAGATGATCAAAGGGGTGGAATGCAAATCATATGAGCAAAGGCGGAAGAAACTGGGTAGGTTTAATTTGGAAAACATGAGATTAAGGGGGCAGGATAGTGGACTTGAAATACTTGAAAGGTTGCCATGCAAAAGATGGAGAAAAGTTGTTCTCTCTTGCCGAAGAGAGCAGGACAAGAAGCTGGTATTAGACACCCACAGGGGTCAATAGCCAGATCCCATACCTTCCTTGGAACCCCATCATAGAAAGGAGAGAGAAGACTGAATGGTGACCTCACTGGAGGCTTAGGTCAACCCCCATCAAGAGAGACAGACCACCACAGGGTGTAATGTGGCCCAGAGTAATGGCAAACAGAGGTCTAACACTGGAACCATTACGCAACAGCACAAAACAACACTGTCCATCACACCCCTATTAATTTTGTGGTACTTGCTGTACATTTATGACCACCACACTGGGTGTGCCACTGATCCCATGAGTTGTGTCACAGTGTGCAACAATTAAGTAGATGCTTTCACTACTACCAGGCAGTCTGCAGCATATGCAGGGAACTAATAAAGATTAATAATTTTCCAACAAAAAAGAGTGTTATTGAGTAATGAGAACACTTCAGAAGGACTCTGTGCAAGTTAAAAAAGCAAATCCATAAATTTATTAGAGTTTTTTTAATGTAACAGAGCTTAAAGGAAGGGAAGGAACATTCATTTATGTGTAACTAAAATAGACAATCTGCGTGAGCCACAGTTAGTATATGTGAAGTCTGTCTCTTTAATGTCTCCTGGCATGGAAATAGTAGGGATGCAGCCATTGATGCCACATGGAAAGGTGGTGTGTGGAGGAAGGTGTTGTAATGGATTTCTCCATGGACTGCAAAGGGAGGCAAGCTGTGTTTATTGAACCACAAGAGTCTGCAACATCTGGGAGAAGTCCCATTATGTCTTGATGTATCTCTCTCTCCTTTTCTTGATGGGATGCATGGGCTCCTCTGCCCTTTCCCAAACTATCTGCAACGTTCACCCCCGAGGCCCTCTGTTCATGATCTGATTCAGCACTGGCCTGCAGTTCTCCCTGAACATGTCATTCAAAGTCCTCTTTATCTCACATATTCTGTGGGTGCGGAGGGAGAAATCCATCAAGGCCTCCAAGGCAACAGCAACAAATAAAATAGAGGTACCATGGCCAGTATAGTCACAACAGCAAGCTAAAGTTAAAATTCAGGACTCCTTTTCCTTGCTCTCCTAAATTTTTAAACAAGACATGCTTGTTGACTCTTCTGCTTTCAAGCGCTTGTGCTCTGCGCCACTCATAGCACTGGCCATGGTGAATGAAATGAAAAGGGAATTACATGGTTGCATGCAACTATCAGTATAGGGCAACAGGACTGAATACTGGCACCATTTTCCACAATGAAGTGTGTATGTTATCTTCAGGAATTAAATCACTGACAGCACTGCTACTGCTGGCATCCTGGGCCTGTTTACTGCTAGCCTGTTTATTGCTATAGTTACTGTTGACATTATCGTCCACTGATCTGGAAAAGGTGTCTTACCTCAAAGGAAGAAATGAGACTGCCATCCACAGAAACCTTTAGGAGAAGATTGCAGAGTTTGCAGGAAAGTTTCATCAAGATCTCTCAGGAAGTTTAAAGAGACATCATACATAAACTGCACCACATGGCCCCTGGCCTAACTACAGAAAGGAATGAAAAAACAGAGAACTCTATTTCTCCTTGTTTTAATGGTGCCTCTCCTACTATAACAAATTAATTAAGAGTTGATAACTGTGTCCTGCTAAGTTGGAGGTGCCACCACTATAATGGGAAATCAATTTGCACACACTTATCCAAGGTTCCTTACCCTGCATAAGGCTTACCCTTGCTTGACTGCCAGGATTATAGTGGGGCCTCAAACAGTCCATCATTCACAACAAAGCTGGATCCCCTTGTTCCATGTCCCCCATCCACATCCACATCCTCCTTGCTGTTCACGGCAGGATTCTGACTTGGGCTCCTTTTCGGCTTCCTGGCATGCATGTCCCAGTTCTTTTGCTTTCACTCAGCACTACTGCTGATCCCTCTTCCACTTCTTCTCCTGTATCCTTCATGCAATCTGATCATAGATGTGCACATTTCTACAGCTGGTCTCTAGCTGTGCTTGCACAGCCCCTTCTCCCCACAGTCCCAGAAGAGCCAAGAGCTCCTGTTCATTCCAGGCCAGAGCACGTCTGGAACACAAAGCCAGCATGGTCAGTTGCACACAGCAGTGGGGAGCTGCTAGGTACGCTTACCAGGATGGACCATCAGGAAAAGGCATTTAAAACATTCTTGGGACTTTAAAAGCAGGGGATTTCTGGTCTCTGTGACCCCAATGGTCAGCGTTGGGCAGCTGCAGGAAGACAGTTAAGGTCAACATAAAATAACACATTGTCTATACATTGATAATGGCTCAATGCCGCTCATGGAGGTGGTGTTACTATATCAATACAGTGGAGAGCTTACATTGGTGGGAGAGAAGTTTAAGTGCACAACTACTTTGACACAAGGTGGCTTACATTGACCTAATTTTATTTAGACAAGGCATCAGATAATTAAAGACATGCAGGAGAAACCTATATAAAAGTATGGACTGGACAGTTTCTGGAGTCTTCGCCTGCCAATCAACTTCTAATTTGGCAGTGTCTTTATACTCACCTTTGCATCACTACAAGGCCCTGAACCTGCAATGAGGTTTACCAAGGCAGATCTTTATAATGCCATGGCGGTCTCCCCTATACCCATGCCAAGTCCCACTGACACTACAGGAGTGTGCCTGTACATAGCTCATTACAGGATCAAGACTTAAGTGACTGCATAAGGTGAAATATATAGTGGAGACTGAGGCCCCAAACCTCAAAATGAGGAAAGATTCCTTACTCTCTCATGGTGTACAGAAAAGTAAAACTGTGTTGCCAACTCACAATTTTCATCACACACCTTGTGATATTTATAGTTTAATGCTTTTTTATGATTTTCAGGAAGGATATTGATAATTGGCAGGGGTTTCAGAGGAGAAACACAAAAATGATTAAAGTAGACTTGAGAAGCTCAATCTATTTAACAAAGAGAATATTAAGGGGGAGATTTGATCACTTTCTAGAAATACTTAGATACGGAACAAATATTTGATAATTGGTTTTTCAATCAAGCAGATCCATGTATAACAAGATCCAATAGCTTGAAATTGAAGATAAACAAATTCGGAGTAGAAATAAGATGTAATTTCCCCACACACATGCAGGGTAAATAATAGTGGGACTACTTTAATAAGGGTTATGGTGGATCACTAGCAATTTAAGTCAAGATTGGATTTTATTTTAAAAGATATGCTCCAGGTCAAAAGACATTATTTTAGGTAAGTCTGTGGCCTACGTTACACAGGAGGTCAGTCTAGATGATCACAAGGGGTCCTTCTGGCCTTGAAATATATGAATTAAAGCCTTACCTCCCAGAGGTAAGTGCTTACATGAGAATCACAGCTTTTTTTTTTTTTTTTGCTTTTTTTAAAAAAAAACAAACAAAAAAGATTCCAAACCTCATGGTGGCAGAGAGAACATGACATGATTCAAATGCAACCCTAGAGGCTCAAGAACCAAAAGGCAGAGAAAAACTTCAGTTTATTATTTTTAAAAGAAAATCTCATGATTTTCAAGCAAATCTCATATTTTAGTATTTGACTCATGTATTTTAAATATGTGTGCTTTCAAATACTGAACACACCTCACTTTCCCTGTCTCTACTGACCTCTGAAGGGTCCTAAATATTTTCCTGTCTGGCACTGAATTGGGAAAATGATGCTCACTATTACACCACACAAGATCTGACTTTATTCATGGATACTGACTGGCGTCCTGCACTTTCCAGACACATGTTTTGCCATTGACTCCCTGTATATTTTTTTTTAAACCTGTTTTCTTTGATTTGCAGGCTGGGGGTCTTAGAAGTTAAGTAGAAGGTAAGTATTTTTAATTTCTTCACTCTTCAGAAGTAAAAAGGGAATTAGAACTAGTAATTAGTGAATTGATTCACATGAAATAATCTACATTTTCCTTTTCTTCATTCCAAAACAAACCCAATCAATTTTTCCTCCTAAGGCTTAAACTTTTGGCTCACTTTGCGCTCACATTTTTGCAAACTTATGTATCTCCAGTTCCTGACTGGGTTGGGAAGAAGTAGGACCATAAGGAAAAAAGCAACCCTTCCAAGTATTTCAAGTCCAAGTCTGAATTCATAACAACTTCTGTGAAAATTTGCATACCCAGGAGATTTGGATTAACATCTATATTTGTGCAGATTGAGAGAAAACTCGAAATCTTTTGAGATTCTCCCACTGTTAGAAAGGTGGACCCCATGAGTGTGTTGCAAGGAAGAATCTACTGAATAAAACGTACTCTCCATGCAAGAAGTCAAAACAGAAAGTAGTGAAATGTTAATAAAGAAAAATGATGGAATTGCCCTGTTAAGTTCCAGCACACCAAATGATAAAATATGAGACACTGAACTGCAGAACTGTTGAGAGAATACTTTATTGAGTCCAAAAGCTCTGTCTGATTAAGTATTTAGTAAACTGGGAAATAGCTTTTTTAAAAAAATAGACTTGGCATAGGGAAATCAGTTTGCCTGTTTAAAAGGCTTCTGCTAGATCTCACACGGTGATAAGAGTTACAGAACAGCTGGACACTTGATTGCACCTCTAAGTTTGCCTAAACAGCAGTCTTGTATATAAAATAGAATGCCAAAACAAGCAAGCCAGACACTGCATTTTTCTATTCCTAAGGAGCTTACAATAAAGAAAAAAAAATGGTTCACTCTTAGGCAAATTAGTAGGAACTACCCATGAATCCTTGCTTTTTTCCTCCCTGCAGCACCTTCCATCTGAGAAGCTATCTAGGCTTCACATTTTTCATTGATCCGCAAAATGTTTTTTTTTGCTCCATAGCAAGTGTAAATTTAGGAGCGAGCGTAGCAAATTAAGCAGGTATTCCCCTACTCTCTCACCCCTCCCTTATCAGAAGCATGAGTTCATAAGCAGACCTCGCGGCAGTATCTTTATCATAATAAGAGCTGGGAAACCACACTTGTACATATTTCTATTTTCCATTTCATTTCTTTAAACCCACCTAGTTCCCACTTGTTTAGGAATGTGCTTACATGAAGTTTGAGACAACAAGATGTTAGAAAGGTGTATCAAAATGTTTTAGAAGCTTGCTAGAGCTTTAGGAAATGAGTTCAGGAGAAGACAAAGGAGTTTGGTGCTAGTTAACCCAGCTATGTATGATGGACAATCCAGGGAAGTTACAATAAAATAAGCTGTGGCAGAGACCCAAACAGCTTCCTTATACTTGCTCATTTTGGGCTTAATCTTGCTCCAGTGAAGTTAGTGAGAAGTTGCACCATTGATATCAGTAGGATCACTAAAAAATCAGGACAATCATTTATAGGTACTAGTCCCTATAGTCCCCCTGTTGGTCCCAATCCTATCTCTAGGCCCTGACTTCAACAGGAACAAGACTGGCCCTTATAGTATAAAAATATCCTCTAAATATTATTCATACAGCCTATTCTATTAATTCTTAGTCTTGCCAGAATCATCCTTCTTTCTATCAAAATGAGTAACAAATAAATGAGGGAAAAACAAAAAACTAGCAGGTTCTTATGAATCTTAAACTGGGCTGGATCCTCAGCTGAAGATATATAGCCCTCTACGTTTGATTAGCTATAGACTTACACATATCACTCTTGTTTCTTACGGACAGCATAGATACATAAATATTGAATGGTCTCCTTAAAATCTTCTTTTCTGTTGCAATATTACAATAGATAATAGGAATTAATGAAAAGGTACCTGAACATGTGTGAGAAACACAAAAAGGGATGAAATTATTTAAAGGAAATTAATACTTGATGTATGTCCACTCTTCGAGAGTGTAAAGATCCAGTTCCTCCAGTGAATTTTAATCAAGTATTTTTAAAGTAGACCAACACTTTCCTTTACTTCTGATTATCTCTGTGGCCATCACTGCCAATGACATTCTTGAATTTTAACAACATGTTTATTCACTTATTTCTTTGTCAATTTGGGGTTCAATTATGTTCTTCAGTTAACGGAACCCATAACTGCTGTGTTTTTGCTGGTCAGTGTCTGTTACTAGTTAAACCTTCTGCTGCAGCCAGGGGTTTCATCCCTCATCTCAGACATGCAGAAAGCCGCTGTGCAGCTTTTCCCCACATAAAATGAGGCACCACCACACGACTCTGCCCTCAGGGAGCTCCTTTAGTTCCCCATTACGAGATCTAGGTCAAGAGTGCCCTTGTAGTTTTCAAAGCCCTTCATTAGCTTGCTCCAGGGTCTACTGTCATGCTCCAGTCAGCCTCTTTCTCCTCTCCTCTTCACCCCAATGACTCACATAGGCCCTGATCGAATACCCAGTGAAGTAAATCAGGCCCCTGTGCACTGGTAGCTCACCAGTGCTGGTGTATCAGCTTTCTCCTCTCCAGCCATAACCATTTTCAACAGCCTTCTACGTCTTGACACTATTTTCCATCTCATTTTCAATTTCCGCAAAAAATATCGCTTCTCATTTACTTATACCTACCCCTTTACTGCTCATCTCTTTTGCTATTAAACTCTCTCCCTGAGAGATACTATGCAGAATAAAGCTGTAGTGTATTATGTGAAGAGAGAAGACAAAGATGATCATATTCTCCAGGCTGTCTCTCTCTTTTTAATGCTTCCCATGAGTTATAAGTCTATTAGGACAAACTTTTGGCTGGTTATAGATTTGATTTTACATTCACAATTCTCCTTCTGTTATTCTTGACCTGATGTTGGTTCATTATCCAGACATATTTTTGAAGTTATGCCTGGCTCTTTAGACAGTCATCTCATTATAAGGAGAGTCATAGCTCCAAGAAATATACCATTCAGAACATTCCTTCTGGCTTTACAGTCTCATTTGGAAAAGATATTAAAAAAAAATCCTCATTACTCTCAGCACCAGATAATGCATCAGCACCTCCTTCTGGATTAAGATTGTCAAAGTTTTGTCGTTGTTGAAGTCTCACTATATTTCACATCTTCGCTGATTTGTTAACAGCTTTTCTAGCTCTCCTGAAAAAAGCACAGTGAAAACACAAATGGGGAAATGAGGTGTGCTGAAATGCTTGTCAGCTGCTGCAAGCCATATTTTTTCCCCCTTCAGAAAGAAACCAGAGCACCAGGGAATCTTCCCCTCCTGTTAGCGTCTTTAGGCCATTTAAATAGGTTGCCATCACACAAGAAAGCTGACATTGTTAGAGCCACGGACTCTTTATGCGGCTTTTTTTTTCCTTTTGACAACAGCTATTGTGTTCTTTTGAGAACCAAGCTACACTTCAGAGGAAGATCTGTTGAAGGAAGTTGAAAAAAGAAAAGAAAAAAGAGAAAAGAAAATCTTAGGGAGGACTAGCGGCTTCCCGCCATTTCCCATTCCCAAATCTTGCTCCCCTCCTCCTCCACTAAATTAACATACTTTTCATATTTATACTAAACAGGAGGAGGGGTGGAAAGCAAGTTAAAGAAAAATCAAAATCACTATCTTGTGGGTATTGAATGCTGTTAAGCCTTGTATCTACTGAGGGAGCAGATCATTTAAAAATATCCTTTCAGAATATCTTGTGGAGAGAGACCTTTGTTAGGTTTCCCAAAGCTATCCTATAGGCCTATACATTTATATTCTGCTATATAATGCTGTGTGATGATTTAAAATCCATAGCAAGAATACTATTCTTTATTTCATCCTATATGTTTTGTATGGAGATAGTGAACAAGGAAAAGGTATTTACTTGTTCCCATAATATACGAACTAGGGGCAACCAAATGAAATTAATGGGCAGCAGGTTTAAAACAAATAAATGGAAGAAGTTCTTCATACAGCACACAGTCAACCTGTGGAACTCCTTGCCTGAGGAGGTTGTGAAGGCTAGGACTATATCAGGGTTTAAAAGAGAACTACATTAATTCAAGGAGTTTAAGTCCATTAATGGCTATTAGCCAGGATGGGTAAGGAATGGTGTCCGTAGCCTCTGTTTATCAGAGAGTGGTGATGGATGGCAGGAAAGAGATCACTTGATCATATCTGTTAGGTTCACTCCCTCTGGGGCACCCAGCATTGGCCACTGTTGGTAGACAGGATACTGGGCTGGCTGGATCTTTGGTCTGTCGCAGTACGGCCAGTCTTATGTTATGTTCTTATAATAATTTACAAAATAAAACTTTATTGGCTTTGGGGATACATTTTACAAAATGCCTGACTTGGGAGCCCATAGCCCATTTTCAAGAGTGATTTAAGCACCGCAGCCCAGATTGACAAAAGGTATTTCACCACAGTAACACCTAAACCCAAGCTGACCTGCCATCTAGCGGAATCCTCAGCTCCAAGTTTTTCACAGATGATCCCCACACCATGCCTGGGGAAAGGTGGCTCCTAAGGAAGGGATTCTCAGAAGCCAGCAAGCTGAGGTAGAAGCCACTTAAGCTATGCAGGAGTGAAATGGAGAGGAAAAGAGGTGAGGTTTAGGTTCAGACCCTCAAAAAGGTCTGAAACTCTCATTATCAGCTGTCTAAGGCCCAGAGTGACAGGCATCTCTCTTCACTTGCGGTTTATAGCTGAAAACTCTCTCCTGGAGTTAGAAGAGAGCAATACTCTGGAGTAGTGCAGTAGTTACTCAGAGCATTAATCTCTGCCTCATTTGGAGCAGGGACTCGAACCCACCTCCCAGGTGAGTGCCCTAACCATTGCTGAGAAGATGCTACTAAATGCTCTGACTCAATGGTGCCATATTACACAGATCATTTCTGGAATAACTGAGACTCTTCCAAACATTGGATCATGGTACAAATAAAGAAATAAAAACAATGGTGAAAGTCATTTATAGAGGAAAATTCCTATTTCAAGTATCCAGGTTTATATTTCCAAAGAAAGTTAAGGTTTTTAGACACACAGCTGGAATGCACAAGCGTGCCTTGTTCTGTGGCACGAACCACATTGGACATCATTCTGACTCTCTGCCCACTGCACTGCAATTCTCAGACACTTTCTGGGACAGGAAGCAGCTAGCAGTGGTGAAGGAAGGTGGAGACCATCTTTCTCAGACCCTAACCACGCTCTCTTCCACCAGCCCTCCCTCAAAGCAGCAGAAAGATATGTGAGGGAAGGAGAAGCTGCCCAGGAGCAGACAGGAGATATAGTAAAAGTGGGTCAGCCCTGACTACACATTTCAAAAATATATGCTTCAAACTGGCATAATTTGCAGAATGAACTAGAGGGTAAATGTCTCAATAGTATATTAGAGATGATATCTAAGGAAAGAATAGGCAATGAAGGGTTTTATGGCTTGTCTTCACTATAAAATTAATGCTGGATGTTACTAGTCCAGTTCCCATCCCCACACACACACAAATTCTCACCTGAGTAGTTGGCCTTTCCCAGAATACACACTAAGGCCAGAGTTCTACTTACATTCAGGCTAGTAACCCTCATACTTTGCATTGTGGATGCAGGCTAAGTCACGCGAGTATGGATTGTTTTCCAATGCCTTCCCACAATTCCTCCCTGCCAGGTCCCAGAAAGGGCAGACAAGTTCTCCTCCAATTCACAGGGAAAGAATCAGAGTATCTCAGTTTACTACAACACTAAGAATCATGAGCTATGACCAAAGTCCTAGTACCCCACATAGGTGAGTGCAGCGCAGTGAACACAAATACCTCGTGTATAGATATGCAGTGTGGCTTCTTATACCTAAGCTAGGCTAACCTGGGTACTGAGACCTGAGAGCCATTTGGGTTAACTCTGCAGCGAAGATGTACCCTTTAAAGTGAAGGCACATTGTTTGTATTTGATGTAGTGGTAAGAGGGAGCTAGTATATGGATTTGGTAGCTGAAGCAATATGCTGGAAAAGTGATCTGGTGGCATCTCTCAGGACAGGAGAGAACAAAGAATGAGTTTCGAGGTCCTGATAAGAAAAAGGTATTTTATATATGTCTGGACTAACCCTGTTATTCTTGCTATTTGGGTTGCTCAGCACATTACTCCTTCAGTTACCAAATTTAGGGAAGGAAATGAAATCATCTCTAAAAACCAATTTGTCAAAATGAGGGAGAACATACATCATCCTCAGCTTGGCAATGCCATTGCTTTAGAGTGCAGAGAGCAAAGCTTTCAGTGAGCTAGTGCCATGGTGATTGATCAGCAAGGGAAGATGGAGAGATCAATTTCTTTCTTTTAGATTTTTTTATTTTTAAAACAAGGGTCCTATTTTGCGAAACTTCAAGTAGGTGTAATTAGGTATCAATTTAATTGAAACCCCTTGGACTAGCCTGAATTTAGTTACACTCTTACTGCAGTCCCCTAGCCCAGGACTCTGTCTATGAAGGCTTTTGTCCAGAGTTCAAGTCTCTTCTGGGAATCAGTCTTCTTCCTCTTCATTCAGAACTATACAACATAGGGGTGCAAGAGAAGAGGAAGAGGCGGAAAACATAAAATAGTTTCCTTTCACTCTCTCCTGCTGGTGAAAGAGTGTGTGAATGTGGAATGGTGTTTGGTAAGCTACCAGCTGGCATGATGGTAGCAATAGCTGAGTGAGATTTGGGCAGGTCACAGAGGAGAGACACCCTAATGGAGTAGAGGAAATAAAAGAGGGAACTTGACTTTAGAAGGTAACTTACATCACCAACATAATGATTTTATATAGAAGCTAATGAGTATTGTAGTTCTGTTAAGGACGTTTTAATGCCACACATTATTTAAACAACAAAACCACCAGATCCTCAGCTATTGTAAACAAGCGTAGTTACACTGACTAAGAGAGCAGTGCTGATTTTACACCAAGTCAGAATGTGTCCCACTAAGCTGCACCACTCCCCTTAGGCAATAAACTTTTCAGAAACTGAATGTCCTTCCTCTGGATCATATTACAGCTGTGTTTGCCCCTAAACACATCTGGTAATTGACTTCTTGGAGAAATAAGACAGCATTTGTCATGCAACCACCACTGCAACTATCATGTTTTCAGAATACAGCTTCCTTTTATGTCAATTGAGAGGGGAGCTACAGATTTTGGGACTGCCTCAATTACAAATTCAGCATTCACCCCCCACCTCGTCCCAACAAAGAGTTTTGTTATGCAATTGGGAGACACCTGGTACAATATTTTTTGTTGGATTGGCTACCAGTGACTGATCCCAGAAGTAGACAATTTCAAAAACTCCTGTGATAGTCTGACTTTCTTCCTCATAGCTATGGAGTTGATCCTAAAATTTTCTGAAATCAATGGGAAGATGCTCATCGATTTCAATGATCAGCGAATTAGGTTCTGTATTCGCAAAAGGGCAAGATTGTGCCACTTTTACTCACATGACAAAGAACTTTACTCATTAAGTAGTCCACTGATGTCACTGGAATTACTAAAGGAATTAAAATATTCCTCAGTGTGAGTAAGAATGGCAAGCCTAGCCCAAAATTCTGACTGATTCATATTTTTTTCAAGTTTAGTTCATTTTTATTTAGATTTCCGCCCCCCCCCTTAATTTAGTTAAACAATACAAGTTAAGATCAGGAATTAATTGCAGATATTTGGTATTTTTAGTCACTTATCTGAATAAAATGGAAAGTATATTTTGCTTTCCTAACTTGAAAAAACAACAAGAGGAGGGAAAGAAACAGACTCCACTGACAATAGAACACAATTATGTAGAAAGAGATTGTAAATAATGGCAAGTGTTATATTTTTGCATGGAATGAAGCGAATTTATAAACAAAATTATTTTAGCACTTCTAAACCTCCTTATATTTATCCACGTGTGGATTAGATGTGTTCTTCTCAACAACAACAACACTTCTTGAACACCAGGTAGTGGACACGTATTTTTGTCAATCATAGCAATTCACCAGAATTAAGGCAGAATCATCAAACTGTAGGCCAAAGTAAATATAGAAAAATTGAAGTTTATATTAGCTTCTAATACTATGTATTCTTTCTGTGTCTGAAAATAGCTGTTCTCTCAAATAACATTGCTTTATGATTTTATCGTTGGGGAGCAGCAAGACTATATATATTATCCAGGAATGCTAAGGCCTACTGTTCTGTTATCCAGCTCCTTGTCAGAAATACCCTATTATACCCATTTCTGTCATGTATCATTCCAGGTTGTAATTAATTTATATCTGCTTTACAGTGGATTAAATGATGACAAGGTGCAGGACAACAAAGAATCAAGAATCATCATTTCTAAGAGGTTTTTTTGCCAGTTGCTTACTATTTAGGTGTTACTAATAAAAGAGAGGTACATTTTAACCCAGGCTGAAGGTAGCCTCCTTGTTTGTGGGCAAAGTTTGTAGCTGGAGAAGACATGCAGGTGTCAGGTTTGTGTGTATAATATGTATACTCATATTTTTTTTGGCAGGGAGTGGGGGGCGGGAAAGAGTGCGCGAGCACGGATGCTCAATCGTGCCTGTAAGAGTCCACACAGCTGAAAATTTACTTCATAGACTGTCTCTCATACCCTTGCTTCAGAAGCAAGAATAAAGCTCAATCAACCAGTATAAACTAAAGAAAACAGATTTCAGTCTTGTTATCAAAGTAATGATATGTAAAGCTTAAAAAAAACCTTTCCCTAGCCAATGAATTCCAAACACTAAAATCACAGCAGCTAGAATTGCTGTCAGGAAGTCATCAGAGCAAGACCTTATTTGGTGTTCAGGTTTACAACCAGACAGGACAGTCCTATGGCTATTTGCTTTGAGAAAAAAACGTCATCAGGACAATTTAGACCCATAAACAGTTCACTTACTTCAGGTGCAACGCCTTGTGGTTGTGTCTGGGAATTAACTTTCATCTTATCTGGCACCCCTTTCTGTTGTTTGTGTGATAGCCCCCTCTCCCGCTGTGAGTTGGCTCCCTCTGGTCAGGTCACTGTATATTCCTCCCTCGCTGGATAAGTTGTCCATATGCTAAGTAGTAAATTGTCAGCTGCATGAACTGTTCTTACAGGCATAGTTTAAGCCCCCTTTTTCCTCAAAAAGAGTATACATTTTATATGCAGACTTTACACTTGCATTTCTTCTCCTTGCCCCCAAACAAAGGACATGACCCCACTGAAAATGTCTCAACTCTAGATCCTGAGCCACTTTGCAGTGGCTGGTAGGGGAACCCAGGCCATCCCCTACTCTGGGTTCCAGCCCAGGAACACTTTGACCAGCAATCCAGTCTGCTCAATCTCGCTTGCTGTTTCCCTAGGCTCCTTCCTGCCCACCCCGCTTTTTTTGTCTAACTCTTACGTTATCACCAGAGCTTCCTCTGCTCCCCATGTCTACTTCACCACCCTGGGCCTCTCTTAAAACTCCTTAGTCCAGCACAGGATCATGGGGAGAATAAGCCCAGGGGATTGCCTTGTTGTCCCTAACCAACTTCCTTTCCCTCTAGGGAGGGATGACAGACCTTCTCCCTGCAGCCTCTTCCTCTCTCCCTTCCTGGCTTTATACTCCTAGCTCAGCTCATTTTCCAACTATGCTCCATCTGCTATTAAGGCCTATCCACCACTGGATCTCCTTCAGGTATAGCATTTAAGATGAATTGGCCCCTCCTGGCCCATATTAACTCTCTCATGGTTTGTGAAGGGTGGATACCCCATCAGAAGATGCAACTATGGGAGTAAATATGCTGTAGACTTGTACAAGGAAATGCATTCTGGATAAAATGGAGCTTAGGGAAGGTCATACCAGATTGTTCAGATATCAGATAAAGTGCTTTGGTCAGTCTGAAAAAAATCAACTCTACTATACATGAAACATCAGTATTAGGTTGTCAGACTCCATACAAGTTTTGCAGAATTTCCCAGCATGAAACAGTTTCATCCTTTAATTCTACCTCCAGATGGTGTTCAGGACCACATGCACTAATTCTATATGAACATTTATTTGCCACAAGCTGGGCTGTGAATCTAACCTGCCATGTGATATGGGTTTGTGTGGACCCTGCTGATGTGCATTAACAGTTCTTCAATGGGCTTTGATCTACTCTGGTTTCAAAGAGAACTAGCTGAAAGTGCACTGATGAGCTGTTAATGCACCTCTACAGGGTCCATTCAGACAATTAACAGTGGCAAGCTAGACTGGGGTAGACCACCACCTCAAGCTTGTCATGAACCAAATGTTCACGTAGAGATAAACCCTAACTAGCAGGAAAAAGACTGGTTATACAGTATTCTTCCTGACTGGAAGCAGTAAGATTCAGAGTTAAAAAGAAAAGGGAAACCAATCAAATGAAATGAAGGCCAATATTTGCTCAAGTGGCCTTAAATTCTGAGTACCTAATTTGAGACATTTTTGGCTTAGTTTTCACAGGTGCTGAACCACCCAATCCTGTCATTGACTTTTGTTTCTTAGCCTCTGTGAAAATTGAAAGGAGACTCTCCATTTAGGGCTTCAAGAGAAGCTCCCCAGATGAACAAGCACTTGGGAAAATGATGGCCTTAGGTTTGAATTAAATTGCAAAGTGTTTTGAGCGCTCCACTACTGAATACCTGTCAGGCAAAGTCCTAGCACAAGGGAATCCAGATTAGTGAAGGAAAAATTACTGCATTATCTTTATAAACAGGGATAGCTTAATCCAAACATTTAGAATTTTAAAGTAATTTGGTGTTTAAATGTCAAATTGCACCCAAGAGAACCCCACTGTGAACCATGACATAAGAAGAATCTGATATATAAATAAGAAACAGGAGTCTGACAAACACAATGTAAAGCAGAGCAGTCTAAGGGTCACTATTACTCTGGCTGTCCACTACGTGACTACAGTAGTCCCTTAGTGGAATTATTTGAGGAATAAAAGGTATGACTCAACATGTATAAAGATGGCAGAATCTGGTCCTGAAATACTGTAGAATGCTATGGTTAACAGAATCAATGACAGCTAAAAAGGAACTGAGGAAAGCCAAAACTCAGACAGCGTGAAGCAATAGGTCAATACAAGCTCTTAAGGAACGGCAAATTCCTAGCTGTGAACACATGTAAAGCGACAGTCTGAAATTTATTCAGGTGGTTATTTAATCAAGACAAGATGGGCCTATATAATTGCATCACTGCAACTTTGAAGAAAAAAAAAAAGAAAGAAAGATTAGAAGCAGGCTTGGTAAATTGAAAGGTTGTCGCCTGGGACTGAAGTCTGCTTAAGTGTTTAGAGACAGCAGTGTTTTAGGGAAAGATGGTATAAAACCAGACAGAGGAACTTTAGTCACTTGAATGTATTAGTTGAGTTTCAAGTCATCAGTTTGCATCCGCCTTCATCCCAGGTCAATATTTTTATATGTATGCATTTATAGAAAATAAAGCTGTTGCAACAATTACTTCTGTTTAGTTCCTCTCATTCGTATACTATCTTTTAGTATTTTTGTGTGCTATACACTTTGTGTAGCATTTTCTTCAATGTTGTTAACTTTGAAGGTCATGGAATCGTAGTGGCAACTACAAACCCCCTCCCCCCAGTATATACACAACAGTAATGGAATCATCCATTTAGGATGTTTGTGATAGAGGGCTCTTGCAGAAAACTGCAAAATGCCAGTTTGGATTGTCTGAGAAAGTTGGTGTGCTTTTCATAAATGTAGCTTACCTCATGTGGAATCTTTTTTTAATGTAGATAGCAGAGAAAAGGGGCCTGAAATGGCTTTAATTACACCAATCCCTTTCCTTTACAATATCTCATGAATAAAAATGAATTGATTTTTTTGTCTCCATGGCAACTGTCCCCTTTACAACTTTCTAAAGAGAGTTTGTTACTTGCTCAGAGTCAGAAATTCATTAAATGGAAATAATCTCACTCACTCTCCAGACAGAGACCTAGTTCTCACAGTCGAGATGCAGTTTTAGAGGACATATGTTTGACAAAAAAACCCAAAAAACCACAACCACACCACCACACACTACACACTTTTTGAAATATTTGAAACTAAAAGTTTAAAGAATTTTGCATTAGAAAGACCATGTCATAAAAATAAAGGAAAGGGTAACAACCCTTGTGTATCCCGTAATATAAAATCACTCCTGGAAATAGGACAGAATCCCTTTACCTGTAAGGGGTTAATCACATCAATTAACCTAGCTGGCACCTGACCAGAAGGACCAATGGGGAATGATGCTTTCAAATCTGGTGGAGGAGGTTTGTTGTGTGCTTTTCATTTGTGTTGTCTCAGAGCCAGAGAGCTGCCAGGCAGAAAAATCCTTCTCTTACAGACAATTCTGAAATGAGTCTCTAAGATTACAAAGTGTAAGTAAGCCAGGCAAGGTCTTAGAGTATCTTTTGTTTTAGCTTGTGAATTTTCCTTATCCTAAAGGAGGTGTATTCGTGTTTTTTTAAATAACTCTGAAGTTAAACCTAGAGGTGAATTCTCTGTGTTTTAAATTGTATCACCCTATAAATTTACCTTCCATCCTGATTTTACAGAGATGATTCTTTTACTTTTTAAAAATAAAGTTCTTCTTTTTAAAACCTGATTGATTTTCAGTGTGCTAAAAACCCAGGGGTTTGGTCTGTGCCCACGTGTACCAATTGGTGAGGATATTATTCTCAAGCCTCCCCAGGAAAGGGAGAGAAGGGGTTGGGGGAATATTTTTTTTGGTGGAGAAGAGAAACTCCACGTAGTCTTTTCCCTGAATCTTTGTCTAAATCACTTAGTGGTGGCAGCAATCCCATCTAAGGACAAGGAAGGATTTGTACCTTAGGGAAGTTTTAATTTAAGCTGGTAGAAATAAGCTTATGGTGGTTTTCATGCGGGTCCCTATATCTGTACCTCAGTGTTCAGAGTGCGGAGGTAACCCTAACATGTTTTTCCATAAAAGGCATGGTTAAACCAACAAAAGAGCCATCTTGCACGTGACAATTGTAGGCACTTAGCTAAACCGCATTACGTACCCAAGAGAGGTGCTTAAATCAGAGTGCCCCCCCCCTTTTTTTTTTAAAGTACTAAAAGTAGCTGCTTCAAGTATCCACCTAACTTTTAACCCTCCTACTGACTTAACTCTCCTTCTTTGGCAAGTGCCTTGCTTTGATAATGTTCTCAATTCATGAGTGCTGTGTTTTGCTTGCAATGATATCTGGTGACATGGAGGACTGGGCATTTTCTTTTTCAGACATTCAGAGGATCAGTTAAGTTTTAATAATGGGGGAGGGTGAAGAAGGTGGAGCAGGAAATATCACTGTTTTACTTTCTCTGCTTTGCAAGGATCTCAGTCCCCGACAGACTGTGAGGAGCTACAAAAGGATCCCTCAAAACTGGGTAACAAAATGGCAGGTAAAAATCAATATTAATAAATGAAAAGTAATGGATGTTGGAAAATGTAATCCCAACTATACATATAAAATGATGGGGTCTAAATTAGCTGTTATCACTCAAAAAAGATCTTGGAGTCATTGTGAATAGCTTTCTGAAAATATCCACTCAGTGTGTAGCAGCAGTCAAAAAAGCAAACAGAATGTTAAGAATCATTAAGAAAGGGATAGATGATAAGACAGAAAATATCATATTACCTCTATATAAATCCATGGTACACCCACATCTTGAATACTTCATGTAGATGTGATCACCCCATCTCAAAAAAGATATAGTGGAACTGGAAAATGTTCAGAAAAGGGCAACAAAAATGATTAGGGGGTATGGAGCATCCGCCATATGAGGAGAGATTAATAAAACTGGGATTTCTCAGCTTGGAAAAAAAGACTACTATGATGAGTGTGATAAATGAAGGGGAGGCGATAGCTCCCTTTTATGGACACCCACCCAACCAGCAGCTGCAAAATCCCTCTTAGTAGCTATTTTCTAATTACACTACCTGTAAAGGGCTAAAAAGTCTCACTCCTTAAACATAGGTAAAAGGAAGTGAGTGGGCACTTGGCCAAAAGAGCAAATGGGAAGGGTAAAACTTTTAAAAATTGGAATAAAGACTCCTCTTTTGTCTGCCTGTTGTGGTTCTACTGGCTGGAGAGGCCACAGGGCAACAGCTACGCTGTAAGAAGCTTGGGGCCAGGTATGAAAAATCCTTAGCATCATTCCTATAAACTATTCATTTGAAACCCCAGATATGTAAGCAGATCAGGAAATGTCTAAGATGATGCAATTGGGTTTCTCTATTTATGGCTTGTGCACTCCTCTATATTAACCCCAGGTGCTTTTGTTTTGCTTGTAATCTTTAAGCTGGACCTCAAGAAAGCTATTCTTGATGTTTAATTCTTATAGGGTTTTTTTAAAAATCTAGCAATAGCCTGAGTTCACAGATGTGTTTTACTTCATTTTATTATTAATAAAATGTACCTTTTTAAAGAACAGAATTGGATGTGTGTGTCTTAAGAGGTGTGTCTTATGGGAGCAGGGAACCCCAAGCTCCCATATCACATGGGGAGTAGGAAGGGGGGCTCAGATGCCCCAGAAAAGCAAGTGCTCTACAGAACCTCCTATAATGAGGGGCAAGAGGAGAAGGGAGAGGACTGACAGATCCTCATAGCTAGGCAGGGGCCCTCAGAGGCTGGCACACAAATGGGGGGCAGGAGGAACTCTGACATCACTGGAAAGTAGGGATCCCCACATCTTAGCTCATATGAGGGGTAAGGAATGGGGATCAGAACACCTTACAAAGGCAAGACTCCTTCAGAACCTTGCAGGCCCCTTAGAGGGACAAGGGGCACCCAGATCCTAGTGCACACACAGGAAGCAGAGAGGCAGTAGGAAGATAGCCCAGATCCAGCCACGCACAGAGAAGCGAAGATTGTCAAGTGCACAGTTACCTTTATGTCTATTCTCCCTCTTTCCTATTCCCTCCACTCCCTAAAATGGCCCTCCTCTGCATTCACATAGCTACATTAAAAAAAAGGGCAAACAAAATAACCCACACTACTTTGACTACATTCCTCCAGAATGGTATCTGCCCCCTGGACAGGGCAGATTGTAGCAATAAGCCATTCAACATTTTCAAAATTTATGGCCAACATGAGGCTCATACTGACACTGGCTGAGTCAGATTCAAAGATTCCCTTGAGCTATACAGCTGGTACAGAGTGTTGAAAGCTAATAGGCCTGTTAGCTCCTCTGCTCTTACATGTTCAGTGCAATCGATTAAGTGTATGGGTAGGCTTGTGCCTAACTGGAAAAGCAAAGGCTCTCTCAAACTAAGTTTTAATTTGATTTCCCCAGCAGACTGGGGATACACTCTGCTCAAGTAACCCCTCAAGTATCTGAGACTCAGGTGTAATAACTGATCCCTGGTTTGATTTTTATCTGTGAGTAAAAAATAAGCTGCTACAATCTGGAATCTTTAAGAAAAGCGATGGCTTTTTTTCTGGGGGCGGGGCATTTATATTAGAAATCCCTTGGCCAAATGGCCCCCAAATTTGGATCACCAAAAAACAGAGCCTTATACCACCAGAATCAGAGGGGTAGCCATGTTAGTCTGGAATTGCAGAAGTGACAAAGAGTCCTGTGGCACCTTAAAGACTAACTAAAGTATTAGAGCATAAGCTTTCATGGGCTAATACCCACTTCATCGGATGCATGCATCAGATACTTCGTCGGATACTTCCACTGCATGCATCCGACGAAGTGGGTATTAGCCCACGAAAGCTTATGCTCTAATACTTTAGTTAGTCTTTAAGGTGCCACAGGACTCTTTGTCACTTCCACCACCAGGAGGCATTGCAAAGTAATCCAAGTAATTACAAATTACAAAGTAATCCAAGTAATCATGTAGATTTTTGAGCACTAACAGTTGAGTTTTAATCAGAAAGCTGGTCCTAATTATAGCAGATGCAAATGCCAATTTTGAGTCTAGAAAGCTTGACAGTGTATTTGAACTCATTCATCTTGTGTAGAGATAAAGCAATTGAGAATACAACGGACGACTTTTGGTTGAGGCACTGAACAGGAATAAGAGACATTGAGGCTGAATTCTTAGTTCTACCAAGGACATTTGACCTTAAGCAAATCATTTAAACTCTTTCTGCCTCACTTTTCCATCTGTAAAATGAGGATTAAAAAACCTGCCTTTGTCTGTCCCATCTATTTAGATTGATCTGCAGGATACAGATTGTCTCTTAAGTGTGCATGCACAGTGTCCTACCCTAATGAAGCCCTAATTTTGGTTGGGTCTCTGGACACTACTGTAATACAAACAATTCCTTATGCAACCAATAAATAAGGTACACTGATGGAAAACAGTACTCAATTGAGGAGCTGGTCTATTTGCTATCATTTTAATAGTGGCAGTACACAGTCAGTTCCTCTTTTATCATAACCAGAACTGCAATGCCTGTTAGGCAAGTAAGCTGTAATCAGCCAGTTAAAGTTGTCAGTGATTCAGTTGTAGCCAATTTCTATGTTTAAATTAATTTCTGGTTCTCCTGACCTCTTCCACCCCCTCTACCCCAAAATGTCTGAAATGCCCTACAGCTGGGATACACTGAACTGATTGATAACACCACATTATATACAGACACTCTGGTATTTCGATAGTGGTCATCTCATGGTGCTTTTTCTTTTAAAAGGGGAACATTCTTTTTTCGTTTACCACCTTTAAAAAAATGTTCTGCCCCCCTGCCTCCACTTAGATCAGAGCTAATTACTTTGTCCATGAAGTGTATCTATGTGGCCTGAATGGAATATTGAGATACTAACCATCATTGTTACAAAGAAACCTTCCAAATATAAACCAAGCTTAATGGTCTTTGGGCAACATGAGATGATAATTCTGAGAGGTGTTCAGCCACTATCCCCCGTATCATCACTGGAGTGTTAACACTGTGTGACAAAGCTCCAAGTTGGTACTTATGGGTCCTGCGCTTCCTGGCAGATTTAGGGGCCTCAGAAACTCATCTAGGCCCCAGAGTGACCTCCCTTGCTCAGTATAATTGGCAAGAGTCACCATCTAGTGAGTTACCTTCATCACAGGCCAGTATGGAAAATGAAAAAGTGGGGAGCCCAGGCCCACCCTCTACTCCAGACTCCAGCCCAGGGACCCTAATAGTATCAGCTAAGATGGCTGACCTTTTAGGCACAAAACACAATACAATTCCCTGGGCTACTTCCCCACAGCAGTCCCCACTTCTTCAAACTCCACTTCACCCTTACCTCAGGGCCTCCTCCCTTCTGTATGATATGTTGTCCACCACTCAGTCTCACCAACAGCGTAACTTCCTTCCACAGCTCCTGACACCCACAGCCCACCTGACTAACTGGGAGGTTTTTATCTGGTTTCAGCCAGTCCCTGATTGGCTTCAGGTGTCCCAATTAGGCTAGCTGTTTCTGCTCCTTTCTAGAAGGTTCTTAATTGGCCCCAGGTGTCTTGATTGGCCTGGAGTAGCCTTCGTTTGGCTATCCAGGGAACAGGGACCTGCACATCCTCAGACTAATATACCTGCCTTCTAGCACTCTCCTATATCCTTCTGGTCTGACTCCGTCACAACTGCAAGAGTGGGAAAGGAAATGCAAAATTTAGAAACAATCGTGGTCCTAGAAGGAAGCAGATTTCCTCATCAAGTGATGTGGATAGTGACAATGAGGTAGTGAACATATAAAAGAACAGTAACTGAAAGTTCAGTTAATATATAATAGGTCAGATTCTACTTGTGATCTTTGTGCATGGACGTCAGTGGAACATCCATGGCACTTTAGGACTGTATTCTACTCCCAAGTATATATACCCCAGCCATAATTAAACAATGGTATTTAGCCCTTTTTCCAAAATGAGATCTTGACATCCCTCATTTTGCAGTTAAGTTCCACAATTCCTCAGTCTACTTTTTTGATGATAGTATTTGTTTATTGAAATGAATACTCAGTGATCAGCAGTGCAGTATAGTCAACATCTTGCATGACTTACAAACCTAGGCCCTGATCCTATATTGAGACCTGTAAGTCTGCATCCCAGTGCCCATGAGGATCTTCACTGACCTTGATGAAACTCTGCACAGACAAGGGCATGGGCCAGTGAGCCCTGTTGGATAGGACAATAAAAAGAATAGTTGTATCTTGCCAAGTATTTGCATTGGGAAGTCTTATCTCCCATTCTGTAAACTAATTCTTCATTCGTAGTACACTGAAAAGCTTCTGAATCAATCATGTGTGATTGAAATCTTTACCCATTTCCATTGCTTTGTGATACATAAAACTGCAAAAGAAATAAAGAATATGCAGAGAATTCTGTTTGTGAGAAGTGAATTGTTTTTGAGACACCCAACCAAGCCAACTTTTAATCCAGAAGAGAAGTATCCTTTTTTAAAAAAGTTTGTTCACTATTTGTTGTATAGCTATCAGAATATTTTTTGCAGTCTGCTACCAAGTCAGCGTCTCTATGTTTTAAGTTTCAGTAGAAACTAAAAGGGAAAGATCAAAAAACTTTATACTTTAAATATTTCTGTCCATTGCCATGTTTTTTTTTTGTAAATACACACAAAGTGGAGTCTCCCGAGCTTTTCCCATTTTTCATGGCATACTTCAGTAATTGCAAAGGAGTTAAAATAAGAACAGAGGAGGAGAATATAGACAGGTAATCCCATTATTTTTGGTGTCCACTCATGCGTTTAGAACATGTCAAATTAGGGTGACCAGATGCCCTGATTTTATAGGGACAGTCCTGATTTTGAGGGCTTTTTCTTATGTAGGCACCTATTACCCTCCACCCCATCCCAATTTTTTGCACTTGCCCTATGGTCACCCAATACAGAATTGTCAGTACAGAGTTTTAGAACAGACCCTGTCTATTCCTTTACTCCTCTAAGCTCTCCTTTCTGAGTTGTGGGTGGTGAGATCAAAGAGAGCTATAATTTACCTTCAGGAATACTCACTTTTCTTCTTGGCTAGCTGGTGGACTTGAATCCTTTAGGAATGTTTACTCCGTTGGTCCCTGTGTTGGGTATGCTGCCCCATTACACCCCCTGCTAGCTGAGCATGGTGCTATCAGCACTCCCCACCTCAGTTTCCTTTCCTCAGCTCTCCATGCATTGGTGTGTGCTAGAGATGTGGCTCATCCAGATAGTCAAGTCAAACAAAACTTAACTCTTTCAGGGTAGCAAAAATCCAGCTAAAGAGTCGGAGTGAACAAAAATGTTCTTTTGCCCTTCAGGGGCTTCTCTTCCACCCACTCTTTGGGCCTTGTTACCAGCCCTATTCTGAGCCAATTTGAGAGTTTCTTTGGATCTGGACTAGAGCACTCAGCCCCCAGACTGGTTCGCATGGAGTATCATTCTCAACCCCTTCCGGGCTCTGTTTTACGCATTCCTCCTTGCTTCAGAACAGAGCACTGGGCATGCTACAGCGGATCAGATACACCATTGTGACTACTCCACTGTAGCGCTTTTCTCAACAACCTAGCACCGTCTACACCAGGGGTTAGTGCATTTAATTGCATCACTCAGGATTGTGGATTTTTCACATCCCTGAGCAACATACTTATGCAGACTTAATTTCCTAGTGTAGACTAGACCTCAAGGCCTTTCACAGGAGCCAGCCCACTCCCTATGGTTCAAAACTCCAGATAGCTTTCTCAGCCCTCTAGTAAGGCCCAGATGTACATCATCTATCACACCATGCTCATAACCCCACCCCCTCAGACTGGGAAGCAGCAAATTAATGATGGAAAAGGTGTGGCTAGCCCCCATCTCCCTTTAAAAGGGCCCAGTCATCCCAGTCTCTTCCAATGTCATGTTCTATAACCCAAGATAACATGTTACTTGACTACATGCTGTCAATGCTTGTGGGGTTATAAAGTCACTGGGATTGGTTTGTTCCACATTCTTTCATTCACATAACCACTGGTAGGTACTAAGTTGGTAAACTTCATGAAGATCTGTGCCATGGCACAAGCACAACAAGATAAAGTTACTGAGCAACTGAGCTGAGATCATGCTTTAGACTTCAAGCATACAAACTACAGGTTCCAGGACAGCAATGTCAGGTAGGCTTATGCCTTGACATTAACCCAGCAATATAGGGGTGCTAAAATAGTAACATCATACAGAGATTTGCCTTAGCACCATATAATACTGTTGTGGAATATAATGTGGTTTTGGAGTCTGGGCCTTCTGGTAAGGCCAATAAAGCATAGGTGCTGCTTTAGCCACCCCCACATAGGCCTGAGCTATGACATTAGTGTAGCGAGTGAGAAGAGCTGAGCCTTTCATAATTTCAAGGACCTGTCCTTTGCCTTAGCCTCTTCATGTTAAAAGCTCCTCTCAGCTTGTGATCATAGGGGCCAGAGCTTTGACATCAACTAAGCAAAAAACCTCACATAGGCCGAAGGATTAATAGCAACCCAGTATTTTGGAGATACTGAACTAGAAGCCCTACATAAATCTATACATTGGTAACAGCCCAGCAAGCTAGAAATACTAACTAGCATTGGTTTTGTTTGTTAATAAACATTTTGTCCATGAAAAGTATTTGCTTCATGGGGAAATTTGAGTTTTAGCTGAAAATTAGAGGACAAAAATGGGGGAAAAAAGTGGGTTTGGGGCCAATTTCTTTTTTTATAGTTTTTAAACAAAATTTATTTTTTTTTTGCGGAGAAGGAGAGGAAGAAGAAAATAAATCTACTGAACAAACCAAACCACCATTGTGCAACTAGCCCTATTGTTGAGAAAGGCTCATGCCATCACTCATCTTAACAAACTAGAAGTGCTTAGCCAGTGATCTTAAAGGCCTGGTCTATCACTATAAAACCTAACTACATTGGTCACTGCTGTGAAAAATTTCATGTCCTGTGCAATGTAGTTAAATTGACCTAAGCCTCCAAGAATTCTTGGGTTGACCTAGCTACTGCATCTCAGAAAGGTGGATTTACTACAGCAATGGAAGAACTCCTTCCATCCCTGTAGTCAGTGTACACACTGGGGCAGTGTAGGTGAGGCACTGCTGCTGTGCCACTGCAGTGTTTTTAGGATAAATAGACCTGCAGTGGCCTGTCCCTTTTCTGTGAACAAAAAACGTAATCTAAGTACAAACACATTTAAATGACAATAAATAGAAGAAATATAGATGTGGGGGAAAGTTTAACTCATTCAACTTTGACAGGAGTTTTACTTGCAAGTTAAGTTCCACAAAAAACTGCTGTCCCCCCTGGAAAAACTGCAAAGCAGAAAATAGGTCTTTTAAATATATACATAAAGTTAAAAGTTAGGAAGAAACTGCGATGGAAAAACATTCAGAATTTATCTAGAATAAGGAGACTATTATGCCACAGTAGCTATTATAGGCATTGCCCCAGCCAACACTGATGGAAGGTTTTTTTTCCCCATCAATGTATGAACACTGCCGCCCTGAACAGCGGCAGCTATGTTGATGGAAGCATTCTTCTGTCACCACCAGTGTGTCAACACTGAGGTGGGGAGGGAGAGGTAAGTATTGCTATGTAGCACAGGGGTAGGTTGACTTAATTTTAAGTGCAGACCAGGCCTCATGGAGAGTGGGAGGCCCCATACCCATGTTCAGTTAAGAAAGAACTTTGACAAGGAACTGCAAAATATTCAATGAGCAATTGGAAATCTATTTAGTGGTCAGTGAACATGTCTGCAATCCCAGATTCAAGGCTTTATGGACATAAGGGACTATCGTGATCATCTGGTCCAACCTCTAGCACATTGCCAGCCATAGAAACTCACTCATCACTCCTGTAACACACCCGTAGCCCCTAGCCAAGTTACTGAAGTTCTCAAATCTTGATTTAAGACTTCAAGTTAGAGAATTCACCATTTACTCTAGTTTAAACCAGCAAGTAATCTGTGCCACATGCTGAAGTGTAAGGTGAAAATCCCCCAGGTCTCTGGCAATCTGAGATGGGTGGACATTGCTTCCTGACCCAAATACAGAGATCAGTTAGATCTAAGCATGTGTGAGAGCTACTAGCCAGACAAATGGAAAAGAATTTCAGTAGTAACTCAGAGCCCTCCCCACCTAGAGTCCTGTCTCTGGCAGTTGGAGATATTTGCTAAGTACAGTAAGCCCTTGCAGGCAATTTCATCATACTATCCCCTCCACAAAATTATCAAGATCGGTATTGAAACAAAGTAGATGTTCTGCCCCCATTACACCTTTTTGGAAGGATGTTCCAGAACTTCACTCCTCTGATGGTTAGAAACATTTGTCTAACTTCAAGCCTAAACTTGCTGATTGCCAGTTTATAGCCATTTGTTCTTATGCCAACATTAGCTCTTACTTAAATAACTCCTCTTTCTCCCACATGTTTATCCCTCTTATGTATTTAGAGAGAGCAATTATATCTTTCCTCAGCTTTCATTTGGTTTGGCTAAATAAACCAATCTCCTTAAGTTTTCTCCCATTTGTTAGGTTCTCCATTCCTATGATCATCCTTGGAGCACTTCTCTGCATGTATCCCAGTTTAAATTCATGTTTCATGAACATGGGAGACCAGAACTGCATGCAGGAGAACTGCCATTACACAAGGCACTAGAGGAACTTTCACCAGTGCCTTGTGTAATGGTAATAATGCTTCCCTATTGCTAATGGAAATACCTCACCTGGTGCATGCTAAGATTATAGTAGCCTTTTTCACAGCTGCCTCACACTGACAGTTCATAGTCATTCTGTGATCAACCCAATACACCCAGATGTTTATCATCTTCCATTGCTTCCAGTTGATATGTCCACAGCTTTTAGCAAAAATTCTTGTTAGTCCCTAAGTGCATGACCTTGAACTTTGCACTATTAAGTAATAGAAATGAAATGAAATTTTAAGTTCTCAAGCACCTCAAAATCTTCAGGCCCTCCTCCATATTGGCAATACCTCCCAAATTCTGTCAACTACACATTTTCTTAGCACATTCCCATTTTTTGGGGGGTCAAAGACCAGGCCTCATGGAGAGTGGGAGGTCCCAAATAAGATTGTTGAATAAGATTTTAAGACCAATGAATCCTTAAGGAACTCCATTAGTAAGCTCCCTTGAGGCTGACAGGTCACCTTGCAGTTGTGAGCTGTTGTACTCTCCCCTTTAACCAGTTCCTTAGCCACTTTTCGGTTCTTGTAATAAGCCCCTCTTCTCAAATTTAACTAATACATTTCCCATGGGGAACTATACCAAATGCCTTACTGAAATCCAGGTACATCTCTTGCATTTCCTTTGTCTGGAAAAATCAGTTATCTTCACAAAGAAGGAGCTCAGGTGGAATGATCTACCTCAGGTGGAATGATCTACCTTTCATAAAACCATGTTGTACTTTATCCAAATTACCATTTACTTCAGTTACTTTGCCTACTGTCTCGATATGTAGATACACATATATACAGACATGCTTCTCAATGATTCAGTTCCGAAAATTAGCAACTTTTAAAAGACATGCTTTTATTGCATAACAACATTGTACACAATCAAGTGAGTCAAGTGCTTATGCTTTGGGGTTCAAAATGTTCATTGTCCCCTTGGGGTATCTGGGCCCTGATTGTCTATCATTAGGCATATCTAAATAAAAATTGGCCACTTCTATTAGCATAAGACAATTACACACCTAACTTTAGGTGCCCAGCTTTGGGTATTTTAAATTGGTAGTCAAAAAGTGGAAAAAGGTGGCTAAGTTGTGATAGGTCTGCATTCCTGGCATTTCCCACAACCAGGAAACAGCACTCCAGGGACTGGAGATCTTGTAAGTTTCACTTTCCAGTTCTTCTTGCACAATAGAAAATCCACATGAGGGAGCAGGGCACAGCAAAATATGCTAATATATTATTGGCACAAATCAACTCCATTTGAGCAGTGACTGCAAGATATGCCTATAGCAACTTTAAATGCTTATGTGGAAGCTGTTGCTTTTCATACTGAAGGGTTTCTGTACGAGTGCTAGCTATGATGAAGTGCAAAAGAGATACTTAAACAAGGCATCAAATAGGCGTTTTGGAGTACAAGTTAAATCAATGCACCAGTCAGCAGATCTAGTAAGAGCAGAAATACAAAAAAAAAAAAAAAAAAAAAAAAAGAGTCTTGCTTGTTGGCATAGAAACAGGAAGTGGAATTGAATTAAAATCACTGTGGTAAAAGTTTATCATTCCAAATGAATAGGATGCATAGAAAGCAAAGTAAGTGGTACCAAAATGAAGCTAGTGATGAAGTAAACCTGTTTGTTTGTTTTGCAGATGTAGCAAATGTCTCTTGAGAAAATTCGGAGAAAGAAGAGAATAAATCTGGAATTTACAAATGCAAAAATAAATGTTAAGTTAAAATCAGTGGCACCATGCAATGTTCAGAACGGAGTATGACATGCTAGCAAAGGATCCCCTGAAGAAATACAGTCAATTTTCTTCTGGGGACATAGAATCATCCTGATGGATAAAACTTCTTAGCATGTTACCAAAGCTGTGTGATTAATACAGTGGAATCACATTAAATTTGTACATATCCATGGACAGCTTATTGTCTTAATTAAGGAGTTGCTCCTCATTGAAGGAGTCATATACAAATAGGAACAGTCCTGAATTAAAAAGTGACAAACATTTTACTCAACCTTTCTTTGGTGTTTGTCAACTCCAGTCTTTAAAAAATGGAGCTTATATATCTTATTTTAAACACTTGGTAAAACTTTGGCCAGTGCTTAGGAGGTTATGCATCACCCATTTAGTGAAATTTATATTAAATACTGTCAGCAGTCAACAGTAATTGTCATCACTATAATTATGCAAAACTTGTTCCCTTCATTTGTAGCTTCATTTTATATTACAAGTAAATCAAGATCACTCAGTAAACCCTCCATATGGATTAAACAAAACAAGTGAACCAAATATATTCTAATTAAAAACATTACAGGTTTATACAGCATTGCTCATCTTGAAGGACAAAACAAATGTGTAAACTACAATACATGTAAGAATCACCTAATCCATCACTGAAATGCATCCACTTCTAGAGAGAAACAGCAGTCGCTTAACCAGCACACAGCTGGAACGATGGATATCAGATTGTCAGATAAGATGATGCATAGTTTTAGCTTCTAGTGTTCCAATGTAAACTGGATTCAAGTTTAAATTTTCCAGAAGCCTAATCAGGCTTAGACTGCAGTTAATAAAAGTGATGCTTCTTCCATTCTGACAAACCCAACTCTTGAGAGCTTACTAAACATTACAACAAAAAAAAGTAAAGGACAACATAATTAAAAAGGGACTTTATATAAGCAGAATGTAAATACGCACAATATCATGATTAATACCCTTAATCTTGTGAAAAATGATATGGGATATTAATGACTGTTTACAACTTCAGGTTTCTATCTCATCTGAAAGGTCACACCTCTGACAGCACAATGCCCTGAGAACATCATACTGACTTGGAAGAACAACACCTACTCACTTATCCACACCACTTCCTGTAGCAAACAGGTAGCCCTGAATGTCTCTCTTCCAGTATTAACCCACTGAAGTCCTTGAAGAGTTTGCAATATCTCACTGATTACAGCTTGAGGTGGTATGGCCTTAGAGAAAGTGCTAGAATATTTAGTTATGAATACCAGTCGTCAGACTACTGTGCCAGCAGGATATGATTGGTCATGAATAATATCAAGAACACATTGGTGATGCACAGAAAGGTATGCACAAGTATAACCCACTGTTCAGTGTGTGTTGATGCAACCTCATTTGCACCCAATCCCACAGAATATACAACTGTTACAGTCTTAGCAATAAAGGCTGGATTTTTAGTTTAGGTTTGTAAACACTTGTGCTTTTGGCTGAGAATGTCCCTAATTCAACCCTTCATAGTGGCCAAGTTGGGAGTTATCAGGTAAGAAACACTTGTACAGTAGATTAGAATGTTTAAAGTAATGGATGAAGTGAAAACAATACAGCATGTGGAGGAGCATACTAAAGTAAAGTTTGTAATGCATAAAATAAGTCAACTGCAGGTGTTCATACTTCGGACAGATGATCTCATTCTGACAAAGGATATTATTCACAGAACTAAGATAATTACTGAGTGTCAGATGGATTATGGCTGGGAAGATGAAGAGTAGAAATGGTCAGAAATTAAACATTTAATTCTGTGAGAAATTCCAAAGATAAATTTTCATTTTGAACTGGAATGAAAAGCCAACATCTTGAGATTTCCTGCAGAAAGCAAATTCTGAATCCTTGATTCAGAACCATCAACACATTTCATTTCAGTAAGGTACAAATATCTTCTTCTTACTGTTATAATACTACATTACACTTTTTACTGACTTTGGAAATCAGTATTTTAATACACGAGAGCTAGCCAAAATTTCTTCACGTCTAAAGTTTCATTGAAATTGCCACATTCAGCTAGACTGAATTTTTTTTTGGCAGAAACCTGTTCCACTTGAGTTTTTCAACCAGCCTCAATAATAAGCATGAATCAATTCTGAGCAGGAATATTAATGTGATTTTTTTAATTGACTATTACTATTTTATAGGTTAAAGATACATTTTTCAAAAAAGATTTAGGCATTTTATGAGAATCATTTGAAAATAGTACTAGACTCTTGAAAATTTTATTCCTAATCAACTAGCCTTTGGTTTTATGGGAAAAAAATTGAGACAATATTATCTACAATTATCTATAGGATTGTCTTAAAGATACTGCTATTGATACCTGCCTTGAGTTCATGTCTGTCCTTTTAGCTAAAGTTGTTGTAGCCATGTTAGTCTCTTGGGAGAGATAAAGGGGCTAAGGTAATTTATTTTATTGGACCAACTTTTGCTAATGAAAGAGAGCTTTCTAGCTCCACAGAGCTCGTCTTCAGGAAATGTGTCTCATCTGCAAAAATTAGTCCAATAAAAGATCTTACCTCAACCATCCTGTCTCAGTTTAGAGATTCCAAGATGCTTTAACTAGAAAGAATGACTGTGTTATATATCTTCTTTTTAATGGCCTAATTCAACTCCCATTGAAGTCTATGACATTCTTTCCAATACTATAAGAGAAGCTAGATAAGACTCTAGTTTGGAAACATGTATTCAGGTTGACCAAAACATGGGTTGAATTTTCTGAATTGTTTCAGCCAAAAAAAGGAAAAATATTCTGTTTTAAAATTTTGATAGCTTTAATAGGGCTGTTGATTAAATCACAGTTAACTCAAAAAAAAAAAAAACCCCTATCATGATTAATCACAGTTTGAATTGCACTGTTAAACAATACCAGTTGACATTTATTAAAATATTTTTGGAATTTTTCCTGCATTTTCAAATATATTGATTTCAATTTCAACATAGAATACAAAGTGTACAGTGCTCACTTGATATTTTTATTACAAATATTTGCACTGTAAAAATGATATAGTATTTTTCAGTTCCCCTCATACAATACTGTTATGTAATTTACCATGAAAGTCCAACTTACAAATGTAGATTTTTTTTGTTACTTGAGTGCATTCAAAATGAAACAATGTAAAACTTTTGAGCCTGCAAGTCCACTCAGTCCTACTTCTTCTTGAGCCAATCACCAAGATAAATGAGTTTGTTTACATTTACGGGAGATAATGCTGCCAGCTTCTTATTTACAGTGTCACCTGAATGTGAGAACAGGCATTGTCATGGCACTTTTGTAGCTGGCATTACAAGGTATTTACGTGACAAATATGATAAACATTTATATGTCTTTTCATGCTTCAGCCACCATTCCAGAGGACATGCTTCCATGTTGATGATGCTCATTAAAAAAAGAATTCATTAAATAAATTTGTGACTGAATTCCTTCAGGGAAGAATAGTATGTCTCTTGTTCTGTTTTACCTGTATTCTGCCATATATTTCATATTATAGCAGTCTTGGATGATGACCCAGCAAACATTGTTCATTTTAGCACTTTCACTTCAGATTTTACAAAAAAAAAAAAAAGGTATCAATGTGAGATTTCTAAGTATAAGCTACAGAACTCAACCCAAGGCTTAAGAATCTGAAGTTCCATCCAAAATCTGAGTGATGAGGTGTGGAGCACAGTTTCAGAAGTCTTAAGAGAACAACTCTCTGATATGGAAACTTCAGAAACTGAACCACCAAAAAAATCAAATCAACCTTTTTCTGGTGGTATCTGACTCAAATAATGAAAGTGAACATGCGTTTTTGCAGTGCTTTGGACTGTTATCAAGCAGAACCCCTCATTAGCATGGATGCTGGTCCTCTAGAATGGTGGTTGAAGCATGAAAGGACATACAAATCTTAAATACATCTAACACACAAATATCTCGTGACACCATCTACAACAGTGCCATATGAACACTTGTTCTCACTTTCAGAGGACATTGTAAACAAGAAGCAGGAAGTATTATCTACTGCAAATGTAAACAAACTTGTTTGTCGGAGTGGCTGACTGAACAAGAAGTAGGACTGAGGGATCTGTTTTTGAGCGCAGTTATTTTTGTACATAATTGTACATTTGTAAGTTCAACTTTCATGATAAAGAGATTGTACTACAGTACTTTTATTAGATGAATTGGAAAATACTATTTCTTTTATTTTTTTATAGCACAAATATTTTTAATAAAAAATAAAGTGAGCACTGTACACTTTGTTGTATGTTGCAATTGAAAATGTAGAAAACATTCAAAATATTTAAGTGTTATTTTAACAGTACAATTAATCATGTGATTAATCACGATGAATTATTTTAAATCACTTGACGGCCTAATTTTTTTTTTTAAAAAAAATTCTTAATTGGAAATTACTTTTCATTTTGGAGTTTTGATTTCATTTTAATTTTTAAAAGGTAAAACCCTCAAACAAAGCAAAATGTTTTGTTTGACCCAAGACGATTTTTTCAAGCTTTGTTTCATCAAAACATGCAGAAAAGTTGTTTAATGTCAAACTGATTTTTTTGTAATTCAGCCACAGCAACACACAGAACAAGTTATTTGGACAACTCTATTATAATTTCTGTATTGTATATAATGGCTGAGACACCTTCTGTACATGTGTTATTTGATTCAACTAGGTTGCTCCTAGTAAGAAGTTAAGTAGCTTCCACTGTAAGATCATTTGAGTTCCATCCATTTCTGCAGTGATTTTATAAATCCAAATTATTTAACAAGTTAAATGTCTGTATAGTGGATAATTAGAAAATACTATGTTTCTGTTACAAATTTTCATTCAGTAGTGGAAATCAGAAAACATATTGCTCATAGTTTTAAGTGACACTCCACAGGGATGAGATAGCATTTTTATAGTCACTTGTCCTTTGGGAAATCTACAACATGAAGCAAGAGAGAGCACATATTTTTGTAAAAAGTGAGCATTTCAATATTTTGTTAATGACCGACCATGCCACACCTGCTCACAAAGGAAGGGACTAAGAGACAGGTGGTAATGAAACTGCTAGTGGTGAGGTAGAATGAGGTGCTTCATGAACTTGTACCTAGAACTGGTCAGCTGGGACCTAGAAAGATGCTGGGTCCTCTCCATCCCCCTATCATGAGCTCCTAGGAAGTATGGCAAGGCCCACCTGGTAGAACCACCTTGGGGAGCGCACTGGGCCCTGCTCTCCTCACAAGTTGGAGAAAGGCATCCAGTGATATGGGACCATTGGTAGGTGCAGCTGTTGGTTTTCCAGGTACAGCTTAGGTTGGCACTACTGGGAGAAGGAGGAAAACATGGTAGGAGTGTCCAGGAGTCCTATAGAGGCAGTGTTGCCTTTCATGCTCTGAAGGGCTTCAGTATAACCCTCATGGATAGGGCTCTGTCTTTTAATAATAAATAATAATAATAATAATAATAATAAAAAAAAAAAAAAAAAGATTTTAAGAAAATGCATGAGAGTGTAAATGGAAAAGTATTGCATTTCATGGCATTCATATGGAATGAATTTTGCAATGAACTTTAGTTGGTTTTACAACTAAAATTTATTCCACCATTTAATTCATGGTTTGGGGGCATTTTCACAATTTCCATGCTCTTCATGAAATATTGATTTACACAGGGCATTAGCAGCCTCCAAGATGAGAGGATTCATTTACGAAGCTCCCTTGGGGAATCAGGGGCCTAAGATCACCAACCCATAGTGGGAATGTGGGAGGGGAGGGAAGGCAAGTTTCTGGTTTTCTACAGAACTTTGGACAAGAACCAAGACTTCAGCTGGGACCGTTCAACCTGTGGCTAGCGGCAAGTTAGAGGGGAACACTCCTTCCAGGTGGGACCCAAATGTCTTCCACATGGAGCACATAGGTCATACTTAGAGCTTGAGTTGGGGAAAAGGGGGGATCCTAGCCAGACTTTGAATTGAATGATGAGAGAGCATCCCTAGGCTGGCTTCTCTCCCCTCTAGCTTGCCAATGGCCCACTCAAGGCCCCTGAGTTTCAGAGGTCGAATTTACCAGCAGCCCACAGAAGGAGCTAGCTGCAGATCTTGGTGAACTGTGCCAAGGGTATCTCCTTGGCAATGAGGCACTCGGTGTTTTGTACAGCTTTCGAGAGATTCAGTGTGTGCATGTGTGTAGAGGAGAGAGAGACACGCACCATGCAGTGCGCCATCTTGATGACTCCTAATTCTCTGCAAATAGGATTTGAGCAATTGTGCCTAACCGAGTGCTTACCAAAATCTGGCTGAATGTCTTAGGATCCCCCTCAACACTAGAAAAACTGAAGGCCCTGTGGAAAAGGCTAGCATACTTGAGAATCCAACCACATGCAATTCAGGGTGTTTTCTGGCTACCCACAGAGAAGATAGATACTGTTAAATGCATGATAAAAACACTCACTCAAGGATCCTAAAAAAATTACATAGGAACAGCTGCAGCTGATTATGGGGCACTGAAACACTGCATTCTGGGTTATAGCCGCATAAAGGGATTTTATCTTTACATGGAGGTTGCTACCTGGGGAGTGCACCAGTGTAATGGAGGAAGATTTAGAGATGAGACATTTCTTGAGCAATTTAATGGGGTTTTAATTGGGCATTCAGACTGGATGCTACAGACAGAGCTTCAAGTGCAGACTGATGCCTCAGAGAGAATAAATTTTGGCTCAGAGGTGGCCAGAGGACTGGGTGGCTCAACATATTAAAAAAAGACAATCTGACTTTCTTCCCCCAAATAGTGGTGGCAGTCACTATTTGGGGAGAACAATTCAGGAATAAAAAGACTGGTTTCAGGTGTGAAAACCAGGCCACTGTTCATATAGTAGCAAAGGGCCAAGCAGCTAAGTATCCTAGGGTAATGAGGCTAACAGGTGTTTTTGTATTGCTTAACATTATTTTCTGTTTGGTGCATGTTCCAGGAGTAGATAACAGCATTCCTAACGCAGTCTTGATTTTAGGATAGCACATTTTGGGAGTTCATCCTTCTTGCCAGGAGAGAGACACCGGTGGTGCCCAACCAACTGTGGAACCTTGGCTCCTGACAGCTGTAAGACTAAATCAAGACACTCAGAACATATAGGCTGTGTTGGACAGAATTCATAAGATGTAGAGCTTATAAAGGGTTCCAGCATCTGTGGCCCATCCCTAACTATCAAATGGTGAGATATGAAGGGTCATTGATGCTCTGCAGCCTAGCTCCCTCCACTACGTTAGGTCAACTAGCTACTCTGTATCTCTTGGTGTAAACTAGTCAGTTTCCCAAACCCACAGAGATTTCATAATATGGAAACTCATGGAGCGATGCTCCAGAAGTGATGACACAACAAGCACCCTATAACTATAGAAGTTCCTATAGGGTTATTAAATGCTCTACCCAGGAAAAGAAATTGTGGGATAGTGGCCATTTTATCTAAGCCAGCATCCGTTGTATTCTCCTTTGGTGCTTTCAGGTAAGTGAGCTAGTGCCTCAGGCAACTGCAGACTGTTTCAGGTGAACAATTGAATTATGAGACATCGTTTTCACCCAGCACAGTGTGCCTGCGCTTAAGGTACTCAGACCAGACCAGACTAGACTGGGAAATGTTCCTCAGGGGTGTTATGGGAATGTGTTGATGAATGCCTGAGCTCCTTAAAGGGGACTCAAAACTTTGAGTCATATGGAAGCAGGAGGCAGGCACCCTGTTTATACACAAGGAAGACAGCTTCCTGAAAAGAATTTTTTTTTTCTTTTACTGCTGTCTCAACTTGGTTCACTTGGCTCACATTCTTTCAGGATTGGGGCAGGAACAGCAGCAGTGGTGGAGGGTTTTGATTCTAAAGGTTTAGGATAGAGGGCACTGGAAATCAAAGTGTTCCAGGATTCACATCCACTCCAGGGGAAAGGTTGCTAGCATTGACAACAAGTGCAACTAACTCTGTCTCTTTCTAATTCCAGTGTATATCCAAAGCATAGACAATGTTTGTATATGTGAAGAAACCATTGGTCCCATAAGAAGGTAATCAGGTGAATCACAGCTGGGCTTCAAGGCCAAAGCTGTACACATTCAATGGTTCAGTAGGAGAGGCACATTTTGGGATCAGCTGATGCCTCCTCTGCGCTCACGGACAAATACCACGCTCACATCAAGTCGCTTTGGGAAAAGTGATCTTGGGGCCTGCAGTGGATTAAGTTTAAGGTTTAGAATACAGAAGAATGTGGAATTGATCACACAGCTGTGGCTCACCCTCAGTTGTTTGGTCAGAGACTTTTACAGGATGAGTTTGGTGGGGGGAAAGAGGGGGTGAGGCCATCGAGCCAGCTCACATCAAGAGGGAAAGAAAACGTGTCAACTGTGGGGTAGCCAAAATAATTCTGAGAGCTTGAGGGTTGATAGAGAAGAGGGTGACAATACTCAGCAATGTGTGAAACAATGGCTCTTTAGGGAGGATGAAGTTCATCTGTCAGATGCTGGGGTTATTTGGCTCTGTAACATTAGGACTTAGATCATGCAGGAAATGGGTGCCTGTCATAGTGGGTAAACGGTGTGTGAGTTGGGGTCCATTCTAATTTCAGTGCCCCCAGTAGCCTATATCCAGTGAGAATAAAAGGCTAAAAGAGCCAACTGCTAGAGGTAAATGAGGGCCAGAGTTGCACATTTGGACCTTGCACTCTTGGGGAGAAGGAGCTTGATATATCTTTGTTCATGGACATTCCTCTTATCCAGCCTTGTGACTTCTGTCATTCTACTTCCACTTGGGGTGGGGGTGGGGAGAAGAGCAGTCAGGCAGGGTCTGCTGGGAATTATTTGATTCTGGTCCAAGCCCTGTAACACACACTGGAACCAAATAAATGCCTGTTGAGAGAGAACTGGGAGAGTGGGGTCAAGGGTCATCATAGTGCTCCTCCTCAAGATATAATAAATAAAGTTGCAGTCTGCCCTTTAAATCCACCCCATGTCTGTCAATCATTTACTGCTTGTCTTACTCAATGACCAGCGTTTAGTCCCACGAAAAGTGAATGGGAGTGATCACAGGAGAGAAAAATTGAACCTTGTAGTTTCAGTGAGAAAGCCCAGACAATAAGACATATTCAGCCTGATGTAAAAAGTAACCAGTTCCTTCTGCAACATGCCAAATGCATATCATGCTATATCCAACTGATTGTACACACACTATTCCTTGTTGCCCAGTCCAGTTGCACTGTATTGGAAATATAGTGAACTATAGAAAAGTTCACTATTAGAAAAGCGAAAAGACGTCTCAAATTTTTTAAGAAATATAATCATGTGAAAAATAGAATTATTGTCTAGGATAGAAATTAGAAAATGTTTTGACTGTAACAAGTTGCTGTAAGCCACTGAGTTACCTCTTTACCTCAGCAAGAGTGAGTTTTGTTGATTAGCTTATGACTCAGCTCCCTGCCACACCAAACTCCTCAGGATTCTTCCAGACCAATCCTCACCTCAGAGGTAGCAATCAATCAGTGAGCTCCAGCTGCAAGAGCCTCAGAAATATTTCTCTGGAATGCACAGCCTCTACCACTGTGTGCTCACTTGAGATATTAAGTTCACTGTTCTGTTAAGGAGTAAGTACAAGACAGCTTATCAGTTTAAATGGGAGTAAATATATCCTTCCCTTCCAACCCAGCACTGAATTGGTCTATAGTGAAAGTAAAACTATATTATATATGAGCACATGGATTAAATGATACTAAGTAGAGAGGGTTACAAGCAAATAAAGTGAAAGCATACATCTGAAAGAAACTTAATCTAGCAAGGTACAGTTTTTGTTCAAGATGGGTTCTGACCTCAGTCTTCCTTCCAGACTTTTACTGGCCAACCTGGCCAAGACCTATGACAGAAATCAAGTCACTTGGTTTCTTTGCCTCTTAGGGTGAAGGATAGAGAAATAGTTCTGTTCCTTATGTTCAAAAATCGATGTCTGTCTTCCAACTCAGGAAGATCCCCTGGGAATTCAGCTCCCTGTGTCACTCTGGGGGTGCATGAGTCATGTGAATTCTCTATCTTCCAAGTACAGACTTAGAATAACCCCTGATGGTTTAGTTTAATAGCCTTGTTTACAGCTAAGATGTGAACTGAGGTAAACCCATGTTCTTTTGTGTAGGACAGACCTGTTTATCACCTATAACTAAGCTATGCTGTCTGGTCTTAAGTTTTAGAAACCCCAGACAGAGAATTTCTAGTGTCACATAACATTTTTACAACAATAATAGCAGCCAGTGTGTTAATATCTTTTACATTATGACTCAAAAGACATATTGCATACAAATATTATTGCAGTGGAATGTGAATATGGAGGTGCTGAGGGCTACATGGACAAAACAAAAATCTTAACAACATTTTCCCAAACAGTGAACCAAACTTGAATGAAACCTTTAGAGTCTGAAAAAAATTGGTACTCCCCACCCCAATAAAACTTTTTTTTTCCCTCGTCCCCAGCACCACAGATATGATATTTTTAATGGAACAACTACCCTTCTAGTATTTGCAGCCCAAATGGAATAATGAAATAAGTGAAATTAAATTAATGGTTTTGTGGGTTTTCCAGACAGATTTTTAAAACAAATATGTTTATCCAGGATGCATACCTAATATTTACGGTAGCTCATTTGTTTCAATGTTACCTCACAGATTAAAATTGATCCTTTATAAGTGACCTGAAAAGGAAGTTAGGCTCGGTATCCACTTTCTCCTCTGTAGATGTCTGGAACTCCAGTTTACCAGACAGAACAAAACAAAACAAAAAGAAGTGTTTGCTTTTCTTCAGTGCAGAAATAAAAAAAATTGTATTTATTTTTCCCCTAAGAACTCATTGAAGTCTCAGATGAGTACAGTGAGCTTTCTCAGTTCTTAATTGAATAGTTAGGAAGAGCCGTGTCTTCAGCAAACATATTTCCTTCAACTATTGTCAGACATTTGAGTTAAAACTTTTTAAATTCTCATTTAAAGCAGTCTGAATAAAAATCAGTTCCCTTTTCAAATAATCAGATGTCATTTAGGATTTTGAGATTACAGATATCAGTTATTATTTCTTTAGTTATCCCTAGTCTTTCAGGAATAGCAATTTTCATTACTTTTTTGAATTTCTAGAGCTGATAAAACTAAAAAGGAGTGAGATCCATCTTAAGACCTCCTTTGTGATCATAAAGCAGCAATAAAAGGAGCAACCCCATTTTTCTTTTCCTTTGCATGTCACTAATAAATTTCTGAAGTTTCTCCAAGCTGCAATTTCTGAAGTTCACAGTCACTGTTATTTTAGCTTGTGATGTGCCAAAGGCAGCTAATGCCTCAGTTTCTTTTCTGGTACATTATCCAGTATGATGATGCTACACATTAGTAAAATAGAGATTTACGATATTAATAATCCAGCAGGAGATGAGCACTTCTCGTTTGTTTTAATCAATTTTTATGAAGCAAAAAGAAAAAAACCCTAGCCTACAAAGTAATAAAGTCACTGTATATATTGTTAATAATGGAGTAGCATAAAATGGATGTGTGGACTGAAAATAGAGTCAGCTCTACTTTATCTTTTTCCACAGAGACAGAATATTTATTTAGCAACTTTTAAAAGAAGTCAGCAACTTTCACCTACTTTAAAAGACAGATAGAAGACCAGAAATAGGGAGAAGGAAAAATCTCCTTTAAGAACAGGGACTATTTCTATTAAATATAATGCCTCAATATGGGAATAGGATGAACAATGGATCCCAACAGATGGCTTTCAGACAGAGCCAGTAATCTTAGTAATTTGGGTTCCAAAGCAATATTAGAAAGTGAAGTAGGCCAGAGATGGCTGAAGCAGAACTAGTGTCTGTTGTAAAAAAACAAACAAACAAAAAAAACAAACCCACACTTACAGAACGAAAGCAAATAGCTGCCACTATAAATGTGACCCTGAACACTCAAGAAGGAGATAGATGCAGAAAGTTTATAAGGTCATTGCTACATGATTGCTGCAAATTACACAAGGCTGAATACCACTGATGCAAGACAAATAGGTTAGAAACAATTGGCTCAAGGCTAAATACAAAAATTTAATAGCTCAAAGGCTAACACAGTATAGGACAGGATATTATTGTAAATTAAATGATTGTTTTCTTAAGACAGACAAGGATAGTGTTAAAGTAAGAAATAAGCAGCCCAAACCATAATGTATAACACATAAAGGCTGCTTTGGATTTTTAAACTAACTTGTTTTGCCACTATCATAAAACACTTAATTATTCCTGTTTTAAATTAAGTATAAATGACATCAGAAATGAAGCCAATGGTTGCTAGTTCTGGACAAAAATCTTCAAAGAGCTAGTGGTCTACATAATAGGTGCTGAAACTAGGGGTGCTGTCAAACCCCCTGGCTTCAAGTGGTTTCCATTGCATATAGAGTTCCAGTTTGGTTCAGTGGCTTTCAACATCCCCATTATATGAATTGTTCCAACATCCCTGGTCTACAGAAACTGAAGGTCAAAAGTACCAACTTGGAAAACATGAATAAAGAATATGGTTTCTTCAATAAGGAAAATAATTCTATATTGTTCTTCAATAGCCTCAGAGATTGATTGCCCTAATTTAAAGCACACCTGAGAAATAGTATAGCCATTTGAGCAGCACCTGAAAAATAGTAAAATTCTTTAGGATGCAGTGGACTGGACTGATTAAAATGACTGGGGTATGGTCACTTCATTCTAGAGGGGGTTTTTCAAGAGGAGCTTGAAGTGGCAGGCCACAGATGAATGCAGGATGAGGCAGTCTTAGTTGGGCGTGTTGGTGAGATTTGTGTAGTGGTTAGAATAGAGGACTGGGTGTCCAGGCCCCGAGTTCAGTGTTGTGGACTTACTACTTATGATCGCTAGTACTGGCTGAAGTATTTTGACTGAAATATTTTACAGTTTGAGAAAAAAATTGGGTCATTCTATAGTTTACTGGAAGAAATAAGCAGATGAATGAAAAGCAATTGGCTGAAACAGAGTGCCATGATTTAAAGCACTTCAGGTTTCTTGCCTGATCTAGCTGACTATTAGTTCCTTGAACTATTGGCTATTTAGCCCCTGGTTAAGGCCAAATAATGTAGCCTCATTTCCTAAATTAGAGAATGATAGCATAAGTTATCCTCTACTAGTGTAAGTCTGATGCTGTAGCACAGGCTGGATAAAAGACCTTTATGAGAGACCTTCGCATTTGTTCCATGCTTACGGTCAATTTCTGCCCACAGATATTAACTCATTACACACACCAAAGTTAAAGGGAACTTTACTAATATAAGTTCTGAATGACAGGTTCATTTCTTTCGACTTTTTCTTCTTTTTAGAATTGATAGACAAAATTAGATATTCAACTTTTTGTTCCTATTACTTTAAGAAGTGTCTAGTGGTAGAATGTGGATGTATATTGGCAGTGTTATCTAGTTGATGGAGCACTGGACTGGACGCAGGAGTCCTGGGTTCTGTTTCAGTCTCTGCTACTTGCCTACAGGATGACCTCGGGCAATTCACTTCTTTCTGCATATTAGAGATAAGAATAGTGACATCCTTTTTAAAGTACTTTGAAGTCTGTTGACAGAAAGCTCTAGATTTCTCTCTTTTTAATTTTGTATACATTTAAGTAGCTTGTAGGTCATTGCATTAACTGTTCTGTTGGACTGGAGTACAGGATTCATGTGACCTGTGAGTTTTCACCATGCTTACATATGGGGCACTAAATAGATACAAGAGTCTTTGACAGTACTAACTCTAGAGGCCCTTAGGGGACTGCTGGATCAACAGTCCTGAGTGTCAGCGTAGGAGGGATTCAAGAGAGCCTGTGGCATATTGGCACAGGGTATCTTCTGGGCACTGAAGAGAGGCATTGTTGCTTGGTTCACAGGCCATTCCTCTCCATCTTTTTGACTTTTAATGCATGACCCAGCGATCAGTGATGGGCTTGTCAGGGAGTAGATGCCTAGGACAGATCTACAATTATGAAAATAATTTGCTGGCAATATCCCCAAACCAATCTACCTGCAAGTTCCTATGCTTCTGCTTGATCATGCTCTGCTTATACCCAGCTGCCCTTTTAAAAAGTCCCATTCATTCCCATTTACCTCTTGCGTCACAATAAGCACCAATATGTAAGGAGGGTTTACACGAGTGAAAGCCTCTCAAAATTTGGTCCTTAAGTTCTCTGTGCTTCAGTTTGCCCACCTAGGATCAGAGTAGTGATATCTTACCTACCTCACCTGCGAACTGTGAGCCTTGATATTTGGAAAACACTTAGACCTTCTAGTTACTGCATCAGCTCAAGTATGCTCATAATACAGAATATGTTGCCAGTATGAAATTCCAGAATGGGCCAGATTCACCAGCTTTACCACACCCTGCTCTGGCCATGGGAAACAGCTGTAAACCCAGCTTAGCTGAATTGTTAAAATCACTATATGGTTGTTTTGCTTCCTGAGCAGCACAAAACAGCTGGAAACTACTGACAAATCTGGCCCTATGTTTATTTATTCAGGTGGTGTGGGAGTAATTTTCAGAGCATATGCAATTGCTTACTGAGAGAGGAGGGGGGAGTGTTTTATACTTTCCCCTTAGATTTTATGCAGCATAACATTTTAAGAAGGTGTATAGTACTAGCAGAAAGTGTTTCAAATTAAACACATGCAGCGATCTAAGCCAAACACTTTCCTTTTTTAATTTAAAATTGTTTTGTCTTAGAATAAGTAATATTTTTTATCCTTGAAGGGTTTTCTGGCTTTCATTTGTGGGAAGACCAGATGGGTCTTACAGGTCATTCACAGTTATGAAAGACTCGCATAGAAAAGGACCCTCTTCAGAGGTGAGATAGCCTTTATTCTTCACTGGAAAACAAATTATTTGCTTGAATAGAAACCTTTTGTATTCTGGTGTAATTGCTGATATCAGTGGGGTGTCCTGGAAAATGAGATGCTCTTTCTCAAGGAGTTATAACTTACTCTGCACATAAAATCTAAAATAAATTGGAGCAAACCTCATGGTATCATGCAGAGAAAAGATACAAGGAATACAGCTGAGAAATCAGGAAAAAAAAGTGAAGTGATAACAAGTGGACAAGATAAGCCTAATCCCACTGCAAAATAACTATCTGCTTATGTAAGGTTTTATTTTATTTTAAAGATTTTCCCTTCGCCATTATATTTTTTATAATGCTCGTTAGGACTATTTGCTGCAGGAACTCTGGCTATTAGGAAACTTGACCAAAAAGATCCCCCTCCCCCAACTTATGCAGCAACATTTTTCTTAAGGAGCTTTATAAAGTCAAGTAAACTTTTACTATAATCTGTTATTTTAGTCAGAGAGAAATTGGGCAGAAGGCAAGCACAAGGGATACATACACGATAAAATCCTTTTAAGCCCTTTACTGAGAATTCAGGCATTAGTGTTGACTCTCTAAAAAGGGGAGACCACCACCCAAATTTGGAAGAATCAGCCTAGGGATTGGAGAAACAAGATTGGTACAATAAAAAACAAAACCACCACCACCACCACCACACCTGACATGAATAGGATCCATAAAAAAATTATAGCAAAGTCAAGCAACATACTGTATTGTTTGAACCAAATCCTGCAGTTAGTTTTCACACTGCCAAAACTCCCATTTGGTGGAATATGGAAGAACATGTGATAACTGGCTATCAAAATCTGGGAATATTGCAAGGGAAATGCATGGTCTTCAACTCACCAGGATGGAAAACCACCCCTTTCCTATCAGTTGTACAAGTCCTTTTGGAATGACGTTACCATTGCACATATGCAGGGACTAAGGCCAAATTCTTGCCACTCAGAGATGTTCAGAAGTATGCTTCTAGGAGCAGTAGTACTTTCTCTAGTATGCAGGGATCTGTCCTGCAGGGAGCGGTTTCTTCCCAGATTTGCTGCTTGCCAACTCACACCATAGATGGAGTGCATTGACCACAAACTTCTCATGCAGCATTGCTTCTGCTGTTCTGGAAGGTGTATTTTACATACAGAAACACCACTGTCTATCTCCATTTGGTTGGGGGTATTTCTGTGCAATTTCCATCATTTTGGAAAGGACATGGTGTTATAGTAGACTTTAGTTAGGATACTATTGCTATAAACTTTTCACTTCCATTTAGTTCTCAATGTTTTCATAAAGAATCAGTCTGTGACAAGGCTGCCCTTACCATGAGGTGAACTGAGGCAGCTGCCTCAGGTGTCAGACTGTGGGCAGGGGAGAGGGACACGCTACTAGGACCCAGAGTGTAGAAAATTGTGTTTTTTGCTTGTGCATATGTATTCTGTCTGCTCTAGAAGCAGAGAAATGGTGGAGTGCTGTGCTGGAGGAAAGAGGGCACAAGAGACAGAGCAGGCAGGAGAAAAAGGTGAGAGGAAGCTGCATGAGCTGCAGAGAGAGAGAGAGAGAGAGAGAGAGAGAGAAGGAGCTGCCGTTCATGTACCTCTCTAGCACCCCCAGGAGCCTGGACTGATTAACACCAGCTTCTCAGGGAGCTTCCTGCTGCTTCCCTGAACCCACTAGAGGAGAACAGGCAGTCAATTGAAGTAGTAGGAGCCAGTTAGGCCCTTAAGACACTGATATCTTCCCTTACTCAGGCCCTGCTACAAGCCTGGTTATTTGTCCCCTTCAACTGAGTGTTGAAAGCCACTATAGCTGGCACAGAACAGCAGTCATGAGTAAAAGAAGAAAAACACCCCTCTGGGACAGCATTCAGAAAAAGAAAGAAAGCAAAGGAAACCTTTTTCTATCTAAATAGGAAGGAGCTCTCCTGAGATACATGGTTACAACCATTTGTGTATCACATTCCACTGTTCTACACTTTTCTTCAGAAGAGTGGTGGAGGTGCAAGAAACAGCTGCTGCTGAGTTTCGTTCCTTAAGTCTAGATGATCCAGGACTGTAGACCCACTTGAGCAGTAGCCTGAAGGACTGCCTTGTACTGCATGGGCCAAGGCAAGTGAAAAAACACTTAATATTTCCCAAAGACAATGAAAATAGAAGAAGTTTCCATCCAACATTACTGGCGTGAAATCCCCAATGGTAACGAAGCGGAGAGGCCATGGCTTATGTACTCAAAAACCCAGAATGCTGCATACTGTTTTTGTTGCAAACTCTTCCAATCTAATATTCCAGCCACATTGGGTTCTACAGGAACAAAGGACTGGAAAAATCTGGCTAGAAATCTGGCATGCCATGAGAAGGCGGCAAATCAGAGAACATTCCATACATGGAAAGAGTTTGAGATGAGACTAAACATTAAAAGGCAATATATATGAGCAGCATCAAGAGAAGATTGCATCAGAGTCTCTTTGCCTGCTCTGAAAAGGCTCATTGCCATTGTGAGAATGTATGCTACCCAAAACCTAGCACTGCATGGCACTTCAGATCAGCTGTATGCGCCAAACAATGGAAACGTCCTTAAAATTGTGGAGCTGATGGCAGAGTTTGATGCTGTACTTCAGGAGCATCTAAGAAGAGTCACCACCCACAAAATGTACACACACCACTACCTTGGAAAAACAATTCCAAATGAGATCACACAGTTACTGGCAACAAAAGCCAAACAAAAGATTGTGGCAGATCTGAAGTCAGCAAGATATTACTCTGCTATCCTGGACTGCACCCCTAACATCAGCCATACAGAACAAATGACTTTAATGATGTGTTTTGTAACAGAACCAAGTGAAAATGTCCCTAGTGACTGTCGGAGAATTTTCTGGAATTTATTAACATTGATGATACCAGCTCCTGTAGTATGACAACTGTACTTCTTAAAAAACTGGAAGATACAGGAATTGCGATAGCTGACATGAGAGGTCAGGGCTATGATAATGGTGCCAACATGAGAGGAAAGAACAGAGGAGGGCAGACACGGATCTGAGAGTTAAACCCTCGAGCTTTTTTTTGTCCCATGTAGTTCTCATTCATTGAACTTGGTGGTCAGTGATTCTGCATCAGCTTCTAGTAAGGCTGATGAAATTTGTTAATGCAATTCAAAGCATCTATGTTTTTTCTCTGCATCAACTCACCAAGGCAAAATTTTGAAGCAACATCCTCTCTTACACTGAACCCACTGAGTGCCACATGATGGGGAAGTTGAGTGGAGGTACTAAAGCCTATTAAACACCAAATTGGGAAGACAGTATTATCCTCCATAATGGCATCATCTGTGACAGGAACTGCTTGTGGGAGAACAGTGGCAGAGGGAAATGGAATCACCAGAAACACACATAACTTCAATTTTCTGTGTGGCTTAGTGTTGGGGCATGATATACTGTTTGAAATAAATGTTGTAAGCAAGAGATTCCAAGGTTTTGACCTTGATATTTCTGGAGCAATGGAACAGGTGGACAAAGCAAAGTCATACATACAGACTTACCGGTTAGATAAGGGATTTCAAAATATTCTGAAGAGTGCACAGAAGTTGGCAGAGGAACTTCACACTGAAGCTATTTTCCCACCCATTCAAGAATACAAGAGTCACTGAAGACGACATTTTGATTACAAGGCATAAGATAATCCCATCAGAGATCCAAAATAACAATTCAAAGTTGAATTCTTTAACCAGGTGCTAGATAGTGCAATACAGTCAGTTGAAGAACATTTCATCCAGCTCAAGGAATGCAGCAGTATATTTGGGAAGTTGTATGATATTCAAAACTCCTCACTATACCTGAAGACGACCTATGCCAGCAATGCAGGGCACTAGAGACAGTGTTGATACATGATGACTTGTGTGATATTGATGTGAGTGAGTTTTAGTGATGAACTGAAAGCCCTTTCAAGATACATTTCAGCAGGATCAACTCCAAAAGCTGTTCTGGAATATATGTGTACAAATAAGATGACCACCCTCTTTCCAAATGCTTTTGTTGCTCTTCACATACTTCTAACACTTCCTGTAAGAGTTGCCAGTGGAGAATGCAGCTTCTTCAAGCTGAAGTTAATAAAAATACATCTGTGCTCCATAATGACACAGGAGAGGCTGGTCGGCCTTGCAACCATCTCAATAGAGCATGAGCTGGCCCAGACTGTGGACTTTCAGGAAGCAGTTCAAATTTTTTGCAACCAAGGAGGCATGGAAAGCATGACTTTGATTATTCAAACAAATAAAAATGACAGTGTTTACTATGCAGATGAGAAAAGTAAACTTTCAAATGCCTGAACAGTAAACGTATTACTTAAATATTTTGTAGAAGACATTTTAAGTTGTTAGTTCTCCTTTATATGGATAGGTAGCAGAGCAGGACCACGAGAGGAGTAAAATAGGAAGAAGGCAGAATGCAGACCTTTCAAAGTTTTGGCCCAAGCAAGGGGGCATAGGGGCATCATTTGAGCTCCCCACCTCAGATGTCAAAATGTTGTGGGCTGGCCCTGGTCTGTGGGTAAAATCCAAGCCCACTGAAGTCTGAGGAAGTCTTACTGTAAACTGCAGTGAATTTTGGATCAGGCCATATGTGCATGGAGCAAGCTTATGTACCATTTGCAATATAATGCAAGAGTAATTTGGAATCATAATTAATAGATTTTTAGGTGAGAAGCAACCACTGCAAATGTATGACTTTTCGGTATTGAACTATAGCTAGTAATTCTGGTATCAAGCCTAATGGTTGAACTAGAGCAGGGAGTGGCAACCTTTGGCCCGTGACCCATTAGGATAAGCCCCCTGGCACACCAGGCCGGTTTGTTTACCTGCTGCGTCCACAGGTTCGGCTAATCGTAGCTCCCACTGGCTGCTGTTTGCTGCTCCAGACTAATGGGCGCTGCAGGAAGTGGCAAAGGCTGAGGGATGTGCTGGCCACCACTTCCGACAGCCCCCCTTGATCTGGAACCATGGACTGTGGCCGGTGACAGATGCAATCAGCTGAACCTGTGGATGTGGCAGATAAACAAACCGGCGTGGCCTGCCAGGGGGCATACCCTGGTGGGCCACGGGCCAAAGGTTGCCAATCCCTGTACTAGAGCATATATTATCAAAAAGTGGTCCTGTTTAGATTTAAAGATTTCACATGGTAGAGGACCCACCACATGAATTGATAACTTATTCTCGTTGCTAAAAAAATTGCACCATATTTCTAGCTTTAATTTGTCTAGCTTCAACTTTGAACCACTGGAATTTGTTATGCCTTTGTCTGCTAGATTAAAGAGCTCTCTACTCTCAAATACCTTTCTTCTGTGCAGGTATTTAAAAAGCATGACTGAGTCATGTTTTAACTTTCTTATTGATAAATGTATATGGATTTCAGGGGAAAATGGACCATCCTTGCTGTACAAGCAGGAATAAGAGGCACTTTTTCATAAATATTCTCCAGTAGTTCTGATGGAATAAGTCTTATTGGCTTATCTTCTCATTAAAACATAGCACACAAACTTTTCTCAATGATCCTGGAATGACATGGACAAGACAGAGGAGAATTCAGACATACAATTTTATTCATTTTTCAGATTAAATTGGACTATGTGCCATAAGAAACTATTTTATTTTAACATTTGTTGGTTGAGTATATTGAAAATACTACCAGACTGGATTTATGTAAAAATATTACAGTAACTCTTCACTTAAAGTTGTCCCAGTGAACACTGGTTTGTTGCTGATCAGTTAGGAAACATGCTCATTTAAAGTTCTGCAATGCTACCACTCTGAAAGCTTATAACGTTGATGGGCAGCCACCTGCTTTGTCCACTCCTTGCAGGAAGAGAAGCTCTTTGGAGCTAGTGGTTGACCAGCAGCCCCCCCACTCCCCAATTACCCTAAATTCCTTGTGTGGCAGCTGCCAAACAGGCTATCAATTGCTAGCAATTCTGCTGCTCCTTCTCTCTGCCTTGGAGCTGCTCTCCAGCGCCTCCTGCTTCCTGTGCAAGGAGGTGAGGGGGAAAGGAGTGCTATTGTTAGGGTGTCCCCCTCCCCCATCCACAGAGCTGGGGCGGGGTGTGTGTGTGTGAGTGGGGAAGACACGACAGGGCTCAGAATGGAGGGAGCTTGCTGGCAGCAGCTGTCGTCTCAACTCGCTCATCTAATTAAGAGTTCTTAAGGGGCAACATGCACCTCTCTCACACACACCCATGCTGGGTGTCTCTCTCTCTTCCATGCTCTCTCCCCTCCCTCCATTGGTGCTGCCTTGTAGAGTGTAAGGCTATATTAACAACATGTTAATCCTTGAGGGCTCAGCCAAGTGCTAGTTCATCCTTTAGCAGTAAGGTATTCCCCGGGAAAATATCCCACCCTCTTCTACCCTCTGGCTCCACCACTTCAACCAAGCTTCACAATCATTGCTGTGTATAGTACTAAACTGTTTAAAAAATGTAATTATATATAATGTTTATAAATGTAATATAAATATAGAGTACATGTCTTTTGTCTGGCAAAAAAAATTCCCTAGTACCTAACCTCCCATATTTAAATGAATTCTTATGGGGAAATTGGATTCGCTTGTCATTTTGTTTAAAGTAGCATTTTTCGAGAACATAAACCACAAGGTTAAGAAAGGAGTTACTGTACTCAAAAAATCAACTGTATAGCAGATGGGACAATATCATAAGCCAATTTAGCATTTCAGTACCAAAATGGTTCTTAAACATGAAGGAAATTGAAAGTCAGCTTCAACATAAATATTGTGTCAAAGAACCTTTCCTTGGTTACGTAACATAATTATTAATTCACACAGAAATAGCAGTGTAGCTGGAACACACTGTGTCACAGAATTTTTCATTCCGCTGGAAAAGCACATTTTTGAAAGCTAGGCATATAGAGTCACTTAGGATATTTAAATTCCATGGCAATTAAAACTGCACTTAATGCAATTAATATATTAGCTGAACAGTTTTTTTTTCTTGTCATCTGAAGAGTAGTTTGTAGTTTAGATTCAAATCTTGAATATGAAGCAAACTTTTCACTCTAACATTTTACCTTCCTAACAAATGTTTCCAATGAGAATGTAGTCCATTGGAGTACAATGTATGAGAATGTATTCCAAGAAGTACAATACAACATAGTTAGTTAATACCATTGTTATTTTGTTAGTGTTATGCAAAATTGATGCCAATTAGTCTTATTTTAAATATCAACTGTAGATTTGTAAAGTGGTAGCTATTGTGATAATAGTTTTAAAGTAACAATCTCGTTTATTCAGAACCAAGAATTATTGCACTAAATATTAACCACCTACAAATATCTGTATTTTGAAAGAAAACTAAACACTTAATCATAAAACAGGGTGTTTTGAACATTATGTATTATTTGTGATAGCATAATTTACCCAAAGGATTTACGAAGGTGTTGTAGAATTTCTGGTATTATTTATTATGAGGAATATGAAAGATATTTTTAAGATGAATATTCAAGAACTGAAGGTGTTTTTCAGACTCTGGTAAATTAGTACTTTGCTGTACACTTATAGTATGCAAAAAATAAGTGTTTTGTTTTGTTTTTTTAAAAAAAACACACCACACCATGTTTCCCAAAGAGCTTTTGGCTATTATATTTATCCAGTTTTTTTAATCTGAATCAAATATCAATGATGCTTTACAAATACTTTTGACAGATGGTAGGGCTACCTTGCTAGAAAGGCAGGTACAGGGCAGATGAACTTGCCACAAAACTTTGTTTCAGCATTTTCCCGACCAGAGAGGCAGACATACTCTCCAAAGGGCTTGGAGGAATGTCTGTACTTGGAGTCCCGTAGGAATGAGGCACACACACAGCTGCTGAATAGAAGTAGTGAGTTTATTGAAGGCAAAAGTGGCACACCCGCAACGGGGGCTTCCTTTGTTGCTGCCACTGAGACAGGGAAAGCCCGACGCACTGGAGCAATGCTCGGGGTGAGCAAACTCACTACTTCTATTCAGCAGCTGTGAGTGTGTGCCTCGCTCCTACGGGACCCCAAGTACCCTGCAACATTTGGCGCAGCGAGCAGGGTCCCGTGGAACAATGCCCCTTTGGGTGAAGGCTGGTGAAGCAGGAAAGTTGTCGCTGTCCCTGCAGTGCATACCGGGATGGCCCCCGACGGAGCAATGGGAGCCAATTGTGTGGGTGGTTGCTGGCTGGGCGGCCCCAGTGGATTGGGCTGAATACCACCAGGTTGCTGGGGTCACGCTGATGCAGCTCGTAGAGGGGCTGCACCGGTTGCGGGTCAGCCGGTGGTCTGGGACGGAGCAACATGCTATGGGTAAGTTGGCGTGGCTGTTTCTAACTGCACTCCAGGCCCAGGACAATAAGCTTCTGCGTCTGCAAAGGCTTGTAAAAAGTAAAATGCAAAAGTGTTTGGCGCAAGCGGGAGCTCAAAAGGTGGTAACCTCACAGGCAGAGAGGGCTCAAGCCCTCACGCGCCGCTGTGAGGCACTCGTAGCATGTATTGCCAATAAGCAACAGGTGAAACAGGGGCAAAAGCCCGTCACAGTTGCCCAGGTCAGGGTGGTCACGGCAGCCCCTTGGAGGGACTCTGAGACCTGGAATGGCAACATTTGGAGTTCCTCCTCAGCTTCGGAGAGCGAGGAGGCTGACACCGCCCCCAACCCCCCAGCATAGGTGCACCTGGTGTGAAAGTTGCGAGTGAAGGGTAGTTCACTTCAGGAGGTTGTCCATACCTTCAAAACAAGTAAGATACAAAAAATTGTAAAAACTTTGTGTCAAAAGCTGGGGGAGGAGAGAGGAGCAAAAGCCGGCGCGCCCGGTAAAACCGAGCGCCCCAGTAGACTGAAGTCTTCCGTGTGCCTTGTAACAAAAAGGTGGGTCCCCCGTCCAGTGCGCAGTCATGCGCCCGACCGAAAAAGCGGGGAACCGCCCCCTCTTCATCCCGCTCACAATCCAGTGGCCGCATAAAAAAACCCAGCACGTCCTGGCCTTGCTAAACACAAAAGCCAAAATCACCATCCTCCACTCCACTCAGGCGGTGGGGCTCTTGACTGTGGTACGGGGCCTGGGTGGCTCAGAGCCATTGGCGTTCACCGTAACTATCACTCTCACCCTGGGTAAGGTGCCGCCCTCCCGCGCGAAGGTGCTAGTGGCACCCATCGGTAAGTACATTTTGGGTATTAATGTCCCGCGGGGGCAACAAATAAAAACGCAGTATAGCCTTTTTGCTTTTAGCCTGCAGGCCTCCCCTGGCATGCAGTTATTAATTTCGCTAATTCTTTTGTTGCCAATTGCTATTGTTTCCAAAAATTAAAGTCAATTTGCATTCACCTGGCAAACGTGCCAGTAACAGCAAAAACAAAGCGCTGGGTGCTATAACCTGTAAAAACCAAACTAATGCCTCCCTCCACTGAAAAGCAGGGGCTGCTCTCTCTGTAATCTGTATCTGCTCTCCCCCTTTTCACAGGTGCAAGGCAAAGCAACAACCACCACGGAGGGCACCTCCCCACCCCCGCAGCCAGTGTCTAGTAAACTAATCCCCCCAAAAAAGCTAAGGCCGCAACCATCCTTGCCACAGGAGAGGGCTGGGCTGTTGTGTTACCAAAGCAAAAGAACTGCCCCCAGACAGCCTCATAGCACCAACTAACCAAGTGCTTTCTTTAATATTCTTGCAGGGCTACCTATCTGTTGCCAAAAGCATAGTTACAAATACATAGGTAGCTCTGGCGCAAAATGCCCTAAACTCTGCCGCCTTTTGCCTCCCCCATACATACACGGTCGGCAACGTTATAGAACCTGCTTTCTAAGTATCAGTGCAGCGCCCTCCACGTTACAGCGCCACACGCTCCTAGCAAATATTAATAAAACTGCTGTTTATGCTAATTTTTAATATAGGTCGGGCATTAACATGGCCCTCCACACAAATATATGCTTTTCATATTGCAAATGTTACTGCAGCAGCTATGTGTATTATTGTAAAAAAATGCTACTGCTTTTTGCCCCCGTTATTTATTTTCCCCTACCCTTTCACTAAAGTCTCTTAAAAAAAGCACCGGGGGGGGGGGGGGAGGGTAGGAGGCCAAAAAAAAAAAATAACAGTGGGCAGCTAAAAATGCTCCCCATCTCAACTCCAAAAAAAATAAAAAATAAAAAAATAAAAATAAAAATATTACAAATCATGCTGCTATTATTAGTTGCTGCTCTGTTATCGCATATTTCACATGCCAAAATTAACTAATTCTCATTGCCTACTTGCCTTATGCAATACTAATAAAACACCTGCTTGCATTACATAATATTAACAAAATAAAAACAAAATATTAATTATTCATAAAATATTCATAAAATGCAAATGTTCCTAGTATTTCTCTGCCTGTGTTCCCACACATAGTGGGCTTCACCCCAAGCATTGCTCCAGTGTGTCGGGCTTTTCCTGTCTCAGTAGCAGCAACAAAAAAGCCCCCATTGCGGGTGTGCCACTTTTGCCTTCAATAAACTCACTACTTCTATTCAGCAGCTATATGTGTGTCTTGTTCCCACGGAACCCCAAGTACCCTGCAACAGTGTGCATATCAGCACATACCAGAAATGGCATCCAAATATACTGTGGTAATGAGAACTGTGGATATCCAAAGTCAAGACATTTATTTATATGCCTATCATTAAGAAGCCAAGAGTGAAGTTTTTAGCCATATACTTACTGTATCTCATTACAATTATTTTGATTACCATAAATTTCAATTAAATGACATTACCACACATATATTGCACTTGTGTTTGGCTGTAGTGAAAAACATCAAAATGTTCATTGTTCTTTAAAAGACAAAAGTAAAATAATGGTGTATTTTTTTAAAAAAATAGACAAATCAATTTTCTAGATCTATGGCCTAATTGATAGCTTTACTGGAATACTGCAGTGGACCATCAGGGCCTCCCTATTTTGTTACTTGAAACACCTCTAAATTAGCTGTCATTTTATCAAATTGTAAACTCAGGGTTATAGATTTGACATGGTATGAAGCTGCTCTTAAATGTAAGAAATATAAGGTCTTGAAGGTAGTAAATCCACAGGCAAGGAAAACATTGTACTACCAGATACAAAGAAAGTTTAAGCAGTTGTAACTAAGAAGACAGCTGCAATATGGAGAAGTTTCCTTCCTTGTTATTAACAAAAGGGAAAGTGATATGTATGAGAAAAGTAATAACTCCTCACTCTTTGTAGAGACCCTGTTATTGTTCTGTGTTTGTACAATGGTTAATTCTATGGGGTTCTGGTTCATGAATGGGTCTTTTAGGAACAACCACAATACAAATAAACTATCATCATCTAAGTCTTTATTAGAACCTAGCACCAAATGGAAAGGGAAGCTGTACAAATATTAATTAGTATTAGATATAGTCCAGTTTCCTGTCTGGCGATGAAGGCCAGTATCAGATAAAGGCACAAGAAACCTGCTGAGGCACATGTGGGGTAATTTGCCATCTCATCCTACTCTATAACAGAAAACAGTAACTGGATGGTGCTTATGCCCCAACTCCTTAAGAATTGACACACACTGCAAATGAATGTTAGTAGAACATGAGAATTTTCAGCAATAGTCTTGGTACCTGTGTGACTTGACGCACAAAATAAAGAAAAAAATGCAACAATGTTGTCTTAAAAAAAAAATCTGTAATTTCAGCATTTTGACTGACTCTCTATTTCCACTGCAAACACAGTTTCCTTTGTCAAAGAGCAAAATTAGTTTATGAAAATGGCAAAATTTCTTGCAGGAAGAGACTCACACAAGAGGTCATAATTTTGACTAGGGTCACCATTTCCCAGCCCCCTCCATTCCCTTAAACATATTGCATTTACTAGCAAGATTGAGGAAATTTTACCTTTGTTCAGGATTCTGAAAGCTTTTTTTGATGCTTGTGAAAAGTTTGCATTTGTTTTCTCCTGTGACACTCGAAATTTCTCATCGATCTTCAGAGAAGATTCATTTTCATTGCAGCAGGTTAAAAGTATGGTTCTTTTATACTGCACTATCAGATGCTGTAATAGAGTTTTTATGACAGTGACTGATGCATGGGGTCATACTGTACTGTAGCTGATGTTAATATAACTGTGTAAGTAATGAGTCTGGATTTGCTGGAAATTCTGAAAAAAATAAAATTGTTCCAATTGGAAAAAAATATTTCATTTTTAGCATCTTAGTATTTTTATATTTTGTAAAAATAAATGTGAGGAAGTTTAGAAGTAGTTTTGAATAAAAATTCAAGATTTCCTCTCTGAAAATGTCAAATGAAATATTTAAAAATTATGAAAAAAATTGGATGGTACCTACCCACTGAAACAGTCTATTGAAATCAATATGAATTTGCAGACTGTTTCAGTGTCAGAAAAGCTGCATTTTGGTGAATTTCTTTTTGCCCAGCTCTAGTTATGAAATATTTTATGATGTGGGGAGAGGTGCCAGAACTAGCTTAGTAACTCTGGGCCAGATTTTTTTTAAGAGAAATAGAGGATAAGCAACCTGCAAAAAATGATGTAGTAAGTCAGTGCCAGAGTTGCGAACAAGAACCCAGTTTGGCGGACTCCCATTTCCTTATTTTAAACACATGCTTCCTTTTCAAGTGAGTGACTGAGTTTCTAAGTCTAATACCAAGTATACTCCCTCTGCTTCTACATCTAGCAATAAATATTCTTAGACATTTAGGGAGTCAGAGTGTCAATCTAGCTAGACGATATCCTAATTACTATCTTTTCTCTGGAAACAATAAAACTTTGTTTATGTGAAACAGTCTTTCCATTAATATCCTTGGGAATTCAGATAAGCAATTCAAGAACAACCAGTGATGAGCCCATATAAAGCCCCAGGGTGGCTAGAAGTCCTAGCACACGTGAATATCCAGATACAGCACTTGACTTACTTGCATTCTTCCAAAATGGAGTTCCTCTTTAAGACTAATTTTAATAGCTAGTGTATTGTAATATGACACCTAAACAGACCGGAACTGCTTTCAGAGGCTTAGTTGCTAAACTATTAGCAAAGCTATATGACAAATCAGCATTTAGTGTAGGCAAACAGAAAAACAAACTAAAATAAGGTTAATTTATCCTTTTGTCTATTTTTCTTATTTACATTTTGGATATATACAATCTTCATAACCATATGATTTACATCAGCCTTAGAAGATCACCAGGGATGTATTTTATAATAATGTAATCTTGGATGAAAGCCAGTTCGAAAATAAACATGTTAGAACTCTGCCTGAAAGCCTTTCTCACAGCTAATCCACTGCAGGGCCAGTATATGTAGGTTTTGTCAGACAACAGAAAAGTGGTACCATCTCTCAACAAGAAAGAAGGTCTAAAACATCTCCTTTCAAAGTCATAGTGTTAGATTAAACATTTTACCATCTCCCCTCCAATCCCACCTCTGATCTTTAGGCTGCAAGGACTTGATTACTGAACTACAGCTATCTTTGCTGTACATTTCTCCTTTTTGCACCACCACCAAATTTAAAGATCATTCCAGTTCCCTTATCCTTTTACATGTATGGGGTTGTGGAAGAGATTGGGGAATGTTTGCTCCACATGAAGCCATTTGGCATTCTAAGATATAGGAAGAGATGTTGGGTAGATACTTACTATTAATACATAGGATTTTTTTTTAAAGAGATTTCTCTAAACCAAATATCTATCTATATATATTCCAAACAGCTTCTGGTGTAGTCATCACTATACTCACCTATCATCTTTATGTCAACTGCTTTAGGGGATTTCCCCATCTGCATGTGTTGTTGCTACTGCCAGACACTAGTTCAACCTTCCATCCTGCTGACTCCTTGCTGTGGAGCAATGGCTTTTAAGATTCTAATTAAAGTATGTCAAATGAAATGTGATTGGAATATTCCTCCTCCCCCTGCACCTCAATCTATCAACATGACACCAGACTTTAAACAGTAGGGGCATAGAATCTGTTATAACAGTAACACGTGCAGAGATGACATAAGTAGCATATGCGTGTTTAAAATAGCTAAGCATTTCATTATATTGTTGCATTCCCTGTGCTCCAAGAGGCTCTTACAACTCTTGTCATCCCCAGACATTCAAATATAAGCACAGTTAAGCTGTGATGCTTGCTCTGAGGAGGAACTTCGATATATACTTTTACTCAAGGAATGGGAATATATTAAAATTTGTCAGTGTTCAAATGGAGGGCCAGCGCTACCCATTAGGTGGCCTAGATGGTTGCCTAGGGTGGCAGAATTTGGAGGGCAGCTTTTTGTCTCCCTCGGTGGCAATTTGGCAGCAGTTCAATGGGTCATCCACTGAACAGTGTCCACTGAATTGTCGCCAAAATCAACGGAACGTGTTGAGCAGTACGGCGCCAGCTCTACAAGCAGACTCGCTTTTGGCGGGAATTCAGCGGACACTAGGATGTTGCTCTTTGGCCGCCTATGCCCCTTCCTGCGCTTGCCGTTACGGGTAGAAAAATAAATACCGCCGAGGGTGGCAAAATATCTTGCACTGGTCCTGTTCAAATGCAATAGTCTAATTCTATGGCTACACTCAGAGACAACTGTCAAGCGCAACTTAAAAAAAACAAAGAATGACTGCATTTCAAATCTTGAGGGGCAGATCCTCAACTAGGGTACATTTTTATAGTTCAAGTAAATCATCAGGGTGTCATTGACTTCACATCAGCAGAGGATTGGCCCTCGAAAATTTTCAGGTGTCCCCACCATAGCCTAGACTGCAGGCTAGTTATTTATATATTTGAATGGATCGGTGATCGATAGTCTGTTTTGAAAATATGCAATAAGAAATGTCCACTAAGATTAGAGTTGTAAATGCTGTTTATGGGACTAGCATATTTGAAAGTAGAATTGTGACCTTTAAGGAAGATTTGTCTGAGTTCAGAAATAATTTTAAAACTTCTGAAGTTCCTGAGTTGAATGCTCAATGTTGTAGACATCACATTTCAGGTGTAGGGAAATGGACAGTGGTTTAGTATAGCCTAACCAGGCAGCCATCCCCCAGCTCTGCTGCTAACTCTGCACACTTAGATGCATGAAGATGCCATAGACCAGAGTTCCATAACACACTTAAGGGTGCGCTTCCTGAGTAGGTTCTCTAAGTCCTGGCCTATCCATAGGAGAACTTAAGCTGAGACTAGGGTGACCAGACAGCAAGTGTGAAAAATCAGGGCAGGGGGTGGGAAGTAATAGGAGCTTATATAAGAAAAAGACCCAAATCTCAGGACTGTCCCTATAAAATTGGGACATCTGGTCACCCTAGATGAGACCCTCTGTGGCCACAGAGAAGAGGACAGCACTTTCCCCAGAGGATGAGAACTTCCTGACATTTGGCCATCACTAAAAATTTTAACCAAGACCAGTCATTGGGCGAGGAAGAACTGAAAATGGATCCTTGCAGCCACGTATGGATATGAAATGCAAGAGGTATGCAACCTGCAGCACTCCCAAGAGGAATGAAGATATATTGACAGTATAGCCTTAATAGGATTTTAATCAAAGAATTAAAATATGGGTCCAGGAGCTACTCAATTTATTTACCTTTACTTCTAAATATGTTTTTCCACATAGTGTCTCTCCTCTCTCAAAACCTCAAACATCAAATCCAATTAGTTTTAAACAGTCCTAAGGCCTGCTCCTCTCTCCTATCTTTTTTAAAACAGGAAGTTTCTGTTTCAAGTCATGCCTGCTCAGAGACAGCATCTGGAAGGAACTTTTTCCTATTTGCTTCCTGCATATTTGCTTATTGAAGCTTTACAAATTCTTTTTCTTTTATAGTAAAAATCTTAAAGTCTGTCTCAAAAAACAGAACAAATAACCTCCTGCACCGCTCACCAAGAAATAGTGGTAATAGGATTTTAATCAAGAAGCTATTTGCCTTTACCTCTAAATAGTTTGGTTTTCCACACTGAACTTTTGAGAGAGGAACCATTCAACTATGCATTTATTAAAAGAATAAGCCAACAAATAAGTTTAAGCAAAATGCGTCACTAGTTTACTTCCAATTTCCATAACTAATGAAATGTAACCATACAATGATCAAACCAAGGTTACAACTGAATTCAATAAAAATCAATGGCTCAGTTTACCAAATGAGTATTTGAATCAATGTAGAAGGTTATCAAGAATTACTTCAATTCTTTACAGAAAAGTTAAAGAACACCACTCGTTTTAAATAATTGACCTAAGAAGAGAAGCTAACTCTTGCCTTTATTTTAAAGTAGAACTCTGAGAAGGATCTCTTCATGACTTTTTATATTAGTGTTCCACTAAAGTTTCTCTGAATATACAAATTGTTATACTATTTATTAATGTGGGGAAATTAATAAGCATCTGTCTTCCTAACAGTTTTACACAAATGCAGAAACACTTATTAAATCAGGCACTTATTAGTTTGCATTAAAAGCCTGTTATTCCAAAGCTAGTCTTACACCAATGAAATAGAGACTTGAGCTTTTTGAGCATTTACTTGGGGAAACTGTTATGTGCATGCACACACTCTTTATGTGGGAGAACTCATACATCCCTGAAGTATATGCAAAAGCACACAGGCTATAGCTAAGAACTAGTTCTACTGTTGCAAATAACCTGAGCTCATTTTGCACATGGGAAGGTGGTCATGTCTCTCTTAGTTGTAGCTGCAGACTTGTCAGAGTCTTTCACTTCTTTGGATAGTTTGGTGCAGGGAAGAAAGTAATATACAACCTCAGGTATCCTCACTGGTGTGTGAGAGAGTGTGTCCAATCTTTTTTCTGCATGATTAGAGTCTTTTTTAGGGTTCAAAGTCCCCTTGCACCACCTTGAGGACCACTCTTGTCTAATCAGAGATTCCAGCATGTTATAGCTCATCATGGACCATCAATTTCTTATCTTGACCTGAAGTTATTGCAGAAGATTCCAGTCTGAGGTGGACATCTTTTGGAAACCTGTTCGTGACCACAACAGATGTCTCTTTTGTAACTGGGATCTGCAAGATGCTCATGTAAAGAGGAGCTGGTAACAAATTTCCACTTCGGCCTGGTTTAAGTACCTTAATTGTTTAAATACAATTAATGGCTAGTTAGCATTATACATTTCCTGGGGCATGTGAGAGAGTCCTGACAATTAATCTTCTGCTTACATACCAAAAAAGCATTACTAAAATTCTTGAAGCAGCTAACAAACACTGACAACCAAAGTCATTCAGCTCTAAACTCAACTATAGGCTAGGTTTCTTACAGCAGAATCCTTGAGTATTTCTGCCCTGTGTGTTTAAAAAAGTGTTAACATTGTGTGAGAGTTTTACTGGTCCTACATGCAGCTAGGTGACTCTGCAGGGAAGCATGCCATCTGGGTCTAGCTGCAGGTAAGTCTACAAAATGCCAGCCTAAAGCAAGATGAGTGAGTTATGCATCTCTGCCTTAGGAAGAGGCCCTCTCTGTTTTTTGGTTCTTATATTGATAAGATTATAGATTCTAAACAATAAAGTGCAACTTTCCTTGAAGATTAAAACCATAAAATACTCTAATTTCCCCATTTATATGCCATGAACATAACATTCCTCTACAGCATTTTGCAGAAATCACGTATTAGGATGTGGAGGGCATAACCTGAATATGGAGTTGCCCATCAATTTAAAGTAATCTGATGACAGCAGGCAGCGGTGAATATTCATCCTTATCTCTATTTTTAAAATTCTACAAGTGCAATGTGATGAGAGTGTTAGGTATATGCTGGCATTCTAGGATGAGAGGCACTACTAGACAGGAGGAGAGGCATAAATGTAGACCTTGCCACTGATTTGTAGAGGTCCTGCAAATAGACTATTCATGCTCCCTTTCTATTCCTGTAATTTGTGGAGTTTGCACTCTTTCAGAAAAAAAACAAACACACACCTTCCGGGATCCAAATTGGGGGAACTTATTGGAGAACACTTTTTCTGTTGTGATTTTGGAGAGACTTAATTGGAAGTGCTCTGTAATGAAATGAGACTCACAAAGTTGGTCGAATAAAAGATATTACCTCACCTGCCTTCTCTCTCTCTAACATTCTGGGTCTGAAATAGCTACACCATCACTGCACACTGTAACAGCATGGTTAAAGACTAGCTTTCCCAAAAAGTTAAAGTAGGATGAGCTGACTTTCATCTTGAGCAATAAGGTTTTTACTGGTGCTGAAAGCTAGCGGAACTTAGTTGCACTAAAGATGCTGTTGCACTAATATCCCTCCACACACCAACTACACTGCAGGCATGCTCAGCTAGTTTAGTGCCCAAACTGCAATATTTTAGAGCCTACAGCAGGCACTGCAATGTGTTCTGCTGAGATTATACCGCCAGATAAGCAACACAATTTGAAAAGGCTTTTAGACTGCAGGCTTGTGGGGGAAATAAACCTAATTTGCTACTTGTTCTTCACTATACTGGTGGAAAATATTAAGGGTCAGAGCACATAGAATCATAGGACTGGAAAGGATCTGGAGGCCATCTACTCCAATCCCCTGCACTCATGGTAGGATTAAATATTACATAGGCCATTCCTAATGGGTATTTGCTCTTAAAAATCTCAAATGATGGAGATTCCACAACCTCCCTGGGCAATTTATTCCAGTGCTTAACCACTTTGATAATTTAGGAAGTTTTTCCTAATGTCCAACCTAAACCACCCTTTCTGCGATTTAAACCCATTGCTTCTTGTCCTGCCCACAGAGGTTAAGAAAAAATTCTTCTCCCTCCTCCTTGTAACAACCTTTTGTGTCTCCCCTCACTCTTCTCTTTTCTAGACTAAACCAATCTTTCCCCCTCACCCCTCCAATCTTCCTTCATAAGTCATTTTTGTTGCTCTTCTCTGGACTTTTTCCAATTTGTCCCTATCTTTCCTGAAATGTGGCACCCAGAACTGGATACAATACTTCACTTGAGATCTAATCAGCATGGAGTAGAGTGGAAGAATTACTTCTCCTGTCTTGCTTACAGCACTCCTGCCAAAACAACCCAGGATGATGACTGCTTTTTTTACAACAATGTTACACTGTTGACTCGCATTTAGCTTGTGGTCTACAATAACCCCCCGCCCCACCCCCAATTCCTTTCCACAATACTTATAGCTAGACAATCATTTCCCATTTTGAATGTGTGTAACTGATTGGTCCTTCCTAAATGGAGTACTTTGCATTTGTCCTTATTGATTTTTTTCCTATTTACTTCAGACCATTTCTCCAGATCATTTTTGAATTTTAATCCTATCCTGCAAAGCATTTGCAAAACTCTCCCTCCGCAAACTTTACCAGTGTACTCCTATGCCATTATCTAAATCACTGATGAAGATATTGAACAGAACCTAAAACTGGGACTTAGGCAACTATGTCTGGGGTACAGACACCTGCATACCTTTGTGAATCCAGGCCTAAGTGCAAACATCTGAAAATATTCTACAAAGATAAGAGAAAAGTGATGACAACACTGCAGTTCTTTTTACACATATTTAGAAACTATAAGATAGTGTCCAGAGTCCAGGGAGAAAAAGATATGTTTTTTTTTCAAGTCTGGCGAAGATTTGTTTCACAAGTGTTGCAGCATATGTGTGGGGCCCACCTCTTTTCCTGATCTCCAATTTTGCAGCCAAAATAAAGGTGATAAGCTTTCTTAGCCATAGTGGTTATACTGCGCTTTTGTGATGCAAAAGTCACTTCAACCACAAACATAGCAGAAGTTATCTGCACTGTTCACACAAGTACGAGGCATCTCTGCTCACTTTGGCTAAACAGAAATGTGTCCCTTTGCAAAATCAAACACTGACAAATAAGAGAGCACGACACTGTATGATTTCTAGAGCTGATATAGGGCAATTTGTTCAGCAGAGTGATGTAAGCTTCGTTATGATTGCATCATCCATGACTTCTAGGAATGACATGATGCAATTCATATCATGTATGACACAATACCAGCTTCAGATTGCATCATTCATTGTTTTGCCTAAAAAGCAAGTACTGTCCAAACCCAGTCATAGATTTATTCATAGATCCAGTCAAAGATGTATTTTAGTCATTTCTGGTTTAAATTGAGATCCCTTCCCTTTATAACTCACTTCTCCTCATCCATTCCCATGTCAAGTGTCGTATATACTGACCTAATAGCATATCTTGAAAACTAGAGCCAATCAACAATTTTAAGCATCATTTTCGTTCTCAGTGACCCAGAATTAGTAAAGTTTGACTACATTTATTTCAGAAGCATTTTGGCTGTAGAGCAGTGTTACAGAAAACTTTTTACTTGCTAATTCTGAAGGTTAAGGAACACAGCAGGCAGCTGCAATTAGTTACTTTTTAAAATCTCCTTATCTTGCTCCATGGGAATTACATCTTCTCAAGGCTGAGAAAATCTTAGCAGCAAAGACACTTGCTGATTCAGCAGGCAGCCAGCCAGCTTCAAGGCTCTCAAGAGTATACATGAGGATATGGTCTCGAACATCCTCAGGGCAGGATTTTCTTGTAGGCAGGGCAAGAGGAAAGACAAATAGTGGAATTTTCAGTAGAGTTTTAGTTTGGCCTATTTTTACTCCCAAAGAAGGCAGCAGTTCAACTCCTTGGACTTCAATGGAAAGTTTAGGTGGGGTGGGGTAGGATTTAGCCTTCACCAGTCACTATTAGCTGACGTTTTATGGATTCAACTTAAAATTATCCATTGGTACAGTATTACATCATGATTGCTTCAAATATATCCACGTAAACTATGTTTTTTGTTGTCAGTTTTATTAGCAATGAAGCGGATTTACATATGTTGATATCAAACTACTAATGATTATTATAGTAATTGTAATAATGGCCACCATGCAAATGATATTAGAATAAAAAGGTACAATTATGCAATGTTCTACAATGTGTATTGGGTCATGCAGTTACATGTTAAATAATTAGTGCCTTTCCAGATACAATACACTGCATGTTCAATAAAGAAAGAGAGGAAGTAGGAGTTATTCAAGCATAAATAAAAAGAGCATGTATTTTCACAAATAAAAAAGATAGAATGACTTGATTTAACTGGGGGAAGAAGGGAGTCACAAAAGCTCTGCTATATACAGGCATAGCTAGAACACTCCAAAATGGAAATTAAAATACATATTATTTCACTCCTTATACAGTTAACCTGCAATGGCATTTGTTGCAATGCCATTTTATCTGAGATTTATAATGGGAAATAACTTGAAGTAATTTATTTAATTGGATTGCCATGATAACCAAACACATTTCAACAGGAAAGCCACTCTGAGATCTTAGAGCTGCCATTTCCCTCCCCACCCCCCTTGTGCCTTCCAGGAAGGTGCAAAAACATCTCACATCTCTTACATTACTTAAGGTGTAATTTTATATTTAATAGCATGAAAGAATAAACTTTTGAGAGTTCAGACCTTGGTGACTGGACCACATAAAAGCCAACCTGGTAGAGGACCTGATGCCACCTTTATGTCTCAAGACCTATTAGGAACCCATTGTTAGCAGAAGAGTGATATGTTTGATGATCTCTCAAATGATACCAAACTCCCTTGTTTTAACCCATTAGGCAGCTGGTCTTCGGTTGTCAGGTGTATTTTCAGCATGTGTAAAGGAGAACACAGTATTGCCTTTAGATTAATTTGATATATGGATGTCTGTGGCTTCCATATGAAATAGAAGGCTTCTAAAGAGACTTGGCAAGCTAATTACAGAAGGTTCACTGTGATACTTGTTCTAGCTTTAAAGATATTTCTGCTTCCAGCAATATTATCTCTAGGCAAAGTGGGGAATTCTGCTAGAACAAGCACTAACTCTAGAACCAAAATGAACTTTTCAAGTGTGTCTACTATAATCTATGGCTAATTTAAAAGGCAAAAAAGAACAAAGAACTAAAGACCATACAGTTTCATGACAATTCTTTAATTCCTGGACTGCTCTGCTCCCATTTATGACATCCTTCATTTTCTTTGGTTATATACTTAGTGCATTGCCTTTCTTTATGTTGTGGTAACTATGGTGCACAGGTAAAATAAATTTATATTGGGAGGGGAAGAGGGAGGAGAGAGATTTAAGAGAGTCAAGAAAAGAAGATGGAGAAGATTTTTTTCCAGTTCCACTACAGTCATGGGAAGAGTCTTCATATATCATAAATATTTCCTAGCCCCAAAATGAGCTCATTTCTCCTTTCATAAGCAAAAAGGAAAGGTAAACAAAAAACCTGTATCTAGTTTTGCCTACCATACTCAATGTAATTAGCCTTTTTGAAAGGGGTGGGGAAAATCTAATTTAGAAACACAATGACATTTTTATCCAGAGCCATCTGCTTGATTATATATCAGATTAACAGATTGCAGGCACAGAAATATTTTTCAAATTCTCTCCCTTGTTTTTGGTCACCTCACAAGGATGAAAGAGTAATTATATTTCAGCTGGCATTAAGTTTCCATATTATTTTTTCCTTTTCTATTATGAAAAAATAAAATTTCCTAAGGGAAACATTTTAGACCTGTTCAGAAATTTTCAGATTAAAAAATGAAGCATTTTTTTAAAAAAAGAAATGGGGGTTTTCTAATGACAAATTTTCCTTTCCCGTCTCTAAAATTTAATATTTTTTCAATGAACCCTTAACATTTGGAAGTAGTAGTGAGAAAATTTAATGGGAAAAAAAATCAAGGTAAGCTGTTGAGGCTGGGATGGCCTACCTAGTGGATGAAGCAGGACTTTGGTGATTTCAGTGGCAGTTTAGAGTAATGAGGAGCATAGATCCAGGAGTCAGACACTGGGGCAGTCATGAAGAGCCAAGCCAAGGGTCAGCACCAGAGTAAGGATTGAGAGCAGGGCATGCAAATGCTGGAATGGACAGAGTCAAGACTTGAACAGGGATTGGAATCAGGAACAGAGGAAGCTAGCTGCTGGGATAGTTCGCATCGACCAGCTGCTGCACTGCAATGTACAAGGAGCAGGCTGCATGCTCTCCTGCCCAATCAAGCAGCACAGCTTTTTGGACAAGGCTCATTGTGCTCACCTGAACTTGCTGGGTTGCCTAGCGACTTAGGCTCGGAGCCAGCTGTACTCCTGACAATTATGGTTTTGGTTTTTTGGGGGCTGAGGGGTGTCAGGGAGTGAAATACTTTTCATTTTGTTTCCCTTTTCAGAAGCACAATGGAAGAAAGAAGTTGGGGATAGAAGAGGAAGGGAAAGGAAAAAAAACCCTTGATCTGAAGATTTTCATTACTAATTTTGACACAAGTAATTCTGTGCCAAAGCATTCAGAATGAACATTTTCATTTGTTTTGCCAAATCTCTTACTTTTACTTTGATTAGTTCTAATAGTTTTATTTGTATATTTGATATTATTTATTGTTTGGATTGCAATAATGCCTTCAGCCCCTGTCAGAGTTTAGGTTCCACTTTTGCAGGCACAGTGCACCCTTATAATAGAGGTGATCCCTGCCTCAGAAAACTCTACAGTTAAATACATGAGATAACTTGTTCTTCTGTCTATTGAACAGTGAGATTACTAGGATAAGTAATAATAAATAAATAGTGTTTTTTCCCCTCTTTCTTTAGGCTACACTTAAAAAAAAACCCCAACCTTCTTTCTACTTGAAGAATGACAGGGGGAAAAATGTTTTAAAAATGAAAGTAACATTTTCTTTCACAATATTTTCTCCTGCCCCCACTTCTTGTTTTGCATAAACTGTTCAAGTGAATGTTCCCCCCTCCTCTCACTGCACTTACCCCATTCCCTCACCCCAGTGGGGAATAAGGTAGGAGAGGGGAATAAGACACAAAACAATGAAAAAAATCCAACAGAAAAAATATTTTTCTTTTTAAAAGTTAAAACCCTATTGATAAACCAAATGTTAACTTCAAGAGTTTCAACCAGTGCTATGGACTGTGTTAAGGTTCTCCAAGTTTTCCAGTTAATTCTTTTCTAATTCAGTTAAACACATACCTGTTTCCAAAAACTTACAAGATTAGCAATCCATATGTATATGTATTTAATCTGCATTATATAAGCCAGCTAATGATCTCATCTCTCCAGAAGTAGCTTGCAAGTTCTCCAATTCTATTTTAAAAGTACCTGGTTAGTGAAGTATTGGTGCTGGCCCAGTGTGACTGTCCAAAAACAAACAAAACAAAATCCAAACAAAAGGAAGAGATTTGTGACAATATTGGGGAAAGTATGCTATTCCCAGGTTTGTTTGGTTTCATATTAATGTTCTTTGGAATACAAAGTAATGTACTTCTGTGTTGCTGTAGATGCTTTTATGGATTGGTTGCAAAAGTAACTAGCTAGAAAACATTCTGCTACCCCAATCCTATCTGATAACAGCAGGAAAATGTGTTTTTTATATTGCTCCCAATTTGCTAGTGTTTCAGCTCTTCCAGCCTATGATGACAATATTGTGCTGTGATGTACTGGCTGCTGCCTATTTGCTGCAACTACTGCCCAAAGATTTAGAGAACTTAGATGGTTAGGTCACTGTCTGTTTCAATAAACTTGTGAGTGGGAGAAATGCATGCCAGGAGCATAACTGAAGAACTAGTGATGAACTGCCTGTAACTCCTATGAAAGTGTTCCTGTTAGCCTGTGATAAACCCATGCCTTAGGGTTGCCAGTGCTTGCAGAGGGGAAGGGCAAGACACTGGGGAACCTGTTCAGTTTCCCACTTATATAAAAATGCTTTATTATAACTATTACCAAGGAAGAAGGCAATATCACTGGGCAAGCCAGCTTATACTGCATGCAATCTGTTGTGTTTATACTTGATTCCTGAAAAAGTACACTGTCTACACTGTGCTGTGTGTAATTTGAAATGAGGGGAACAAATGAATACTTCACTGGATGCTGTCATAGGTACACTCAGTACAGGACATTGTATGTACATAATGTACCATACAAGGCACTAGTCTTCCTATGAGAGTGATGGAGCATATATTTGGATTGTGTGGGATTCTTCCACCCACCCACAGACAACAACATGATAAATAACTGACCTACAAAAAATAGCTACATCATCATGACTGAAATTCTGCACATTAGGTTTGCAGAATTGCTAGGAGTAATCAGAATCTTCAGTTAATATAATGAATTCTTGTGATTCTGACAACAAACAGACCCATCCTTCCTCCAAAAGCTTACCTGAATAGTTTGTTGAAATATTTACAAGGGTTAGTCAGTGAAGTCTGGAAAGGGCACTTGGAAGGGGGGGAAGAAAAGGCCACCTGCTTATTTACATACAGAAATGGTCCCCAGCGCCACAGTGACCAAACACCATCTGTTTTATTCCTTTGGAAAAAAACATTGTTCTCAACTGGATCTCTTGAAACCAAACCTTTGAGGTTGCATAAATGCAAGTAAAACAAGCTGTAAGTAAACAACATGTCATCTGATGTATACTATACAAGGGGCAAAGCATGGGGAAGAGACATTCATGGAAACCAGAACTGAATGTTATCCAGGACTTGTGGAGTCCATTATTGTACACAGGAAAAAGTTTGAGATCTGGCACTGACACAGGGCAATTGCATGTTCTGAAGATATTTTGAATTGCTAACCAGCCACTATCACAGGCTTATGAAGGAAGAAAACTTGCTGTTGCCAAACCCAGCTGGGCCCGTTGGTTACGCGGTCAGTAAATGAGGGGACTGCAACACAGAGATCCAGACAAAGAGGGCATCAAAAGCACAGTTCTATCTGTAATCATTACTAATCACTTTCATGCTCTAAATTTTCTTTAACATTCTAACAAATAAATTAGCTGACAAGCACATTTCATTAACCGGAAATCTGAGTGAATACTGCAAAATATTCACAAAGACTGAGTTTCAGATTTGTGATTATGAGTATCATTACTGGAAACCAGATACCATAGAGAGAGATGCTTGCATAGCCAGGGAATAGCAACATACTATGGGACCTGTGTTTTCATTTAAAATAAGCTCAGAGTGAATTACAAATACTAGCTATATGAAACATTACACAGAGCAGCCCATAGGCTGAAAAATGTTCATACATTTGTCAAATCATTTTGAATAAACAAATCCCTGCAAGACAGCGGTCAAAGTAATTTCCAGAAAGGGGGGAAAAAAGGCCAAGATAGCCCTACTTTCATCTAATACATTGTTCATCATGCATTAAACACTCAGCTCTAGTGAGAACTTACTATATTTTTGGTGTTATTATAATAGACAGCATGATACATTATAATGTGAGCATTTGAAAGACCATCCCAGAGTTTGTGGATTGATGGCTTTAGCAGTTCAGCTCACTGAGTAAATAAGATAGACAACTAAAGTGGTTTCAGAAGCATTGACCAGTTAAGTTTGTTCACCATGGGTGCAATCTTCCCCAATAGAGAGGGTCCACAAAAGACATTCGGTCTTAAGTTGTGCACACTTATGTCGCATTGACTTTTGCCACATATATACCCTATACTCTTTGTAAATCTCATCCATGATAAAAGGGGTAGGGAAGCCCTTTCATGCACAAGTAAAGACCACTCAGCTCTTAAGCTGTCAGGTCCAGCTCTTAGGTTTAAGGAAAACAAAAGAATATATATAGAAAGTATTCTCTTACCTCTCTGTTTCAACAGTACAGCCAACAGCTACTACACAAAGAGCGAGTATCTTTCCCCATCATCCCCTTCTATCTGGCTCAGAATATCCAGTCACTAAATTGGCAATAATTAGTCTCTAATTACTATCAGATTTTCACCTGTTTCATTTGCAACTCCCTAGAATATTTACCTTGTTCAATTAGCATGATCTAATCCATGCCCTACTAGCAGAGTAGCATCAGTCCTTCCTCTGTAGAATGAGTCTTTCACATGACAGTCTCACATTGCCTCAAATGGTGAGAAAGCAACACCAAAAAAAAGTATGTACTTAAAATAAAACAGGCAGACTGAGTGTTGTATTTCTTTGTTGGGGGGCATATACATTATTTTTAGTGTCCCCTTGGCAAGTTTTCATTTTCATTTGTTTGCAATACACTGTTACATTTGTCTTAATTTCATATAAAGTTTGGAGAGAGGACAATTCCTCTTGAAACATAATTGTACTATCCCATTGTTAAAGATGATTAATGGGGGTAAAACTTTCAAGCACACTCAAATTATGTAGGAGCCTAAGTCACTTGAACACCTGGGACAATTTCAGTCCTGGGCTCCATGATTTAAATAAGTGATGTTTAAAATGTAGTGAAGTTTTTATGCCATATAGTAAGTTTTGCTCATTTCATATTTAAAACACGAAGAAAGTAACATTAAAATAAATTTAGAACAAGATGAATTATATAAAGTCAGGAAGTAAGTATGAGTTTAGATGTCTACTCAAATGCCTCTACATTTCCTTTATGTTTCAGTGTTATATATTATTACTGAGAGTGGGGAATTCTGGATGTCTTGGTAAAGCTTCCTAAGAGGAGCATTGTCAACTTGAAGATTGCATCCAGATGGGAACCACCACCTGTTCTTTAATCCATCCCAGCTGGATACAATCCCTCCAGAGCTAGCTTTCAACAAGGCATCTGAAAGTTTGCCATACACCTGGAGCTCTTACTTTGGTGGTGAAGACTACTACTCAGAATATGGCTTCCCTTTCAGGAAACAAAAAGGTGATATCCCTGGGCAGAATATATTCTATCACAGTCCCATTCCTTAGAGCTGGGTAGGAAATTGTTTTCCTGACTTGTGAAACTCAGGTTCAACATCCTGATCTAAATCAGATATTTGAACCCACTCTCTCACATCCCAGGTGAATGCCCCAATACCAGGCTTTAAATTTGCTTTCTCAAGCTCTCCTGTTAGAACTGTTCTACTTTGTATAAAGTAGTAAATATTTATTGGAGTAAAGTTAAAGAGAGATTCTATAACCCTGTCATCAGAGCACTCACGTTAGATGTGAGCAATCCAGGTTGAAATGTTTTATTCCAATATTTAGTTTGTCAAATAGAACAGCTCAGAGAGGAGATTGAGAGACCCACCTCAGAATGGCAAGCAGCCTAGTAGTTAGAGCACTTAGCTGGAATGGGGGTTCCTGGGTTCAAGTTTCTGTGCCAAAGGAAGAATTTGAACATGGGCGTCCTGTTTCCTAGGTAAATACACTAACTACCAAGCTATTCAGGGTACAGCTTACTTCTGTTCCCCTTGCACCCACTCTCCTCCTTCCTCAAAATCCATCCTGGATCTCTGACAAAGCATTTCATCAAAAAATAAAAAAAACACAAACTTTCCCTGTTAAAACTGGTTTTGACAAATTGGAATTTGCCAGTGAACAGCAAGTTCATCAAAAAATTGCTGACTAGCACTGCTGTTTGAAAAAGGCTCCGCTCTGCTTGTTGCCAGTGTATGATTCTTTCAAACACAGTAAGATGTCTTAAGAAAGTAGTGAGCCTTCCTCCTAAAACAAGGAAGAAGGTGGTCAGAGGAGCACATTGGTGGTGAGGGGAATAAATTAGAGGGGATCTGTGTAAAGGGAGCTTATTGCTGCAGGGATGAGGCCCCCAGAAAACCGGTTCTGGATGGGTAGCAGGGAGGAGGGAGCTCCTTAAGAAAGAAACTGCAGGAGTATTGAAAGGAATTGACTGCCCTCTAAGTTGTCCTAGGCACAAACATGTTCTACCTTGGTATTAGGGCTGGTTTTTGATATTTTGCTGCATGCACAAAGATTTAACGTAACTGATTAACTATGCTACCATTTTAAAAAGCGGCAAGGGAATCAATTGCCTATGAATTAAGAACAGTTTGGTGACTAAACAAGTTCAGTTCAGGATATTACTCTGGAATCCACAACAGTCATGAAAAATACAAACTAGTCATCAACTCTATTTGTGACCCAATGAAACCACTATATAGCCAGTCAGAAAAAGTAGTTGTCAACAATAAGTTTCAGCCAAAAAAAGAACATGGTGTTTTTTTCTCATTTTCCAGGCATGCAGTCACATCGGGTGATACATATTTTTTTAGTCACAGAAAGAGTGAATGAAGATTCCATGTAATGCCTTAGCTGAAAACCACTAATAAAATTCAGCCTTCCCAAGACTGTGATTAAAACAGAATCTGTGTTTCCAAGAAACATGTTACTCCGACCTCACTTTTTACAGTCTGATCCATCAGCCATTAATGACGCAGGAATGACTCCCATTGACTTCAATGGACATTGGATTTCACAGGTCTTTAAAGACAGATAAGAGCCTGGCATTAAGATTACCAAAGTGGTATAAGAGTGTTTTTACTTGATAACCCTGTGTTTTCTTTAGCCTTGGAGTGGGAAAAAACAGTTTTATTAAGTGATTCACTTACTAGTAAGTACCTCCTTTCAAATTTCTGTTTCACACTGAGTGCATAGGTTTGGGTTGTTGATTTACCACCACAATAAGCATTTGCCAAGTACAACCACTAGATTATTTGACTTTTATTATGTTCTTTTAGTGCTACACTGATAAGCAATTGAACCCAGTGAAGCTGTCAGAGGAATGAAAGTCTTAAAGGCGTACATTTTCTGTTTAGTGAACTGTAAAATATATAAAAATTAAACACTCCTCATCAGAGAATATTAAAAATATCTTCTGTGCACAGAGAAGTAAGAAAAAAAATAATGAAACAGCTTTGACATATAATATCAATATAATGTTTTTTTGGGGTGGGGGAGAATCATTGTTAATACCAGGTTGGGCAAAAAATATAAAATGAGGCAATGAAACTCAAACAAATAACTAATAAAAGCTGTTACAAGAATAAATCTCAGATGTGTTCTGGGACCACATTTTATAGTTTTTCATTGTATTATAGTGCTGTGTTAACACAATACTTTTGATAGGTCATCCCATAGACAGACAAATCATAAAATATATGCAATTTACCAAGCAGAGTACAACAGAATAGTTGGCAATAAAATGCTAAAACCCAATTAGAAACAGCATCCTTCAGAGAAGAGCTGGGGGAAGAGAAGAGGAGGAAAAGCAGAATAAGAAAACAAAAAACTCTTCCAACAGAAATCCTTGAAATCTTCTGCTCAGTAATAGTTTCCAGAAAGTACAAGCAGTTACATTCACTGTAGAGATTTACTGTGACATTACATTTTTATGAAACTGAAGCTTGAGAAAAATCAAATTTGAATTCCATGTACAGCAAGTATCTGTTAAAGATAGAATTTAATGTATTATAAGTAGCCATAGCTTTAAGCTCCTCTGACCCTTTTGGATTTGAAGTTTCTTTTGCTATCATCTATTATATCATCTGGGTTGGAAAATGTTCTCGCGTAGGAGGTAGGCAGAATGCGGATGATGTAATTCATGATTATGTAGAAGGAGGTTATAATTGCTGACTTTTAAAAATAGCACCAGCTAATTCCTTCATGACCTCTTACAGCCAGTGGAAACTGCCGAAGAAGATGTAGAGCTTTGAGTCTTCACTGTGCTCGTAGTTAGGATAATTAGGAAGCGTAGGGACCTGAATCCTCAGGAGGGTTATTTTAATTTTATATTGCTCTATTTAGACTGCAAGTTTTAATGCAACTAATCATTTCTTTTTTATATAGTATGATGGATCAACTACTAAAGGGTTGCCTCCGGAGAGTGGAAAAATAAAGAAAAGCACAGTGAAGCAGAAGGCACAAATCCCTTAGTGATACTTAGGATTTGTCTACGTTGGCCATTAGTCAGCCCACTGACTAGAGGGGCATAAATTTTAGTGTGTCCTATCTGACCCAGGTGGATCCTTCTGGTGTGCACTAAAAGTTCCTGTATGAGTAGAGGCAGTCCTGTTTCAAACAGTGCTATGTTGACATGCACTGGGAATTTTTAATGCATCCTAGCAGGGTCTGCCTGCATCACACACTAGGGCACATTAAAATTGATGCCCCTCTAGTGCAGACTTACACATCATGTAGATAAGCTTTAAATCGTTTGCTATTATGGCCAGGGCACAGAGTTTTAGTAAGTTACGTTTGGAATTCCAGACTTTTGACATCAAAAGACTAATAAAATTTTAGGCAACTGTTTTCAAGATATTTAAAGCTATCTATAATCCACATAAGAAAAAAAAAACTACTGTGCAAAGAAAAAGAAAAGGTTGATATGAGTGAAAGTGTAATTGCAGGAAGAAGTAAAAGTGAGCCCTGGACTTCCGTCAGGCTAGATATAGCCCTATATCTTTATAGAAGAGCTTTCTGATGTGGCTGTTCTTTAGTTATTGCAGTTCATGCCACAGTATTTGTGTTTCTTGGTGGAGTTGTCAGTTCTGGATGAACAGAATAGACCAACTGGAATTTGAGGGTTACTCAGACATTATAGGTACGTTTATATTGGAGTAAAAACCACTGGTCAAATTCATCCTTCATGTAACTTCAATGGAATAAACAGAGATACACTTGGTTAGAGTTTGGCCCATTTTTATTTTTTTAAATCTTCTGCTCCCTGCTTTCTAAGAATGCATTTTCTTAGAGTATATTTTCAGTTGCTGCCTGTCAAGATACCGTAAGAGGCTATTTCAGATTTATGAGACTTTCTATCCTGCAACATTGGTAATGGAAGATTACTAATGCAGCCCATGAAGAAACCTGAAATTATGGCTAGAGTGAATACAATGCTGCTGTTCGAAAAGTGTGATACTATGGTTCTGCAAAGTAGCATTCAAGGTCCCATAAATCCTGCAAACCCAAGTACAATGATTTTAATGCTTTTGATTTGATACCATTACCAAAGACTACAACATTTAGATTATTCTGAGAAACAAGAACAAAATAATCAACTGGTGTAGTTCCATAGAAGTCAATGGAGTTTGCCAATATATGCCACTGAATGATCTGTCCTTTTATATTTATTCACTAGCCATGGAGAGCAGAGTATGGTTCCTGTAGCATATTTACAATTGAGGCAACAAAAGGAACAGTGCTTGAAGTATTGTAGCAGCATCTAAACAACAGGCTACTTTTGTTCATTATTGATCATGCTCTTGGCAGTTTTTGATGATATAGATGACCCAGTGGACGGAGGGAAGCACTGTTTGCTTCTGTTATATTGAATAATTCATGCACAATATTCATTTTTACATTTGATCTGCTATATCAGAGAGAGTAACCACTTAAAGTGACATTAAATGAGAATCAGTGTCACTGATGGCTGACAAAAGAAAACCAAGGAATTCTGTGATAGAATGCACATTTGTTATGGTGATGGATGGACATTTGGGTGCACGACTGGATTTTCTAGCAAGGTTATTAAAAAAGCCCCAAAAGTCAGCCGTATCTGGGCAGCTCAGTTTTCAAATGTGGACACCAAATGGGACCAACTAATGTTACATTGATAGCCTGATTCATCTGCAAGGACTAGCTGCTGCATGCCAATCCATCAAAGTAAAGCAGCTGTGAACTTGGCTTAATTGGCTAGATGAAGCAGGATTATGACTATTTTGTACATACAACACAAACCAGTCAAAGTATACCAGTCAACCTGGCCACAAGTTTTAGTGGCAGATTTTCAATGTTACTAATGGCAGTTAGGCACACAAAACAACAATTTATGGTGTATTCTAAGTACTGACTTCAAGGTGAAGATTTTTAAAGGCATAAATGGTAGATACCTAATTCCCACTGAAATTTAATGAAAGTTAGGTACCAAACTACTATTTCTACCTTTGTAAGTCTCCCCTTCATTCAATACTTAGGGGCACAGAGCCATTGACTGTACACGTTAAGTGCCTGTCTGAGGAGTCAGATGAGGGATATGGATATTTGGTTTAGTCACTCATGTTTGAAAATTGTTCTCTTTCCAGAAAAAAAAGTCATACAAACTTTTATTTAATTTCCACTTACTTTCTTAGCATATGGCATAGTGCAATAGAAGAGAAAAGGCTGACTTTGAAAATCCTTTTACCTCTGGACCGATACATAGAATGCTTCCGCCGATGTGCACAGGCAGAAATTGTGGAAAAACAATGTCGCTTACCTCATAACCCAAGTCATGCAGAACGCAATGCCATCAACAGCCTCAGAAACAACCCTGACCTCATAATCAAAGAAGCTGATAAAGGAGATACTGTTGACAATTCTCCAATACCAAATTCTACAGGCCACTTTCCTCAGATCCCACTCAGGAATACACTAAGAAATTGCACCATCTACTTAGGACACTCCCTACACTAACACAGGAACAAATCAACATATCCTTAGAGCCCCGACCGGGATTATTCTAGCTACTACTCAAGATCCACAAACTTGGAAATCCTGGACGCCCCATCATCTCGGGCATTAGCACTCTCACTGAAAGACTGTCTGGATATGTGGACTCTCTACTCAGACCCTACGCCACCAGCACTTCCAGCTGTCTCTGTGACATCACTGACTTCCTGAGAGAACCACAATGCATTGGTCATCTTCCAGAAAGCACCATCCTAGCCACCATGGATGTAGAGGCTCTCTACACAAACATCCCACACAGAGATGGAATACAAGCTGTCAGGAACAACATCCCTGATGATGCCACAGCACAACTGGTTGCTGTGCTCTGTGACTTTATCCTCACACACAAATATTTCAAATTTGGTGACGATATATACCTCCGGACCAGTAGCACTGCTATGGGCACCCACATGGCCCCACAATATGCCAACATTTTTATGGCTGACCTGGAACAACGCTTCCTCAACTCTCATCCACTCAAGCCCCTTCTCTACCTCCGCTACATTGATGACATCATCATCATCTGGACCCCTGGGAAGGAAACTCTGGAAGAATTCCACCATGATTTCAACAGCTTCCACCCCACCATCAATCTCAGCCTGAACCAGTCTACACAGGAGGTCTACTTCCTAGACACCACAAATAAGTGACGGTCACATTACCACCACCCTATACCAAAAACCTACTGACAGCTATGCCTACCTTCATGCCTCCAGCTCCATGACACACCACAGGATCCATTGTCTACTAGAGTGGGCTACCTCTGCTTACCTACTAAAGCAGACAATGCTGACAATTGGTTTAACAGTACAGGCAGACCATTATAGGGGTGCCTTAAGTCCGATTTTTCCAAACGAGCATTGAAAAAACACAGTAGTCTTAAATTGAATCCAGGAAAGACAGAAGTATTGTTAATAGGAGTAGTAGTCCCTTTGCAAAGTTGGACTCCCACAGTCAAATCTCTCCCAAGTCAAAGATATACACTCTTTGTTAGTAACAATAATAGGCAGTCACTCTTCACTGAGCCTTGAGAAGAATGCAATAGGCACCTTGTTGCTCCTTTAACTAGCAAAAGGGGTCCACCTAATTGCATAAGATGGGATGGCCATTGAACAATGTGACTCATTTACTTACCTCCAGGTTGCTACAGGATTTGCCTCTTCCTTAGCATTGACCAGAAATTTCCAAACTATGTGCAGCTGGTGCACAATTCAGTGTCTGTCTCATAAGTAGAGCTGGCGGAAAAGTGATCAAAATATTTAATTTTTTAAAAGTTGCTTCTTTTTTTTTTTGCAAGATTTTTAATAGAGCCATCTTTTGTTTCAAAGTTTTTCACTAAGTTGAATCAAAGTGTTCATTTACTGGAAAAACAGTTTTTGTTATGATTTTCCTTTCTGACAAAAAGCCATTTTTCGACAAAACTCTTTTGTTCTGAAAAGTTATGACTATGTCTACAGTCTTATGCAGAAGAGGGAATATTGCACTAGTGCTCTACAACATATACTGGTTTCTAGTGCCCTTTTAAAGGAGATAGGCAGCCATGTTAACCCAGAGAAAGCCTCTCCAAGTCATCAGGTATGCAATGTATCCAGGCACTTAAATATAGATTCAAGGAAGCTTCTGTACAAGATGTCCAAGATTCTGAAACACCATCCCAGATCATGGCCTGAAATGTCTTACATCTTTAGGTCATGCCGGGAAAGACAGCTTTTCATGACAGCATTCACTAAAGAACTGGAACAAGAGAAAAAATGCAACATTTCTCTCAAAGTAGCAGCTCAAGATTAAAACTAGAGCAGAACAGAGAACTGACATCATGCTCCCTGTTTGGGTCCTGATCATATCAAAAGAAGAATGACGATCTAGCTGTTCCTAGGCTGATCTGACTGTATTTTTAATTCACGTGCAGTACCTAGATAATATAGTGATAAGTGACTCACAAATGCCCTATGGACGAGTGATGACAGAACTGGAGTCAAAATGATCTCTCAAATTAAAAGAATATTCTTCCTCTTCCTATGTCCATTTCCAACTAAAGTATCATTATAGGAATCGGCGAGCATCCATCAGAGTCAGTTAAAAAAAACAAACGTGATATCAGGAAGATCTTTTGAACTAACAGGATACTCTTATTCACCCCGGTATCTTTCTGTAGTGTAGTGTTTCTCTTGCAACCTGCTGGAGCCTTCAAAGAGTCCTAAGATCCCATCCCCACCTATGGGTTCAAAGTAAAAAAAAAAAAAAGTCTTTCATTGCAATTATTCCCTTCAAGAAAAAAACTCCCTCTGATTCCCACAACTGTCATAAGCTAGCAGCTGAGAGAAGGACAAAGAGTGACAGATACAGACATCAGATAAAACAACACCATCACTGTCAGTTACAGACATACCATAGCACAAGTGTGGGTCAAGATATAATGCTCCTTTAAATATTAATGCAAAAAGGAGAATCAACTTTTTCCTAACATGAGTGGATTTTCTATTATAAAGTGTCCCCTACTGCCTTATGTTTTGTTTTTCCCTTGACGCTACACCGTGCTATTGCTTCAGAGCTGTAGACAAAGTGAGACAGATGCTTTGAATGTGCAATTACCAAGGGAATTGTTTCCCAAGAAACAATGGCTATACATAGCTTTGAGGACTTTCTCCTTCATTTACTATAGGGAGATGTTAATAATTTGCATAACAAGGAGTGTTATAAAACATCTAACACAGATTACTGCACCTATCCAATCACATTTGAGTGGGGGACATGAAAGATAAAATAGCCACATTATTTGTGAATCAGCAGCTCTGCTCCTTACTACAAACAATCAGCAAAATTTTCAGGGAGTAAAACATCTTTCTGTACAGCACTCAAAAGAAAATGAATTGTTATAAATGGTAAAGAGGGCCATCTGCTTTTTCCATTATTTTCCATGCTTCATCTGCAAAGTTTTGTTTTTGTTTTTTTAACGAGAAAATGTCAAAACTTATAAATAAAATATTTTTGTTAAGCAGAACATTTTTTCATATCTTATTTACATTCCAAAAGCTCTCTCTACTGCCCTTGTATTGTATACATGAAAAGTTTGAGCATATTGCTTGTTTACCGATATAATCAAATATGTGTTCATTATCTGTTGGGTAATGAATGGGAAGCAATGGATTACCATATTCTTAATCATTTCAGGGGTGCAGATGATATCATTAGCTACAAGAGCCAAGTTCAAGTTGTTTTGTAATAAAATCTGAACTGGGGTATTGATTTGCACTGTGGTCATCTAACAGCTTTGCTTATTATGATTTATATAGTAAAAATAAAATAAAAATCAATTATGGTTATTTTTAGGGATGTTTTGAAGATCAAAACACGATTTAAAACAAACATACATTTCTGCTGAGCATCAAATCTATAATAAAAGTTTTTAGCAGTCAACGTTCCCTCCATTTTTTGACAGGCCGTGTGCACAAAAAATTTCTTCTGTGCAAACTTTTGTGTGCGCAGTGTTTTGCTGTGAGCGTAGGGTTTAGGCTCTGTGTGCATGAGCACAGCTTAGAGGAAACAGTGATAGCAGGGGAGTAGCATATTTACTTTGTGCTGACATTGTGACTATAACATTGACTTCCTTCCCTTGTGATGCAGGAGTCTTATTTTATCAGGGTTTTTTTAAATATGATTTTTTTTAGTTTGATACTTCTCTCTGTACTATGCAGTACCAAGAAGGTCATGTGTTTTGAGCACCTGGATTCTAATTCAGACTCACAATATGATCTCCAATATAGTCACTTATCTCCTTACGCCTCTCTTACTCAGATGAATAGAAAGCCAGATTTCAAAGAAGAAATATTATATCTGACCCGTGATTGGATGAGTGTGCTGCAAAAAAGGCTTCTCAGATTTTTTCAGGGTAGACCACATCTTACAAAGAATGTCTCCTGACATTCATTATCATAGATGACTTTCCCTCGCATTCCCAATGGCATAACATTCCTCAGGCAACTACAGCAATTGCTTAAGCTAAGTATTTCTCTAATATTAGTAGTGTAGTGCTCTTTAATGTAATTCAAGTGGAAAACAAACAAGAACCAGGGGACTAGTCCACTCTGCAAGTATTCCATGGACCAGAGCTTGAGAACTGCAGTGCTATACAATTAATTATTCACCGAGTGCTCCATAGTATGGTAGGCAAACAGACTTGATCTCTGCCTCAAAGGGCTCTATATTTAAAAATTTAAACCTAGCACAAAGAGAGGGTGCAGAGAAGCAATGAGAAGGGATTAAGGGGAAAAGAAAACAACAGTCACAAAAATGGGTGACACACCTAAGCTACTGCAATGTCTAAAGGGGATGTATCTACCCCTAAATAGTCTCTTAAGATAAATAGTTATATATGCAGTTTATAGGCTCAGGACAACAAAAATGGGGAGAGAGGCAAACTCATGGAATGATGAAGGCAAAGAAAGAACAGAAGACAATGAAGAGAAGAGGTGGGAAGGGGAGGCTAAAAGGAGTTAATGGGCTGGGAATGATGTAGGAAAAGAAGGAAAGAGAAGTATTTGGTAAGGACCAACATGAAGATGTGGCATCATGGGACTATTCCCTAGAGGTGGTGGTAGTGAGCCAATAATTCAGAGTCATATAGAGATTCCATGAAGTTTGGTGCTCTGCTAAGCCAGCTGCATGTCACCAGGGGATTTCTCTATGCAAATGAAATTTTCATCTATCCCTTTAGAGTATCTCTGGAATATTAGGGGGAGGGGCTATTAACAGTCCTAGGGAAGGTTACAATGTATTACCTTAGATTCCATTATCATACTGCTTGCTGCGTGAAGACAATTAGAGCTGGTCAAAACTTTTCTGACAAAGTTTTTCTCAGTCAGAAAATGCTGTTTCAGTTAGATTGAAGCTCTCTGTTGGAACATGTTGATTTTGACCAACTTTTGCTTTGAAAATAATTTTATTCACAGCAACTTTTCATTTAAGAAATTATATTTTTTCTAAAAGGCAAAAATCATAGTAACACATTTCAGTTTTATCAAAATTGAATGTTTTAACTGAACTGAAAAGGAAAAAAAATAATTTGAAGGGAAATGTTCCCCTTTGGAATAAACACAAATTTCAAAATTGTAGAATTTTGCACAAAATGAAAATATGGGTTCCTGCATAGCTTTGCAGACAATGAAAATAAAAACTGCCTCACTACAATGTGATCAATAGGTAAGTAGTGCTATAATAAAGCTGCACACTGATTCCAAAGAGGGATAAAAACACAACCCCTCTCCAAATGAGCTCTCTGTACAGTTCTGTAGTCCTTGGGCCTGATACTCAGCTGATAAGTCAGCAAAGCTCCATTCTGACCCTTTACTTATTGTGGGAGCAGTGGACAGTGGATACAAGCTGTTCCATGTGATTTGTTGATGATCTTGAATTTTAGGTTCTTTAGTTGCAGCAAGAGGTTGGGCAGGACCTTTCTGTACATTTTATAAATTAACCATTCATGCAACACTTGCTATTGCTACTGCATGGAAACAGGCTGTGCCTACGAATCAGTTTCACAGACTATGTGACAGGATAAGTTAGAAGATCCACTTCTGCAATTTCACCTACAATTTTAAAAGGAGAGGGGGAAAAAAAAAAAACCCAAACCTATTCCAGAGAATTCCAACTCTTGGGTCTATGCTTCTAGCATATGAACAGGCGTGATCACCACGACCCCATCTGGCCTGGGAATATGACTAGTTTCAGAATTTTGACACAATGACACAGCTGTAGAATCACATCATGAACCCTCAGTCAGTACTTTAGGTCCTCCCATATGTTGAAGGGCATCTCCTTTCAGACTCTGGTCAGCAGAACAGCTGGGCCTCTTGCTGATGGTTAATGCAAGGTGGGTTAATCTGAAGCATTGTAATACTTTCATTAGTAAGATATTTCAGTGCCAGATCACTAAACACAGCAACTAATCTTTGCCTCTTCAATAGACACTTAAGAGGAAAAAATTGATTTTTTTGTAATTAAGGCCCTCTACTCAGGAGATTAGGGTTCAGTTCCCAGCTGTGGCCCAGGTTTTCTGTGTGACCTTGGGCAAGTCACTTCATCCTCCTAAGCCTCAGCTCCTTCTCTGTAAAATGGGGATAATATTTTCTCCCTCCCATATATTGTCATTTTAGGTTCTGATCCTGCAACACAGAGCACAAGGATGGACTACAGTGAAGTCAGTAGAGCTGTACATGGGCACAGCTGACTTCCCATAGACTGTACAAGAACAGGGTCTCTCTCACTATGTGTGTTTGTGCAATGCCTAGTATTGTAGGGATGACATATTAAAGTATTAAAAATGATTCCCCAGGTGGAAGTGACTCCCCATAATTTGTTCCCCACAACTGAAAGTCTACATAGTATAAGTTTGTTAAGTAAAAGTAGCTTGATAAGTGTTTAGATTTATTTTTATTATTAGTTAAGATTGTTAAATGTTTAGATTTATTATTATTGCCCCTTTAAAATATAATTTGTTAATATTAGGTCATGTAACTTAAAATTGTACTATGTAGCCAAAAACGGCTCCCCTCTCTCTTTGTCCCAGGGCACGCTGAAACTTTTGCAAGTAGCTACTTGAAATTGACATTGCAGCGATACATTGTAACAATGCATTGTCAAGCCACTAACTTCGCTCTGGGAGCCAAGCCCTGTAATTGATTAAGGGCATTGTTACACAATTGACCCCAGTTCTCTTCAAAGCATTGTGAGCCAATTAACCGTAATCACAAAGTGAAACATTTTGTAACTATAACAGTAACTAACTCAGCACTCAGAGAAAAAGTGTTTTGAGAAATGCCACCCAGAAACTTTTATAACTTTTTGTAACTTTTGTATGTGTAAAGTTATTATTATACAAAATACTGTGTGTAAAACATTAATTAGGGAATGTATGTAACAGAGAGAATGCTTGGACAATGAATGGATGGTTTGAGAGGTTCCAGCCTGAGAATGCAGCACCAAAGGGCTGAAGAAGGCATCAGGTGCCAATGCAACCAAAAGGTGTCAAGTGGAAAAAAACTGGAGACTGGAGGGCCACCCTATGAGATCACTGACGAGCACCTGGCAGCCACCCTGAAGACATCAGCATGACGCAGCAATTCCCATAGACTGGCATAGGAAGAAATTCCTATAAAGACTGGACCAAAAAACTGTGAAGTCAGAGTCCAAGGTTCTGCTGCCAGCTTACCAGGAGCTTCAGATGCGCATCTGATCAGGACTTCGCTCCCCACTACCATCACCTGTGTCTAGAATACCTGGCTAGTATTCTCTCACAAGCAACTTCCAGGCTGGTAACTATAACAATTACCCAGAACCTAAATGAATGGATAAATGATTGAACGAATGTATATTATATGTGTGTGTGTGTATAAGGGTTAGATAGTGATAGGAATAAGTAGTTAAACAATGTTGTTTGCTTCTATCTTTTCTTTATTCTTTATTATTATCTTTACAATAAATGTGGCTTTTTGCCTTATCCCCCTCATAAGATCCTGCTTGCTTCTATTGGTATAACAGTATGATGGATACTCAAGTCTCAGCTGGAGCCTCTAAAAGTTTGTGTACCACAAATAAAAATGACAAATAACAGTTCCTACCTCTATCAGTTGCCAGGTGCATTGTAGTTCTTGTACACTGAAGGTATACTTCCCATTAGATTATGACTCAATAACTCTTACTCTCAGAGTTTAGAATTGTCTGTTTCTTGTGAACTTTTCCCTTCTACTTCTAATGTTTTTTGGGCAGGGGAAGGGGAGTATCTCCTCCTGCCTCTGGAATGAACTGACCATCTAACGTAGGGGACAGCCCTCAATCTTGACTGAGTGGTGTGAGAGAAAATTCTATACATAACTCAGAAGTTTGAATTTACAGGTTTTACTGTCTTGCCACAAGCTAGCTGCACAGGTCCAAGAAAGGCGATCAGCCAAGATATATGTCTTCAGAGAAAAATTACTGTTATGCAGTTTTCTTATAGAAAAGTGGCCTGCACAGCTCTGGTTTCTATTGACACCCATGGGATTTGTGGGTGCACACCATCTCTGGAAATCAAGCCAAAAATCTGCATCGCTGCAAGAGACATAAAAGAGTCTTAGTTTATTAGTTTGCATGGAATTACCAATTTTCTAAACAATTTTAATCTGCTAAAAGCAAAGTGTATTATGAGTAGCATACTGGAATTGTTCTAGTAACACCGCTGATTAAATGTAGGCTGCAGTTCACGCCTACATTGGAGTCTGGAGAATAACAGTGGATTAAGTATAGGTCAGAATATGATGCTATTAGCTGACAAGTGTGGCAAATGGATGCCAGTTGTTGGAATTCACAACACGGAGTCTGTAAAGTGCCCAGCAAGAGAGCCTCTCCAATAGTGACATTCATTAACACAAATTACTTTGTGATAGATCACAAGTTTCTGTAGCAGCATGCCATCTAATAATGGTATAGTATACCGCATTAGAGGTTCTGCAATACCTCACAGGGTTCTGCCAACTGCACAGTGGAGAGCTAACACTTCATATGTAACAGCAGTGCCTGAGGCCTATTAGGAAGCAAGGCTCTTCAGTGCACCTTAAACAGTCAAGAGAAAAAAGTAACACCATTAGAAACTACTCAAATATTGGACACCTTCCTTTGTTCCTCAGTTTATTACCCAAAACAATAGATGTTTCTCAGTAACTCTGGTGTTATAATACCAAAAAAAGATAAGTCACCCAGCAAGAGAAATTTGGAGTTCCAAGGAAGGCTTTGTAATAATTCTCCTTACATTTAAGTGTATTGTGGAAACAGTTAAAAGTGGGCTTGAAAGTCACTCTAATCAGTGCTTCTAACTAACACGCTTCACTGTTAGATTCCAAATTAGGGACTTAATCTCCTATTGGTAAATTTGTGCACCTCAAATTCATATAATTGTAACAGGTTTAGATATGACCCATATCTCAATAGAGTCGAGCCCTCTTTCTGCAACTGACTCCTTATGGACAGAAGCCCACTGAATACAGTGGAGCTATAGGAGAATGCTGGAGTCTGCCCACCTGGGGCCAATCAGGTTTTGAGCCTTAAGAATTTTCCAGGAATATAAATGGAAGAATCATCTGAGAGTCAGTGGTTATTTGGGATAAGAAAGGTACATCATTCAGAGTGTCAGTTGTACCACTATACCATGCCTGATCAAAATGAAAACAAGTCTGGTTTAACTCACCAGTAAGTAAAAAACTAGAAAGGTATTTATTACTATTATTAGCAATTGATTAGCCCCTAAAAAACACAACTAAGCTATATGTACACAAGTAGTACCAGGTCTTGTTAAAATACTACACTGTATTGTTTGAAACAACATTAGTGTGGAGTCTATCAGTAAAATTCCTGCACATTACTATTTAAGAGTGAGACAGTAACAATAATATTCCCTGGGCACTAGATTCTGCCCCGTCAGCTCATGCAGGTCCAAATTGCACCTCCACTCACTAGAGAGGGCCCATCATAGCCCAACCTACAGCAAGAAAAACCTAGGGGTATCTTGAGCTTCTGGCAAAACACCAAGAAGAGCCTTGTAGTTATAGGCTGGAATAAGGACACTCTAAACCAGTGTATTCCTCTGCCTTACCTTACTGTATCAGCCACCAAAGAGAGCTGCACATTTTGGGGCTTTGCTTACCTCACCACAAAATGGAAAGATTACAACCACTTTCTTCACTGGATCCATGTGCAGGCTCTAGCCTACCCACTTAGCACTTCCAGAAGTTTAAAGCCAGGGAATGACACTGCTCTGCCTATGCCCTGAATCCAACAAGGTACTAGACAGGAAGTCAATTTATATGCCGAAGTGTTCTGTTGAATAGGGTCCACAGAAGCAGTCCAATCTGGATATGAGCAATGTTGTCCAGAAAGTACACTGAACATTGTCACCAGGACTTACTTTTGCAACCAATAGGCAAGAGCCCAAATTCATAAGGATGTTCACCAGCTTGGGCAGTTACTCCAACTTTGAAGAAGCTATGTTGGAGGCAAAGAAATATATCCTCATCTCCTGCACAGCTAAGTCATAATATTTCAAAAAAATTATTTGTTCCTCTTTTGAAAATTCATTTGTCTTCCTACTGCTTCGTTTGTTGCAGATCATTTATACCCCATGGTGAGCTATAAAGACAATTAGGAACCCAGAAACATATGGAAACTTTTACATCAGTAGTCAAGGCCAAAAGACGTACAACGTCACACCAGGCTATCCATAAAGTATATGACAACTTCAGATAACTTTTCCTTGGCAACATCAGAAACCACACTGGGTTGGTTAGCTTCTAAAGACCTTAAATAAATAAAATAGACCTTCTGGAGAAAGGTGTATCCTCACATCAAAGTGGAGTTAGTTATCCTGTGAAAAAGATGCAACTTACCTCTCTCTCTCTCTTTCCTTCCATTCCAATCCCCAAGCAAAAATGCAGAGTGTGGGAGTGCTTAGTCAGACGCCATTTGAAACAGTCCATGATTGTCATGACAACAAGGTCACCTTCCATCAACATACATGTGTTATCTTTTTAAAAAGAAATTTATTAATTTTGATACATAAGCAGCAATATTATCTGTAGACAACTGGGGCCTGTCTGATAACCCCCTTTTCCAGCTAGACCCAGGTTTGCTCTTGCTGAGCCAATGCCTTGCCTGGAGGAATTCTGCCTGGAACCATCTCACAGAGCCCGGGAAAAGTCGTTTCCAGCAGGGTCCATTATGATTTCTATTCTTTAATTTCAAGTCTCCTCAACAAAAGATCAAAACTTCCCCAGTCTGTCCCTCACCCTGCATGTGTCTCCAGTTGTTCGCTCAGAGCCTTTATGATAATATGACTCCCCAGAGTCTCCCTTCTATCCATTTTGTTTCTAGGATCAGTTCCGCCCAGCAGTAGCTCTAGCCTCTAGCAGGTACTGCAGCTTTCTCTCTTTATTTCTTGCTCCTCTCTTTATGAGGATCAGCCTATTAAGTTGAAGATCTTTTCCCAGGTGCAGTGGGTGGGGCTAATCAGCCAGCCAGCTGCTAGCCTTTGCCCCACAGGAATGGTACCCTTTATACCTTCACACCATCTAATTGGCAGAACAAGTTAATATACAATAATACTATCAGAAACATTTTTAGGTTTGAGTGGTAGCCTGGTTGCTCCGTATCAGCAAAAACAAACAGCCAGGAGTCCTCATGGCACCTTAGAGATTAACCAATTTATTTGGGCATAAGCTTCCTTGGATTAAAACCCACTTCATCAAATGTATGGAGTGGAAAATACAGTTGGCAGATATAAAGACACAGCACATGAAAAAATTGAAGTGGCAGGGGTCAGTGCTAATGAGTCAATTCAGTTAAGGTGGAAATGGCCTATTCTTAACAATTGACAGGAAGGGGCAAATACCAAGAGAGGGAAAAATCACTTTTGTAGTGCTAATGGAGCCAACACAAGCAAGGTGGCCCATATCAAACAGTTGACAAGAAGGTGTGAGCCTCAGCAGAGGGAAATTACTTTTTGTAGTGACCCATTCACTCCCATGCTTGGGCAAGACCACAATTCTGCAGTGTGAGTTCACATATGTATGTATGAAATATTTCATAGTACACAGAAGCAGGTAAGGATAGGAAAAAAGCAGGGACAGACACACATTGGAGTATAGTAATGGAAATACCAATAAATCACTCCCTGTAGCAAGCACATGAAACACTATTCTAACTGACAGAGCTCTATCCGTTGCAGAAACATTTAGGCTGCCATTTCTAAGGGATACTATCAACTTGTATACAGCTAGCAAAGCACAATCATGGCATACTTTGGTGATCTGCAGAGGTGACAGAAAAGATCATTTTTGCAAAAGTAATCTGATATTCTCCTGTATAAGCATGTTCCACTAATTCAAGTATTTCTATATGGGTCTCTTTGAATAGTAAAGAGGGGTGGGTTTTTTGGTGTTTTTTTAAAATCCATATTAATTACAATACCAGTAAAGAGAAATACCAGCAAGAAGGATAGGAACTGCTCTTTGAGGAATTTGTTTTTAGGAGAAGGAAAGGAAAGGATGAGGTTGAGAATGGATTTCTTGAGCTGTTTGGGTTTGAACTCATGCCCATTGTGGTCAATGGCAAAGCTCCCATGGATTTCAGTGAGACAGGATCAGATAGTTAGATGCCCAGGGAGGTGAAAGTAAGGGAACCAGAAGTTGATCCCTTGAAGCTGAAGTGATACTAGGAGCAAAATTATCTAAGTAAAACCCAACAGCTTTCTCCAAGTTGTTATACACAACCTATTAATCTCTCACCGCTATTTAATTAAGAAGCATTATGGATAATCCAGAGCCAGGAAATTGTGTTGATACTTAAATTTTTATTTTATTATTGAGCACAAAAACTATAATGATGCACTCAAGCAAACTCCATTCTGAGCCTGTCAATAGTAAGTGAACTATTAATTATGGTGAATGGCTAAAGGGAAAAGAAAGTTTCTATTCTAAAGCAACCAAATATTTTCTGTAAACTCAAAAAAACCTCTTCCTTTCTGTCACACATAAGGTAAAAATATAAATATTCTTAGGGAATCTGCTAAGATAGAACAGAAAAATGAAGAAAGCATAGCATGACTATAACTTAATCTACCATTTCTCATGTGAAAAGGTTGACTCACCATTGATGCCTTCTTGCTGTGGTCATAGCATAATCCCTCTCTCCTCACTGGGTATCTCCAGCCAACAACTGCACCACTTCTGCAGTGACCTGCCTCTTCCTGTGACTTGGCCCAGCCAGCTCACTTTAAAGTTTCTCCCCTTTCGGGGTAGGCCATGAAGAAAAGGAAGGGGAATAAATGCAAATAAACTGAGCTCATAATAAATAGAGGGAAAGGATTCCTTTTTAAGGTGCATCATAACCTGGCCTCTCTTCCCTCACAAAAGGGCCTTCAGACTGTAGTTGTCTGGGAAACTTCTGCCTTCAGTCAGTTCTTTCCACAGGAGCTGCAAGTCTGTTCTCTTCCATGGTCTGCCCACAAGTGAGCTGCTCTGCAATGCATTCACCCTGTGTATGCCTTCCAGGTGTGGTGGGGTGAGGCTACCTGAGTCCGGAGCAGCTCCTTAACCTCTTGTTATCCAGTGTGGCATTTGTATATGCCCTCACAGTCATGTTAGCAGGATTAGAGCAGAGTTCTCATCTGTGTAGTTTTACACCTGTTTTATTCAATTATAATGGTAAGATGAATAATTATTATAATGGCTTTTACTATCCTGGATCCCACTCCTGCTTCCTGAGGAGTTAGTAACAGAAGACCTAATGACAACAATGGAAGCAGGAGCAGGATCAAGCCCTTATATACAATAGCAAATACATATATTTTGTTAATAATGTGCTATGGAAACTGTTCCAATAACTACCCTTTTTTTTTGTGTATACTCACATCCCAAACTTGCAAAGATTTACATACCTGCTTAGCCTTATGCACTGTGAGTAGTCCCACTAAAGCCACCAAGGACTTACGATTTTCAGTAAAGCATCGTGCATCACATTGATGGCAACAGCTTAACTCACTGACAAATGTGTCACCTTTGATATGTTGCCATCACCTGAGGTAAAGCCTTAGGTCATACAGGGATAGGGCCCAGTTCTTAAAACAGCTCATATCTCAGTTGCCTCTCCCCACACCCTTGCCCAACTTTTGAAGGATTTGCATGTGAATTTTCCCAGATGAGTCTCATTGACAAAGTGGCTAAAATCCCTGTTGAACTTCTCAAATTTAGATCTCACAAGGCAACACTGTGGAATTTATATTTAGTGGAGGATGTGATGATAATAATTTAATGCTAAATGTTTTTCACAGCCTGACAGAAGTAGCTCTACAAACTACAAATAACATAGTTATCAAAATATAGCACAGAAAGAAGTACTCATTAGGGGAGAGGTGGGTAAACTATGGCTGGTGAGCCACATCCATCCCACGGGACCCTCCTGCCCAGCCCTAGAGCCCCTGGCCCCTACCCTGCTGTCGCCACTCCTCGGCAGCCTCAGCTCACTGTGCCACCAGCACAATGCTCTGGGCAGCGGGACTGTGAGCTCTTGCTGGGTAGCTGGGTTGCGGCCTGACCCAGTGCTCTGTGCTGTGTGGTGGTGTGATGGGCTCCAGCTGGGCAGCATGACTGCCTGTGCTGGTGAGCTGTAGTGCCACCAGCCACAGGTGCTCCAAGCAGTACAGTAAGAGGGCAGGGAGCAGGGGGATTGGATAGAGGGCAGGGGAGTTTGGGGTGGTGGTCAAGGGGTGTGGGTGGATAGGCGTTGTGGTGGTCCTGGGTGTGCAGTCACGAAGGAGAGGGCAGTGGGGGGCAGTCAGGAGCAGGAAGAAGGCAGCTTGGATGGGGCATCAGGAATGAGAGAAGTGGCTGGATGGGTCGGTGGAGGGCAGTTAGGGGCAGGGGGGCGTGGATGGGTTGCGGGGGGCTGTCAGGGGACAGGGAACTGGAGGGTTGGATGGTGCAGGAGTCCAGAGGGGCCATCAGGGGGCAAGAAGCAGGGGGAGTCAGATGGCGTGGAGGCTGGGCCATGCCTGGCTGTTTGGGGATGCACAGCCTCCTCTAACAGGCCTCCATACAATTCTGGAAGCCTGATGTGGCCGTCAGGCCAAAATGTTTTCCCACCCCTGCGTTAGGATATATAAAAAGCAAGCAATGTTATAAGTACTCTGTTGAGGGTCATTTTTGTTCCTCATATAACTGTGAAACATTGACTATTAATTAAATAAAATCTTACTCTGCGTACATACATACCCATGCAGATAGGAATTTGGGGTACTGCTGTACACATACAATAGTTTTTTATGGAAAAAAACACTTGAGCATAATAAAGGATAAAACTCACAACATTTGTCTGCTAGCCCTCTCTTATTGCTGGTGGTGAAACTTCAGTATGCTTATCCAGGCTATGCTGATTACAGATGAGCTGAGACTAAAGTTCCCTGGATAGCAACAACAAAATATATGAAAATAAAATTTTAAAAAAACATAAATGAATAAATCCACCAGCCTTGTACCTGAGACAACTAGCTGTACCTGCTGCTTAGGTTTGGATGAAGATATGTTTCATTGGGACTCAGCAACTGTGCCATGGCTTTCATGAGAACACCACCTACTCAGAGTCATTAGGAAAGGAAACAAAGTGCACCCAGAAGAAAATATGCTGTTTCTTAACTAACTGAAAGAAAAGCGATTTCATATTCTGCACATCTCTGTTACGAGACCATTCTTCCTGTGTGTTAGGATAGTGGCTCTCAAACTTTCCAGACTACTGTATCCTTTTCAGGAGTCAGATTTATCTTAAATACCCCAAGTTTCACCTCACTTAAGAGCTACTTGCTTACAAAATCAGACATAAAAACACATTATAATTATAATTTTTACAATTATATGGTAAAAATGAGAGAGAGCAATTTTTCAGTAATTGATTTATTTTAGTATTGTAAAATAAATCAATTGGAATATAAATATTGTACTTACTTTTCAGTGTATAGAGCAGTATGAATGAGTCATTGTCAGTATGACATTTTAATTTGTACCGACTTCACTCATGATTTTTAAGTTTCCTGTTGTAAAGTTAGGCAAATATCTAGATGAGTTGATGTACCTCTGGTTGAGAACCACAGCTTTTGGGGACGAATCTTGAAGAATTTACCTGTGCAGCAATCCCACTGAAATAAAAAGGAGCTTGGAAAGAGTAAGATCTGCAAAATGACACTCTTTATTGTCATTCTTTATTGCCTTTAATCTTGTATAGTCATTTACACCTGCGCAAAGAAAATACCAAACAGCAGCAAATCAGAATGCTCCACTCAGTTACAATGGTGATAGCATTTCACACTCACTTTGTATTGCGGTCGATGACTACTGAAGGTGCAGGACAGGGGAGAATCTTTTGACCTTATGATTATACTGGGTGCATTGAATGCAGAATCAAACTGTTGGATATCTTTCCATGAAATGTTTGGAAAGATTGTAATGGCTTTTTTCCTACTGAATAAGAAAAATGCTAACATTAAATCACTGCCCTGTGCTTCGTCTACTAAATCACACACTGAGACCCAGAGCCATCTTTAGCTGAATCATTTACCACTGATCAATATAACTATGGTAGCACTATAAAATATATAACTTTTCATATTGGCAAATCAAAAAAGGAGGATTTTGGACTAATGAGTGGATGAAAGAATAATCCCCGAGAACACTACAGCATAAGGAACATCTCTTAAGAGATGTGCTCATGGTTGTTTTTATACTGATAATAATGCAGGGTTTTTTATACTGATAAAGAAAAACCTTTCCCCAACAACTGCACTTGACATTAAAATAGAGGAAAATTTGTGGAAAGAAAGTCTACACAGAGTTCCATTGTGTGTAAGAGTGACGATTAGCTGATTGAGGGCAGGACAACACTATTTTTCTTCCAAGATTAAAAAAAAATGTTAAAAATAAATGCATAGTCAATCCAAGAGCACCAAAGGAAGCAGCCAAGTAGACCAGTCAATGCTATAGAAGTGAGATAACAGTAATCAGAACAAAGAAAGTTAAACAAAATAGAGAAAGAAATAGGAAATGCAGTTTTCTTTTTGAAAATGGGTTAGATTTCAAGTACTTATGAAGGAGAGGATCTTTAAATATGAGCTAAAGTCTTGTGTAAACTTTTCCACTCACCTTTCACAACACATAGCATATCATTCCAGACCATTCAGCACTTATTAATAACCAGGCTGAGACTACTTTGGAAATTTTGTATTTCAGAGTTTCACACATGCAATCATTTAAATTAAGGCTTCCCATTTACACTGTGTTAGCAGCTGGCACTATAAGGGAAAGTATTGCAGCATACTTACCCTAAATAAAAGAGCAGTGAAAACAGTATAGCAATAGTATAGGAACTTTTATAAAGTTAAATCAATGGGAATCTTTGTGTGAGAAAAAATATTCTTCCAAGTTAAGTTTGCAGGAACTGTCCTTTTATTTTAGCTCAAAAAATTGGGTCCAGAGCAATGCAAAGGAGCTGGACCCTAAGTGGATCTTCCTAGGTGAGAATTCCCCTAGTTTGGATGTGTCTGCAGCTGGTTCTTCTGCTGTTACCTTCCCAACCTCAGCGTAGTGGGGACTAGCACTCAGGCTTTTCTCAGATTGCAGCAGAGAATGTAGGACATTGCTTTTTAGGTGTGCTAGATTTAATTATGTAACATCCAGTTTCCACTTTTTTGTAGATATGGAAACAAATCAGAACCTCACGTGTGAACATCCTCCATACTGAGATTCAAAATCTGAACCCAGTTCTGGAATCAGATTTTTGCCAGTGGTTCCTGTTTTTATAACTGTCCAACCAAACACTTCTACATTCAAACACTGCTCCACTTTTCAGGGTGTCAGTAGGCCTGGGTTATCTAATCCTCTGTTGATAAATCAGGCAATTAGATTCTGGCTCAAATTTGTTATATATTCATTATTTAAAAGTAGAAGGTTACTATCATAGAATCATAAAATATCAGGGTTAGAAGGGACCTCAGGAGGTCACCTAGTTCAACCCCCTGCTCAAAACAGAACTAATCCCCAACTAAATCATCCCAGCCAGGGCTTTGTCTAGCCTGACCTTAAAAACCTCTAAGGAAGGAGATTCTACTGCCTCTCTAGGTAACCCATTCCAGTGCTTCACCACCCTCCTAGTGAAAAAAAGTTTTTCCTAATATCTAACCTAAACCTCCTCTGCAACTTAAAACTATTACTCCATTGTTCTGTCATCTGCTACCACTGATAACAGTTTAGATCCATCCTCTTTGGAACCCCCTTTCAGATAGTTGAAAGCAGCTATCAAATCCTCCCTCATTCTTCTCTTCTGCAGACTATACAAACGCAGTTCCCTCAGTGTCTCCTTGTAAGTCATGTGCTCCAGCCCCCTAATCATTTTTGTTGCCCTCCACTGGACTCATTCCAAATTTATCCACATCCTTCTTGTAGTGTGGGGCCCAAAACTGGACACATTACTCCAGATGAGGCCTCAGCAACGCCGAATAGAAGGGAATGATCACGTCCCTAGATCTGCTGGAAATGCCCCTACTTATACAACCCAAAATGTTGTTAGCCTTCTTGGCAACAAGGGCACATTGTTGACTCATATCCAGCTTCTCATCCACTGTAACCCCTAGGACCTTTTCTGCAGAACTGCTGCCTAGCCATTCAGTCCCTAGTCTGTAGCAGTGCATGGGATTTGTCCGAACTAAGTGCAGGACTCTGCATTTGTCCTTGCTGAGCCTCATCAGATTTCTTTTGGCCCAATCCTCTAATTTGTCTAGGTCCCTCTGTATCCTATCTCCAGCATATCTACCATTCCTCCCAGTTTAGTGTCATCTGCAAACTTGCTGAGGGTGCAATCTACACCATCCTCCAGATCATTAATGAAGATATTGAACAAAATCGGCCCCAGGACAACCCTTCGGGCATTTCTCTTGAGAGCAGTGCCAACTAAACATGAAGTCATTGATCACTACCCATTGAGCCTGATGATCTAACCAGCTTTCTATCCACCTTATAGTCCATTCATCCAGCCCATATGTCTTTAACTTGCTCACAAGAATACGTTGGAAGACCATATCTAAAGCTTTGCTAAAGTCAAGATATATCACATCCACTGCTTTCCCCTCATCCACAGAACAAGTTATCTCATTATAGAAGGCACTTAGGTTAGTCAGGCATGACTTGCCCTTGGTGAATCCTCATCACTTTCCTCTCCTTTAAGTGCCTCAGAATTGATTCCCTGAGGACCTGTTCCATGATTTTACCAGGGACTGAGGTGAGGCTGACTGGCCTGTAGTTCCCTGGATATTCCTTCTTCCCTTTTTTAAAGATGAGCACTTCATTAGCTTTTTTCCAGTCTTCTGGAACCTCTCCAGATCGCCTTGAGTTTTCAAAGATAATGGCCAATAGCTCTGCAATCATGTCGGTTCCTTTAGCACCCTCGGATGCAGTGCATCTGGCCTCATGGACTTGTGCTCGTCCATCTTTTCTAAATAGTCCTGAACCACTTCTTTCTAGCTACGCTATCCTTCCATCCTGCATTCCACCTTGCTCCACTCCCCCATTTTTTTGCTTCCGAGAAATAAATGTAACATTTGACAGATTTAAGGTGAAGTACTTAGATGACACTGCTGACTGTTCCTCTTTGAGTAAAATGTGTTCATGATAAAGAATAGAATTAACATATTGTTCAATTACATTTAATACATAATACATTAAACATACTGTACTAATAACATCTCTACTGAACAGGAAGGGGCTAGAGAAGAAAGGTGGTGATATACGGTAGCTGTTGAATAATATGTTCAAATGTAACCCGAATATTTAGGGCAGGGATTCCCAAACTTTAACAACCTATGAACCCCTTTCATTAAAATGTCAAGTCACATGAATCTTCTCATAAAAATGATTATTTCCTGGGATTTTCTCCTTTACCTGAGTATAAATTATAAAAGCAGTGATCTTGGAAATATAAAATTTGTTTTCATGGCATGCTTATTACACACTATTTATTATTAATTATTATTAATCATTTCAGTATTTTTATTACATTGTGAAAATGGCAACACTCTTCCAACATCTCACTTTCATAACTTATAGCACTTTGAATAAGCCTGTTATAAGACAAGGCTCCTATGTTTCATCAAAGAGTATCAGATGTGGAACAGCATGAAGGTATTTAAAAAGCCAACTCAAAGAGTTCCTCCTACAAAAGCATTCAGATCTTGAGCAGTCCAGGCAAACAATGCACATTACAACAAAGCTTAAACTTATTCTTCGTAATCATTTTTAAAAACATCACTAGCTGCCTATTTAATTTTAAAAACAGCAAAAAATATCCACCTCCCTCTTCCATTTTTATTTCTAAAGCACTAAAAGGAGAGGAAAGTGATCAAGAACAGTCCGCATGGATTCACCAAGGGCAAGTTATTCCTGACTAACTTTATTACCTTCTATGATGAGATGACTATCCCTGTGGATCAGGGGAAAGCAGTGGGCATGTTATTGGTGGGCAGTGATCAATCCAGGTTCGGCTGATTTATCGCGTCTAGACTAGGTGCAACAAATTGATCCCCAATTGCTCTCCCATTGACTCCCGTACTTCAGCACTGTGAGAGGTGCAGACGGATTCGACATGGGAGTGGCAGCAGTCAACTTACCGCGGCATGTTCGCTGTGGTAAGCGGATCCAAGTACATTAACTTCAGCTACTTTATTCACATAGCTGAAATTGTGTAAAGATCGATTCCTCTCCCTCCCACTAGTGTAGACCAAGGCTTGAAGTTTAAATCTCCTCAGTGTGATAAATATGCTTGCTTTGATCTGCTTAGTTCTTCGAAGTCCAGGGGCTCCCGGCTGCTGACTCCATGCTGCCTGGGATTCCTAGGGACAGCTCTGACCACCACTAAGGAATTTTTTCCTGAGAACCCTCTGTAATATTTTGCAGACCCTCATGCGTTCATGAACCCCAAGTTAGGAACCACTGATCTGGGGTTACTTAAGGAGGTATTTATATATCCATGAAAGTGATTATATATAATGCATGTATTATGTATGTATGAGAGTATTTTTACCCCTCCAATTATTTATTCTGATTTCAAAGACAATAGCTCTTCATTGGATAGTTCCCCTTTTTCAACATTTACCCCCCCACATTTTTTTTCTGTTACCATTGCTCAGTGTCATAATAGGTTGTAGCCAGTAGATGGCAATTACACGATTTTATGATGTTTTGTTAAGGCCTAACAGCTATACAGCTCTCCACTCAAAAGTTACTCACATTATCATGCAATTATCTATCAAACTTTAATTTAAATGTAGGGCAACAATTCATTAAGACATATTGAGGGATAGCTTAACTTCAGGAAATGTATTCTCAAAAAGTGGGAGCACTGCACAATAAATAAGACTAGGTGAATAGCTCCAATATTAAACACGGACACAGTTCACCAAGACAACTTTGCTTTCATTCTGATAATTTGAAATTTTAAAAATTAATCACCTTCTGATTAGTTTACCAAAATTCAAAGCAAAATAACTTGGCAAGATAGAAAAAAGACCTTGGTACCACTGAACAATAAAAAAGTAGCATTTACATTGCACTGTATAACTATTAGAGCATATTAATGTTAAGGGCGTGCACACACACACACCTGTGATAGTACTGTACAATTTTAAATGAGCATTATAGAGTGCCTATTATTTTTTGTTTTCCTAACATTTAGTACAGGATGCAGCTTGAATAGTTCACCAGGGCCCCAATTCAACAGTCCACCCATACTCAAAGCACTTAAATATATGCTTGACTTTAATGGGACTTAAGCACATGCTTAAAAATGGTGATGAATAAGGATGAATTTAATCACTGTGCTTTGCTGATCTGAGGTCCAGATTAGACATTAGGGACAAAGTTGCGTGAGTTAAATTAACAGGATTCATCCCTAGCTCTGTCTGCACAGCTATAAAAAGAATTTGCATAGCCCTTCGTGAGAGAGAAACAGAATCACATCTCACTATCTGCTAATGAATAAGTGGTATGTGTTTGGTGAAGATTAATCAAACTTTGCTACAGATTTCTTTTATTGTCTATAACCTCAATCTAAATAATATGCAATTTGATAAGTAATCAAGATCCACCTTGAGATATGTGACCTCTGGATCAGCATGTTTTTGTGCTGATAACTTATTCCTCATTTAATACGAAAAACATGTGCAATGGAATAAAAAAATAACCCCTGATTAAACAACGTGCAGTACTTAGTTATCATGCATATACCTTACTGTAGCAACATAAATTTCTTTTATATTTTAACATATAAACTGTGTTAAAAGGTTCCACACCCTACTTTTTTACAGCATACTTGTCATGGTTGTTATAGACTCCTTTACATCCTGGCAAAAGGCAATTTTTAGATAGCATAGCTTCATTTTCCTGCAGCATTATCACCATTTCTTCCTTTCACAGAATGCTGCTAATCCTTCCTGTCTATTTATCCAAGCTGCTTCTTCTGACAGATCTAATGAATGTCATATCTTGTAGCATGTCAACTGGGTAAAATATTAAAAAAAAAAAAAAAAAAAAAAAAAAAAAAAACCCAAGAGCAAGATTGACTAGGGTCAGTAAAAATAAATGGCTTATCTATGCTGTACATCACTTTCCCCCTCATATATTTTCCTTCTCAAAGATATCAGTAATATTCCATTTTCTGAGTCACCATTTAGAATGGTTGAGGATTTAAATGTCATACTTCATTATTGTTTGATGTGATGAAGGTTTCATGCCATGGACCATCTTAGTAATGATAACTGTTTATCCAATTCTTTTTAGGAAATGCATTGATTTTCTTTCTAAAACTGGTTCTTTATCACAAGGTCTTTTGTTCTCCACCAGATACACTATTAAGTAGCTCTTACTTAAAGTTCATCTAGAAATGTATTTTATGTGTTTTGTGAAATATCTTTTACGTGTTTCACATTTAAATTCCACCAGGTAAAGGCTCCATAGCTTTTCCCAATAGGAGAGATGGAGGTTAGATGACACAGTGAATTAACTTTAAAACATTCAGAGCCATATGCTCCCACAGTCTGCATGTCAAAGAGCATAGTAAATCACTACAAAAACCTGCCTTCCCAAACCTACCTCCAAATTCAATGCACAAGTTACAAATCTCTACTTGATATTCTATTAGGCCAGAAAACAACCTACATTTTCAGAAGTAAGGGATGGACTTTGGATTCCCAACTTCAGATGCCTTAAAAGGGTCTTGATTTCTGATGATCAGAGCTCAGCACTTTCTGAGAATCAAGTGTCTGTATGATATCTTAATTTGGCCACCCAAAAATGGAGGGACCCAATATCACTGGCCACCACTTAAATGTAGGACAACAACATGATAGCTGCCGACTCCAGCAAGCAAATAGAAGAAACACAGGAAGAATCAGAGCTAAACCAAAATCCTATGTGCTTGATACTTTTCTTGATACTTTTTAGTTTATATTGATGTCAATCAGGAATATTTTCAATGGAGCCAACTGAGTGAGAATGATGTAAGACTTTTATAAGCAAAAGGAAATCCACATACTTTCCTACCTCATAAAGGAAAGTATTGTGCATACCTGCAGAAATCGGTCAGGAATTTAATATTATTCCAGTCAGTATTACCTTAATGGTGGCAAAAGTTTGCACCTTACGTTAGCAGAGTATAAATATTTAAGTGGACTCTGATGGAAATCAGGTCACCTGCAAATGATGAAATAATATCACCATTGTTATGGATTGCATGTGAATTGGAAAAGTTGTCCACATATTTCCACATACCATGGCCCTTTACTACAGAACTCATATCATAAAATGTCTCACATACTCCATACTTGTTTCTGTATTAAAGAGGAAAAGTTCCTCCAATATGTTTCAGGATCTAGTCACTTCCCCACACCCTTGCTGTCTCCTGCATCTCATTTCTCCTTTTATTCCATCTTGCTTGTCAGTCTGCTTGTCCCAACCCACTTTTGTACTAACCCAGAGAGGTGCTGCTGGCCTGGCAGGAGACAGCCACAATAAACTACTCCCCACCACGGTCCATCTTATGTTAGCTTTCCCTTTGAACAAAGTACATGGCTGAAGTTGGTTTTAAACATGCTTCCATGATAAGAATATCACTGTACTCTACATAAATGCTAATGCTGAAAATGTGGCTTTCTTCTTCCACAGCTTTACACCTGCAATATTGTCCCATCAACTTTGGAATAATTTACATTAAATATCTTACATGATTTGCTGGTTAAATATTCCTATTGATGTCAACAGGAGTTACTGATATTCAGAGAATGAGGGATGAGATCCATATTAAAACTCTCCTATTGACTGTACAGAAGAAGCACAAAATTCCCAAATTTCTAAATGCCATTTCCAATAACTTTTTTTTCCAGGTTATTTTAGAGCAGTGGTTCTCAACCAGCGGCCTGAAGGCTGCTTACTGCCCAACCAACACATAGCTGTGGCCTATGTGACATCTCAGGGCCCTATAGATAGCATCTATATTGCATGGATATGACCCACATAACACAGAGAGAGCTGCATATGCTGCCCACAGTGGTAAATAGGTTGATAACCGCTATATTGGAGTGTTATTTACAGAGGGGTTCTTTCCTCTAAAGTTATTTGTTTTCTTCGGATTGAAAATGGAAATATTTATTCAATACTGAGGTCAAAATTTTATCTTACTGTTTGCTTTCATGTTCGTAATCAACAGTGGAATAACATTGTTTCTTTCTATGCTTTTCAGCATTAATTATGACTTATTTAACTCCCTCTTTTCTTACCAATTTGCCTGCCTAGCAAAAAAGAAAAAGAACAATAATATTCCCCAATTCTTTATGGAATTCTAAAGTAATACCATTCTTACCTGCGGACCTTAATTTTCAGAATGCTTTTCAGTGTTTTACATAGCTTTTCTGGAATAATTGGCTTCTCTGGCTTAGCCTCGCCTGACTTCATTCAGTTTAAGTTCTCCAAACAGGATCCTCTGCCTTTTTAGTGTTCCTAGACCTTGAGATGTGTATTCTCTCTAAGAATTCCCCAGTTTCCGACTTGATACTTTTTGTTAACTATTCTTTGTAATCCATTTTGAACTCTTAAGAATAGGATTACAGCTGAAGCAGCATTTTGCTTTAACCAATATGCAAATACTGTAATTTGCTACCTTTTTTGTTTCCTGCATATATTTATAGTTCTCACAACTTAAAAAAAAAAAAGAATAATTTCTTTGATTTTTGCATTAATAAGTAAGGACATTTACATATGTATTCTAGTAAATTCCTCCTGTAAAACTGTTGACAGTTTGCGTTAATTGCCCTTTGTATTATACTTCCTTTGTTTACAGGACATTAGAGAGAGCCTCCAACAGAGGTCCTACCCAGCTCTCACCATTGTTCATAATAGTTTCTAAGCAGCATTATTAGCCTTATGAAGTCTTCCATTTCTGCATTTCTATTTCTATGAAATTTTTATAATTAGGTGTGTGTAATTAAGATTTTCATTAGATTCTCTTAATTCCCCTTGTCCCAGTAAAAATGACAGGCAAATACCTTGAGACTTTTTAATGCCTTAATTGTTCCCCAAGAGTTATATTACAAAGTTAGGACCTGATTCATACAAACTTTATGCATCATTTCCCCAGTAATCTTTTTTTTTAAAAAAACATTTTGTTCATAAATTTGATTTTGCTGAGAAAAGTACAAATACTTCTGATTTACATTAATCCCTTGAGATGAGTTACCATTTCTTCACTCTGCACCTCATTATGCACAATATGAACTCCAAAGAAGAAGAAAGAATCAGCTAATAATAGCACACACCATGGCCCAATTAACCAAATACATTCGGGTTTGTTGTTGTTTATTTTAAACTTAAGGCTAAATTCTGTTCTTGGTTGCAACAGTGCACATATGACATGTTGCAATGAAGGTTATTCTGATTCATGGCAATGTAACTGAGAATAGATTTTGATTCTGAAACAGAAACACAAGCACCCATGGCAAGTGATGATCAAGCATCTTCAGACAAAGATTTGTCAATCTAGACAGGTGGGCTTTAAACCAGGCTCCAAGGGGACAAGTGAAAAAGAACTACAGGTAAGTAGAAAAAAGGTGACCTTCCCAGAGGGCTGGAAATTTTGGCTTGGGAGGTAATGGAAAATTACAACAGAGTCATAAAATCAACAAGAGAGAAATAATAGGGGAAACTGTGGAACATCTTAGGTGTATGTACACAAATGTAGAAGAGTATGGGGAATAAAGATGAAAAACTAGTAATCTTAGCACATAAACTAAATTAAAAATTAATTGGCATCACAGTTTTCTCAAATGGAATATTGATGTAGATTATAGCTTGAAAGGAGGGACAGCAGGAAATTGAGGGGGACGTGCTGCATTGTACATCAAGAACATTATACACTTGTTCTGAAGTTCAGAAGAAGGTGAAAGGCAGACCAAATCAAAGTTATTTAGTGAAGATAAAATAATAGGGCAATATCCTGGTAGGGGTCTGCTATCCATCACCAAATCAGGAAGAAAAGGTGGGCGAGACATTTCTAGCAAAGCAAAACAACAAACAAGACAGACACAACAGAAATATCCCAAATAAAAGACCTTGTATTAATGTGGGATTTTTAATGCCCAGACATCTATTGGGAAAATAATAGCACAAAATACAAACTCTCCAATAAGTTATTGGAATGTGTTGGGAACAGTATCTTATTTCAGAAGACGGAGGAAATAACCAGATTGAGCAGACATTTTAGATTTGATTCTGACTCACAGGGACAAATTGGTTGTGACTCTTTAAGGTGGAAGACAATCTGGGTGAAAACAATCATGAAATAATAGTATAAAAGCACGCTCTCTGGGGTGTCTTCCTAACTGAGCTGGGCCCCACACCAAGCCAATTTCCCACCATAGTCTTGTTCCAGTACAGGCCATAGCCTCTTAGTGCTTGTAGTGGGCCCTGCCCTTATGGGCCTGTTTAATTTATTTATTGGTGTGAGAAAAGCAAAGTTTAGGTTCAACACAAAAGAGCCCCCCGGGGGTCAATTCAAAGGCAAATCAACTCCAAATACCTTTAGGGGTACCTGGAAAGCAGTTTTGTTGGAGTCCTTATGATTGGGTAGCCAAGTTAGTCAGTTCCTATTGGACTTGCGCCTGGGGTTTCTGGGCCTCCTCACAGAGCTGAGGGATTTCTGGCAAAAGTGTTCTTCATGCAGTTTCAGGAATCACTCCCTTCTCAGGGTTTCCTCCCCTTGCAGTTTCCTCCTTTTAAAGCCATCCTCCCTACCATGTATGACTAGTAGGGCTGGAGGTGCGGGGCTACCTTAGCACACAGTGCCTCCCAAGACCCCTCCCTGTTTATACACCCCATCACAGATAGGTTTCATTACTCAAAGGGGGAAAAAAAGGAGTGAGAGCAGAATAAGGATAACAGACTTATAAAAAGCAGACTTTAACAAACTTACAGAACTGTTAGATGGGTCCCTTGGGAAGAAAATCTAAGGAAAAAGGAGTTCAGGAGAGCCTGCAGTGTTCAGAAGATCTGGCAGTTTCCCCCCAAAACATTAAACATATAACAGAAAACTAACCTGACATAAAGGAAAGATAGCAAGAGTAATATGAGGCCAATATATCTCTATCAGGAGCTCTTCAATGACCTGAAAACCAAAAAGGAACACCCTCCCACTCCAAAAGTGGAAACATGGGCAAATTTCTAAGGATGAGTACAAAGAATAACACAAGCATGTAAGGACAAAATCAGCAAAGCTAAAGGCAGAAAATGAGTTAGATCTATTAAGGGACACAAAAGGCAGTAAGAAGGGTTTATAAATACATTAGGAGCAAGAGAAGAACAAGAAAATGTGTAAGTTCACTACTTAGCAGGCAGAGAGGACTAATAACACCAACAAGGCTCATGAGTTTAATTACTATTTTGCTTCAGTTATCACTAAGCAGGCTAATTGGGACCAGATACTTAACACAATTAATATTAATAACAAGAGGGAAGGAATGCAAGCCAGAAAAGGGAAAGTCAAGGTTAAAGAATATTTAGATAAATTTGTTGTATTCAGGTCAGCAGGGCCCAATGAACTTCACCATAATGTACTTAAGGAAGTAGCTGAAACAATCTCATAACCATTAGTGAATAACTTTGAGAACACATAGAGAGGACTAGAGAAGGACAAACATAGTACCTATCTTTAAAAAGAGGAACAAAGAGGACCCAAGGAATTATAGACTAGTCAGTCTAATTTTAATACCTAGAAAGATACTGAAACAAATTTTAAAATAATCAACTAGATGGAAGCACCTAGAGGATAATAGAGCAATAAGTAATAGCCAATATGGATTTATCAGGAACAAATCACCCAAACCTAATGGACAGGCAGGAAGTAGCAGATGTAATTTTACTAAGGATTTTGACATTTAGTAAGGATTTAGTAAGGTCCATATGACAGACTCATAAACAACCTAAGGAAATGTGTTCTAGATGAAATTAATATAAGGTAGATGCATAACTGCTTGAAATACTGTATTCAAAGACTTATTATCAATAGTTTGCTGTGAAACTGGTTGGATGTAGCTAGTGGGGTCTCACAGGAGTGTATCCTGAGTCCGGTACTATTCAATATTTTAAATTTTGATTACTTAGATAATGGAGTAGAGAGTGTGCTTATAAAATATTCAAAAGTACCAAGTTGGGAGGGGTTTCAAGCACTTTGGAGGACAGGATTAGAATTCCAAATGAACTTGATAAATTGGGCAATTGGTCTGAAAGCAATAAGATGGAATTCAAAAAAAGATAAAGTGCAAAGTAATGCACTTAAAAAGGAAAAATCTAATGAACAAATACAAAATGGGGAATAACTGGCTAGGCAGTAGTACTATAAAAGAGGATCGGGGGTCAGAGTGGATCACAAACTGAATATGACTCAAGCAGGTGACAAAGTTGTGAAAAAGGCTAATATCATTTGTGAAGTATTAACAGTAGTATCGTATATAAGACATGTGACTTGGGAGGTAATTGTTATATTTTATTTGGCACAGGTGAGGTGCTATTATTGAAAAAAGTGTGGATTAATTGGAAAGAGTCAGAGGAGAGCAATAAAAATGATAAAAGGTTTAAAGAACTTGATCTATGAGGAAAGGTTAAAAAAACGGGCATATTTAGTCTTGAGAAAAGAAGACTGAGGTGGGACCTGATTACAGTTTTCAAATATGTCAAGGGCTGTTTCAAAAATGACAATTGTTGTCTTTGTCCACTGATGCTAAGAAGCAGTAGTGTGTTTAATCTGCGGCCAGGATGAATTGATTTAGATAGCAATAAAAAAACTCCCCAATTATAAGGATAATAATGTACTGGAATACGTTATCAAGTGAGGTTAGACATACACCTGTAAAGGTGGCCTAGATTACTTGGTCCAGACTCAACATGAAGGGATGAACTAGATCAGTGTTTCTAAACCAGAAGTATACATACCCCTGGGCATATGCAGAGGTCTTCCAGAGGGTATGTCAACTCATCTAGATATTGGCTAGCTTTACAACAGGCTACAACTTCCTGCTCCTCCCTAAAAAACCCAAACCTCTCCCTCAAAACACTAGCAAAGTCAGTACAAACTAAAATGTCATAGAGACAATGACTTGTTTGTACTGCTCTATATACTATAAATCATGGGCTCTCAACCCTTAGAGTGGTCACAAGTGCATGGCTAGCATTAGGGGTGGAAATCAGAACATTTGCCTGGGGCTCTGCACCACAGGAAGCCCCAATGAAACTAAGTTACATGTTTCAGCCCTGCCGCCCAGGTAGGTCTCAGCTTTTGTATTTAAAGGGATTCACATCCCTGTCCTTAGATATACCATGATTTCAGGCTTTATTGCAATAAATTCAACTCTCTGTCTCTCTCTCCATAGCTTAAATAAAGCTCTTTCATGTGGCAGGTAACTTCAGAAGTTGCTTCTCTAATATTTGTGTCTGGGCTTCCCCTATGCCCATGCAGCCCTCTGCATTTCATGTGTGTTTATTCAGATATTTCAGAAAAGATGGATCCCTACCACCAACCCTTCTAAGAATCTCTTTAGAATTTCTTGGCTGTATTCTCACTGAGTGAAGAAGCTGAGAGAGAAAAAGTGTAAGCTGCCTCCTATGGTGGTGTTCAAGAGGCTGGTATTTAGGATTTGAAGAAATTTACCATTTTCTCCTTCAGTCAGATGCACACTCAGAAGGAAACCACTTGATACATACATGCATATATTAAAATTTTTGCCACAGCATTCAGAATTTTTCTAGTACGTGTCATGCATAGCATCACTCCTTATGTAGACTTCTCTAATCTACTAGTAAGCGTGGAAAAGAGGACAGATTAATATTACCTGGGGACAGTTGCAAGTATTTATAATTGTGATTAAAACAGTTACATGGGAATCTTCTGCAATAATTAACCTACTTCTCGAAATCAGGCAATTGAAGCCTTCTTTCCATCCTCTACACACACACAGTCACATATATGCTACTTGTTTCAAACCAATACTTCACAAAGATCAACTAAATAATTTATTCAGGGAAATATTATGTTTCCTGTCTTCATTTTCAAAGGAAGTGAGGAAGTGTTGAATAGGGTGGAGGGGGAGTCCTGAGTCCCTCAGCCACATGAACCCATTGCAAAAATCAAGATGCAAAACATCACCATGATAAAGTAAACTCTTCTATACAGGGATATCTTGGCAGCTATAAAGGGTATGTCTACACTACAATGTAAGCAGAGGGTTCAAACTCATCCTCAAGCCTAATCCCTCTTCCATCTACACCCAAATCATGCTAATCCAGGGCAATGTCCCTGGACCACTGAATATTGAGGGCTGAGACTGAGTCAGTCTGGAATCAGAGTTCAAGCCCTATTGCTTTGTAGTGTAGATGCAGCCCCACTACACTAATGCTCTAGCAGTCCAGCAACAGTAGTTTACAATTGCTCAGGCTGACTTTCTTCTCCAGCCAATCAAAAGTTTGCTGGATGGTCAAGTTTTCTCACATGGCACCATGAATAAAGGGCCATACTTTGGGAGGGAGCTAGGAAGTCTGGGAAGTGGGTGCTTAGACTTGGGCCTGCATGGCACGGTGTAGATGCTGGATCCCCAGGATTCAACAATTACTAACCTGGGTTTACAAATGAGTGTAGATGATCAGGTCCGAGGTTAACAAACCCAGGGTCTGCTAACATGAATTCTACTAACACAATGACTTCAGTCAAGTTTTGTGCAGGTACAGAGATCCTTGTGCAGAGTGAGCAACTTGCAGGATCAGGGTCTGTGTCTTTTCTTTTCCACTGTCAGTCATCTGTGTCTTTCCCTGGTGAGAACTTCTTAATGCAAATCAAATAATAATATTTGCTTTACTTAAAAAAAAAAACCCTGCACTTTTTAATAGCTCTCTTGAAAACTATAACTGTTAGCTTATTTGATTGTGCACATACCATCAGTCTCATTGTGCCACTGATTTTTACACAGGACAACCCATTGTCTTAGCTTCCAGTGAATTTAGGCATCAAAACCCATAGTCCTTGAATACATAATCTCCACATTCATCTCTCTCTGTTGGTGGTCAAGGCAGAACCTCTTTACACCTCCCCCATTTCCCTTTTTATGGTTCTGTGACTCAAAGAGAAAGATAAAACTGTAAGGTTTATATTCTAAGTTCACAATTAATCCAGAGCCTAATAAAGAGAGAATGTTTTTTAAATATTTGCTAATATAGCCTCTGTTCATTTGCTGCCTCAGATGTTGACAGTAAAGTATTGAGCCTAGATTTTCAGGAGTGACTAAAATGTCTCCAACTGGGTTCCTGAAATCACTGAAGTAACCTGATTTTCAGAGAATGGGAGCTCGGCACTTTCTAAAAAACAGAGTCCCTTTAGGTGTTTCTAATTGGGTGCCTAAAAATGGAAGTACTTTTAAAAATGTAGGCCTTGATTTATAAAGGTCTCCTCTTTCAAAACTAGACATTCTTTTTGGTTATGCTTTCTACAGAAATTCAGGATCATTTGTTCTATATTACATTAAAGAGTGTCCAGTATCCTTAAGAAACATTATTTAGCTTAAACATGTTAATTAAGCAATGGGGTTCATATGGGAAATGATTGGTATGGAAGTTTCAAAGTAGCTACTTATTCAATATGGCTGCAATACTCAAATGGGTGTAAGGGAGTTTGATACCTAACTCCCACTGATTCTGAATGAGATTCAGGTGCCCAATTCTTCTAAGTTCCTTTGAAAATTTCATTCTATATGGTATTTTCCCCTACAAACTCTCCCAGTTTGCTATCTGTGGCTAGAATTAAGCAAGACTTTGATGATTGGAAAATGCATTTTTTTCTGTCCCATTGAACTGAATCATGTGGCCAGATAAACACGATAACAATTTTACCCTTTTGCTTGAATGTCATACAGTTTTGGATCAGTGCCAAAATGTTGGTATTTGTGAGCAACCATTTCTCTGCCTCAAAGACTGTCTCATGATGACGTTGGAGTCCATGACTGGGGTCATACACCTTCTATTTGCAACAAGTGCACAACCTGTGGATGTTATGAGATCTTGGTGGCCAGGCTGTGTCCGTTGCCAGTAGTGCGCTCTTCCTCCTACACCTGGCAAGCTGAGGACAACTTTGTCTCTTTGTGGACTGCGACACACGAAAACATGGCAGTATCACCTTAAGTGTGATACTGTGTTTTTTAAGAAGGTACTGTGATAAGGCTCAAGAGTAATGATATGTGTTTTAATTTTCTTGGGCTACAACACTTTTTAGATTCTGTATGACTGTAACATAAGGATCCAGATCCTTTCTTCTGAGTCACGTTTCTTCTCCTCTGTGTTATGTCTCTCGCTACCCAATAAGCCTCAAGCACCTTCAATAAATTGAATCAAGTTATTATGAAGAGGAGTATATGTGAGGGAAAACCGTGTCTCTTGAGTATTCCCCAGTTGTTGTCACAACTCCCATTGCCTATCCTCAGTGGTTATTGTGGTTACTGTGTTTACACAGTTATTGCAATTGTGTAAACACAAATTTTCATCATGTGCTGATGGGTTCCAATTACATTTTAGCTCCATGCTGGAACTTTCTCTCATTTGAAATGTCAACAGTATTCAGTATGATTTAGGTGTCTATGTGGATTAAGCCTTTGTGAAAAAGAACTGTCATATAATGAATTATCAGGTGTAATGCAAACACTTCTGTTGGCAAGTCACTGGGCCAGACTCCTGAAAGAGATAATGGATAGAAATATTTCATTTTGATGTTTTAATGAATATATGTCATTCCTACTTGTTAAGATTTAAAAGTAACTATTAATAAATAGCTTTAGTGAAAGTTAGCAAGTTGTTATGTTTATAGAAAAATGGATCATCAGGAATAACAGATTGTGCTATTATCTACTCATTGTATTTGGTGTTTAAAAATTATATTTATTTTGATTTATAAAAAATAGCACCTTCCATATTCCTGAGATACCCTTGACATAACTCAAAATGCATCAGAAGTGCAGAAATTTAAGATAACCAAGTACAAATTCCCCCCCTCAAAACAATCCCTTCCTTCCTTTGCCCATTTTTAAATACTTGGGAGAAAAGATGAGTCCTGCAATGCATTTAGTGCCGCATTCCTGTGATACAGACTTATGATAATTATTACCACTAGTTATTGCAAATGTGTAAACATTTTATTATTAAATATAATTGGACAGATGCTCAGCCCTGCTCTAAACGTGCAAAGCAGCCATTAAACCAGTGGATCCGGTTTCCTGAGGAATCCCCATAGGCAGCAGAAACCTGGAGTGCCATATACGAGGGGAGCATGGGAAGGGGTATCATCTGCAGGGATTGGTATTAGACTCGGAGCTATTCAACATTTTAGTCAATTATCTGGAAGTAGTATAAAATGACTGCTGATAAAATCTGTAGATGGAGCAAAGATTGGCAGAATGATAAATAATGAGGAGGGCAACATCAATCAAACAAATCTGGATCACTGGGTAAACTGGGTCCATTCAAACTAAATGTATTTTAACTCAGCCACATGAAAAGTTATACATCTAGGAACAAGGCATTCAGGCCCTTCCGTCACACTGGGAAACTGCATCCTGGAAAGCAGTGACTCTGAAAAGGAACAAGGGGTCATAAAGCACAAGCAAGTGAACATCCCCAATATGATGTTGGTGCACAAAGGGCTCACACAATCTTCGGATGTATAAAGAGGGCAGTATTGAATAGGAGTAGGGAGGTGATTTTACCTCTCTATACTGCACTGGTGAGACTGACATTGGAATACTGTGTCCAGTTCTGGGATCCACATTTTAAAAATAATGTTGAAAAGGCAGAAATAGAATTAAGAATAATGTTGATATGGCAGAAAAGGGACACACGCACACATCCACTAAAGGGATTCGAGAACTGGAGAAAATACCTTATAGAGAGAGACTGAAACAGCATAATTTGTGTAGCTCATGAAAAAAGTTTGAGCATTTACTTGATTACAGTGTATAAGTACCGTCATGGGGAGAAAATACCAGGTATTAAAGGGCTCTTTAATCTAGCAGAGAAAGACATAACAAGAACCAATGGCTGGAAGCTGAAGCCAGACAAATTCAAATTAGAAATTAAGCACACATTTTTAACAGTAAGGTAATTAACCATTGGGGTAAGGGGAATAGCAAGGGAAGTCGTAGATTCTTCATTTCTTGAGGACTTTAAAATCAAATCTGGAAGCTGTTCAGGAATGACAGAGTCCTGTGGCACCTTATAGATTAACAGATGTATTAAAGCATAAGCTTTCTTAGGAGGCATCTGATGAAGTGGGTATTCACCCATGAAAGCTTATGCTCTAATACATCTGTTAGTCTATAAGGTGTCACAGGACTCTGTCACTTTTGCAGATCCAGACTAACACGGCTACCCCTCTGATACTGTTCAGGAATATATGCTTTAGTTAAACACAAATTATTAGGCTCAGTACAGGGGAAACTGGGTAAAAATACAATGGCCTGTGATTTACTTGAGGTCAAACTAGAAGACCAAATGGTCTCTTCTGGCTTTAACTCTATGAACAGACACTATCACAGCACTTACACCACTCTGCTGCTAACCCAGAAGGTATGGTCAAGGGTTGTATGGCCAAGGCATCCTTAAAGCCCAGAGCGCCCCTGCTGCCAAAATACGACCCTATTGCTGTTGGAAGCTGAGTGTAAATTATTCTTCAGGCTCTTCTAAATTATGCCAGGGACAGTCTGGCTTCCAAATTAGGGAGCTGAAACCTTGGTGTTCCTGATCTTTTGTCAACACAACTTGGGTGAATGAGGCATCTGGCCCAAAATCTGCAGCATGTTTTTGCTTTAAAATGTCAATAAAGAAGGTTGGAAAGCAATAAGACAAAAACATGTTAATTTTCATCTTTAACAAATCTAGCCTATTTTCTTATAGACCAGATACCATAAGGCTAGCTTTCCAAGCTATTTTTCTGTTCATTAAAAAGCTACAAGAAAAGACAGATCCTGTAACATTTCAATAAGTATTATCCTTCTATTTTGTGAAACAAGAGGAGAATTTTAATTTGTGTTGGGTTTGAGCTACAAAGTATGGCTCTGGGTCTAGAGTTGGATTTGAACATCCTCTGAACTTCTGGCAGTTTTTGGACTAGGATTTTGGTTAAGGTCCAAGTGTATTTTTTATGTAGCTACACAGTTAGTCATTCTCAAAACTAGTCATGTGATGTACTGTGATGTGTCTAAGAGATCCTGGATTTTTTTTTCATGTTGACTATACAGGTATATCTTCACTGCAGTGTAAGCCTGGGCTCAACCTAAAACCCTCCCCCTCCTTTCATCTGCATATAAATCTCTCAGAATCAAGCTGAGAGCTAGGGTCCTAGGACCCTTGGGTATTGAGAGTCAAAGTCTAGCCAGAAACCAGGGTTTGAGCCCTGTTGCTTTGCAGCATAAATAAAGCTCCCCCGCTATCTCCACCCCCCTGACTTGGGTCCCGAGAGTCTACCAAAAGTATCCCACAATCCCATGGGCCAACTTCATTTGTCCTCTCTGTCCCAAGAACCTCCAATTGACCACACCAGTGAAAACAGAACCAACCCCCACTTGGTGCAGTGCAGAAGCTCACTGAGTCAGTGTTTAACCCTTCCATTGTCTTCTGACCACCAGTTTGCAAACTTACCAGAGAACATTTTGTATTTGCAATGGAGATGGACCAGAACAAACCAAGTGAATTATTTCATGGTCAGGGGAGACAGTCAGAATCTAGTTAATATTTGGTGCAAGGCCAGCAGAACAGTGGACTTTAGTAAGAGTACTGTAATGACCATGCATACCAATGAATAGCAGAGAAGCTGGAAGCTTTGCAAATATACAAGAGTGGTAACCAGTATGGGGAGTGGATTAAGCGGCTCAAGACTGAGTACAGGAAAACCAGGGATCAGAATTGTACCTTGTCAACAGCATGTCAATTTTATGAGGCGTTTGAATGGGTGCTGGGTACTGTGACTCCCAGAGAGCCAGGGATGCATGATAACCTGATCAGCTGAGATGGCATCCTGCTGGTTCAAGAATCCATTATGAGGATTGATGGGAACCACCAGCAGGTGCAGAGTGTGGCTAGAGAAGTGACTCTGTTGCTGAAACTGGTCCCAGGGGAGGTTCTTCAGCAGGACCAGCAGCAGCACATCTTGGGACCATACTCAGAGGAGCTGGTTGTTGCCCCCACTGAGGAAAAGCCAGCCATGGAGCCTGCAGTGAACACAGATGGGACAAAAACCACACCAGAGCCTGGTAAATTTTTGGTTCCACTGTGATATTTAATATGGGAATGGGAGGAATTTCCATTCTATGAACCAGTGCAAAAGTCATTAGAAGCCCAGTTAGCAGCATGTATCTACTAATGGTAGATTGTATCCCCATAGCATGGTTCACTGCCCCTTCCCACTCCGATCATGTGGAATTCAAAATAGCAACTGGAAAATGGAAACAATAAAAATGCTTGAAAGTGAATTTTTACCAGAAAGGTGAATATTTTTGCTAAGGCATTCCTATTTCTTAAAAATATTCACCATACCCTGTCATAACTGTAAGTACACCACCCTGTAACCACTCAGTGGTGTAACCAGCTGCCTGGAAACAATCAACTGTGTGTGTGCAGTGGGTGTATGTGCGTGGAAATATGCTCCATTCAGAAATTATCTATTTCGGTTAAAGCTAAACTCCAAATCATTTGTCCCAAATCCAACTAGGGTTTGAAAATGCATCCAGAAATGTGGGGGGTGGGGTGGGGGAAGGGTTGAAGAAGGTTGGTTGTGGAATTGTATGTTTGCATATAGCTCTAATAGGCTCAGCTATACATAAAATAACACATTATCCGGTTGGTTCCTTCATGAATTCTGATCCAGTCCTAGGAGCTAACAGATGCAAACCTTTCCTGAAGCAGGAACTGCAGATAGGTAGTCACATTTCAGAAATGGGCATATTTTCCAGGCCCACCTTGGTAGCTAACCAGGCCACTCCACTCATAGATGTGAGGTTCAGTCACTGACTGAACAGTTTGGCTGCATATGTTGCAGGTTTCCAACCAGCAGCTTGGAATAACATCACCCTTTGCCAGTTGGGCACCATAAGCACTGTTATGTCCTCTAAAATAGCCTTGCCACAGATGCCACCTCCTCCCCAAAAACCCAAGTGGTTCTGCAATTTTTAGAAAACAACAGCTAGCTTTGGATTTTTAGTTGACCACTGTCTCTGCATTTCTTTCCCTGTGATTAATCAGGTTGCGTTCAGGGAGCTTCTGTAGTCTGAAGCATCCCTCTCACAATATATTCAAGTTCATTTTGGAGAAGTAATATTTTATGTCCTTGAAATTGCATGAGGACTTTTTCCTGTTCTCCTGCACTGAGTTTATTTGAAACAATAGCCCTCTGGGTCTTGTCCTATTCGAGGCCCCTCAACTATACTGGCTGCAATACCTCCACAGCTTGCCCACACTGCAATACAAGCCTGATTCAATGCACCATTACAGATTGTTCCAAAAGGGAGCATTTCCATGATGAACTTATGGCTGAAGTTCTGGCCAAGGCCAACAAGCAGGTCCAGTACTGAAGACAGAGTAACGTACCGCTAAAGGAAAGGTGCAGTGAGAGGCAAGACGAAAGGCTGAGGCTGGCTGCACAGCTTGAGGACTGTGTTTCAGCATGATAGCAGGCACTTGGTTCACACTTCCTTGAACAGGAACAGCAGCTAAGGGAGGATGACAGAGCTCGGAGAAAAAACGGTTTGGGCATTTGATATAAATTATAGCCAAAAAAGTACTGTCTCCTGTTCCATCACTTACACCATTGCATGAGTTCTCTGTGTGGTACTCTGTAATGCAGTCCAGAAACAGCTTGTAAGACTCCACGCAACTGAGACCCATTCACAATGGGAAAGGGCTGTAGGTGTGGAGGAAACAGGGCGACTTTGCCCTATGCAGCCTTCCCCACCAATGTAGGTGTCTCTATCCCTTCCTCCCTGGGGTGTTAAGTGTGTGGGAAATGGGGAAAAAAGGGAAAGGAGAACAGGGGATCGGGGACATGCAGTGGTAGGCGGTTTCTGTCTGGTACTGGTTTCACTGTTTGCACTTTCAGGCTTTTTTAAGGTTCTGTTACATCAAATCATTAGTAGTAATAGTGCCTGGCCTGTCTTGCAATGGATTGCACTCACCTCTCGTGAGCACCCCTGGGCCAAGTGAGTGTGCCTGAACTCTGTGTTTGTGGTGGGTCTTCAGAGACTCAGCCCTCCAGCCAAGTCTCACACAGTCTGTGAAATGAAAGCCTAGCAAACCCCTTTCAGGGTATAAGACCAACAGTGGCCGTTCTAAGTGCCCTCTGTAATGTCTCTCTCAAGTTGTACCTGCTTCAGTATAGGGTGGTGCCCCAGGGCTCCCTCCCTCAAGGCAATGTTTTCATTCTCTCAGGGCCTTTCTGGCCACAGCTCTCCAGCTGGGCCTCTACAGTTCAGTTCTTCTCCTGGTGTGTCTCAAAGTCCAAGATACTTCCCCCTGTGGCAAATGGGGGGTGGGGAGGACTCACATCCCAGCCCAGGGACCTGGTAGATAGCAGCCATCCTCTGTCTCCCTTTATCTAAACTGCACCACTGCTTTAATTCCCTGGACCACTTCCCCAAAGCCCCTCACTGCCTTCACCCTTACCTCAGGGCCTTGTCCCTGAGGAAGTCCAAGTAACCAGCCCAGAATTACTTCTCATTCTCCCCTGCTTCTGGCAGCACTACCATGTCCAAGGTCCTGTAGCTCTCTCACCCAGACATTCACACTGCTCTAGCTCCAGTAAGGAACAGTACTTATTCTGACTCTGCAGCTCTTCTTATACTGGCCTGCTAGGACCTGATTGGCTGTGTCTCTGCAGACCCTTCCTGATGTGGCAGTGTGGGGCACAGCCATCCAGGCACCTTGGAGGGCTCTCTCCACCTCTTTCTTGGTGCAGGGTGTTTCAGGGCCATGAGGCCTCTAACAGGGGGCCTCCAGCCCTCATCCACTGCATCACAAGTGTTCTTCTAATACAATTTTTATAAATAAAGCTTTTTTATTTTATCACATCATTACATCATACAATGTGTATTTCAAATAATAAAGGTAAACACATGTTCAGGGACAATTCAGAGTAAGAAAACAAACACTATTCCTCAATGCAGTTGTCTATCTCAATCCATACTTCAGTCACTTTCTTACGTCGATCCGTACTGTGAGTCAATCCTCCCCTCAACTGCGAAGTGGTTGTGTCATTCGTAAGTATATTGCATGGCAATCAAGCCAGCCCCCCAAGCAATGAATCCTCCATATCCCAGATCAATGAGCTCTGACATTCTTCCCTTCAATGAGCATATTTATAAAGGTATTCCATGGAGCCGTGCAAGCCCATAATGTGAGAACACAAAGCATCCCTGACTTCTGTTGCCCGATGCGTCCAACTCCAGTTGTGGTAGATGCTTTTTATGGCTGAGGGGATTATTTCTCTCATAGGTCCATTCAGGGGGAAATGGCTCACCTCTAGCTTCACAAGAAACACTGCTAGCCACAGTCATGTGGACACATTGATGACACTGGCATCCAAAAGGTTCTGTAGGCTTCTCCAATGAGATTTCAATCTGCCTGGAGCACATTCAACAATCATTCTATACCTGCTGAGAGTGTAATTAAACTGTCATTTGCCATGGCCTCTTAAATTAGAGTGTGGTTTCACTAAAAGGGGTTGTCCATGAAAGAAGACTGCTGATTGGTAAAAAAATCTGGCATTGTTAACTCTGGCATTGCAACCTATACTGACATTCAGAAATGTTCGCAAGAGCCAGCATAACTGTTTATGTACTCATGTGCTCCTTGAGAAGGGCAAACTATGTGCATATGAGTTCCATCAGTGGCCCTAATGCAGTTTGAAAACCCCATTCTCTCAAAGCCAGCAATTACCTGAGGAATATCTTTCATTCCAACTACCTTCGGATAAATGACACACCTGATTGCCGCAAAAAAGTCCACCACATTTTTACCACAGTCTTTACCCACAGTTGATTTTCCAACTCCAAACTAGTTGGCAATGGACCTGTCAGTTTCCAGATGTCTATAGTAACCCCCTTCTAAACCCTACAATAGTGCCCTCATGTGAATGTCTTTGGAGGGTGGGGGCAAGCTGCTGACAAAGCTCCAGAAATGTAGCTTTCTTCATGTGAAAGTTCTGGGCCCACTTCTGGCCATCCCAAGTGTCCACAATGATGTGATCCCACCAGTCTGTGCTTGTAGCCCTGTGCCAGACACATCAGTCTATGTAAAAGGCATCAGCATCTATACCAAGTGTCATAAGCAGCATCAGCCAGTTTGAGTCTTCCAGGATTGGGTAATACTCCTCCTTCTTTTGCTCCATCATAAGCTCTATCAGGTGGCTTTCATGGTCAGAAAATGCCACCAAAATATTCACCGGCATCTCATGGAAGGTCTATCTGTTTCCTGTCCTAGAAGTGAAAGTGTATTTTCACTCCATGCGTCTGAAGAAGTGGAGTTTTTTTATCCATGAAAGCATATGCCCTAATAAATCTGTTAGTTTTTAAGGTGCTATCAGACTCCTAATTGTTTTTGTGGATACAGACTAACATGGCTACCCCTCTGATACTTTGCAAGCTATTAAAAAGGTGCCTCCTCCATGTTGCTAGTTCTGGTAGCTGGGAGTGCAAAGATGAAAATGAGTGGTCAGCAGGAAGTGTTGGTGGGATTTTCAAATTTTAATGTGAAGGGTGGTCAGTCAAGATTTTCCATAGTGCACCATGATCAAGGGCTAGAGAAGCCACAGTTCCTGACAGTGCTAAGGAGTCTGTAATATGACTGATTTGACTTGGATCTCTGTGCTGCATCTGGAGGCCAGAGTTCCAGGTTAGAAAACTCTTAATATAAGGTCATAAATCAGTGTAGATGTTCAAGTCCTGGGTTCCTTAACCCAGAGTCAGCTGACTTGAGTCCCTCTAATCCTGGGCTCATATTGCATTGTAGACATACCCTGAGAAGTTGAAATAAACAAATAACTTACATCCAGGGATCCCCTCACAAACAAGACTTTTCCTGCCTGAGGTTTCCCTTCCCTTCCACAAGTTCATAAAAAGACATACGTGCTCCCCAGTTGAGTCTTTTTCAGTTCAAAATGCCAGGCTTATCCAAACTCAAGTAAACAATGGGGCCTTTTCTTTGTCATTCAGGAGAAACAACTCGGCTGTCCCATGTCTCTCCACTATGACAGAAGACAGGGTTTAGAAAGTTATTGAAAAATTTGTGAATGCTTTGCACGTTAGCATTCCATAGGTGTATAAATATGCAGAATGGAATGCCCTATAGGAAGACCTAACAATACTATGCAGTAACCAGTCCCAGAGTTTAAGGTATCATGTCGGTTAAAGCTCCAAGGGTTCTTTGTGTTGCAGAGCAGCTGGTTAAATGACCTGGCTTACATTTCCAGGTGATGTAGTCTCAACAGGGAGACGGGCGTTCCAGCTTAGTGCTCCATGCACTTAGAACTCCAGTGTCAGACCCTAGCGAGAATCGGGTTTTACTCCCCCAAGAAAAACTGCCATCCTGAGAATGCTTCTGGAACCATGCGCCCTGCCCCAGAGCTATGACTCTTGAGTAAAAACATGGAACAGAATAGTACTAGCCCTTAAAGCTTACCTAATCAGGCTTAAAAGGAAAAGCACATCCAGTCTACTACAACACAACACATTCTGTTATTTTGAGATAACTGGGAAGTTATTCATGCCACAGTTCCATATGGCCTTTTTTTCCCCATAGTTGAATTTTTCTTATATTCAGTAAATGAATGTCTGCCTCACCTATGTTCTGTTCAGTTAACTCTAGAATTTATTTTTCCAGTCTCCACATCCCCTTCCATATTTGAAGTAACTGTATAGAGAACGGCAGAAACAACAAATGAAAGATCTGTATCAAGATTACATAACATCTGCACAACTTTTTTTTTATTCATCAGAGGCTTTCAAAAAGATTACACACTGGCCACACTGAAGTATGTTACCATCATCTCAAGGGAACATGTCTCCATATGTCTTTTGTCCTTTAGGCTCTCATGTAGACTTTTATTACTTTCACAACTATGATTCAGGTCATTTCTCAAATAGGAATATATCTAGGCTGTTGAATGTGCTGTCAATGTAAATAAGAGGTAGGAAGAATCCTAGTCTTAGGAGTTATGGAGCTATCATATTGACCTCACATTGTAGAGCAGAGTTGTGCAGAGAGAATATGTCACTGCTTCACCAGAAATTGCCTTGGCAGTGTGTTAAATAGAATAAATAGAAAATATTTCCCTATAAACCCATTGCATTCAGCAAACCTTAAAATAACATAGGTTTGCTATGGGGTATGTTTATAATCCTCATATAAGATCAAAGTTGGCTTCACAACGGTTTTTGATCAGGAGATGGGGCGTTCTACTCTATATGTGCATTACAAATAATTATAAATCCTCCTGAGTTAGTCTCCTGTTAGTTTAATTATGTAAAGGATTATTGCTATAAATTAGAATTACCGTTCTTCTTTCTTGAGGGGAGTAAAATTAAAGAAATAAGACCTCTAAGTCTCTACTTACAATATTTTCTTTTCTTCTACAATTCTTGAATAAGTGCTACATCCACCTTAAGCTATTTAACTTACTGATAATTTTATCTTTTTTACTGGAAAGCACTGTATTTAGTCATGTAACATGACATGCCACAATATTATAATGATTATCCAGTTGCTTTATCTATGGTCATAATACCATCTGGTATAAAGTTATCCTTCTCATTGCATGCGTACCATCTGGAACACCATCAATCTACTTTCTAATTATTGTACAGATGAGATTTTTGTTTCTACACAAACACCATATTGGCAGTATCCTTCACTGATTGCTTAATTTTTTAAAAAATACAGTGTAAAATAATGTAAAACAGAAACTGGTCACCTATAATTAGATTTAGTTGCCACATTTTCCCATGTATTTTTTCTAAGAGATTAGACAGAAGAATTCTAATATAAAACATTTACAATTATTTTGCCAAACACTTGAATGGGATCACTATTGTCTTTTAAATGGAATGACAGTTTTAGGTTAAGGTGTTTATTTGTTCCATTGTACACAATTTACTTCTCTAGAGCTTCTGCATAAATATACTGGGCCAAATTCTGTCTAATTTCTCAGAGTAAATCTACAATAACACCATTCACTTCTATTAAATTACCTTGGTTTTACACCACTGTAGCTTTAGAAAACAATTTGGAGCACTCATTTGTGGCTGTTGTGAGGATTCATCCTTACAGTTAGGGACCAAATTCTGGAATTCTTCACATTTGGGCAAAAAATGTGTGCATATTAGGACTCCAATATTGAAAAGCCTTGTACATGGATAATTTTGCATACCTGAATAGTCCTATTTAGTTCAATAGGATTGCTCAGACATGCAAAGTTATTCACATACAAGTTTTGTTCACATCTATGTGTGGCATTCTATGCAAAATATGTAAATGTATAATTTGCATATCTGCAGAGAAGTTGCATATCTCTCTAAATTTCAAATTTGTGAGCAGCTTGGGTGCTGATGAAAGGTCTTGGCTTGACCATGCTCCCTGTCTACAGGGCAAGCTTCCCACACACACTGATCTGCCAGCCTGACTCAGTCTTGACATAAGGGTGGGAGACTTCCTCCAAGGGAAAGATAAACACTTCATTCTCCATGACACATTAAGCTCTTGGCTTCTCTGCTAATTCTGCCAATTAGTGTAAACCATGGTGGTAATTTGAAGTGGGAGCTGGAATTAAGAACAACAACAACAAAAAAAGTTATGTAGGGACCACCAATCAGTGATTAGCTGGGATCAAGTTTTGCTCCCTCCTGAGCTGTGTTAGAGCTGAACTGGTGACCTATAGATGAAAGAGTTAATAGTGCATTCTGGGCATAAGGAATTTGGATTTTATTCCTGGCTCTGGGAGCATAATATAGCCTCTGTATCAAGCAGTGGATACATAAGGGACACATTCACTTGGAAAGATAGTGACAAAACAAATAAAGCTTTTTTTGTGTTACGTTAGAAGCCTTTGTTTTAATCAGTTCGATAGATGCCTCCCCATTTGGCAAGGATCTGAGCCACATGTTTAAAAAGCATCGTAACACGCACAGAACTACATAGTATAAGATCCAGGAGTAGAACGCATGCTTTTGTAGCTCCAAGACCAATTCACCTTTCCCTAAGTATGATGCATTTTGTGGGGGAAGGGCTTCTCTCAAGGCATGACATTTTACCAGGGATTGGAGCAGAAATGGTAGACCAAATGCACAAGTGTCACATGAGACGCCTGATATTTGGGGAGTCTGTCTTAGGACGTGTGGTGGTCTTCAGAGCAGCCACTTCATAAGAGTGTCAAAAATGAGAAAGAATGTTTGAGTTCTCTGCTGCCCCCTCTGGCGATGAACTTTAAGGCATATTCAGATATATAGCAATGATACAGAATTTAGTCCTAATTGCTACACAAGGGTTGATACTTGAGACTATCTACCATCTATAGCAGGTTCTTTTCTCCTTCAAAAACATTATTCTAGTTGTTAGTTCACAGCAACATTATTAAAGAACTTCCCCACTCCCCTTAGAAACTTTAGTGTTTTAATATACCCGTGAGATTCAGTGTGCCTAAGGCATCCCACACTAGAAATGCCAAGGTCAAGGCAGGCTGCAAAAGGGAGAACAGATACTCCCAAGACTGAAGTTAAACTTCCCAAATAGTCACAAACTCTGCTTCTGATCCCCTACACTGGTTATCAAGAAGCAAGAAAGAAATTGCAGAGCCCCCTTTATTGCATTCCAGTTCTCTGGCTCCCAATAAGCATGTAGATCTAGTTTCATGAGAAGTTATTTAAAAAACTATGCTCACATATACAAAATATTCTTCTGACCCCAAAGTATCAGCCACATTACCAGCTCAATCTAGGTTTGGATCTTATCCAAAATACCATGTTGCCAGCCAATCTTTTAGTGTCTAACTAAACTAAAGGTTTATTATAAAGAAAAAGAAGAGGTATGTTAAATGATAAAGCAGTCACATACATACAAAGATTCAAAGTCCACGTATCAAATTCTTAGTGGTATTGGTGAGTTTGCTGGCTTGTAAGTCCCTCTGGAACACATCCACATCTTGGGTGGGTCATTCACTCCTTTGTTCAGAGCCTTATTTGTAGAAAGGTTACTCCAGAGGTAAGAAGCAGGAATGAAGACAAAATGGAGAAGATGCAGCTTCCTTTTTTAGTCTTTTGCCACGCAGCTTGCATTTCCTTTGTTTCAAACACAAGCGACCCAATACATGGCCTGGAAGCCTTAGAGTTCTGCCCATAAGCATGTCCCTGCATGCCTTGCTGAGTCATAAGGTGTAGCCCCACACCCTTTCAATGAGTTCATTGTATAGTTGATGTGCCTTGATGAGCCATCAAACAGCCTGGGCAGTGCTGATGCCAATCTGTCTGGGGCATAACCCAGATGCACAGCACAAGTTTGGAAACAGAGACATACCATACATATCTATAACTTACAATACAAAGGTGATACATACATGTAAACAAGATTACCATATTTAGTGAATTATAACTTTTCCAGTTTATTTGGGCATAAGCTTTTGTGGGCTAAAACCCACTTCATTAGATACATGGAGTGGAAAATACAGTAGGAAGATACATATACCAGTACATGAAAAGATGGGAGTTTCCTTATATAGTGGGAGTGGATGGGTCACTACAAGACCTAAAAACTAATTTTCCCATTCTAGTATCCCCCTACAGTTACTCACACCTTCTTAACTCTTTGAAATGAGCCACCCTGATTACCACTACAAAAGTGATTTTTCGTCCTGCTGATAATAGCCCACATTAATTAAATTGTCTAGACCCCCCACTTGCTAAGGCAATTCCCATATTTTCATGTACTGTTATATATATCTTCCTACTGTATTTTCCACTCCATGTATCTGATGGTTTTAGCCCACGAAAGCTTAAATCCAAATAAATTTGTTAGTCTCTAAAGTGCCACAAGTACTCCTCATTTTTTTTGCTGATACAGACTAATAGGGCTACCATTCTGAAACTTTTCCAGTCATACCTTAAATGATATATAATATTATAGTATTATTCTTCAAGAACAAAGATTATTCCCAGGCAAGATGAAACATGTAGACTGAGATGTTAAATATAATGAAAAGTAATTATAAATGGCGTGTGAAGCTGTATGGAATATGGGAGACACATTATGGTATTGTTGATACCAATATGATATAAGTATAATGAACCTTACTCTATGTCTATCTATCTCTCTCTATATAATATAATATAATATAACTATCATGAACCTTACTCTCTCTGTCTATATATATATATATAGACAGAGAGAGTAAGGTTCATTATACTTATATTATATTGGTATCAACAATATCATTATGTGTGTCCCATGTTCCATACAGCTTCACACGCCATTTATAATTACTTTTCATTATATTTAACATCTCAGTCTACATGTTTCATCTTGCCTGGGAATAATCTTTGTTCTTGAAGAATAATACTGTGAACTGATGGTCTAGTGTCTTATATTTTATATTTTATTTTAATATACACATCTGATTGAAAAGTGCTCAACAAAATAACTTGTAGAAGGTGATACATTAGAGCATCACAACAAAACACATAGCTAATTAGGGATGATATTCAATACCCCCCACCCCCGAACTAAAATTTGGGCTAAATTAGAACTTGGAGAAAAATTAATAAATAACACGTTAGTAAAAGTTTATAAAACTGTCTGTTAAATTCAGAGGCTTAAACAAGCTAGAAGTGCTCCTAGTGTAGTGCTGCTTGCTTGTAAATGACTCCCCTCTGGCAAGACATCAATAAAATACAAAATTCTCTTAATTACTTGGAATTTCAAACAAAGTGCCCTTTCTTTTTAGATTTCAAATCATTATGAAAGTGGAATAAAGCCTAGAGAAATTAACTCAGCAGAAAGTGTGATATGCAGATCATATGATGTTATTTAACTCTTAATTAATTTGCAGCCTCTTGGCATCAGTAAAATCTTTTCTCAGACTAAGTGCTCTCCCCAGATTGGACTATGCAAAAAGATCCCCAAACCCCAGTTTGCCCATCTCTTTCTGAATTAAATCCCAACTCTTTTGGCTCTATATGGGTGAAGTGCAGAGGTCTGGGAATAAGCAAGCAAAAACTCAACTCTGTTAATGAGCTTAAAGGAACATCAACAATAAGTTTAATGGCTATGCCACAATTTTAAAATAAGGCCTACATCAATTCCACAATTCCAGCATAGAAAATACCCTTTGTTAATCAATCTTTCCATTCAAATATGGGGGGTGGTTGTTGTTGTTGTTTTAAAAAAAACACTTGTAGCCTGTAAGCTTTCTTATCCCAAGCAAACATTTCCTTAAACTGGGTAGTGCATTTTTTGTTCTTTTCTCTTTCCAAGTTAAAAAAAAATTATTATACTCACCTTCCCTGGTTCCTCAGTAAGACTCTCAGTAAGACTCACATATGGTACCTGAAATAGAATTTAAAGGGGGTATTGTAACCAGTATCCACCTATTATAAAGATAATCCTAGAAAAGTGGGCATGATGGCTGATGAGTCAGTAAAATTAAGAAGGAAGTATGGGGGCCATGGGAAAATAGTTCAAAACTGCCTCCGGACCACTTGTAAAGATATTTAGGTGCTTATGCAGAGTGGTGCTTACTGGGATTTTCCAAAGTGCCCAGGTGTCTAGCTCCCACTGATAACAATAAGATATGGGCTCCTAAGTGCCCATGTGCCATTTAAAAATGGGACTTGAGCTCCTGAGTCACTTAGCTGCTTTTGAAGATTATAACCCATGTTGAATCAGAACAGTGGGTTGGTATTTTCCATTTTGTTGGAGCATAGGAAGGGATGTATGAGGAGGCAGAAGTCAATTGTATCACCTACAAGAAACCAGGTTTAATACCAGAGACAATGTACACCCTAACATCCTCACACAGATGGTTATGAATTAAATCCAGTAGATAAAGTGTCATCAGAAAGAGAACCAGCAGTGAGGAAGGCAAAGACAGCCTTTCATGGTGTGAGACCTGATTTACCTGATCCTCTATTCCTTGATCCTTTAAAGTGTATGCAGTCAAAGAAACCAGAAAAGTATAACCTTCTAAAGCAAAAAAAGTCCTCTACTAATTTGCCGTTTACACTGATGTTAGGTAAGAGAAACTCTTAGTGGTGACCCAAGTATAATGGCATTGGTAAGAGGACTAATCGACACTACAGACAATTTTTTCTTTCAAAAAGGTGGAATTGAACTACTATTGATTGCATACTTCCGATTCCAAATGCAATTGTATTTTGACTAGTCAGTTTGTAACTCTGGTGTTCGTACCTCTGAAGTTCTATTGTGGAGGGCTCAAGTCTAATAAGTAGAATGTACAACCAAGGGACATTAGTCAGTTACACTATATATTGTGCAATTTTGTAATGCATGTGATCAATATGTTAATTATTAAAAGGCACTTTATTTTGCTGATTATTTTAAGTTGAGATGTGTTTATTTACCTCAGTCAGTAGGGCTTTAGCACAGCTGTAGTTAACATTAGGGTGTGAAGAACTCTGTTTTATGCTTTAGTGCAGTGGGTTTCAAACTTTTTTTTCGTGGACCACTTGACAATTGCTGAGGGTCTCGGTGACCACTTAATGATCTTTCTAAATGTTGTTTGTACTGTTAGTTAACTGTTGTAAAGTGCCTTGGATAAAAGCACTATATAAAAAAACCTTAATAATAATAAACTATTTTGTTCTACAAATAAAAGCACACAACTTATATTGTAATATCAGTAATCTTACCTTCCTAATGCGATGGATGTACCCTCTTTCTTCCGCTGCAGCAGCCACAGAGCACAGGCTGGGAAGGAGGGCTGTCTCTTCCCAGCAGCTGCAGCCCTGGAGCTGGGGAAAGTTGCCTCTTTCTCCAGCTGCTGTAGCACTGCATGTCCCAAATTCCTGGCCATTCCATTAAAGACTTGATGGTGTAAATTTTAAAACAGAAAAACTTCCAAAACAGATTCCAATGAGAAACTGAGGAACTGGAATTAATTTTCAAATTGGACACAATAAACCAAGGGCTAAATAGAACTTGTGAATGATTCTCTCATTACACTAATTGATTGCATTTCCCTAGTTAATTTACCTTCAATAGTTGTTATCTCCTGTCAAACACAGAGATCAATTTCAAAAGGTATTTTTTTCTCCTGCTGATAAAGGCCTATTCAAATTAAACAGCCTCTTAGAATTGGATTTTTTTTTCCTTTCTGTGTATATAAATACATCTTACTTCTGTTTCATTCTATGCATCCGATGAAGTGGACTATAGCCCACGAAATGTTATGCTGAAATAAACTGGTTAGTCTCTAAGGTGCTACAAAGTCTTCCTGGTCTTATTTATGGATACAGACTAACACGGTTGCTAATCTTAAACATATATACACAGATGAACATGCACACTTGAGAAATTTCTGCTTTTCATTTGAAAGTGAAAAATGTCACAAGTAAATATTTAGCAGTGGCAACAATGACAGAAAATGCAATATCAGTTGCAGTAGTTTCTCCTATTACCCAGAGTTGGCCATTATATACAAGTTGCTCAAATGAGAGATGAAACTGCTGGAAATCTCCTAATAAACCAGTGGTTCTCAAACTTTTGTACTGGTGACTCCTTTCCCATAGCAAGCGTCTGAGTGCGTCCTCCCAATATAAATTAAAAACACTTTTTTTTATATTTAATACCATTATAAATGATAGAGGCAAAGCAGGGTTTGGGTGGAGGCTGACAGCTCACAACCCCCCATGTAACCTCATGACCCCTTGAGGGGTCCCAACCCCAAGTTTGAACACCCTTGTAATAAATAATGTCAAGCCTGTTTATCTGTATGTATTTTCCACCGGACAGTACTTTCCTAAATTTGTATTGGTGATTCATTACATGGAGTTATTCCTTCTGGGTCCAGCATTGTATTAATGTACCAGGACTAAATTCAAGCCACAGCACAGTATTGCTGAAGATTTCCTCTTGTGAACAAGTTACAAAAATGAGGTCTTGACCATTTGGTGTTCTCCTATGACACTTTTTCTAAGATGACATGTTTTAACACAGCTAAGTGTTAACATAGCTACGTTTTGACTTATGTAATCATATTTTGTCTTTTAAAATTTGTTCTGTGGTTTCAAGAGCAGACAATGTTCTTTGCTTTTCGCTCTGAACTGCTCGCCAGTATATAAATACCTACACAGGGAGAACATATCTGATACTAAAGAACTCTTAATCTAGTAAACAAAAGCATAACAAAATCCAGTGGCTGGAAACTGAAATCAGAAAAATTCAAACTGGAAATAAGAGACACATTTTTAACAATGTGAATAATTAGCTGCTAGAACAGCTTACAAAGAGTTGAAGAACATTGAAGCCTTTAAATCAAGGCTGGATGTGCTTCAAAAAGACTTGGTCTATTTCAATCACTGGTTACTGTGTTTATTGAAAGAATTGCTGGGTGGAATGCATGGCTTGTGTTATAAAAGAGATCAGATTACTTGTTCATAAAGAACCCTTCTGGCTTTAATATTATATATATATATATATACACACACACATCTGTGAAACTGTTGTGTGCTCTGTTAAACAACTGTTGCATTCATCCCCAGCAATGGGTGGAGGGATACATACATATCCCTCATCTATATTATACAGGTATTGTGAAGCTTAATTACTGAAAGCTCTCTAAAGTCAGTTAATATCCTCAGTTGAAGAACATATATGTATAATACAAAGTATTAATAATATTTTGATTCTTTCAGATAACATTTCATCTTGATTCCTGCTCTCAACTCAAAATATATCACTGGACATTTTTATTCTCTCACTTCGGTAAATGTATATTTTTCTCGTCTGTTTCACTCTTTTCTCCCTCCTTCCGATATACTACATAATTATTTCATGCCTTTCCTTTTTTAAAACTTAGTTCCTATGTATCCAATGGTTATTCCTTGTTTATCTCACTTTTTTTCCTGGGTGGTATGACCCTTCCTTCTCATTTAAAAAGCTATTTTAACATACCCAATATATTTCTAATTTTAAAAATAATTTCATTGTTTTATAAAGGGATGCACACAACAATTCGAAAACTGTATTGTGTGTGCTAGAGTTCTCAATGGAAAGAATTATTCACCACCACCTGTTCATAGTGCAATGTTCACTATGGACCAATTGTCCAGAGACTATTGTTTCCTTTGTATTTAACGTGAAGAGTTTGCCTATTCTTTTAATACTACTGATATAAAGCTATGTGGAAAAGGGCTGGAATATGTCATAATCAGACTGTTTATGGGGCTTTTTAACAATTAATTTCCTCTTTTTTTCCTTTTTTTTAAAAAAACATACTGAACTACAATTGTAATAGTCTAAACTGGTGAAAAATATGATCCAGAAAATATGCTCTTATTTTTTAAACTAATCTATATTTATCAGGAGTTGTTTGGCAGATACAGTTACTGTAATATTACAATCACGACCAGTTCTTTTCTTCCTGTAATACCTAGTGTAAAAACTGCAATGTGAACTCACTATTGCTGACCAAAGAATTATATAAATAATTCGCTAAATACAGGTGACTAAAAGTTTTGATTATCAGAGGGGTAGCCATGTTAGTCTGTATCCACAAAAACGAGGAGTCCGACGGCACCTTAAAGACTTAGGATCTGAAGAAGTGGGTATTTTTACCCACAAAAGCTGATGCCCAAATAAATCTGTTAGTTTTTAAAGTGCCACCGAAAAGCTCTGATGGTGACTTTGGGTCAAATCCTGCCCTCACACTGATGTAAACCTGTAGTTATCCTCATTAACTTCAGTGTAGTTATTCTGTGTCTACATCATAGTTGCTGACAACAGAATTTGCCCCTTTATCACAGTAAAATAAGCAAAATAAATAAATAAACCAAGCAACTCAGAAAATCACCACAGCAATTTATCATTAGGAAAAATTGCTATGAATTAGTAACAAAGAGGCATGTGAAAGATCAATTCAAGCAAATAAAACTACATCAAAACTATATTAAATGCAAAAAACCACATTAAACTAACTAACCACACTAAAACCACACAGTGAATACAAATTGAGAAATGAGAAAGGTATGAGTTCAATCCACAATGATAATCCATGTGCACTACATATTCGGTATGTTTAATGTGACACATTTTGTATAAAAAGATAACTTATTAAACTATCCATTTAATGGACATATTAAATAAATGAGATGTCTGGAAAGTAGCCAAGTTGCCACTGTTGTTGAAAAGTTACTTTTTGCAGTTCCTGACTTCTGATTACTTTCAGGATGTGACCTTAACAGTGCATTAAGAAAAAGCCAACTTATTAAAGAGAAATAGGAAAAAAAAATTAAGAAACTACTAATACCTAATAATGTTAGTATTTGAAGTACAGTTCCACTCTGAAAACTAACTCATTTAAAAAGTGATATTGACTCTAACTGATTCAATGTAACATTTTAACAGATTTAGTTTCCTCTTTTACTCTTTTGTAAAATAAAAAATTACTTACAATTGACTTATACATATAGGATTTGATTCTGCCTCCCTTACTTCTGCTGACATACTTTACTCCATAATTTTCATGGATTAGTCACTGAAAGAGATGCTATTCAGTGTGATTAAAAGTGACAGAGCCAGGATTTTTGTTATTTATCATTCCAGAATGTGTCCAGCAGGTTGAGACAATCAATTAAATAATATATAAATGGTGACTAACAAAAGCCTATATTGATAGAGTAAATGTAGCAGAGCTTACTGGTTTGTACAAGTGTGGTCCTTGTATAAAAAATAATAATAAAAATAAAAAAGAAGTCATGTTTCTATGTACATCACATAAATATATTTTTTAATATTTGTATTTTTATCCATGGAAAATATAATAAATGGTTTATTAAACCATGGGTTAACTGGAATTATGCTAGGAAGTTTCCATGAAGAAGCTAAGGCTACTCAGTTGCGGGAAGCTAGTGCAAAAAAGGATGAAGGAGATCAGTGTTTATCTTATCACAGCCCAATAAAGCAAGTCCTGGAGCACATCTAATCTACTTACTAATAATAATAGAGCAATAAAATTATATTTGTTCCCCAAAATGATTCGGTATGGGCTAGTTCCACTACATCCGATCAGGATCACCAGTTTCAGCACAGCCTCCTTAAGCTGAAATTTATTCACTCGAAACATCCAACAATTTCAAACAGAGAACAGATTTTTCAAATCTGACCACTGATAAATCAAAAACAAATAAAAGGGTTAAAGCCACTGGCCTCCAGATTCCAATAATCCAACCCTTCAATAATCATAGAACTTTACTCCTTATGTAATCCTCTATCTATGAAATGAGATACTATCACTCAGATAAAAGTGAAAGAATCTGGCCCTGGATACCTTGCTCATTGAAAAGTGTTTGCTCAGCTCTAGTGATGAGCATGTGAAAAAAGGAGTAATAATGGTAACCATTCCACAGTTCCTTCATGGGCTCCCTTTTCTTGTTTCAAACATAAGCAGCTCATGTTCACTTTCAAGGCCATGCATTACTGAAATGTTTACTTCTGCCTCCAGTCAGACAATCATGCCAGCCTCCATTGCTCATGTGTTAAATTTTCGAAAAAGCACCTTTGCACCTTCTTCCATGTTACCTTTCACACTTGGGAGAATCTCCCCATAGACATCTACAAAGCTAACTCTTTGTCCTCCTTCAAATCTCTCCTTCCAAAACTCTCCTTTGTGGTAATGCTTACAATTAGATTGTAAGCTTTTGGGGGCAGGGTCAGTCTTTCTGTTCAATATTTATATAGCACCTAATACTGTGGCATCCTTGTTCGTGAGTATGGCTGTCATCCCTCAGGTACAAGAAAATTAGGACATCTGGGATGATCCTGAATTCATAAAACTAGACGGCTCGCAATATGTACTGAGGAATCTTTCAGATTCCCCAGAACAGCTACCTCAAAAAAGGGTAATTTTGGGAAAACCTGGACAGGTGGCAACCCTATCCATGACTGTTGACCTGGCCTGCTTGTTACTGTGAACAGTATAGACATACCTATAAATATTTAAAAATGTACTGAAATTAGAATTGAATCAGGCCCACAAAGACAGGATGATAAGTCTCTGAAAAGTTGTGATTTTCCTCTACAGGACCTCACTCTTGCAACTATTAATTAGTCAAAGCTCCTACTGACTTCATACAAGGGATTTTGGCCTGAATAAGAAATGCATCACCAGGCCTCGGGCAATGTTATGGGGCCAGATTTTCAACAGATATAAATCAGCATAGTTTAACTGAGGTCAATGAAGCTACATTCACTTACACCAGCTGATGATCTGGCCTCAAGTGTCTGTAGGGATGATGTATATGTTGGCACTTTTAGGTGGTGGGAAGCAATGTGTACTGTTATGATTTTGATACCAGACTTGGATAAATTGTATTGTATCCTAAAACACACTACATATGCTGCTGCTGCAGTGATAAAAAAAAGCCAACTTGTTGGCATTATGCTTCTGGAGGTTGTTGTGATAGGTGTAGGAGCTGCCAGTAATATTTTATTAATATTATATGTCCAACTGTTTGTAATCATACAAACAACAAAATTCAAACAGTTAATTCCAGCAGGAGTCAACTGCACATACCCAAGAAAGTGGACAAAAGCTTTGGATAGATCCATTTACCGATACTTCAGAGGATAGTGCAGGTGTCACTTGCTGTGGAGTTTCATCTCCACCTATGGATGATGTATAAAACGGAATATAGACCTCCAATTTCTTTCCTTGGAATGTGAGTCTCAAATTCAAAGTCCACCTATAACAGTAAATGTTCATATTCCGCGTGGGGATCTCTCATACAGTATGGAGATAGTGTTAACAGTCAATGAATAGATGTTTTAGTTTCCACTCAAAAACTAAGTGCTAAACAAAAGGTGCCATTTACTGCTATTATTTTATTTTATATTATTTTATATTATTATTTTGCAATTATTGCAGGCAGTGCCCAAAAGAAATTTAAAGAGTCATTTTTTTAAAAAATAGACACCAAGCAGAATACAAAACTTCATGACTCTCAAAAGTAACTCAATTACCTGTTTGTGGATACAGATATAATTGTTATATATTTAATCAGTTATCTGTGCATGTATGTATGTGTAACCTAATTACCTATTTTGGGAAAGTGCAGCCCTTAATGACAGTATTTAGTAATAGTCAAATTCCTGAATTACTTTTTGACTAGATTTATTTAATGAAAAATCTCTGCATTTGCCTCCTAGAATAGCACTAGAACCATGTAGGTTTCCATAGAGAGAGAGACTTTATAGTAATGAAACCTATAAATTAAACACTAAGAACCAGATTCTGTTTATAGTTACATTCATGTTATCCCATTGCCTTCAAATAGGTTTGAGTGTGTGTGAAAGGAGCAGAATTTACATACAGAAACTGAGAGACTAAAAAGAAGTTGAGAGAATAGCCAACACCTTTGGCATGGTGGATATGACTGCAAAACAAAGCCCACCATTGCACAAACCCTTAGCTAAATGCTATAAATCATGCATTACAACTCTTCTGTTGATATTGTGAAAATAATTATGATCGTGAGCTGTCAGAGAGATTCAGTGCCCCACTTATGTTTATCACCAACTGACAACCTACCTAGACAAACCATTTTAAACTACAAGCTTCCTACAACACTAATGAGCTATTAAAGAAAAAAAAATATAGCTCCCATGAGTAGCAGGCACAGAATCATACTGTAACATTTCTATAAACAGTAAATCTTTACATATGCCTATTGGCAATGACGTGCCACAAATGTCAGTATAAAAATCTTGTTCTCCAGCTTCAACAATAATACTCCATTACATTTACAGTGTGCAAACTAAATCTACTGTATACATACAAAAAGTATTTATTTCATAAAGACTGAGATTTTATCTGCAGTAAGGAATGAAGGAAGGGGTTCACATTACTATTAAGAGCCCTCCTGAAGATTTCAGCAGCGTCTCCATGAAGACCTTATCTCTGTTTTCAGTGAAAAGTGTAAAAAAAAAATGAAATGCTGACCATGAAACAGTGTCACAATCTCTGTCATACTGTGTGCTGAGACGTAACCGTTTGTCACAATGTTATATACACTGCAGGATCTCATTGAGGTGTCATGCCCTGAAAACCCATTCCTTCAGCCAAGAATGAGACACAATAAAACAGGGGTCTGTGCTACTAAAGAAAAATTGTTTTGTTTGTCAGGAATGTTGAGAATTGTAACTTCACTCAAAAGAGCACTCTCCCCCATATTATCTTAGCACAGTTTGTCAAATGCACAGATAAACCGAGAAATAGAGTTTTGGGGGGTTTATTTATTGTGGGGTATAGTATTTCAAAAATAATATATTTTGACATATTGCTTTCATTTGTCTACAATACCTGGGACACACTGTAGCTAATAGCCCTCATGAACCAGAAGTCTAGATAAATGTAAGAGTCAATCATCTGGTAATCAAATTGGACTATGGCGCCAAAGACAAAACAATTAATGGCACATTAGTCAAGGCAGAGCTGATGGTCAGAACCTGGGATCAGAAGCCAAAAGCAAATACTGATAGATGAGCCACAGACATGGTCCTGGAAGCAGAGCTGGAGGTCTGGGATTGGAAGCTGAATGCCAGGCCAGGGGGTGAGCCAGACATGCAGTTGGGAAGCAGAGCAGGGGTCAGAGCCAGAAATGTCCAGGATGGAGAGAGCAGAAACTGAAGCAGGCACAAGAACAGATGGGGCAGGAGCAGACACAGGAAGCAGGACTCAATGGAGTTGTGGGCATGGAACATATTGAGTGATCCAGCAGCAGCCAGTGAGCTCTGGCTGCTGCTGGATCAAGTAGTAGTTAGGTCTGGCCCTCCAACAATCAGGAAATGCAATTGATCAGGCATCCTCTGCCAGGATCAGCTGCGTCTAGTGTATTTCAAAGAGATTGACTCTGCTGCATCTCCGTCTCTAATGGTACCTTCCCCTTAAGGGCACCTTCTAGGCTTATCACGGGTGCACTGTATGTTGACCCAAGTTGCCCAACTCCTTGGTGTTGAGCAGGGGGGAGGGATATGTGACGGAGTCAGACCAGAAGGATATAGGAGAGTGCTGGAAGGCAGGTATATTAGTCTGAGGATGTGCAGGTCCCTGTTCCCTGGATAGCCAAACAAAGGCTACTCCAGGCCAATCAAGACACCTGGGGCCAATTAAGAACCTTCTAGAAAGGAGTAGAAACAGCTAGCCTGATTGGAACACCTGAAGCCAATCAGGGACTGGCTGAAACAAGAGAAAAACCTCCCAGTTAGTCAGGTGGGCTGTGAGTGTCAGGAGCTGTGGAAGGAAGCTGTGCTGTTGGTGAGACTGAGTGGTGGACAACTTATCATACAGAAGGAAGGAGGCCCTGAGGTAGGGGTGAAGTGGAGTTTGAAGAAGCGGGAACTGCTGTGGGGAAGTAGCCCAGGGAATTGTATTGTGTTTTGTGGATAAAAGTTCAGCCATCTTAGCTGATACTATTAGGGTCCCTGGGCTGGAGCCTGGAGTAGAGGGCGGGCCCGGGCTCCCCCCTTTTTCCACCTTCCATACTGGCCTGTGATGAAGGTAACTCACTAGATGGTGACTCTTGCCAATTATACTGAGCAAGGGAGGTCACTCTGGGGCCTAGATGAGTTTCTGAGGCCCCTAAATCTGCCTCGCACGACCCACAAGTACAAACTTGGAGCTTTGTCACACTGGATAGGAAACCAAGCCCCCTTTCAAAGATGTCTACATTCTTCAAATTCTTCTTTGATTGCGGCAGTTCCTTGTCCCAGCTAACACAGGTTTTCCCAATGGGGGTCAGCGTACATGAATAATATGCACCAATATGGAGTTGGTTATTGTGGCCTGCATTATATGAAATTACAACCCTGATTGCAAAGTTCAAGGCATCTGCTTCACAAAGGTATGGCGGGGTCTGGATGCAGAAGAAATGGCAGTTAAAGTAAAGACTTTCTTTGGTTGATTGAAGACAGACTGTACTTGTAGTGAGGCCAAGTGGCCTCCCTCCAAGCGAGTAAGCGAGGATCCACTACAGTACTTTGCCGACCAGATAAAAAGAATCTGTTATTGGAGGAATGCAGTTACTGGTGCTACTAGTTAGGAGAATCCTTTAAATGAAACACTGAAAACAATATGCAAATCTGAGAAAATGCAGAACCTCCTTCACTTCCTGTGGAGAGAGACATTTATCGGGGTCCATTGTTAGTCTCCTGGGAAAAATGATATAACCTAGAACTTGATAATGGCTTTGTTGAATTCACATTTCTCTGTTTTGGCATAAAGGACTGTCTACCAAAGTCTGTCAAGAAGAAGGTGAATGTGTTTTTCTGGTTTTCAGAGAAGACAAGCTTAACATCTAAGTAAACAACAACAAATTTGTCTGGCATGTCCTAAAAAATGACATTCACAAAATGCTGAAACATAGTCAGAGCATTACACAGTCTGAATGGCATAACTAAATATTTAAAATGCCAGCAGTATGTGCGAAACACTGTTTTCCATTCATTGCTTTCCTTGGCACAAACCAGATTGCACACTCCGAGAAGGTCCAGTTTATAAGAAATCCTGGCCAAGCAAAGTCTTTTGAAAAGTTCATTAGTCAGTGGCAAAAGATAGCAATTTCAAACTGTCACAGTATTCAAAGCTGAGTAATCAACACAGGGCTGCAAGAAGCTATATTATTTTTTGCCATGAGAATGACTAGAACCCCTACCAAAGAGGTTGAAGGCTAGATAAACTCCTTCTCTAAAGTCTCCTAGAGGCATTCCTGGAGCATCTAGAGTTCTGGTTCCAGGAGGGAGTAAATGCGGCCAAAGGGAATGTCAACCCCAGCCTGCAGGTCAATGGGGCAGTCATAACTGTGATGCAGCAGCAGCATCACATCTGCCCTCATTTTGTCAAATTATTAAAGAGTCTTTTCATAAGTACCTACAACATAAGAAATACCCAGCATGGATTTGTCAAAAGAAATCATGCTAAATCAACCTAAATTTCTTCTCTGCCAGGGTTACTGGCATGGGGGGGGGGACCAGTAGATGTGATATATCTAAAGTTTAGGAAGGGTTTTATTACTGTCTCACATGTCATAAGCAAACTAGAAATGTGATCTAGATTAAATTGTTATAAGGTGGAGATACAACCAGTTGCAAAACCACACTCCAAAAGTAGTTTGCAATAGTTTGATGTCAAACTGGGAAGGCGTACCTAGTGAAGTTCTGCAGGGGTCATTCCTGACTCTGGTATTACTTTTGTTAATGACTTGGATAACAGAATGGATAGTATGCTTACAAAATCTGAAGATGACATGAAGCTGGGAGGGATTGCATACACTCTGCAGAAGAGGCTTAGAATTTAAAATGACTTTGACAAATTGGAGAATTGGTCTGAAATCAACAAGATGAAATTCAATAGAGACAATTGCCAGGTATTACACTTAGCAAGGAAAAATAAAACGTATAACTTTAAAATGTGGAAAAACTGGCCATGTCATATTATGCTAAAAGACATCTGGAGATTATAGTGGATCACAAATTGAATATGGGCCAGCTGTGTGAAGCAGCTGCAGAAAAGAATATCATTTGGGGGGTATCAATTGGAGTGTTGTATGTAAGACATAGGAAATAATTTTTCCACTCTGCTCATCACTGGTGAGACCTCATCTAGAGTATTGTGTCCAGTTCTGGACCCCACACTTTGTGTAAGGGTGGATAAATTGTAGAGACTCCAGAGAAGAGCAACAAAAAAGATAAAGGGTTTAGAAAAACTGATCTATAAACTGATCTATAAGGAAAGGTTAAAAAAAACTGGTTTAGTCTTAAAAAAAGAAGACTGAGGGATGGGGGATCTAATAAGAGTCTTCAAATACGTTAAGGGCTCTTTTAAAGAGGATAGTGATCAGTTGTTCTCCACACCCACTGAAGGTAGGACAAGAAGTAATGGGCTTAATCTGCAGCAAAGGAGATTTACATTAGATGTTAGAAAAAGCTTTCTATATAAAGGTAGTTAAGTTCTGAAATAGGCTTCCAGGGGAGGTTGTGAAATCCCCAATATTTTTAAAAACAGATTGGAAAAACACCAGTCATGGATGGTCTAGATTTGCTTGGTCCTGCTTCAGGACACGGCACTGGACTCGATGACCTCTAAAGGTCCCTTCCAGGATACATTTCTATGATTATATAAATCAGAGTAACTCAACCGAAACCAGTTGACTCATATCTGGTAATGAGCGCAGAATTCAGCCTGAATGCCTAGCTTTCTAAGATATTTATACTAACAAGAACTTTGTAACCAGTTTTCCTCAATATTCACCCAGACCTAATCTCACTAATGGAAGAACTTCAGACATACACAGTAATCCTACCTTCTCACATCTTCTTTTCTCTGAAATAGTGTGTGCACATGAGAGAGTTCTGCAATTGAAATATTAATATTGTTGAGGGCAATGTTATATCTACGGAACAGTGGTTGTGTATATTGCCCCCGTAACAGGAGCATCAGTCAAAGTCTCATGGTCTCAGTTCCTGTAAATCCGGTTTAAAAATAAATAAATAGAAAATAGAAACAATTGTTCTGATCTCAGCCTTGAGAAAATAATACAATCATGGGGGTTATCTTGGCCATCAGACCCCAAATGTAATAAAATAAATACAGGGCAACTTCAGCTTCCATAGCACAATTATCCCTGGTCTCCTCCACCCAAAAAAACCCTGGGTAAAAATTTCATGAATTTTAATACCAGAAGGAATCACTATGGGTATGTCTTCACTACACACCGGATCGGCAGGTAGTGATCGAACTTTTGGCAATCAATTTATCGTGTCTCATTAAGACACAATAAATTGATTGCAAAAGGTGCTCTCATCGACTCTGGAACTCCAGCTCACCAAGAGGTACAAGCTGGAGTGGACAGGGGAGCCCGCTGCCAACCGCTGCCACTGTGAGGATGGCAGGTAAGTCAGCCGAAGATGTGCCGACTTCAGCTACGTTATTCATGTAACTGAAGTTGCATATCTTCAGTTGATTCCTCCCCCTTCTGTAGACGACCACTCAGATCATCTAGTTTGACCAGTATGATCATCTAGTATACGACAGGCCACCAAATTTCACCCACTGATTCCTGCATCAAGCCCATAACTTCCAGTCGACATAAAACACATCTTTTAGAAAGGCATCCAGTCTTGATGGGGATTTTAAGTGACACAGAATAAGATGTAATGAAAGCCAGTAAGCATATGTGCATAAGGCACTTACATGCATGTAACCACTATCTTACTGTGGTTGTAGTCTCTGGCAGTAGCGTAGCCTTTTTAGTTCAGGATAAGAAGCTAATTTCCTTATTTAGTCCTTGTACCCCAAGTATGGGTCAGGAAGAAATTAGACACCTTCTCTGTCCATTCAGGCTTTCCCCCTACTGAAGGGGCACAGCAGACAGATCTACATCTCAGCAGCTTGACATGTTACAACTGCCATCTCTTCCTGTCAGATCTGGCGTCTCAGGCCATCTTTAGATAGCTCTCTTCTTTTCCATCCTTCCTGGGCCACAAAGGGTCAAGACACATGCACCCTATCACAGCCCCCAGCAGTGTTGCCATTCCAGTTCCAGAAATCATCCCAGCAAGTTTAAACTATGCCTAGTCATTCTCTCCATCATTTAGTATCTCTCCTACCTTTTATAGCTTGTTTCCCATAACCCTAGCACAAAATTATGTTAATAGTTTTATTACTATTTATTTATTATTGCAGATAATCTCCATCATATTTGCTATATGAGGCAGAACTTATTTCAGATGCTTGTAGTTCAGCCAAAACTTATCTAGTACCTGACTTTCTGAAGTTGAGTCTCTCTAAGCCATATAAAAAGCCACATACTACCAAAGCAATTACTGAGTAGTTACATTTTCAGCATATATTCTCTAGTACTAAATAGAATGCCCATTGTGTAGATTTCTAGTAGTCTGTAATCTCCATTCTTCAAATCAAATATTTCCTTATATATAGGAACTGCCTTTCCTGTTCAGAGCAGTGGTCTATCTAGTCCAGTATCCTTTCTCCCAAAAGAAATCAATAATAAATTCTTCTGAGGAAGATATGAAACCTGCCTGTAAAGAAGATTGTTTCCACCAGCATCAGGAAATTAATGGTTAACCTATGCCCTTAACAGTGAGGCACTTGAGAAAACCGAACTCAGCTCCCATGTGGCACTCTGGTAGGACAACCAAATCAATTTATTTCATTTTTGACAAAATATTTGTCAAGAATTTGTCTGTCTCGAGACTTGGTCACCTGGCAACCCAGTGAGCACTCACTAAGTGCTCCCTGATTGGACAGAAGAGCCAGCAGATCATCATTTAAGCTTTACAGTGACCGCAACACAGGCCTTCCATGCATGCATCTGTGTCAGACTTGTTGCCTGTGCCAGTCCTTGTTCCAGCCCATGCCTGTCCTTGCTTCATTGCTAATCTCTACCTTACTCTGAATCCCCAGACTTCTGGCTCTGGTCAGTGGTTTGTCTCATCTTATGTCCAGGACTCTGGTTTTGTTCTGACTCTGAACATTCGTTTCTCACCCAACTATGACTCCGATGGTGCTGTCTGGCTCTGCTCTGCTCACTATGTCTGGTTTCAGTTCTGACCCATAGGTCACACTACCTACTCCCTAGTGTATGAGTACATTTGAATTTTTTGGATGTCTTTTTTTTTTTAACCAAAAAAATATAAAGAAAACATATTTCACAAAAAAAATTGTTCTGCAAAAATACAATTTTCCATTGAAAAATGGTTTTGATGGAATTTTTTTTAGCCAGCACTAATAATGTGTCAAATGCCTACAAATGTGTTCAATTTATTAAGTGTCAAATTCTCTTCTAACTACACTGAGATAATCCAATAGTAAATCCACTGGCATCATTGGAATTACTTCAGATTTACACCACAGAACTATAAAATAGCACATATCTCTAAATAGCTCTGTGAACACCCCAACAAGCTTATAAATTAGTGGGTTAAATTCTGCCCCAATTTAAATCAATGAAACTGCAGGAGGGAAAAAAATTCCCTGTAAATTTAAAAACCCTCTTCTATGAGAGAAAAGGTCCAATTCTTCCTTCAGATATTAACATAAAATTCTAATTGACTTTAGTGGGAATTGCGCAGATTCTGCTGAGGTCAAAATTGCCCCTAAGATTTAGAATAAGCATTTTTCCCCTTTATATTTTGAAACAAATCTTTTTAGTCTCGTTCACGCTTTTCAATATGTTATTCATATCATGTGAGTACATGAGAAATGGCTTTATGAATCCCAGAAACATGTTTCCATGAGGAAAACGAATTCCTCACTGTGGGTGCTCAAAGAACTCAATATCCTTGTGGTGATGTTCTGAGGAATTGTTAGTGAAAATAAAAGTGTTTTATTTCTGCAGCCATGCACCTTTGGCAGCAGTTGACAAGTTTCTTGTTAGAATATGCCATTGGTAAAATCAGAGTGGTTTCCAGTCTGAAGTGTTTTTTTAAAATGTTATTTAATTAAACTATTTATTGTTTCTAATTGTGCTTTATGCAGTTGGTTATGGTACCTAATTGATTGAACATCTGTTTCATTTTATATCACATTTGATGAGTTATTGATCGCCCACTGCTTTCAGAACACTCAGAACTCTTCTAGAGAAACACACAAAAGGATAAATACCCCAGCCCTGCCACAACAATAACTTGTAGTAGTAAGACTGTTGCAGACTTCCATATAAAAGATTCCTACCATTGAAGGCCATTGATCTGGTAGTGTGTGCTGCATTTCAATGTTGTAAACTGCTCCTATAAGTCTAAGTCTACTCTTTATCAGAAGAAAACACAAAACAGTCAAAGAAGTGACCACTTTTCTTTGGGCATGTAGAGTTAGAAATGTGCTACCATTGTGGCTATTGTTACTGATCTTAGACCAGGGGTGGGCCACATCGGCGTTGAAAACTTGTATGGAGGGCCAGGTCAGGGAAGGCTGTGCCTCTGCAAACAGCCTGGCCCAGCCCCTTATCTAACCCCCTCCCACTTTCCGCCCCCTGACTGCTCCCCTTGTCCCCTGATTGCCCCCTCCCGAGACCCCCCGACCCTAACCACCACCACCCAGGACCCCATCCCCATCTAAGCCCCTCTGTTCCTTGTCCCCTGACTGCCCCCTCCAGAGACCACACACACACTAACTGCCCCCCGCAGGACCCTACCCCCTTCTCAACTCCCCCTGCTCCCTGTCTCCTGACTGCCGCAATCCCTATCCGCACTGCTGCCTCTTGACAGACCACTGCCCCAGGACTCCCATGCCCTATCCACCCCCCAAGTCCCTGACTGCTCCCTGCCCAGAATCTCCATCCCATCCAACAGCCCCCTCTCCCCTGACTGCCCCCAGGACTTTCTGTTCCTTAACCAGCTTCTCCCCCGACTTTGTCCCTTACCACATTGGTGATCCCAGCCCTGCACATGCTGCACCGCTCTCCCCGAGAGCAAGGGAGGGGCCGGAAGTAGCCTCCCCTGCCGGGAGCTCAAGCACACTGAGCTCCGGGAAAGCAGGGGAGGGCTGGGAGCAGTCTTCTTTGCTGGAGTTCAGCCACGCTGAGCTCCAGAAGAGCAGGAAAGGCAGCGGCGGGCCAGGAGCAGGCTCCCCCTGCTGGAGCTCAGGTGGGCTGATCCGGATGGTTTCACAGACTGGATCTGGCCCGCGGGCCATAGTTTGCCCACCCCTGTCTTAGACAAATGGTACAAATCAAAACTCAGATTTTCAAAAGTAGAAGGATTTGCCACAAGAAGACTAAATGGTAGCCCTTAAGTCCTCTCACTGAGCGATTGTGTTCCAGCTCAACAGGCAGCTCAACAGTTATTTAAATTACATTTTCTTTGCAAAAATTTATTTTTCTTGAAATCATTTCTGTTCTTCCAAATGAGGGTCAGCATTGCATTGCAGAGACTGCTGTACAGAATTAGATTAAGACATTTATACTGGTTAAATGGGTGAAAGAAAACTCTGAGACTGATCTACTCTGAGGATATTTAATCAACCAGAATTAATGTTTGTTGTAAAAATCAGGGAAGTCTTTAACATGAACAAGCTGTGAAAACTGTCTCCATAATATTTTCCTCTTATTTTAGAGGCACTCGCTGGGAAGAAATGGGGGTAAGCATAAAGATTCTGTGTTATCCTCCAGCTTTTTGTCACTGTTTGATCCCCTGGCAAAGGAAACTCCTCTCTGGCTTAAAATCAGAGGTAACACCTCCTGTATCAACTGCTATCCCCACTCCTAAATCCAAAGATAGGGGCTGTGCCAGAAGAGGGAAAGTGTGTCTGGGTTATGGCAGAGTTCTGCTCTGTTTTGCAGTTCCTCCATTAATAGGGTGAC
>ML677351.1:10151565-10483408 GCA_007922305.1 Dermatemys mawii
GTCCACTGCATGCATCCGACGAAGTGGGTACTAGCCCACGAAAGCTTATGCTCTAAAACTTTAGTTAGTCTTTAAGGTGCCACAGGACTCTTCGTCACTTCTGCAATTCCAGACTAACATGGCTACCCCTCTGATTCATGCCCAGGGAGCATTCTGAGCATGTGGTTCTGTGAGCCTGTCACAGTGGATATAAGACAGATGCCTCTGATCTGCGCCAGCTGACTAAGGCTAGAACTGGGACTGTCTTGCTAATCAAGGTCACTGTTGCTGATATAGCAGAGTATATGTTACTCTTAACAGCACTGGAGTAATTTCTGTGTGAACTCCTTTCTCTCCTAAGGCAGTAGTAGTGGGAGTTTGGAACTCGCTACTAGCAAAGGGGTAACCCCACCTCATTACCTACTTATCTGTGCATGTAAAAGCCAATCCAGAATCCCAGTGAAGTCAATGGAAATATTGAGAGTTGTTATAAGAATGCTCTATGTCTGTATATGTAAGTAGTTAATACAGGGGTCGGAAACCTTTCAGAAGAGCTGTGCCAAGTCTTCATTTATTTACTCTAATTTAAGGTCTCATGTGCCTGTAATACATTTTAACATTTTTAGAAGGTCTCTTTATAAGTCTATATTATATAACTAAACCATTGTTGTATGTAAAGTAAATAATTTTTTAAAAATGTTTAAGAAGCTTCACTTAAAATTAAATTAAAATGCAGATCTTATCAGTGTAGTGTGTTCCTTTTCCTTGCTGAGTTTTCCAGTGTCTGGCACACATTTGGATACTTTAAGCTGCACATAGGCTTCTGAGTGATCAGTTGTTAACCAGCTCCAAGAGGGACAGAGGACAGATTTCACACAGGTATGTGGATACAAATGCTGAAAGCATTGCAAATCCAATATTCTTCAAACCGTTAATTTTCACAGGCAGGGATGTCCAGCAGATCATAATAAAGGTCCCATGATCTCTCTCGGTAGCATCAAGTGCGCTCCTCAGATCTCCAAACTTTGATACTCACAATTCTGAGCTTTTTAGCTGAATGAGCTGCATTTTGAAATCTTCAACACCCAGCCACTGAAATACAGACAAATCCAAGTCGCTTTCATTGAACTTTTCAGGTTTAATTAGAAAACAAAGCTTGAAATCTGTCAGCAAATTCTGATTCCAGTTCTTGCATGTACAGTCTAATCTCAACGTCAAAGCAGTGCACTGTTCCACGTGGTGTGATAGTGATATAAGCAGAAAATCGGGACTTTAAAATATCCCAGTATAGTGGAACTGGAACAATTTTTAAAGTGGGGATGCTGAGCTGTGCCCCCTCTTGCTCCTGTCTGCACCCCTTCTGCCCCAGGCTGGGGCTAGTGGGCCACAGCTAGAGGCAGCTGAAGAGCCCTGGGACAGCGGCTGGGACCCCAGGCCAGCAACAGAGCCCCCGGGACCAGTGTCCGGGACCTAGGCAGCGTGAGTTCCACTGAAAATCAGCTTGCATGCTGCCTTTGGCATGTGTGCCATAGGTTGCCTACCCCTCAGTTAAAAGATAAAATGATAGTAGATGTTATTCAAGAATATGTAGCATAGCTCCTAAGTTTTGCAGGAGGAATAAAATTTGTGTGTATTACAAATGGCTGCTTTGGTGCTGCTCTTGATCAAGCCCTTAAAGTTGTACATTGCTCTTGGTTTTAGTAGAATTCTCTTTCACAGAAATCCAAAGCCCAGGGAAGTCCCTGACCAGAAGGTCCGTCCATCGCCCCCTACAAGGCTGGCTGCAGGGAGTGGGTATAGGCGGGCCACACATCCCTCCTACCTTCCTAGTCCCTCCATAGTTGCCTGCCCACCTGAAGTTGGGGCCAACCCAAATATCCCATTCTGGCTATCAAGAATCAGAGGGGTAGCTGTGTTAGTCTGGAATTGCAGAAGTGACAAAGAGTCCTGTGGCACCTTGAAGACTAACTAAAATTTTAGAGCATCAGCTTTCGTGGGTTAATGCACGGATGCATCCGACGAAGTGGATATTAACCCACAAAAGCTTATGCTCTAAAATTTTAGTTAGTCTTTAAGGTGCCACAGGACTCTTTGTCATTCTGGCTATGTCACTGGCATCCCTGCAAAGTGCTATATTTTAACTGCTTTCAAATTCAGGAAGTCAATCCAAAATCTGGGATTTTCTTTGTAGCAACCTGCTTGCACTTGGAGGGGGAAACATGAGTTGCAGGAGGAAAGAGGTTGGAGAAGACACCAGGAAGTCAAGCTGTGTAGTATTTAGGCATATTAAACTGCAGTTGGAATAGTTCTATAAATAGGTTTCAGCATGCTTATGCCCAAATAAATTTGTTAGTCTCTAAGGTGTGACAGGGACTCCTCCTTATTTTTGTTCTATAAATTGTTGCTTTAATGAGAATAGAGTATTTTCATATTAGCCAGTAAGTGATACATGAAACACTTTTAGCTAAACATTATGGAAACAACATGGCCCTGTGATGGAATATTCCATGTTGGTTTTGATATTTTGACACTCAGAAGGATTCACAAAAAATATCACAGCCAAAATGTAAACACAATGCAATGGTGGAGTGAAAACTACAGTTAAAGTAACTATGTATATAATTGGAAATATATAGTTAGAAATTCAAGTTGAATTACTCTAGTACCAAATCTTATTATTACTATTTATCATTTACTTTATGATTATTCCTTATAGCCCAAACCAGAGGACCCTATCATGCTGGGTTCTGTCACAAACCTCCGATCTAAGGTCACAATGAAGGCCGTGAGTTTGTGACGGAGGTCATGGATTCTGGGACTTTCTGGGATCTCCAGGACTTCTATAGTAGCCAGTGTGGCTGGTCTGGGGGCCACCTAATTACTTCAGGCAGCCCCTGGGCCAGCCGCCCCAGCTGCAGCTGGGGTAGTGTTAGGCCACCACACCTCCCTCCCCTCACAGCAGCAGAAGTAGTTTGGGTGTTGGAGGGGACTCAGGGCTGGGGCATGGGAGGGGGTGAAGGCTCTGGGTGGCGCTTACCTTGGGAGATTCCTGGAAGTGGCGACATATCCCTCCCTCAGCTCCTACGCGGAGGCACAGCCAAGCAGCTGTGTGTGCTGCCTCTGTCTGTAGGTGCCGGCCCTGCAGCTCCCATTGGCCTCAGTTTCCAGCCAATGGGAGCTGCAGAGCGGGCACTTGGGGAAAGAGGCAGTGCGTAGAGCTGTCTGGCCATGCCTCCACGTAGGTGCTGAGAGAGGAACATGTCACTGCTTCCGGGGAGCCCCGTGTAGCCGGGTAGGAAGCCTGTCAGCCCCGCCAACACTCCCCCCACCCCGCAGCACCAATGGGGTTCCCGGGCTACACACTGCCACCTGCTCACCCAGCACCAGTAAGGGTCCTGGGCTGCTCCCTCCAGAGCATCTGCTGTGCCACGCAGGCCACCCACCCTCCAAGATTTAGTCAGGGTGTATAGTACAAGTCATGGACAGGTCACAGGGTGTGAATTTTTGTTTACGATTGTGACCTGTCCATTACTTTTACTAAAAATACCCATGAATAAAACATAGCCTTAGCCATTATACTACAAATTATCACCAACTGTTAAGAACAACGGCTCACCAATGTCTCTAAATTTAATACAACATTTATTTTCAGTACACAGTACATTTATTTTTTTTCCCTACACTCTTTTCTTTTTCTTTAGTCAATATGTGTTAAATTCCTGTGGCTATGTGTTACACAACAAGCCTGATCTGAAGAAGAAGGAAACAACAGAAGTTAAGTTACCCAATAAACCAGTGGCTTGTTTACAGACAGACATCTATTCTTTAAAAATATTTGTTCTTCTACCAGTCATATTAAGTGGATTTCTCAGTCATCCCTTTACACTCATATGACATTAAACTTCTTCCCCACAAACAAGAAACCTGTCTCTGTTTAATCTAACCTGCAGTATCACACAAGGCTTTTCACAAATTCCCCTTTCTCTCTTTCCCTTCATATTTTGTGCGGCTGTACAAGTGCTTCATCTTATTGTGGGCCAGTTCATTATTGTGGGATCCAAGTGCAGAGAGGTCCCTGTGCATCTAGATATCATCTGTCTACACAGAAGGGGTGAGGAACACCATATTTGTGACTGTCTCAGCACCCTTGCACCTGTAATAAACCGAGGGTGAAAAGAGGATGTGTGAATTTCCAAGAAAATATTTATGCTGCTTGAAGGAGCATTAACTCCTCTAGTTTTCTCACAGGCTGTTGAACAGTCACAGGGAAGCATAGCCAATTTTATCCCAATTCCTCCTGCAGTCATACTGTCAGGGAGAGGGGAACTAGTGGAGGCATTCATCCAGATAGACAGCTCCTAGCTTTGCATATCTGTGTGATCCCTACCACACAGGATTTGCAGGGCTGGAACATTTTGTTTGCTATCAACTCCCTCAAAGGACAATTTACAAAAAACAACAAAAAAAGCTAACAACCCACAAACAAACAAACTAAAAGCAACCAACAACCCTCTATTACAGCAATCTTATAGCACTTTCTAGTTTCTCCACAGGATGAGATCGTGTTGCTCCATGTCCTGCCTTTTAACCCTTTCCAGGGATGATCTTCCATGACTATCAGGATTGTCATCATCTATTAATATTCCACTGAAATCAGTTTAATCTTTGCTGTAACCACTGCATTAGGCATTCTAGAAAACAGATGGTGGGGATGAAATGCTGGCCTTATAAATATATTTATATAGGATCTCAGTGATTATGGTTATAGTCTGTTTCCATAAGTGCTAGGTTTTGAATAATTGTATTAACAATTAAAGCTAATAATCACATTATTTATCACATAAAGTTTGTCACTGATTGTATTGTGCTTATATAGGTACCTTAAATGTATTAAGGCAAACATTTTCAAACAGATAATACCTCAGTAGATTAAACTTTCTTTCTTTATTGTATTATAATGAGTTTCCCTTGTTAATAGCTCATGACTAATATAAACCCATAGAGGAGACAGACCAGGGTCAAGATGCTAACAGAAGAGTGCCATACTTGAGATATATGCCATGAGTACTATTGGCTTCTCTAAGTCTGTTTTGAACAGATCTTTTAACTAACCATTGCCAGTAAATTGAGATGTATCAAAGGAGGATCTGAAGAACATATTTTTTAACAGAAGTAACAAAGAGTCCTGTGGCACCTTAAAGACTAACTAAAGTATTAGAGCATAAGCTTTCGTGGGCTAAAACCTACTTCATCAGATGCAGGAAGTGAAAAATATAGTAAGCAGTATATATATGACAGCACATGAAAAGATTGGCATTGCCTTACTAAGTCTGTGGGACAGGGCAGTGCTATTGAGGCCAATTCAATCAAGGTGGAAGTGGCCTATTCTCAACAGTTGACAAGAAGGGGTGAATGTCAACAGAGGGAAATTACTTTTTGTTGTGCTAACGAGACCAATTCAACATGGCTACTGCTTTAAAATCTTTGGACTCTGAGTTCTGCAGTTATGTGGGATGGCAGGACAGGGAACTAGGGAGTGTCTCCTCTTCCTTATGTGTATTCTCCACCAGGCCAGTAACTAGAAAAATGGCATGGAAGAAAACACCCTGTTCCTGAATTGGCTGGATTCACTGGCCTCCCCCTACCAAACATTTTTGATCTTTCAGGCCAGATCCTCAGAAGACACAATGAAGAAAGAAATTGTCTCAAGTAAAATTGTGCTCCATTTTGCTTATTTTGCCTTATACTCCATTTTGCTAGCTTTGAATTCGTAAGAAGAAATTGTTCTGAGTTTATTTTTTTGCTGACTGTGTTAACATTTGTTCTTAGAAGGATAGATGTTGGATGGCTGAAATTGACTTATTTACTGTTTGGTATGAGTGAAGAATGTATGGTGTAATTAACTGAGAAAGGACAACTGGGCCGGATGATCAAGAACGGAGTGAAGGAGTCAAGAGGCACCAACTGTATTATCAAATCACCTGGATGGCAGACTGAGGACCCTAAAGCAAAGGCATATATCCCAAGGATGAGATAAGGAATTGAGCCAAAGGGACAGATAAGAAATAGCTGCAGATCCTCCCAGTAACAACTCAAAATAATGCTAATTAAGAGCAACTTTGAATACCTCATGCTTGACTGTTCTGGTGTAACACAGCAAGGTCCATAGAGTTGTATGGAGACATCACTATAAAAGAAGGGTGTATTGCCATGGGACTTTGGGTTCATTCTGTATCAACACTGGAGCTTCAGACGCGTTTGACAGAGGCTCATTCATCTCCCTTGTGCGCAATTTCAGCTGAAACTGACCGAGCGACCTTATGGACTGGTAATTATGAGATCCAGCTGCAGAACTTTTCGTGTGTGCTTGTGTGTGAATGGAAGCATATGCTGATCTCAATTATTTCAATTTTTAAATAGTACTCTCAATAAATGTGGCGTATTGCTTTATTCCCTTTATAAAGTTTCTGCGAGATTCTTATAAGCAGAACAATACATCAGCAGAGGTCCATAGAAGTGAATGATTTACAGCTGGGGATCTGACTTGATTAATTATTTATTATTATTACCGAGATTGTTGTGCTAGGCCCTGTGCCCATATGCAGTGAGAGTCCCTGCCCAGCTTGAAGTCTAAACAGACAGAGAGAAGGGCAGACAGACATGAAGTTACTTGGGCCAAGGGCAGACAGAAGTTCAATGGCAGAGCCAGGAATAGAAGCCAGCTCTCCTGACTCCCAGCCCCGTGCCCTCTCCACTGATCCATGCTGGTTTTCTCACACCTTTATCTTTTAAATTATTTTGAAAGGTTGGTAAGGAGTGGAGCCAAGTTTATGAGTGATGAATGGCTCTTAACAAAAGGTCATAGGCCAGGAAATAGCAGTCTCATGAACTGAGAAACAAAATAGAAAAATAAATACAGAAAAACAGCCTATTTTAGTTTTATGAGGAAAGGCTAGGGGAATTTCAGGTTTCATTTGAGCCACTGCAACAGCACAACAGTGACTGCATAGAATTGTTTGTTTGTATTCTCTGTGTGCATTGTATATGGATTTTTTTTTTATTTCATATATACTTTACAGCGTGCTGAGGTGAATCTACAGAGTTAATGCATATCTTTAAAACAAATAAAAAAAAATAGTTTAAATAAAACTATTTCCCCTTCAGTTGAAGAGGTTATATCCCACAGACATGCATGCACTTTTTCTAGCCAGCTAGCAATCATTTTCATAATGCAAGTCTCAACTATGGGGCAAGTCGGGAGAAGAGGAGGGTGGGAAACAGAACTTTATTTTTATATTAGATGCCTCACTCAGGTGCTTTTGAGGTGGGTGAGATTGTGGCCTGTATTTTTGCAGGAGGTCAGGCAGAGTCTATGAATCTCTGTGCCTCAGTCCTCCATCTCTGAAAGGGGAATTATAGCATTTCCCTACCACACAGAGGTGATGAGCTGGAAATTGGACCCAAATCTTTTGTGTCCCAATTCAGTAACCTATCTACTTGACCATCCTTTCTAGCCTCGGTTATAATGCATTTATTCACAGACAGGGCTGACTCTACCTTTTTTGCTGCCCTAAGGAAAAAAAAAGTGACTGGAATGCCGCCCCTTACAATGTCCTATCCCCAGGCACTTGCTTCCTCAGCTGGTACCTGAAGCCGGCCCTGTTCACAGAGTAGTACCTTACTCTATGACTTAGTCCCACTGAAGTCTGTGTGAGTGAAGGCCCTTAAATAACCTCAGCGGTACATTCCTATCACAGGCTGTCACATCTTATGACAAGATACCATCATAGCCTTATTTATGACAGTGTTGCACATTCTTCCTTTTTCGTTTGAGTTAGCCCTCAGGGAAGTCGTCTTTTCCCAGACCACTGATAAAAGCTGAACATCTGTAACAAAACAGTCTCAAAAAATGCCAAAGATAAGGAAAATGTAAAACAACTGGAGAAGTGCCATAAGAGTTATACACATATTATTCCACTTCTGGCTCAGCAACCCAACCTGTCTGAGAATGGCACATTACCACTACCATGGTGTTATTTGTCTCTTCAGTGTCATCACTGAAAAACCAATGCTTCAAGAACAACAGTATCCATGCTGGTCACGAGCCCGAGGAAAACAGTTAGAATGTGGCACAGTTTAAGGCTGAAGAGAGAACGGGAAAGGCAGATCTTAAGCTCAGTCTAGTTGAAGACAGAAAAGTATTGGTTTGCTGATTCTGAAAGTTCTCTGCTCAGAGAAACTTATTAGCATCAAAACTAGCAGGAAGAACAAAAGCAGATAAGCCACATTCTAAAGTGACTCCTAAAGGATTCTGCTAGTCAGGCAATGACTGACTTACATGATGTGCAAAGCCAAAGAATGCAGCAGTCAGGCGGGGATGAGCCTGTGAATTATATTCAAGGACCGTTTTCATTATCTGCCACCAAAGTGTCAAATGAAAACATAACAATGGCACCATGGGAACATCATGAACAGAATCACAGATTCAATTTCTTTTATTCAGTAAGAAGTGGAGATGAACCCACATGTAGGAGGCATGGATGTATTATATCTTTGAAACTTGCAGGTTAACTCCCTATTAGTTAATTTTTTATTGATTTATCAGGCACCCATCACATAGAAATTGGGTCTACACATGTAAGCAGAATAGAAACTGTTACTGGCGAACACAAAGGTAGAGAGCACATTGATTCTTTAACCTGGAGGTAACAGGGTGACAAAGGTAACATGGATAACAGTTCTGAAAACTACATCAGAGAGTAAAGGTAACAATTTTCTGGTCATCCAAAGGTAAAAGTCTCTTCATCACATCCAGGAGCCTTATAGATTTTGTAATAGGAACCCCAAAGATCACAAGCCATCGTTGTGAAGGTGTGCATACCATCTGATTCGAGAGAATAGTCATACCCCCATTGATTCCTTATCTTACTTATCAACATCAGCTACAGTACACCTTGTCTGGAATGGTCTAGCTTTCACTCAGAATCTCAGCTCAAACAGACACTAGGGAAGACAGGAGGGTACAGTGTGAGAGGAAACATAGAGCTGAGTATCAAACTGATTACAATCTACGTTAAAATGACTCAACTTGCACAGTAAGATTTAATAGGCTATTCAACAATTAATCCAAAGGAAACTACAAGCTAATAGTTACATTTTCAAATACCTCACAAATGACACGTACATTTTACATGTGTAGTTACAGGTGTCTGAGGATACATACGGTTGTATGTGAAGAATTCACAGGTGACGTTTAGGAGCTCTTTAGAAAATGTTTCCATAAGGCTGCAAAGAGCAGGTTTCAGTTCTCTGGATCTCTGCTACCCAGCTCTGACTTAAGCTAGAGCAGCTGGAGATTGGTTCTTGCATACACCAATAGCCAAAAGGTACCTTATAGTATGTCTTCTCTACCTGCCGGATCAGCGGGTAGTGATTGATCTATTGGTAATTGATTTATCGTATCTCATCAAGGTGCCTCTCCCATTGACTCCAGAACTCCATCTTGCCAAAAGGCACAAGCCGGAATCGACGGGGGAGCCTGCTGCCGACCGCTGCTGCTGTGAGGACGGCAGGTAAGACGGCCTAAGATGTGCTGACTTCAGCTATGGTATTCACGTTGCTGAAGTTGCAAATCTTAGGTCGACCCCTCCCCCCTCGTGTAGACCAAGCCCGAGAGGCACAAGCTGGAGTCGACGGCGCAGCCCGCTGCTGACCGCTGCCACCGTGAGGACGGCAGGTAAGTCAGCCTAAGATGCTCTGACTTCAGCTACATTATTCACATAGCTGAAGTTGCGTATCCTAGGTCGAACACTCCCCCTAGTGTAGACCAACCCTTAGAGACCTGCCAATGGAGAACAGGTGTAGTGGAACTCCACTCCAACATAGCCACTCTTCACCTCACCCTGGACAACCATAGGCTGAGGGCAGGCAGGCAGGCAACTGGTGCAGGAGGTGTCTACATTTGCTCTGCCAGTTTCATGATGTGAAGCACTCCCCTATGCAAGGGAAATTCTCTGCTAGTCATCGCCAGCTAGAATATAGCCACTTACAGCACCTGAATCTTACACCAGTGAGAACAGAACTTCACACCCTTCATTTCAAGGAAGATCTGAACATAGCTAAGGGAGACTAGAAAGAAAGATACAACAGAAAATAGAATTATACTCAATGCTCACAAGCCATGTAAACTACAGATAATAGGAAAGAAAGTGCTAAAGTCTCTGGGGAAGTGAAAGGTACAACTCCAATAAAATGCCGATGAGAGAAGCTAGAAACACTGACGACTACAGCAAGTCTAAATACATTACAAAGAGAGCAGTTATTGCAATGATGGGTCAAAGAGTACAACAAATAAAATGAACAATAAGGTTTGGGTTTTTTAAGTATTAAGTAGGAAAACATGATCCCTTAAATCATCCAAGTTTCCTTTAAACTTGAGCTGATTTGTTATCTTATTATATAAAGCCCTCCAGTGCCTTTTCACTGACTCTTTTCCAGCCTGATAAGCTTTTTAATTTGTTTAATTAATTAATTAGCATGCATGCTCTGTAGCATGGAGAAACAAGAGCGAGATTATGCTTTCCCACTGGTGGGAGCAAAATCTGAGTCGGCTTGTTTAGTGGTAACACAGACTCTCTAGCCCCTGGAATTTCTGCTGTGAAGTGTGTCAATATGACCCTGGAACTTGAAGTCACACATCTTTTTTCTCTTCTATGTTGATGCTTCAGAAGTTCCCAATAATTTCCTAGGGAGCATCAAAAAGGCTAAACGGAATCCTTCAAGCATAATGCATCATTACCAGACAAAACATTTTTTATTTTTCTTTGGAAAGCAAGTTTCAAAAAATCAGTTGTAGACATTCATCTTCTTGCAGAGGCCATTCAGGAATTATAATGCAACCTGAATCCAACATAAAATCTGAACCAAATTTCTTTAAATGTCAAACGACAGTTAAAATGTTCTATGAGTAAGGTTTTAATTTTCTTAATGTCAAAGTTCTTCTGTAGGGGAGGTTTAGATACAGTTATTTGATATCTACCACATATATTAGAAGGATGATCTTTCATTAAAAGAAAATATGGAGCTCAGATAAACTAGTCTACAATTCAGGATGAAAGTCACTTTACCTACTGTGGAAGAGGAAGAACTATTCAAATGAAAAGTCATGAAAGATTAGTGGGCCAAGATTAAATTTTATCCTTTGTATGCAAGAGCCTCCTTAAGTAGTTTTTCCCATCAAATATAAATTCAGATTAAGGCATAACACTCCTGTCAGTGTTTTGTAAATGAATATTTTTCTAAAAGAGAAGCTCTAGGAATTATTTTGGGGAAGTTCTATGACCTGTGTTACTCAGGAGATGGTCACAGTAATTCCTTCTGCTCTTGGAATCTATGAAAAAAGGAGTGAAGACTGTTTACAATCCAGGAAGATGGGACCCAATGTTGAATTTTTTTTTTCAGACCATTAATAGTAGCCCTAGCAAGGGATTCCTCTATCTCACAGGTTTTATGACTCACCTTGTATTATATAAAATAGGCTAGATACTTAGCTGGTGCAAATCAGCCTGCCTCAGCAAAAGTCAATGGAGTTACACTAAACTATACCAGCTGAGGATGTGGCTCTCCATATTTTTTCCTATATCAAATATCTCTGTGTGGATAGGCCATTGGAAAAGAGAGAAGAGGGGCACCCAAGATAATTGCCCTGGTCCAGCTCACCTAGTGATTATTACAGGTGTCTTTTGGGAATGTTTCTTCTCAACACGTATCTAGGGACTATGCATGCAAATCTCACAGCACCACAAGTTCCAGCTAGATTGTGAGACCAGAAGGTTATATGAGGAGGTTAATCTGGGTTAGTGGACGGAGATGCCAATGCAATGTTCGGTACAGAGAGGACACACCGTGAGTTAGCAAGTTGCGTTTTACAGAGGCAAAATACAGAGATTAGAAAACATGAAGGTGAGATGTCTGAGAAGGAAGAGCAGCAGAAAAGACAGTAACAAAATGAGCTGCAGACTGAAAATGCAGCTGTAATAGAGGATCAAAAAATTAAATTAGACTGAATTAGATTAATTAAACCAAAAGAGGAGTTAGACCTGTTTGGAGTAAGAGGAAAATAGGACAAAGAGGCTATACTGAGGAGAAGGATTTTATAAAGGGGTTTGATGTCAGGCCATATGTGTGGTCTGTCTTTTTGAATCTAATTTAGAGATTTCTTTAGACTTACTCACTACACTCTCACATTTTACATTTTACTACAGTCTCACATTTTGTCCCAGATCTAGTAAATCGTAGTAGCAATCACAAACATGAGCCCATGCCTACTTTTTAAATATTTGCTGTTCATATTTCCTCCTCAGGAGATACTCCCATGCCCAAGATTCTTGTGGATCTCGGAAAGATGGGACTCTAGAGAAGAAAGCAAATATTATAGGATGTTCTCCTAATTCTATATTATTATCTTTCTTCTTCCCAGCTTTCCATCCAGGTCAACTCAGGAAACAGAATATTTGCCAGCAGATAGTGTAAAGGAGACCAGTGACACAGAAACAGTAAGTTTAGAATCAGTGGCAGCTGTTGTATATACTGTGCACCTGAATCATTTCTGAGGGCACAGCAGCAGATGCATATCATGAGTTTTTTCTCATCAGCTCAGAGTGGAACATAAACACCCATGCAACCTTGTCTACCTCTGTTAGAATGGGAGAAGAGTTTTACATGAAGGAAATACCCATAGACTCCACAGTTTACCAAAGATTCAGAAATTCACTATGTCTTGTTTTAGCAGAAATAAATAAATGACTCCATGTGTATCTGAACTTCCCTCTATTCATACATGCTCCATTTTTGTATACTCAGAACATACTGCAGTGCTGCTGCTCACATTCCTTCAGAAAGGTGATCCCTGCTTAGTGCACTCAGTGTGGACTGCCATTTCTATAAGGTTGAATCTGGAAAATGTCACAGCTGCATCTCAGAAAACAGGTTGAACAGGAAAGAGATATGGCTGAATATGCAACCAGATAGCACAGGTATATTGCCTTTTCTCTTTCCCTGTGAAATGCTGAAACTATTAGTATTTCCCCCACCCTACAAGAAGAAAAATCCTGGCTACACATCTAGTTAATATAAGTTTGACACAACTGTCTGCTATGTTAGAAGCTGGCCCAATAAAAGATATTACCTCACCCACCTTGTCTCTCCACTTTATTAGGCAGAGACTATATATGCCACTGCAGAACTATTCCCACTGGCCAGTGTAACATGCTGAGGGGGGGATTCTTGAAAGGGGCAGGTAGTGACTAATCTTGCTCCCATTACATTGAGTAGGATTTTTGCATCCCATTTAAATGGGAGCAGAATTAAATCCTAAAATATGAAGCCTTTATTTTTCTTTAGTTGATTCAGTTCTAACTCTTTGCCATATGCATAGTTTTTCTTTCTACTATGGCAACAATGAGGAGTGATTAAATAAAACTTGGTGGAAACACTGGCAGTCCTTGAGTACTTTCTTTACTTTCTGAACAGCCAACCTTTCTGTTCGAGTCAAGCTACCTTATTGTCTGCCAGTATGTTAATGTCAATCACTAGATCCCTGCTAGGTCTGCTGTTTCAGTACCTGCCAATTTCTAGCTAATAATGCCTGCTGGCAAATTTTAATTTCATTAGAGATACCACTGAAACACATTGCTAAATAAGCACCACCAAAAAGTAGCAGAAGAGTGCAAGAAGTCATTAAATTATTACTCCCAAAGTCTCATGATGATTATTGTTAATAGGGCAATCAAATCCTGCTGTATTGTTCTCTAACTACATGTCTGCTTAGTGGGCGGCATACATTTTCATTAAATAAAGACATATGGTTAGAAGAAGAATATAATCAACATTAATGACCTGAAAAGTAATTGAAAATACTGGTTTAGTCAGCACCCCACCCAATTATTAAAAAAATTTAAACCAATTCCATTTTGTCTGTCTGAATTTTTGTAGACTATCACTTTCCCCACGTCATTATCTCCATTATTGGGTTAAATTAAACTGAATTAGAATAAAATAAATTGTATTTGAAAATAAAGTTTCAGCCTTGACTATTCTTGGTGACAAGTGTTGAATACAGAAAAGTATTATACATTCAAACCCATAAAATTCAATTTGTGGGCACTAAATCATTTTGGTGAAGTTGACTCTACCACACAGTAAAAGTAATTACAACATTCCCCCGCCCAGGATTTCTACCATTTTCATAAATCAGGCCTACAATATGTTGCAGTTTTATCCTTAAATAAGATGCTCAAGAAAAGAACCAACTCCATTTCCCTCATACTTGTAATATACAATGTTCCTTGCTGGGATTACATGGACTGTAACTTTTTAAAAAAATTATGAGAATTCAGTATAATTAAATTATCTTTACACTGCCATAAAAAGCCATAGCTGTCATATTTTAATAAAACCATTAGACAGTTGACCAGAGCTTTACATATTTCTCCCAGGTACAATATCAACAATTTGAAAGATCAATATTTTAAAGTATTTCTAGCTTGAGGGATGAGGTTGGGCAACAGGGATTAAAAATACCTGAACATTTCTATATAAATATAATATGTTAGAAATAATATCAATTCACTAACCAAATTTAGACTTTTCATATTGTTTAGATGTGGAAAAATGTATTTTCAGGGAGTAGCTGCAACAGAGTTTTTCCTTCCTCTTATCTGTAGAAAGGCAGATGTTCCAGAATTAATACATGTGAATCATTGGCAATTTATTCTTTAGTATAAAATGAAATACATTTTGTGGTGTTAAGCAAAGTATTAAATACAACCTGTAATGCAATTTATGGACTTCTGTGAAATGTGGATAGAAAAAGAGGCAGGACTTATTTCTGTAATTATGTATTCTTCATCATTTTGATTGTTTTAAAACAAGTATCAGTAGCCTAAATTCTTCAACCCCTTGATCTTTTGCTTACAATCTAGCAGCATTTCAAGGAAGTACTCAAGATAACAATGAAGCAGAAGACAGCACAAACAGTCCTCAGTGGACTAAGGGTATGGTTACACTTACAAAATTATAGCGCTATTGCTTATAGCGCTCGCCTTATACAGCAATAATAATAGCGCTATTGTATGTCCACACTGAGCTGCTCCAGCGCTATAGCATGACCACATTTGCGGCAGTTAATACGGCATTAAGAGCAGCGCATTAGGGCAGGTATCCCACAGTACACCTCTTCCTGATCTGGCGCAATGGCTTGTGGTAGGGGGGGCGTCACTTGCGGGGCATTCTATATCCTGTTTGAACTACCCATGATGCTTTTTGGCATATCCCAGCAATCCCTGTGTTTCCTTCCACCTCCGGCGCCATCTTTCAAGGGTTTCAGCAAGGCACGCTCCGTCTTCCATTGTCGAGTGCTGCAATGAATCCAGAACTGCTGGATGCATCAACAGTGATGATTCTGAAGACGAGATCGAAGCGGTGAATGCATTCAACACAAAGCTGCTTGTCTCATTAACGGACATGCTCACGGCTGTTGAACGCCGCTTCTGGGCACGGGAAACGAGCACAGAGTGGTGGGATCGCATCGTCATGCAAGTCTGGGACGACGAGCAGTGGCTGCAAAACTTTCGAATGAGAAAAGCCACTTTCATGGGACTGTGTGCTGAACTCGCCCCTGCCCTGCGGCGCAAGGACACCAGACTGAGAGCTGCCCTCCCGGTGGAGAAGCGGGTGGCTATCGCGATCTGGAAGCTGGCTACCCCAGACAGCTACCGATCGGTGGCCAACCAGTTTGGGGTTGGAAAGTCGACCGTTGGAGTTGTGCTGATGCAAGTGTGCAGGGCCATCAATCGCATCCTGCTACGAAAAATCGTGACTCTGGATAACGTGCATGACATCGTGGCTGGCTTTGAAGAAATGGGTTTCCCTCACTGTGGTGGGGCGATAGATGGGACCCATATACCCATTCTCGCGCCCGCCCACCTAGCTGAGGAGTACGTTAACCGAAAGGGGTACTTCTCCATGGTTCTCCAGGCGCTTGTGGATCACCGTGGGCGTTTTACTGACATTAACGCTGGCTGGTCTGGAAAGGTGCATGACGCACGCATCTTCCGCAACACAGGCCTGTTCATGAAGCTGCAAGCCGGGACTTTTTTCCCAGACCAGAGGATCCCCGTGGGGGAAGTCAAAATGCCCATCGTGATTCCTGGTGACCCTGCTTACCCTTTAATGCCCTGGCTCATGAAACCCTACACAGGGAGCCTGGACAGCAGTCAGGAAAGGTTCAACTACAGGCTTAGCTGTTGTCGAATGACTGTGGAGTGTGCTTTTGGGCGTCTGAAGGCGCGCTGGCGTTGTCTTTATGGGAGGCTAGATTTGGCCGAGGGTAGTATCTCCGCGGTTATTTCCGCATGCTGTGCCCTACATAATCTTTGTGCGCGGAAGGGCGAAGGCTTCACTCAGGCATGGTCCTCTGAGGTTCAACGCCTGGAGGACACATATGCCCAGCCAGAGAGCAGGGTTCATGGAGGGGACCAGCGCGAGGCTGTTAGGATCAGGGAAGCCTTGAGGGAGCATTTTGAGGCTGAAAGCCAGTTCTGAAGTGAGGTGCAGATGGAGGGAGGGAGGGAGGGAGGGAGGGAGCATTCTTTTAACAGGAACAGGCATTTGCTTTTCTGTAGCCTGTAATAATGTATGTACACTTAATAAAAAAAAAACATTTATTAAGAAGACAATTCATTTATTGAACAGGTACTTCGGTTGCTGAAAGAAAATATTGTGATGCATGTGAGGGGGAAGGCAGGGGAGGTGCAATGGGGGTGTCGTGGGGTCAGTCAGAGATCGGAGTATGTCCGGGTCTCTGAGTCTCCAGTGCCCTCAAACTGGCCATGTCCCCCGAACCCCATTTGCGGTGGCCAGTAAGGCATGTTATTAGGGGTAGACTGCAGTGGATAATGGTCTGGGGTCTGGGGGTTGTCCGGTGAAGACAGAGGGGTTGGAGGCAGCTGTGGATGGTGATAACCATTTGGCTGATGATACTGGCCTGGAGGGTACAGAGGCAAGGAAGGGGAAGGGAGTTGGGGCAAACGATAATTGGGGTGGTGGGTGCGGAGCTTCTGCTCCTGAAGGGTGACAAGCCGCTGCATAGTCTGCAATTGAAGCTGCAGTAATGAGAGCAGCTTGTCGGTGCTTTTCCGGCGGTGAATCGCGTTCTCCTTCCGCGCCTTCTCCCTCAACTTGCTCTCATTCTCCCTCCACCTCTGTGCAACTCGATTCTCCGTTACAGCCTGTTGCATTACTTGCTGTACAAGATCCTCTTTGCTCCTTCGTGGCCGCTTCCTCAGTCGCCTGAGCCTCTCAGCTGTTGATAAGAGCGATGGCGAAGGGGTGAAGGATGACCCTTCTAAAATAAAAAGATACATTTCACAGTGGTTCCCTTGTAAAGAGCAGACATGCCTATCATTCCCCCGCATTCCCCGTTTGCCTGTCCCGCAGACAGCACAGATACAGCAACGGAGCCCCTGCCATGGTGAGTGGACTCCAGAGGCAAGGGAAATGATTTTTTCCCTGCCCTGAGAAGCTGTGGCGGGGGAGGGGGTGGGGAGTGCCGGTACGTTGCAGGAGCCACAGTGTGAGCAACAGGCAGGGGGAAGGATTTCTTCCCTGCCCTGAAAAGCTGTGGCGGGGGGCAGGCGGGGGTGGAGTGCCGGGAAGTGGCAGGAGCCCTACTCTGAACAGTGTTCCAACATTCTCCGTAGGTGTTTGTCCTGGAAGATATCTCGTTGCTTCGAGTCACTGAGGAGCAAAGGGAAGGGATTTTATTAAGATGCGGCTTCCGCCCAGGGCCATATGCAGCGTGCCTATGTGCAGCAATGCTCCCCCCACCCATTGTAGCACAGTGGCAGGGACTAGTGACCGTGACCGGGACGGGGACCACGCTGGCTCTCCCGGGAAACCTGCGCAGGCGCATTGCAAGTGCTCTTATTGAGACCTTTGAAGAGATTACTGATAATGACTACAGCGAGGTGATAGACTACATCAATGCACTATTCCACATGTAGGCAAGCATGCAAGCATCCCCTTCCACCCCAAGCTGCCTGCCTTCCCCATAGAAAAGCAGCTTTACCGCCGCAATGCACTGCTGAGCTGGCCCCTGCAACTGCCGGACGCTGTGGCTGTCCGCCCTCCTCCTGGCTTTAGAGGAGAGCTCCTGGCTGCATGCCCCCCTGCCCTCCTCCTGGCTTGAACAGAGCACCAGGTGGAATGCCCCCCTCATCCCTTTCCACCCCAAGCTGCCAGCCTTCCCCATAGAAAAGCAGCTTTACCTCCGCAATCCGCTGCTGAGCTGGCCCCTGCAACCGCCGGACGCTGTGGCTGGCTGCCCTCCTGGGTTGAGAAGAGCTCCTGGCTGCATGCGTCCAGGGACTCCTCCGTGCCCTGGATCGCTGCTGCCTCGTCCTCATCCTCCTCCTCTTCTTCATCCTCCTGCTCTTCGTCCTCCTCCTCACCCCCCCCCTTCACTGGTGGGCTGGGAAGTGTCCGTGGTGGTCGATGGAGTGACCGTGGGATCACCACCAAGTATCGCGTGCAGCTCCTTATAAAATCTGAAAGTCACCGGGGCTGCCCCGGAGCGGCCGTTTGCCTCGCGGGCTTTGCGATACGCATTCCTAAGCTCCTTTACCTTAACACGGCACTGCAGAGTGTCCCGCTCATGGCCTCTTTCTGCCAAGGCCCGTGATATCTGCCCATAGGTGTCAAAATTCCTGCGGCTAGACCGCAGCTGAGACTGAACAGCCTCTTCCCCCCAGCAGCTGATGAGGTCCAGCACCTCACTATTGCTCCATGCTGGGGATCGCCTATTGCGAGGAGGCATGGCACGTGGAGTCATGATGATCAATCTGAATGATCACCTGCAACGATTCCCTGAGACCACGCCACGCAATCAATCAGATCAATGAGAATGATCACTTGCAAGGGTTCCCTGAGAGCACGCCACGCTTGGCTGGAGCAAACAGGAAGGGGATTTTCAAATTTCCCTGGAACTTTAAAGGGCGGGTCTGACGTGTGGTCACCTGAGGACAGGACAAAAGAGTTTGCAAGTGATGACCAGAGTGGCTCGAATGGGAATTATGGGACAGGCTGGAGGCCAATTAATACGCAGTGGGTGTCCACATTCTTCCTGTAGCGCTACAGCAGGTGTGCTACAGCCCTTATTCCCCATGAGGAGGTGGATTTATAATAGCGCTATAACTCCGCGGTTATAGCGCTATTAGTGCCTTGCCAGTGTGGACGGAGAGTAGGTTATAGCGCTCGTAGGGGCTTTATAGCGCTATAAAGTGCCAGTGTAACCATGGCCTAAGATGTAGGTGTATGCCGTTAGAAAATTATCCCACTAATGGTCTTGACCTACTCCTGAAGCACTTAGGGTCTGAACCTCTCACTGAAATCAGTTGCAAAACTCTCATTGATTTAAATGACAATAGGTCAAACCTTAAATTCAAACAGTATCTGGGGGCTAAGTATTGTGTGGTAAGTAAAAGAGAGTGTAGTTACATTTTCTCCATATGCCTCCTACATGCTAAACACTCAGATTTTGGAAGAACTCCTCCTTTTACAAATCATCCCTTCTGCCCTCTGACCTATACACAAGTTCCTTACAGGTTGGAGCCTGAATCTCCATTATACTTCACCTTCTGCAGTTATTTACGCCTGTGAAAACTGGGTACAATGCTACCAACTCAGAGTTCCATTCAAGGTAGCAGCTTTTGACACCCACTTTACCAGATTTAAATGATCACACAAGGAAAAACAAAACAAAAAAAAATACCCAAACAAATCAATGGGGACTCAAGTTTGCTCTCCTAAGCTGCCAAAGAGTGCTTCTGAAACTCCCATATGGCATATGTGATCTTGAAATTACAAAGGAACACAATATTTCATTAGAAGTGGTTATGTAATTAAAAAAACTGTACACAAATCTACTTTAATATGATTTGTAAAATGCCACAGATACATGTAAATTTAGAAGTGGCATCTGAATGCTGGAAACTTAAATGTCACTGTCGGTTATACTGTGTGCCCCTATCCTACACCAAACACAGTGCTATATTGTTCCATCATTTGCTAAGCCTTCTGAAACCAGCGAGAGATTTTGCCTAAAAACTGATAGCTCAGTACAACCAACATTGAAGAGTTAAAACAAAACAAACAAACAAACAATGGGTTTTTCAAATATATTCAGGATATTTTTAACATCAGGCTTTTGACAAACTTTATTCTGCAGAACACGTGTGTCCAAAAATTCCTGTTTTGCTGATTGGTGTACTTAGTCCCATATAATTCTGAAGACTGCCAATTTCCATTCTCCCCTTCATGAGCAACTTTCAACATTCCTTTTCTCCAACTTCTGCCATCATACTGTTAGGGCCATTGTCATCCAGGAACATAAAGCCCTTAATTGTCTCCTGAGACACAGGCTTGTGACTCACAGTAACATGCAGGAAATAGTATATGGGTTTGCAGAAATAGGGTTCCTGAACTGTGGTGGGGTGATACACAGCCCTCATATCCCTTTTCTGGCCTCACCCACTGAGTACATCAGCAGAAAGGGATACTTTTCCATGGTTATGCAAGCACTGGTGGACCACTGAGGATGTTTCACTGATATCAGTGTGGGCTGGCCAGGGAAGTGCTAGCAGAGGTTCTCAAATTGGGGGGTTGACACCTTAGAGTATCACGAGATGGCAGCTGGCAGCCCCAATCCCAGCCATGTGTGGGGCTGACAGCTCCAAGCCCCTCTTAAATTAAATTACCCCCCCCCATGTTTTAATTTATAAGGGGTGTCACACTCAGAAACTTGTGTGAAAGGGGTCACCAATACAAAAGTATGAGAACCACTGTTAGACACACATACCTTTAGAAATACAGCCACTATTAGGGACATTCATTCTCGACCAGCACATTAACACTGAAAATGTTGAAATTCCAATAGCATTTCTGGGGGACTGTGGCAGGGCAGGGGTAAAAAACCCTGAAATGCCCTGCTTCTGCAGCTCATACCCTGCTTCCTGGCAGGAGGCTCAGGGGCACGAGCTGGTTATAGCCGGCAGGGGAACCCAGCTTCAGACCTAATGAGCCTAAGCTCATAGGCTTAGCCGGGGCTGATTGACTACAGCTGGGGCAGGAAGCTGACCTGGCTACAAAAGTCCTGACTCATGAGCAGTTAGGGAAAAGGTCAGGTAGGGAAGAGGATGCTGTATCCTAGCTATGTGCCAGGTGTCTTGAGGGCCTGGGAACTAAGGTAGGGAGGTAACTGTCTGGGGATTGGGGGAGCACTGTATACAGCACTGGTTGTTTCACTGAAGCCACAAGAAGTGTACTACAAATAAAGGACACTTGGGAGAGTACTAAAAACAGCATCAAGACCCTTATTGTGTGTGGAGAGAATACAGGGTGGCCCAGACCCTGTGACAGGGACTCAGCCTACTCAGCTATATGCTACCCACCTTGACAACACCAAGGAAAGATTCAGCAGTTGACTTGGCAGGTGCAGAATGGCTGTTTAACCTGGTTTTGGCAGATTGATGGGTTGATGCCTGCTCTCTAGATTGGGTTTCAGCAAGGCAAACATCCTTATTGTTGCTGTATGTTGTGTACTGCACAATATCTGTAAGGGGAAGGGGGGAAAAGCTACCACCAGGGTGGAAGAATGAGGTGGAGTGGCTGTCTGCTGAATTTAAATAGCCAGATACTAGGGCTACTAGAAGAGCTCATAGTGGAGCTGTATGACTGAGGGAGGCTTGAAAGACCATTTCAACAGTCAAGTACATTAGCATTGTCTAAAAAGCACTTTACTAAACAGTGTTCAAGGCTGGGCTACTGCATCCTGTTCTGAAATCTGTAATGTTTTGCGCAAACTATTTAAGATTGTGGTGGTTATTGTCTGCCACTATTAATGATGTAATGTTTGGTGTTTACTGTGTAACTCAAGGGCTGAGGGGTTATTACCTCTTGCTGTCATTAGGTAATGCTTGGTGTAAACTTGTGAATATGTGTTATTTATTCCTACCTCTCTGAATTCTATCATATTTGCTGTAGTAATAAAGGTACTCATTTTCCAAAGGTAGAATTGCATTGTGTGCAAAGAAACAATCAATAAAAGTAAAGAGCAAAAAAACAAACAAACCTGAAGCCCAAAACAAAAATGGGGAAAAAAAGGTCTTGCAAAGTGTGACAGGGTAAACCCTATTTTGAACACCATACTCTCCAGTCCAAAACAGAATGAAACAAAAATATTGTTGGAATCTGAGGTGTGCACACATCCAGGGCTATGTAGCTAAAGTTCTCCTTATTCCCCCCAGTACTAGTGTTATTGGTGTGCATCATGATGGTGTCTGTTGTGTCAGGGAGCAAAGGCACTACTGACCATGGAGTTCTCCAGTGCCTGTGGAGTCATTAGTCTTTAGGCATGTAGGATAACAGTGCTATGCAAGAAACTGTGTTTGTTTCCTGAGCAGACCCATTTTCCCATGTACCTCTCAATCTTTTCCTTCTTTCTGTAGCAGCTGATCCCTTCACTCTTTGTCCTTCTCCATGGTATTTGTTATATGGCCCTATCCAAGCACTGTGTTCACCCTCTGAGGCCACAGAGGATTGGAGGAAGTCACTGAACATATCCTCCCATATCCTCACTTTTCTCCTCTGGATCGAGGTCAGACATTGAACAGGTGTGGAAGGGGGACCTCTCAAGTTCACCACACCAAAGGCTACTGATAGATGCAGCAATAGCTTTACAAGTGACTATGGGAAGGGAAAGAGAAATCTGAAAACTCCTTTGCATTATTCCCATAAATACTTTTACTAAGAAATGCTCATTGTCACTTTAGCCTCATGACATCACCACTCTGCAGTTTACACCATGCTAAGTACAGCCTAGCCTCCTGCGGGAGGTGATGTTCTGTTGCATGGAAGCTTTTAAAAGCTGTGTCTGGGTATAAGGCAAGTTCAGCGAACACTGGGAATATCTGTACAGGTGGTGGTGATCTTGGCTGATATTTCTCTTGTGAGGCTGACAAAGGCACGGAGAACTGAGCTCCCAAAGCCACCCAGACCATACGCTGCTAGCCTGTTTACTGCAATAGTCCCAGTGAAACTCATCACAGAGAGGCTTGGCAAAGTCTCCGACTGCAGTGGAAGAAATAAGGCTGTCATCCCTAGAAAGGTATGGGAGAGGATTACAGAAAGTTTAATAGAGATTTTTGAAGAGGACAAAAGGGGCATCCCTATTCAGACAAAATACTCCACATGGCTCTTACTGCCTAGCCCAACAAACAAACTAATTTAAAAGAAGATGCTGAGATCTCCTCTGTTTCTTCTGCCTGTACCCAAGCACAGGATACTGATTGGATGTGTATTGTATAGTTGGACTATCATACTCTTTTTTGGAATGTCGTCTCAGACATTTTACTCTCTACCTAATATGATACCAGTAATCAATCAAAAGTCAATGTCTTTGTTCTCTAACATTGTGGATGGGATGGGTGCCATTTTTGAATAATAAAGAAGCATGGTAGCAGAGGGAAGGAGGGGAAGGAATGAAGAAGATGAGGTTTTGGGCACCAAAATAAAGGAAAACATTACTATAAAAACAATTCCTATACAAACTTATCCAAGCTTCCACTCCTTCATCTATGGGCTCATATACAGTTGCCTGGCAGGATGCACTTGATTCTGGAGGAGTTTCAAATAGCTCCTGGCATGATTTAAGTTCCCTGCCATGTCATGCTCTGTCTTTCACACACACACACCTCTCATCCTTGGGGTGTCTGTTTGTGGTCCTGCAGATCATCCACAGTCATATGCAGGGTGCTGGTTGGATACCCGCTGAGTGTGGCATCCAGTTTGTCATAAAAACAGGAGATCTGTAGAGCAACACCCGATTTCTTACTGCCCTCCCACATCTTCTGGTGTGCACGGTGTAGTTCCTTTGCTTTCATGTGATGCTGTTGCTCATCCCTCTCCTGCTGCAGCATCCCTCGTGCCCTCTGCTCATAGAAGATGTTTCCATGCCTGTTCCTTAGCTGTGTCTGTACAGTCTCTTCTTCCCACAGACCAAGGAGATCCACTACTTCTCACTTGCTCCAGGCAGAAATGCTACTGGTGGTTTTCTGTGTTTGTTGAACTGGTATGATCAGACACAAATAACAAAGGTGAGCACATAGGTGTGCTCGCCAAAGTGGACAATTAGGAAGATGCGTATTAAAAAACACAGGTGGGACTTTAAGGTGGATAACTTCTCATGTCTATGATCCGTGGCCAGCGGAGTTTCAAATTGTGACCAAAGAAGCCACTCTCTTTGGGAAAGGGGAATTGTGGGACAGCTGCTAGAGGACTCTGCGCTCTTTCAGAGATTATATCATGTACTCATGGGGGAAGGGAATTAACAATATAATAGATTTTTTTTCTATTTTCAACTACTACAACCTTAATTTGCATTTATTAGAGCTGGTCAGAATTTTTCATTGGAATCTGGCCCTTCTCCCCTTGCCTAAAAAACTTGTTTCTGAAATGTTTCCATTCTGAAAAAAAATTTCTATTTTCCGATATAATTCCATAGGATATTTGAAAAACGAAAAGCAACACATTTTCCTTTTGTTGCCAGGAATTGTCTGAGATGTGGGGGGACACCAGTGGTGCATCTGCTAGAGGTTTAAATTAATTAATATATTGTATTTCTGCTTTTACTACTATTGTGATCTGCTTTGGTAAGCTATAGGCTGTTTACTTAAGTGTGTATTTTAAAGAGATAGCCAAAGGGCTCCTCTACCCTCTGATGGGCATTCTTGTATTGCAGTTATAATACAAATTGAAAAAAATCCCAATACAACGGGATGACAAATGTCTGAACTTGCCAGCATTTCTGTGGACATTTTTGCCCAATATTTTTTTACCAACTTGACTATGTATTAATGGGAGTAACACACTTGCATAAAGATAAAGTGCTTGAATGGCCTTTAAACGCTATTTGTTGTTGCTTTAACTACATCCTCATACCTCTTTCACAAACTTCTATTTCTCTCATCTTATTTCTAGTTTAATTCTCTTGATTTTTGCTCCTAAAGCCAGTAAGAATGCTGACAGTATTTAAATGAGATCTAGCAGAGTTTAAGAATTTGTATTTCTCTGTGAGATATACAAATATAAGGAGAAAAAAGAAAAGATCCTTCTGGGTATGTGCCATAGTAGGATAGCTTTTATTATAGAAAACAGTTTAGTCTCTAAATACAAGATGTGTTTTATTGTTCATACAGCTGTTCCACCAGATTGTCTTCATGAGTGAAGAAGGAAAGAAGGTAAGATCTAGATATTTGTAAGTGAAAACCTAGTTTAATTATTTCTTAATTAAGGGAATGTTGTTCAATTAAACCAAATTACAATGTGAGAAAATGGGATCAACTGGCTAAACAGATCAAAAAACAGCACTAAAAAGGATTTCAAGAAGATATGCCAATAAAGATAAAGTGCATTGAAGGAGATTTAAAGGGGACGTGACAGAAGATAAGTTATATCAGGTGGAAAAGTAGTCATTTTGGTTTATTGCTGTTCTGACATTAATTATAAATGGCAAGTCAGCTGTCAGCTAAGCAATGTACTTTCCTAGAGAATGAGAGCATGCTAGCCTTCGTCTAGCACCTTGATCAGAATTTTGCTTTGGAAGATTCCCACACAAAACAGGAATGAATAAAATTAAAATAGGAGATATGCATAATCTTCTTCTAAAATGACAGCCAATCAGAACCTGAAGTTTTTTGAGGTTCTAGAAGTTTTAACTGGAGTGAGAAGTGGAGATACCAAAATACCTTCAAAAAATTCTTCTTTTGGCATTTCTGACTTAGCTAAAGCGAGGGAATACTGGACATTTTGTGAGTGAACCTATGATTTCAGCCTGATTTCTACATTAGAAAGTGCAAATGAGTTTGGATAAGCATCATGCATTTGTATGCTTTCTGATTTAAACCAGAATTCCAAACCTTCTGAGATTTGTCTTGTTACAAATGCAAGTTATTGGAGATAAACATCATAGTTACTTCAGCTACATTTAGAGGACTGATGTTTCCCATTGACTTCAGTGAGCATTCATTACTGTTTTCCACTCAGTAAGTAGCAAATTGTGGCAGCATTAGATCTGTGTGAAACATTTTCACTGAACCTTGATCTCACTCAAATACCACAAGCCTACATTCAAAGTCAGATGTGTTGGTAAACATAGCTAAGGATATTTGAACAGCTACAAAACATGGAATCTTCTCTTGAAACCTCAAAGGATCAGCTGACTCTACTGTAGACATTTTAGAGGGACCACCTGCAACCAGGGAAAAGGAGCCAATGACTGAGTGCCCCCAAAGTAATCTAAATTATGTTAAGGGCATCAGGGCTTGTCAGAGTTAAGGGAGTAGCTGGTAAAAGTAAGGAGGGAGCATGATCAAGATATTTGGGGGTTATCCTTGAAGAACATTCATCCAATTACAACCTACTTGGGCATAGTTCACTTCTAGTGACTCCAGGGGGACTGAACTGCTGGGTTCATTTTTCGAAACGATCAGAATAGTACCCTTGAGAGTTCCTACAGCTCTAGTTATCATACAGTGAAGTCTAACAAGAAGAATGCGACTGCTCTGATGAAAACTGCCGAGACGTATGCTTGGCTCAACTAATTATTTTGCGCACGTTCACACAGACACACGCAAAATTCCTACAGCCTTGTCAGCAAAGCTTAAGTGGAAAATAGCAGTGCAGATCCCTAGTGTTCAGAAGGGGCATTTCAAACTTGATTCTAATGCAGTGTGCTGGGCAATATCTAATACAATGGTATTTTGCTCATGGCACAGGGGGCAAAGAAAGAAACAATTAGTTTTCTTCATTGTAAGGTTTTGGGAGCACTCCCCCCTGTAGGGATGACATATTAAAGTATTAAAAATTTCTATTGGTATAATACCCCCAGCTTTTTTAAAAGGAGACAGTAACTGTCACGTTTGTCATTTTAAGCAGACTACTCCAAACCTGTCAGGCCTGAAAAGAATCCATATGACCTATGGATTCACGTATATACAATTCACCTCGAAGAAGTGGAAGAGTCTGAGGGCTAGTTTTTCACTAGGGACACATATTTATGCATGGGTGTGTAACTATGCTCATTAAAAGAAGGCATATATTAGCCAGGTAAATTTAAGTCCTCAAAGGACCTGCAAATGCTTCTATTGTAACCTTGCAGCCTCTGTGATATACATGCCTATGCTCTTCCCCTTTTCAATTCTTCATGGTGATTATCAGACTGTTAACAGGTATTTCTTCTCTGAAAGATTTTTTGTACATACTATGCTGTGGATAATGTTCTCACTCTTTCTTCATATAGATACTAAAAATCCCTTATTTGAATTGTAACTTTTCACTACTTTTGTTTTTCCGATGATTTGCCCAAACCGACTGTTTAACACACAGGGGCTGGGAGACTTAGGGTAGCTTTTTAACATTCTCTGTCTGAGTCATTCCATATCTGTGCCTTCCAACTTTCCAGCTGGAACAGCCATTCCAGTAGTACTTTGAGGAACATTCTACCTAAGTGCCTGATCCAAAGCCTAAAGTCAATTAGGGAGAGACTCCACTGACTTCCCTGGGCTTTGGAGACCAGATTATTAAAGAAGTGACAAAGAGTCCTTTGGCACCTTAAAGACTAACTAAATTTTTTTCAGAGCATAAGCTTTCATGGGCTAATACCCACTTTGTCGGATGCATGCAGTGGAAGTATCCAGGGGCAGGTATAAATAGGTAGGCAAGAACCAGGTGGGAGATAACAAGGTTAGTCCAATCAGGCTGAACCAGCTTGTTATCTCTAATAAGGGAGTGTGAGGTGTTCCTCTAGCAGTTGAACTGGACGTGTGAATAGCGAGAGAAGAGAAGCTGCTTTTGTAGTTAGCTAGCCATTCAAAATCTCTATTCAGTCCCAAACTGATTGTGTCAAATTTGCAAATGAATTGCAGCTCTGCAGTCTCTCTTTGCAGTCTGGACTTGAAGCTTTTTTGCTGCAAAATGCTGACCTTTAAATCTTTTATGGTGTGTCCGGTGAGGTTGAAGTGCTCTCCTACAGGTTTTTGAATATTGCCATTCCTGATATCTGATTTGTGTCCATTTATCCTTTTTCGTAGGGACTGTCCAGTTTGGCCGATGTACATAGCAGAGGGACATTGCTGGCACATAATGGCGTATATTACATTGGTAGATGTGCAGGTGAATGAACCAGTGATGGTGTGGCTGATCTGGTTTGGTCCTGTGATGGTGTTGCTGGTGTAGATGTGTGGGCAGAGTTGGCATCGAGGTTTATTGCATGGATTGGTTCCTGAGTTAGAGTTATTATGGCGCAGTGTGCTGTTGCTGGTGAGAATATGCTTGAGGTTGGCAGGTTGTCTGTAGGCCAGGACTGGCCTGCCTCCCAAAGCCTGTGAAAGTGAGGGATTGTTGTCCAGGATGGGTTGTAGATCACTGACGATGCGTTGGAGAGGCTTTAACTGAGGACTGTAGGTGATGGCCAGTGGTGTTCTGTTGTTTTCTTTCTTGGGCTTGTCTTGCAGCAGCAGGCTTCTGGGTACACATCTGGCTCTGTTGATCTGTGTCCTTATTTCCTTGTGCGGGTACTGTAGTTTTGAGAAAGCTTGGTGGAGATCTTGTAGGTGTTGGTCTCTGTCTGAGGGGTTGGAGCAAATACGATTGTACCTCAGTGCTTGGCTATAGACAATGGATCGTGTGGTGTGCCCGGGGTGGAAGCTGGTGGCATGAAGGTAGGCATAGCTGTCGGTAGGTTTTCGGTATAGGGTGGTGTTGATGTGGCCGTCATTAATTTGCACCGTGGTGTCCAGGAAGTGGACCTCCTGTGTAGACTGGTCCAGGCTGAGGCGGGTGGTGGGGTGGAAGCTGTTGAAATCATGGTGGAATTCTTCCAGAGTTTTTTTCCCATGGGTCCAGATGATGAAGATGTCATCAATGTAGCGTAGACAGAGGAGGGGCGTGAGTGAACGAGATTTGAGGAAGCGTTGTTCCAGGTCAGCCATAAAGATGTTGGCATACTGTGGGGCCATGCGGGTGCCCATAGCGGTGCCACTGGTCTGGAGGTATATATTGTCACCAAATTTGAAATAATTGTGTGTGAGGATAAAGTCACAGAGCTCAGCAACCACTTGTGCTGTGGCATCATCAGGGATACTGTTCCTGACAGCATGTATTCCATCTTCGTGTGGGATGTTTGTGTAGAGAGCCTCTACATCCACTGTACTCAGATGGGATGTTTGTGTAGAGAGCCTCTACATCCATGGTGGCTAGGATGGTGTTTTCTGGAAGGTCACCAATGCATTGTAGTTTTCTCAGGAAGTCAGTGGTGTCATGGAGATAGCTGGGAGTGCTGGTGGCGTAGGGTCTGAGTACAGTGGATGTAGAGGCTCTCTACACAAACATCCCATCTGAGTACAGTGGATGTAGAGGCTCTCTACACAAACATCCCACACGAAGATGGAATACATGCATGGCCCCACAGTATGCCATGTTGTCACTTCTGCAATTCTACACTAACACGGCTACCCCTCTGATTTCAGATTATTAAAGGTATTTAGATGCCAAAGATGCAGACAGATGCTTAGTGGAATTTGCAGAAGGTTGCCTAAGGTTAGGTGCCTAACTCCCATTAAAATCAATGGTAACGTGTTTAAAATCTCATCAGGTATCTATCTGCATTTTAGGGGTCCAAATACTTTTGAAAATCTGGCCATAGATGCCTCACTAGGTAATGCAGCACCAAGAACACCCATTGAAATAAACAAAAAATAGTGCTGGGGCTCAATTTCCATCTGTTATTGGCAGCAAGTACTACTGGTACTAGGCCACTTCATTTGACATGTAGCCATGAAATTACTGCCTACACCACACACGTAGCAGTTAAGAAACCAAGTTACAATGTGTGAAACCTTCATTTTAAGTTTTAAGAAAAGAACTGACAAGTTAAAAACTGAGATTCCCACTAAAGTATGCTAAAAGCTGTATGTGAAACAAAAAAGTAAACAAGTGACATCACAGCGTACATTATTTTATATTTTCAGTGGGTTATATATTCTTAAATTGCAGTTAATTAAGAGTACTGAAAAACCAAAAATCACCATGATTTTATTTCCTTCCAGCTGCAAAATGGCCTTTCACAAAAATGAAATTTGTATAAAACACATATTCATTAGCATTTAAGTTATGTAAACAGTTCATAGCACTGATAATGGCTTTAAAAACAAGTATAAGCCATATTGTTCCCTAGAGGAAAAAGATCCTGCATAACGAACAGGAAAATCCACAAGTTTCTGCTCATGGAGTTTCCTTCAGTTCCATTTGGTTGGAGGAGCCCTCCACACCTGCAGATCTCCAGCTATTCATGGAGTGCAGAGGCATGTTGGGGTACCTTCATGAAGCCACAATACTATCCAGGCCTCCCTCCTCTTCCCCCCCCCCCCCGCCATAGCAGAATAGCTGCCTAAGTAGCTCTTCTGTGCTGCTGTGGGTTCATCTAGTAGTTGTAAGACATGGAAAAATGAAGAAAAAGGGATGAGGGCTATTGCATTATTATTTTATGCTGCATTATCTCTGCAGGACTGCAGTGAGATGGCATGGAGACACAGAATAGCCATCTACTCTGCCCTTAATTTCTCCCACATAGCAATGTTCCTTCATAACTCTGGGAGGGGTTACACAGCAAAGCATCAGGACAATAATATAATGGATCAAATGAACATTCTGTGTTTGAACTTAATAACAGTACTAACACTATAAGGTGTCAGATAATTGGTTCAACTGGAATTATTTAATCAGATATTACAAGCCAAAGATTAATACAGGACTATACAGAATAGAAACAGGAATACATGCCAGCGTGGAGAGCAGCTGGCAGCACTGGACTATTCTAACCAGCTCCCAGAGATACATCTCTTATATACTGGTTTAGGTAAAGAAAATTTCTTTGAGGGGAAGGAGAAACTACTTTCCCCACAGATGATCCCTCTCTGTGTTTTGTTTTCAATATCTCAAGTTATCTCATTACTTTATGGAATTTCTTTTACAGTATCTCAGTTTACATTACTGATAAACTAATGAGATTTCTAATTCTGTTATTATTACTTGCAGCTGTGATAAGAGGCAATTCTAACAATTTAAAGATTTTTCAATGAATCATTATTTTATAAATCACAGCAAACATCTGCAATAATCAATACCTCTTATCCCAGAACATCATTCTATTATAAGTACCCCTATCAGTTACCCTATCTTGTTCATGATAAACTTTTGTAGTAACGGGCATCTTTTGTTAGTGTTATGAATGCCATAAAATGATTGTGATGAACTTATACAAGAACGTAGGGGTTTAAATCTCTACTAACAGTATAATTTAAACATAACATCAATAATTTAGTTTGCAAGCAATTATTTAGAAATAGATTACTATATTTACTTGATAGGGTTGAAATGATGATCTAATGGATTGGTCACTGACTGCACTGGGACACAAGGGAGCTGTATTCAGTTCCAAGTTCAGCCATAGATTTCCTGTATCATCTTGGACAAATCACAGGGGCAGATTTACAAAGATATACACATACCTTGTGAGATTTTCAACAGAACCAGAACAGATTAGATATCTATATCCCATTGATGTAAATGGGTTTTAGGTACTGTTGAAAATTCTACAAGGTACCTGTATCTTTAGATGACTAAATATCTTTGCAACTCCTTCCCTTAATCTGTGCTGTGTTCTCTATCCATAAAATGCAAAAAACATTTCTTTTCCTCAGAGAAGCACTGTGAAGATACAATTAGTGATTGTGATAAATTCAGCGGTGATGGTTATTCAGTATTACAAAACTCTGGCAAAGTAAAGAACCCAAAAAGTGAAACTAATCAGAAATAGACCATAAAGAAAAAATAAAATACTATTCCATCTTCATTGTCCAAACCAGATTTTATATTACAGTGAGCCAATCCCAAGTTCAGAAATGTCTCTATGCACAGCACACATATAATCTACAACATATCATCACACCTCAACCAATAACTAAGCTCGAAATAATTTTAAATACAACAATAATTTGTCTCTTTCCCCAGTAATATTTTGTTTGTTAATATGCAAAGCGCATGACTCACCAGTTCTGTTACCATTAGTAGTGGCAAAAATTTCTTCATTTTGTTAGCTAGCCTGCCCCTGAATTCCATCTTATTGAAATCATTGCTCGTTATAGAAGTGAGGGAAGTAAAGTGAGTCTTTTTTTTCATGAAAATTTTTGAGCAATCTTGGGTCAAGCTCTGAACCACACTGGGCACAGATTCAGAAAAACGCAAATAGGTGTTGTAAGAAATGCACTACGTGCATTTTGTAGTGCCTGGGATTGTATTAAATACAGATATTCAAGTTCTGATTTTGATACTGACCCAAGAGTTTGACTGCTATAATCAACAGCTGATTTGATTAAGGCTTGGTATGCCATCAACTGTGTTTTTTATTTGCTCCCAGTTAGTCCCAGCAAAACTATTAAACTGGTTAATACTTGTACATTTACATTTAACATTGTTTAGAACAGATGGATGGCCATGCTAGGCCAGACCAATGGTTTATCTAGCCCAGTATGTTTTATGTTCAACTGAAAGGTCAGCCTCCTAGCTCTTACAATATCCCCTTTTTAAAAAATAATAATAATCCAATCAGCTACTTACATGGGGTTAAAATCACCTAACCTTGTTTCTTTAGCTAGGGATCTTACAATTTTAATATTTTGGTTTGTTTCTTTCCTCAGCTTTTCTCCTTTGCTGATGATATTATCATCTGATTCCGCAACTACTCTTTTCCCCCTTACTTTGTATCCATCCTATCTCTCTAATAAACTTTTCAGTTTCCAGAGTGACTTCATTTGGGGGCAGAATTTTCTTCATCTCCCACTAAGCCATCACCATCATCCCCTCTCTTCCACTGCCAGCTTCCTAGCTTTATAATAGTTCTTCCTGTTCCTTTGCAGCTTGGCTCTATCATCATCTGAGATTTCTTAAGCCACCTAATTCCTTTCATGTTTGGCCTACCAACTTAATTAGGCCCTCTTCAGCCTTATTAACCCTTTCCAGGCTAGTGTGGAGTGAACAACCCATCACAATATCCAACAGATCACAAGATCAGCCAAGGATCCTCCAACCGTGACCATGACTTGTCCCATACACTGGAGGTGCTACGAAGGGCGGTTGGTATATAGTCAGAATGGCTCTTTCTCTGCCCTCTGGAGTTTTCTTGGGTCAGTGGATTCCTCAACTACCTGGCTGCATCAGCTCTGTAACCTATATATTTCTTTTTTTTTACAGGGGAATGAAGCAAAGGAGGCATATTAAGATCTGGAATCTAGACCTTGAAGTACACTTCCACATTTGATTTACAGACAACAATTAATTTACCATCTCTGATTGTGCATCCCAGTTATGGTATCAGAAATTTGACCTTATGTTGCTGGGGTGTTTATTATGCACAACGTAATAAAATACCTGGGTATTTTTTCTGTATTAAATACCATCTTTTAGATAGCTATAGTGTATAATATAGACATCAGACCTCGTAAATTAAAGCAAAAAGGTAAAAGTTAAATTCTTTTGCATAAACATAGCTACCAGCAGATTTGATTATTATACAGGTGCAGTGCTTTATTAGGGCTATGTTTTCTTTTTTACACTAAGGAATATGTTCAGCCTACGCTTTTTCAGCCACATAGAACTGCACATTTTGCATTTTAATACAATATATGGAACTTACTATTGTTATGCAAAATGTGTGCTTAAAGTGCCATGCTTTTATTCTAGACTGAGAAAGTAAAATGCACTGAATTTGTATAATATTTAACATAGTTAAATTTAAGAGGAGGTATGCATAGTGTAGGTAGGTGTACACGGAAAATCCCCCCCCCCCAATTACTCTCCAATCTTAAATTTAAGCATGACTAGGTCATGTAGCAGTAGCTGGAATTTTCTGAGAAGTCCTTCTGTACAGCTCTACATTGCTAGTGCTGATTGGATAGGGGAGCTGTTGGAATAGAAATCTCAAAATGAATTGGGAGAAAATGGATGCAGTAGCATAAGGGGCATTGCCCAAAGAATGTAAATAAAACACTAGTGCCATTCATGCAGATCTGTTACCTGAAGTGTAAAACATTGAGGACAAGGAACCGTTACTTTCTTGTGTGTATAGCACCCAGAGCCCTGTAGGCATTATATAAACAGACTGATTAATTAACTGGCAGATATAATGTATCTGGACTTTCCAAAAGCCATTGACTAAGGTCTGGTCTGCTTGAGAAGAGCAAATCTTGCATCTGAACAAGGAAATGGGAAGGATGGGTAATAAGAAACATTACAAGCGGGGGTCAGACAGGAAAACTTGCTTTTTCTGTATCCAAAACCAGGAAACGATCAGGCTCTGACTATATTCGGCAAGAAAGACAAGAGGGGAGCAAAATAAGGAAATGTCAGAAGTAAGAAATATCTGGTTAGGTTGGGAGGGTAGAAAAGGTCAAAGGTCCTAAATTTCCATTGTCTTGAATCTTGGGTAGTCATTTACACTTGTAGAAAGTTGAATCACTTTCTACCATACTGATTAAGTAGCATTGTATACCCATTTTGCATGTGCCATTACAACAGTGGAAAACCAGATATAATGTAGGGAAAAGGAAAAAATAGAAGGAGAGAAAATAGACCTAAAACAAAACAAGGATACATTTGGATACACTTCAGACCACTATAGCATCAAAGTAGTCTGTCTTTAATTTAACAGGGACTGCTGCCTAACTTTTGGAATACATATATATATATGTATTCATGTACCTACACTCTGTTATGGATTCTTTGTCTTTAAGGAATATCTGCACTGTGATAGTGGTAGGAGTCTGATTAATTGATAGGGATTCCCACCTTTATGATACTGTAGTGAGGCAGTTACCCCGCTCTTGTGAAAGACTGATTGGGGAAGCAGCCACAGCTGGGGACATGCCCCAATCAGGCCACATGGCCCTGTTATAAGGGTTCAGGGAGGCACTGGGTCAGTCTTTCTCTAGATGTGGAGAGAGAAGGACCTGGTTGCCTTGGAGAAAAGGGTACCTGGAGTGGAGTAGGGAAAGGCCAGAGGAGCTGGGGAGCTCCAGCCAGGCAACTTCCCTATGAAGGTACTGGGAATGGGAGGTGCAACCCAGAAATAGGCTAGGCCAATGATGAGTGGCCATGACAGACTGCAGTTTGCCTCAGTGAGTGGGAACTAGATGATGACTTGCAGTAGCCACTGAGGCAAGGTGGGTTAGAGGGTTGGGGGTTCCCCTGGGAGGGGAGACCCAGAGTGGGGAACTGCAGAGGGCAGAACCTGAGGGAAGGGGCACTGGGGTCTGGGAGGGACATGGGGGGCCTGAGGCAAGCAAGACATCAGCCAGCAGAGGGCTCTCTGGAGGCTGAAGAGCTAATTCTCAAGATGACAGCAGGAGGTACCGCACTGATGAGTCTTTGCTTTGCTACAGATATATTATGACAACACATTATATCCATACGTTAGACCACATCTGGTAAAACATTAAAAGTACAGACTTGTATAGCAGGTGTTCAAAAATACACAGATTGTTTTTGGTGTTTTGCCTCCCTTGCTTGCAATGCACCTTGTAACTGTGGCAAAGCAACACCACAGTTTGCAATACTAATATTATATATATGGCAAACTTTTCAGACTGAACAAAGATCATGTTTTTACAGATTTTTATTTTACCACAACTTCTGCTGATTTCATAGCCTCTAGAAATTTCTAACAACTGAAACAGTACAGTTCATAGTTGCAGAAAAGTGTGAAATGTTTTTTCACAGCACTTCACTCTGTACATTTGGACTCTTTCACTCAGCTCTGATATGCACTTGGATGGTCCAAGCTATGAATCTACACAGCCAATTTCCGCCCTTGATACAGTTCTTATTTTTTTATTAATTTTCATAAATTTAATGTCTTGCACTCAGAGACATGATGCACCAAAGATTGCAATTGCAAGAAATTTGAGCAGTTATTAATTCTAGCCCCATTGCTTTTTGGGTTACAATTTCTCTGGAACCTCAAAAGAGTAAATTAAAGGAAGAAAAGTAAATTGTTGAAGCAGTGCATACAGATGTAACTTTAGGACTAACATTAACAAATAGAGTTTGAAAATTTACTACAAAGTGTCCACGTAATACTAACAAACTTTAGGATTGACAAAGAGTCCTGTGGCACCTTAAAGACTAACTAAAGTATTAGAGCATAAACTTTTGTGGTCTAGTACCCACTTTGTCAGATGCAAGCAGTGGAAGTGTCCAGGGTCAGGGATAAATAACAGGCAAGGGCCAGGTTGGAGATAACACGGTTAGTCCAATCAGGTTTCACTTGCACATCTACCAACGTAATATATGCCATTATGCGCTAGCACTGTCCCTCTGCTATGTACATCGGCCAAAGTGGACAGTCCCTACGAAAAAGGATAAGTGGACACAAATCAGATATCAGGAATGGCAATCTACAAAAACCTGTAGGAGAACACTTCAATCTCGCTGGACACAAAATTACAGACCTAAGGGTCACCATTCTTCAGCAAAAAAACCTTCAAGACCAGACTGAAAAAAGAAACTGCAGAGCTGCAATTCATTTGCAAATTTGATACCATCAATCAAGGATTGAACAAAGATTATGAGTGGCTAGCTAACTACAAAAGCAGCTTCTTTTCTCTCAGTGTTCACACCTCCAGACCAGCTGCTAGAGAAATACCTCATCCTCCCTGATTAGAGATAACAAGCTGGTTCAGTCTGATTGGACTAACCTTGTTATCTCCAACCTGGCCCTTGCCTCTTATTTATCCCTGCCCCTGGACACTTCCACTGCTTGCATCCGACGAAGTGGGTATTAGCCCACAAAAGCTTATGCTCTAATACTTCAGTTAGTCTTTAAGGTGCCACAGGTCTCTTTGTCACTTCTGCAATTCCAGACTAACACAGCTACCTCTCTGAAACTTTAGGATGACATACAGAAAATGTGGTCTGAAAGAGGTTAAAAGGTAATGGATACATTTCCTTGTCTAAAACCATGAATTCATGTTCTTGTAACTAGAACTTTGATTTTCAGAATATATTAAGTCCAATCTTATTGTGACTGATTTTAGTACTTTTATCCCTTTCTTCATCATTAATCAAGACTTCATCTAGGCATGAGCTTGTCTTGGAAGTCTGACATAACGGGTCAAGCAGCAGACATAAACTACATCCGTCATTTGTTTCTTCAGTGATCACTTGTGTCTATGTATGCTCAAAGCCTCTCAAGATTTTCCAAATTACTACTAGGAAAGTTAAACTAATCCAAAGACTTAACTTTTTACTGTAGGTTTTACATACTTTTAATTATCTATAATATGTCCTTCTTGTATTTGATCTTGTATTTGGTGGCAGATTTCCAGATGTTGTAAACCAGTATAGTTCCATTGCAGACAATGATATTAAAGTCTATGGTTTGAAGTCAAGGGAGCTACTTCAATTCACATCTGATTAAGAAACACATCATAACCTGGATTTTTATGTTCTAATGACTTCATAAAGGATAGCTGAAAAATTTCCATCTACTTCCTTTTTTTCAATAGAAACTGGGATTTCAATTAAACAATTATTTTTCTGAGGAAACTGTCATTTGAAGTGAAAATTTTTTTGGCTGAAAACTGGCAAACACCCAAAAGTATGCCTAAAAGAAGAAAGCTTATTCAGCTTTGACTGCACGTTTATTTTTTGTTTTTCAAAAATGTTTTAATTTCCTGCTGGAAAAAATCACTTTTACCAAGTTTTTCAGGTTTGTCAAACTTTTTCATGAGGAAAAAAATACTAACTCTAGGCTGCACCATTTATGTAACAATAGACATATTTCCAATATGAGGGGTTGCACTGCAAAATTTCAGCATAGGCTGAGTGAATTTCAGAAATTCACTTGTCACATGAAGTCTCCATAAGTGATGCGCAAATCTACAAAAGTTGAGAAGAGAGCAAAATATTTTTATTTTTTCTCTTTAGTCAAAATTAGCCTGTTTCAGAGTTTGTGATGCATTCATGAAATTGTTTTGTTTTCTTGCTATAAAGATGACAATATTTTGGCTACATTTTCTAGCTCTATGCTGAATTCATCATGAGAAGTTTGGATTTCATTGGTCACGCAAGTCAAATAGAATACCAGAACCTGCACTGAGTGTCTAAGCTGACCCATGGCACAGAGTAATAGGAGAGCTAGCAAGGTCACTTTGACTCATTTATGCAGAGAGACAGATAGGGAAAAAAAACAACTTTTATAGCAGCAAGAAGCAGTACTGTGTTGCTCCTGCTACTGTGATAGTGATGGGTTGAGGAAGTCCTGTTTATCATACTTGATTTAAAGGGGCTATGAATTTGCCCTTGAAGAAACTGGCAACTCAGAGCCTTATGTAAAGCCTGTTGAAGTTGATGGGAGTCTTTCCATTGACATCAGTGGGTTTGGATCAGGCACTTAGTAAAATCCACTAGGATCAGACAGGCATGCATACAGTATTTGAAGTTCTGCAGTCATGAAATGTGTATATATAGTTTGAAACTGAGGCTTGTTTAATTTTTTTTAAATGTTTGGTTTACTATATGTTCTTTCAAACCTTAGAATGAACACAGATGATCTCCCTACACTGTATGCTTTTTCTTCAATTCCCCTTGTCGTCTTAGCATACAGATCCAAGAACCTGATAATTCTTTGGCTATGTTGATAGAACTAGACTGGTTTATTTGCTTCCACACCATAATGAGAACCATTGTGTCCTTATCTTCCCCTCTCATTCCCCACCACAACCACTCTAATTTCTGGTTTAAAGTTGCATGACTCCTTCCTACTTTCCCATGGATCACAGATGGGAAGGTGCAATAGAGGTGGTTTGTGTTTTGACTGCTTCCTTCCCCATGGAGACCACAGCCACTAGCACCAGCTGCTGGAGCACATAAAGCAGGCCTTTGGCTGTACAGGGTCTGTATGGGTATATTTCTTGATCAGCAACCAGAATTCCATGTTGCTTATGACCCACTCACTCTCCTCCAGCATCCAGATGTGCTGTGCAAGAACAGGAGAGGGAAGACCACTCTCAACTTGGATTTAGCAGCTGCTGTCTGTGCTTTAGGTGACAAGGTCTTGGTGCCTGAGATTAGCATGCCACAGTGTAGAAAATCTGGGAAGAGGAAGATCTGGTAAAGATCCCCAGGCCATATCTGCAATTAAATCTAAAGTACACAGGGCTTGGCACCTTTCATCCTCCCTCGATATTTTATGTGGGTGTGTGTGTAAGTAAAGTCTGATACAGATCTGCATGTAACCCTCTTGTCTCTTCTCAAGACCCAAATATTCTAAAACTTGCTGCCAAGATTATTTTGCATAAAATGTTCAGTTGGAAGTACGTTTCACAAACTGATCAGTGAATAATTTTGTCTTGCCAAAAACTGGTCCCTGCGGTGCAAAATGGCTTCCGAATTGACACAGTAAATAAGACAAATACTGATCATGGATATTGTAGGAGCACTTGCTCTTGCTTCAGTGCAGAGGGATGGACCACATGACTTCTTGACATCCCTTCCAGCCACACATTTCTAGGATTCTGTGATTTCAGTGGCTGCAAGGTATCAGAACCTGTCATACATTCTAAGATACAAGTTGTAGGGATGCAAGTTCCCCGTGGATCTTGACACCACTAGAAAAGTTATTAAGATACAATGTGAGAAGTGGGGAGAGGGTTGCATAGACTCACATGGAGGACATGAAACTGCCTGCCTGCCTGCCTTCACTGGGAATAAACGAGCTGAGGAGTAACTTTAAGAGCATGAAAAAATTCAGCTCAACAAAAGATGAAAATATTGTGGTCAGCTGTTCTTTTCCCTGAACTGTTTTGTCCCACTCTAATGAAAATATGGTACCCTGATGAAGATTTAATTTGGAGGGAAAAATAAAACAAAATTAAATACCATTTTTAAATATGAAATCTCACTTTCAATCCACTATTTCCCAATAAACATTTCATAAAGTTTTTTATTATGTCAACTATGGAGCATACTCATGGCTCCAAAAATATCCAAGGATATACAAATTCATAAGTACTCATTAGAGCTTATTTAGTCAGGAAGTCTAGTTTTGCAAAGGCCCCAAATTTGAATTTACATTCTCTAATTCCTTATTATTTGTAATATGGAGTACAATTTGTTATGCAATTTGGCATGTCTCCATTTATTATTTGTGCAGGTTTTGCACCTGCTGCAAGGTTTTTTTTTTTGTTTTTTTTTTTAAAGCCAACACGAATAAGTGGCAGGAAAAATAAAGTATAGGGAACAGTTATGGTCTCCCAGGTAGAGATTTCTAAATGGGTATGAAATTCAGTTTGACAATTATAAATATTTTTTTAAAATCTGAGGAAGGAGAGGGGAGAAATAGGAACTGTATACCAGGATAAATTTTGGACAGAATTTCAAATGACGCTTCTTTTATGGGTCATGCATTGCATTTCTATAACAGCCTGCTGGAATTAAATGGATCTTGCGAACCTTAATGCTCTCCCTTGCTTATGCTTGCTGTTAATGATATGCTAAGAGTCATTGTTGTATGGTTTAATGCAAGCTTGCAGCTGGTATGTCTATAGAAAATATTCACATATGGCCATCAACCTCTAAAAGATCAGATCAATAACCATGAGAAGACCATGCCTATAATTTATATTCCTGGCTTTAAAAAAAAAATACAGATGTTTCCAGGCCAAGTTAATCTGAGGAAAAAAAACAAAATAGTTTCACAAAGTCAAACTCCTGGTGCAACACATTTTAAAAAATATTAAATAAAAAGCAAAGAATGAATAATTTTCTAAGTTTTACCAATTCTTATCTAAAAGATGGAAGAAGAAGGGGAAAGAATTAAGGATCAAATAAGAGGAAAGATGGAAAGAAAGTATGACATACTAAATATGTACAAAGAATAATTTAATTTGGGAAGCCTTTTGTGGCTTTCAAATGTATCCTCTTAAAGTGGAGGCATGGGTGAGAAAGGAAATTAACCCCCCAAAGTCCATATTAAATAAAAAATTCCTTCTCTCCAATCAGATAATGTGGTGTATACTTAAAAGCCTAACTTAAAATAGGCAGATTCAGACTGTGGGACACTTTAATGCAGAGTTTAAATGAATATGGTAGTGCAATTTCAGTCCTGTTTTGATATAGCCTATGAGGGAATAGTCAATAGGGAGACAGAGTAGGAGCTATTAAAATTTTTAAGTAGTAATCTCTTTTTAAAATGCTGTTTCTACTGTTCATTTCAACAACTGTTAGTGTTTAGGGATTTTCAATCAGATCCTCTTATCTTTCATTTTAAAAGTACCGAAAGTAAAGTAAAGTCCCAAGCATGGACTGTGGCTTCTCAAAGCTGACCTCTATTTGTACTTAATGTGAGTTGTTGTTTAGACTTCCTGTACCAGATACTCATCTGGTTTGAACTTCAATGTTATGGAAGTAGTAATATGGTAACATTAGTAATATGGTAACTGTGTTGAAAACAGTATAATGAAAAAATGAACTTGCTAAATTAATGCTTGATTACTGCACTGCTTAGACTGTGATTGGGAAGCATTGCAATTTTAATTCTACTACTCTACAGATGAGCATTAATAATATACCTATGTAATTGGATGTGTTTCCTTAATCAGAGTAGATAAAATGGGATAGTTCAGTAAATCAATTTTGTTTTCAGATCTTTTAGAATTGGACATTACTATGGAACTAACTTGACTCAATAGATATTAAAAATAAAAGGAAAACACCATTATTTAAAATGGCAGTCACTAAGTGACAGATTTTGATACCCTTAGTCCCTGAGTAAGATGCTACTTAGCAGAAGAGAGGGCATCAGAACCTAGCCTTGAGATGGGCTCAGATGACTTCCCTGGGAGTTTTGCAAAAACTAACTACAGACTGCAGAATTGGCCCCTTTGGATTAAGTGACATTCAGAACCCTATGAAATCAATGGAATGACTCCTATTCACTTGGATGGCTGTAGGATTTTATGAAGGATATACCTGCAGACTGCACTGGAGCAAAGTGAAGATAAATACGGTGGTGCCTACCTATTTATTTTTATCTGGAAAAGGTCATTCTGATACTCTGTGATACACCCAAGAGTGTATTAACATAAATACTAGAGGACAATGTACTGAGTATTAGTATTGAGTCTGACCTGCTAAAAAATCAGATCCATTAGGTAGAGCCTACCTCTTCCCCAGGAAAGGGAGATGAGAGTAAATCAGAGGAGCCCTTACAATGCTTTAACTTTTTTCAGAGCTCATGGCTAGGCTCAAGATCCAAGAGTGTAAAGGTGGCTTAAAACGGCTTCTTCACTATCTGGTCTTGCACCAGGCATAGCTTGGCTGGAGCACAGGATCTGAACCAGTGTTTTCACTAGGCAATTACAAATAAATTAACATATTATGAATGATGTTTTCTGAATCACACAATCAGTGCTTTTTTTGGACTTTCTTCTGTTACATTTCCAAGTCACTTTTTTCACCACTGATTTTGATAGCTCAAAAACTGTTGCTTGCAGACACCTTTACTGTGATAATCTAAAGGAGGGTCGTGGACAACTTCATTCTAGTTTGGAATGTTTTGTTGTCCTTGATCACACTGAACACATGTTCCCCTGCTGCTCTGGAATTACAAAGACCAGCTTCGCAGTCTTGGCCAGAATTTTAAATAACTATGCCATTGGCCTAAGTCAATTCTGCACAGGGGAGACCAAATGACATCCAGTTCAACAAATCCATATTCCTACTTAACTTCTTCCCACTCATCTTCAGGGTTTTCATCTTCCTCATGCAACTGATAATAGCCACACTCTACTTGAAGCTTTTCAGAATCACAAGAACTTAGTTCAGGAAAATCCTGAGTACTAAGTATGCAGTGTTTTAACATCCTATGCTTAGAAGTTTCTCACTTCTTGTTTTCAGCATGTGCCAAATACAGTAATAACAAAGTAACTATAAGGAAAGCTATTTTTGATCTATCTGAAGTAAGAAAATCTTATGAAAAGACCTGCAAGAATTCCAGACAGTAGTGCCTAAGAATCCCAATCTATGTAAAAAAAAAAAAAAAAAAGTGAATAAATGGATAAACAAGAGATCAGAGAGGCATCTGGGACAAAGTTAGAGACAGTAGTGTGCAAAAGTTTTTCATAACTGTAGTCATGAGAGGTCACAGCCTAACCAATGCCAATTGATCCAAAACTGGATTTTTGTGTTTTGGTCATCAGTAGCACAAAGGAGGCAGTTTTCGCCTATCAAAATGGCCTTGGATGTCTAATGTCCCATGTGTGGGAAAAATTGTTTTTATTCTTCTCTGGGTCTTAAAATTATTTGTGAATTACCATTCTGATCTTAAAAATCTATTAAGAGAACAGTGTTATATAAGCTGAGAAAGCACACACACGCATTGGGTACCTCTGCAGAGAGCTAGATAATGACCTTCTTGCAAGAAACCCTCACATTCATTCTCTCCTACAACACACACACCTCCCTCTCTAGGAAATGAAGAGCCAAGAAATCTATGATGCTAATTACACTCCACAAAGGACTGTCATGGGGTATGACCAGGCAAATTTCACAAAGAATACTTTTGCTCCTGTCATTTTTTTCTGAAATTAAGATTATAAGAGTTTTGAAATATAACCATGTCTGGCTACCTAATAGAGCTCTTCCTGTTTTTTCCACCGTGTGTTGGGATCAGTAATACTGTGGCTTCCATGGATAACTAGCTCAGTCCTGTTCAGCAATCATTTGTGAAGTATACAGCATTTCTAGGAGTCTAGAAATTTTTTTTTTTCACATGGGAAACTAGGTCGCTTTCAAAAATCCATTTAAAATACAGCTATAATTTACATTTGTAAAAAATTACTCTTGTAGGTTAATTAAATTTCAATTGACTATTAAGGACACAATTATTGATAACCTACAATGTAAAAATATGTATTTTTTATAAAGTTCTCAATCCTCACTAAATGTTTCTAATTACCAGTTAGCAGTTAATGAACAGAGAGTAGCTCTCTATTTAGTCTGCATTTTAAAGTGTTTTGAATTTAAATATGCAGAAGATGCATTTTATACAGTCTTACCTGATTTAACTTAAAGTTACAAAAGAAATAAAAGGAAATGCAATTATGCTTTTATTCTTTTCAATGGACATCCAGCTTTGAGTTTTTGAGACCCAGAAAAATGTTGTTGTGAATGCAGCATTTTGCAGTAGGTACATCTAAAATAATTTTTAGAAGGTGAACTTGCTTTACCTATTGGCTAGCTTCACTATCAATTCCCTCAGTGGTTTTCTAATCATAGCTTGGAAACTAAGTAATTATCTACTGTGTTTGGGAATGAACTGCAGAACACTATGGTTCACCTGCTACATGAATTACTACAGCTCAGTACATCTCCAGTTACAGTATTTCCATCTAGAGCATTTTGCTTTATTTCATTGTTTGTTTTAACAAGATTTAAGTTGGTTACCATAATACCTGCTTAGATGTTATTGATCCAGAATCCTGCATTACTCTGCTGGAATTGTTGGTTTTCACAGGCATTACTGAGCTTTAAAGTGATTCCTCTTCACCCTGAGAATGCATGTCATTTTTGTGCCAACTTGTACTACATACAGCAGTCCATCTGCTTAGCAGCACAGTTTGTCAAGAACACTTTGTCCCAATTCCCAATGCTCTGCTTTCTGCACTTATTTCCCCACTGAAATAGAATGCAGTTCCCGGTCTCTGTCCTGATATTTTAAAGCAGGGGTAGGCAACCTATGATATGGGTGCCAAAGGCAACATGCAAGCTGATTTTCAGTGGCACTCACCCTGCCCGGGTCCTGGCCACCGATCTGGGGGTCTCTGCATTTTAATTTAATTTTAAATGAATCTTCTTAAACATTTTAAAAATCTTATTTACTTTACATGCAACAATAGTTTAGTTATATATTAAAGACTTATGGAAAGAGACCTTCTGAAAATGTTAAAATGTATTACTGGCACATGAAACCTTAAATTAGAGTGAATAAATGAAGACCCAGCACACCACTTCTGAAAGGTTGCTGAGCCCTGTTTTAAAGCCTAATGGGATCAGCTGGATGTGCCTCATTTTTAAAATCAGGTAACTTATTTAAGCCCCAGTTGTGTTCGTTAGGCAGGCATATGCATAACTTTAATTAAAGTATACTCACATGCTTAAAGTTCCACACATGCTTCAATACCTTACTGAATGGGACTATTCATGTGCTTAACATTAGCATGTGCTTAAGTACTATGCTGAACCAAGGTCTTAAGGAAACAACTTTTAGGCACCCTTTTTTGAAAAACCTTTGCCAGATAGTCCTATACACTTTCTTTTCAGCTCCTTTGCCCTTTTAAGGGGCCTACAACTGTAGCCCTTCTGCCCATCAGAGTTGGCAGCAACGAGGGCCGGGTTCAGTATCCAGGGGTTCCATTCCAATAGCACAATACAAAAACCGGCTAGAGCCCCCACCCAGTGACCTGGGAAAACCATATACCACCCCTCTGGGCGTCTGTAAGAGACAATACTTCCCCTCTCGCAAGCACTGAGTGTGAGTGTACCAAAGCCTTTTAATAACAGGGAGAAACAATGTGGCATTATATTGGGGAAACACCACAAACAAGGTTAATAAACCAAACCATGAACCAGGAGCCCCCCTCCCAGCAAATAGGCCGTGGCCTTCTCTTTGGCTTTTGAGTTCCACAACCCCAAAAAGTCACTCAATAATCCCGAAGTCCAGCAGCCCAAGAGTCTCTGTTCTGGGTCAGTGCAGAGCTCAAAAGTCAATTGGCAGAGTCTTACCTCCCAGCCTGGGTGGAAAAGGAGGGTAGGTCACGGGGCACCTTACGTGGTCCGAGGCCGACTGCGCCGCCTCTCTGTGGGGTTCCGCTGCAGCCCTCACCGCAATCCGCTCTGCTCTGCTCGCCGATACTCGAACTGCTCTGCAGTGCCAGTCACTCCGCTAGCCATCCTGCTAGCCGACACACGGACAGCTCTGCGGTGCCAGTCACTCCGCTAGCAGCACAAACGGCTCCGCTAGTCGACACACGGACTGCTCTGCTGTGCCAGCCACTCCGCCAGCCACACAAACTGCACCCAGGAACTGCTCGGCTGAGTCCGCTGCCAGTCGCACGAACTGCACCCAGGAACCGCTCGGCTGAGTCCGCTGCCAGTTACACAAACTGCACCCAGGAACCGCTCGGCTGAGTCCGCTGCCAGTTACACAAACTGCACCCAGGAACCGCTCGGCTGAGTCCGCTGCTTTGCACTGCTAGCTGCCCAAATTGCTTGGTGCCACCAAAATGCCTTTAGGCCCGCCCCCACTTAACACAGTGCTTAGTGATTTCAGCTCTTAGTGTGTGTGTGGGGGGGTTATCAGGTCAGCACCTTGGCACAGGTACACCAGCAGACTCAAAGTGAATTCAGCTTAGCAGGCTCAACCAAGACTCCTAAGGAAATCAAAATTAGCTCTAACATTCCACAGTGGAGAGAGGCACAGTGTAATAGCCACCACCCTCACCAAGAGGTATAGAGACCTGCCCATGATCTCTCTCAGTCTAAGAGGGTTCTGAAACGCATGGCCCTTGCCCATGAGTGCTACCTAGATGATGGCGAATCCCTCCATCATAACAAGGGCCAAGTATGTGTCCATAGTCCTTCATTCACCAAATCAGGGTAACATCACTTTATATTTCCTGCCCCAATAACATAGAAACTGGGGCTCCCACATCAGCCGAAGTGGCCATGTGGGCTGCTGTGGGCTCAGGCTAGGCGCAGTGGGTGTGTCTATGCAAATGGCTCAGCCCCAAAGTTATTTTCCAACGCTCACTGCAATTCCCATAGTTCGCCACCAGATGTCAGAATACAGTTCTGACTAAGGTAGGGGAGTGGCATGCATCCGACGAAGTGGGTATTAGCACACGAAAGCTCATGCTCTGAAAAAATTTCAGTTAGTCTTTAAGGTGCCACAGGACTCTTTGTCACAGATGTTAGAATATATCTCATTCCTGACACTGCTTACACAACAAAAAATGAACACGCCAATAAACCTTTTAGCCTTCAGGGTGGGAACATCAATATTTTATAAACTCTAAAAATAAATGTAGTGATTAGGGAAAGCTACCTGGGAGCTCTAGAGTCTGAAGTCTTCTGTCAGTCCACTGCCCTTGCTAGTATTTATCCTCTCCCCTTATGTTAGATTTATACAGGGGGAGTGAACCCTGCGTTCAGTTCTCCTCACACCACTGAAGATCATTTATTTGAATGGAGCTACAAGTGATTTACACAAAGATGAGGGGAAAAAATCAAGCCTACTAGTTATAGTTTCAAGTGTCCTTTTCCATTTCCATACAGGGCATCCCTGATCTGGAAAGGGAGGTGTCTTCTGCTATTGGTCCAGGACAAGAAGCAGTGTATCAAGCCAGTACAAAGCAGTTTAATTTCAAACCTGGGATTGAAGCACATTTGCTAGGCACAGTGGGGAAAATGCATCATTGCTAAGAGCACTAAATGCCTTGTCATTGGTACAAAAGAGGAGTATGCTTAACTCAGGTTAATGGGGTTAACCCAGCTATGGGGAAAGGAGAAGAACAATTTTTTTCTAGGTTGCAGCAGCGTTCATGATTTCCCATGTTTCTTTTGTACAAGTACCCCATGTAGATGTGGCATGAGCCTTTGCTTTTCTCCAGCACATTCATTAATAGTTAAGTTATTGCTCATAGCAACACCTATGTAGTCAATACCTGCTTTTGTAACTGGGGCAAGGACAGACTACTTAATCTGCAACATTCACAGAAGCTGACTGGTTAAAAACTGAATGGGTACAACCACCACAGATGTTAGTACAAAGCCACCACTCACTCATTAAAAGCTGGGCCAAAGTAGTTAGAGATGGCAGAATAATAATTTAAAAATGTAGGATAATATATTAAGAAAATTGACAGGAAATATCCTGAATGTATTTGATGAACATCATTTGAATACCTATAAATCTGGTCAAATCATGGAGAAAGAGAATCTCAAATGTATTTTACAACTGAAAGGAAAAAGTCAGACACATTATTGGTAAACACACTGAAAGCTGCTGTGAAAAACCAAATAGCAAACAACTTTCAAATTTAGGTTAGGCTCCCAAATGCATATTTAGGCTCCTCTATCAAAACAGCCTGATTTTCAGAGGCTCGGAGTACCAACAGCTTCTAGGGGAACCATGGCTTGGATTTGAGTGAAGCAGGTCTGGTGTATTCCAAACTGACCCCACCAGTTTTTAGCTATATTCCACCCATGTCATTCTACTAGCAGTAAACTCAACACCACAAACCACACAGGGTGGTTCCTCTGTTTCCCCAGAACCTGATATTTTACTTCCTGGTGAGCATGACTTTCTGTCTCTCCCCTTTGAGAGTAAAAGGTCTCACTTTAAAGTGGTGATCCCCATAGCTGCCAAATTTTACTCTGAGTCATCTCTGACATTTTATATATTTTACTTGAGCTAATTTGCATATACTATATATATGCTAATTTGCACATATATATGCAAATTATATATATAATTTCCAGACAAACAAACTTAGTCGTATGATCAACATAACCTGGCCTCTTCTGTAACAGGAGTGGGCCAGGGAGCAACAGCTTACTTGGCAGTTCTGACTAAGGTAGGGGAGTGGGTGTCTCCTGAGTCTGTGGATATTGCTGGTGGGTTGGTGGCCACTGGCAGGCAATGGGTTGCTCAGGGATAGTGATAATGACTGGTGGGAGCCTGAGGCAAATGGAAGCAGAGGGGAGTCTGTCAGCTGTGACACGCCCTTAACTATGCACTGCTGCCCCAGGTGCTTCTTCCTTCAGCAAATGCTCCCATTACCACCTGGCCATGTGGAAGCAGGGCTCAATAGAGGCCACACCAGGCCTTTAGGGGCTAAAAGGCACAACTGTAGATAAACACCTGCAGTATTCCTGCAGCTCAGCCAGATTGGTGAGAATCCATTGGAGATACAGGAAAGTGTAACAAGACCACCAGATGTGCCACTGTTACATGAGATGCATGGTACTTGGCAATACTGGAGCCTACAAGGCACAGCTTTACCTAATTAGGTCTCAGTATCTCTGACTGATGGCTGGGAATTCACTTCAAAAAGCCCAGAACTTTTTCTGGCTCATTAGGGCCTCCTCTCTTAGGTCCATCAGTGGAAGAGACTGTGGCAGCTTTCAGGCTCCACTCCAAGTATAGCACCTATGTACATCATTAGGGCACTTTTTGCTCAGGATGCTCAAGGCACTTTATAGAGGTGTAATGAAATTTAATTAAAATGTGTAAAATTGGTACATACAGGGTACCATAGGTAAACCACATCACACAGAAATTAAACAGTGTGTCATAGTCTTACATATAGCTGCAGAATTAGGAAAAGAAAACATGTATAGTAATTGGGGGCCAAATTCCCAACTTTAACTTCCAGACCATAAAAAATGGTTGCTTTTCTACTTGGCTCAGATCAGTCTTTGTCTGATATCAATACTGATAAATATGGAAGACAGAAGGTAGCCAGGCAACCATTAATCATGCTAGAGAATAAAGAAATTTTTTCACCAATAATTTATGTAATGACCAATGGAAAATGTTTTATACATTATTCACCAAATTTACTTGATTTGAGAGCTTGTCAAATAACTGTCATGAGCAGGATGTGAATGGTCTGATCTAGTGGCCAGAAAGAGAGTTGGGAGACTGGCACAGCCAGTTTAACAGAAGATCAGATTCAAGCAGTATGAGTAGCTATAGTCCAGGGAAGACCATTCTAAGCAGGGGAAAATCTAGTTTCATAGATCATTTCCTGTTCCTGTGCTGGTTTAAATAGAAGCAGTGAACCAATCATGACCCCCAGAGTTCTGCTAATGAGATCCAGGAGTGGAATTCACTGTTAGAGTTGAGCTTCTAGTTTTGGTAACTGTTAATAGATTGTATTGGGTGACAGGTTAGAACATACTGACTCCACAAAAGGGTTCTAAAAGTCTAGGGTTCAAGGTCTACAGTCTCTGACAATGGAGAAACAAACAATTGCCCTAATAGCTTATTTGCAACTATTAATTCAACCAACCAGCAGTAAATCTTGCAATGCAGCTTTTGCAATCTGTTCATCATAGGGGATCCCCCCTGTCCCCTCCCACATCAAACACAGAGTATTGTGTATCGATAGCATGGACTGTTACCAGGTGAAACATCCTAGGCTGTTACCAGGTGAAACCATTATATACCTCTTGTTAAAAATTTACAAGAAAACCTTAGATGCCATGGATTCTGCCAGATCCACTGAGTAGTGATTCCTATAATCTGTACACTTTATAATCACCAATCAGTGATTACTGTACTTTTTCTTTAACCTCAGAAGCTTTGAAAGCCTTAGATTCTGCCATAAATTAATAAATCCAGATGAAACAGATACAGGCCAGATCCTGCAACTGAACCCACTCACGTAGACCTTTGCATTAGGTGGTGAACTCAGTAACAAACATGACAGAGAACCCCAGTGCTTCCAACAAGGGTAAACGCTCTGTTAATAATAAATGGGAAGTGACAGGTAGTCAGCACAGTGGATGGGAAAAATTCTGATAAATTATTCTTTGATTGGAATTTGCCAGTTGGGCAAAATTGAAACATTTGGCAGAGACAGTTCAGTTTCAGCAAAGTTCCAGCTGAATCCTGTCTGCTTGGGAACCTCAGCTCCTCAGTAGTGTGGGGTCCCAGGTTCATGGCAGCTCATGTTGTGGACTGACAAGGAGCTGGGAGCTTGGAAGTCCTGCGAGTCTGGGGCCCCAATCTCCTTTGCTTGCAGCTCCTCAGCAGGCTGAGCTCCTAGGGCTTGCAGGTTTCCCATACCTGCAGCAGCCAGCCATGCAGACTGATCTGGAGCTGGGGACTCCAGGGCTCCTTGGGTCTACTCATATAGGGCAGCAGCCCAGGTGGACAGACCTTATGGAGGGGTTCAATATTTGTGTGTTTTGGATCAAAATCAAAATTTCAAAATATCAAAATCCTCCTTGAAATAGCACTGCTTTTCTCCATTCATGTCTAATTGACAGCACTACTTCTGGCAGTATTAGTTTATATTTTCCACAGCACACCTTGTACCTACAGAGACCTATTGATATCAGTGGGAACATATGTAGGCAGAAGATTGGGACTTTAGATTCTGACTTTATGCCCAAAGTTTGGCATAACTTAATATGTTTATTCTGCTGAGTGAATTCTAAACTGTTTTATGTGTTTGGCAGGAGGAATAAATTGACATACTGAAAAGGAAAGAATTAGTAGGAAAGGAAATGTTATTTTCCACACTTCTAAGTGAGTATTGCAATCAATGGAAACTAGCAATAACTCTGCAAAGAGCTTGAGAGTGTCCTTTTAAATTCATAGAAGCAAGAAAATGCAGAGTTCAAGCTCATAATCCAAGCTGGCACTCAGTCCTTAACTCACCTGGAGGATAGCTAATGTGATGCCCAATTTTTAAAAAGGCTCCAGAGGCCATCCTGGAAATTACAGGCCAGTAAATATAACTTCAGTACAAGGCAAGTTGGTTAAAACTACAGTATAGAACAGAATTATCAGACACCTAGGTGAACGTGATTTGTTAGGGAAGAGTGAACACAGCTTTTTTAAAGGGAATTCATGCCTCCCCAATCCTTTAGAATTCTTTAAGATGGTCAAACAAACATGTGGACAAGGGTGATGCTGGTGATAGAGTGTATTGGGACTTTCAGAAAGCCTTTAACAAAGTCCCTCATCAAATGCTCTTAAGCAAAGTAAGCAGTCGGGATAAAAGGGAGGGTCCTCTCAGGGACAAGTAACTGCTTAAAAGGGTTCTTCTCTGGAGCCTGTTTCCGCTCCCCTACGGTCCCTTTACACTGCCAGAATGGCACAAAAGGCCTTTCGTGGAACTGTAAATGGGGCTCGATCAAATTTTGTAAATTTGCTGAGTATTTAGTACTAGTGACTGCCTGTTAAGTATGCAGGATGCATTTCTTCCTAGAGCTGGCTGGAGAAATTCCAACAAAACTTTTTTTTTTGTTGGAATTTGCAGATTCAGCAAAGTCAAAACTTTTTGTGAAGACAGTTTAATTTTACTGAAGTTCCAATGGAATTTATTTCCTGTTAGCTCATCTACACATCTCCTTAGCAGCCTACGAAGGGGACTGCCTCTGGGCTGGTGACCTTAGGGCTTCCAACATCCACAGCTGCAAGGCACCATGCCAGGCACAATGCCCCTGAGACAGAGCTGCATTCCCTTTCACAGAAAATTTAGAAATGGTTGATTTTCATTCCAAAGCAAAACAAAATCAATTTTCATAATATCAAAATCTTCTATGAAACAGAATTACTCTTTCTGCCCTGCTCCACTTCTCCTCTGTCCTTTTCTCCCTCATTAGCAATTGCATAGAATAACTGGGAGACTTAAAAAAATCTTATTTTTCATTTTTAATAACAAACACCATTTTTAAGTTGTTCAATAGCTTTTATAGCTGATTTTTGCCCTGTAGTTCTGTTCTCAGAGAATGTTTAAGTCAGAAAAATATGAGAAGCTAAAAAAGGAGTATTTACTGATGCCTCTGTATGCAAACAGTGACATCAGCCATTCCTCTAATGGATTCAGCCATCAGCATTCACCTGCTGATAGACACTCCCTTAGGATTTAGGTAATACTATATACAACATGGATGACTGAGTTTGTCGACACCAGTCATTTCTCCGTAAAGCTTATCATTAAGCAATGAAATATCTTGAAAGGCAGGAACCAAGGTGATCAGGGAAGCTCCCTACAGATATATGGTGGGAATATGTTACACAGTAAATCACTAAGAAGGAGGTAAACAGAAGATATATGATTATTGGGAAATTACATCCTAGCAAGTGACATCCTATCAATTTTCTGGTCAGGATGTTATATTGTAGAACCACATTTTATCCACTCATATTTTCGCTTGAATCATGTTTTGAATTATTAGAAAGGGTACTGCAATATCAAAGCACATGCAGATATCTTCAAACTACTCCCCTTACCACCTGCATGCCATCTTGTTGTAGGCTGTGTCAGTTCCAAGATATTAGAGAGACAAGGTGGATGAGATAGTATCTTTTACTGGACCAACTTCTGTTGGCGAGAGAGACAAGCTAACTCTGTGTAAGTTCAAAAGCTTCTCTCTCTCACCAACAGAAGTTGGTCCAACAAAAGATAGATATTGCCTCACCCACCTTGTCCCCCTTAATGCCTGACATTCTAAAATGAAGAGAGCTGTATCATATGGAAGAGAAGGGAAATATCTGCAAGTTGAGCACACAGTTAGTATAGCCCATTGGATAAAGTGCTAGATTGAGAATCAGGGTATATTGGTTCTGCCCCTCACATTGCCAAGAACCTGCTGTATCAACTTGATTAAGAAGCTTAACATCTTTTGCCTCCATAAAGTTTTTCCATCTGTAAAATGGGGATGTCAACATAGTTACACATCTTTGTATAACACTTTGAGATTTGCAAGTGGAGAGTGTTATACAAGTGATAAGCATTAATATTAAATATTTCTAATATGGTGGGGCTCAGAAGTCATGGTCAGCCCTGCAGTGCTGGAAGCTGTACAGATACAGAGATAGAAAATGGTCCATTCCCCAAGGAGTTTGTTCAACTCAATAGTAAGTATTTTTGGATACTGATACTTTTTATACTTATCCTTCACCATATGCAACCGTACCACTACCACCAATGCCTGGACAAGATCAATTCATGAATGAAGAACACCTAATTGAAGCTGAACCTGAGCAAGGCAGAAGAGGTGATGATGGGCAGAGGAAATCATTTTAATAAGATTGCAGCCACAGTGCAGTCTCCTTTGGTTGAAGATACACATGGACAATTTAATCCACAGTTTAGGAGTGCCCATGGATTCCTCACTGACCTCTCACCTAGCAGCATCTGTGAATAATGGTTTCTGCTCTCTCTAGCCAGATAGGAGACTTGTGTCCTGGTGGACAGTGACCTGGCCTCAGATATTCACAATGTTATCACTTCTCAACTGAATTATTCCTGGACATACACTTCTCTAGGACTTCTCCAATATTCCTAGAGCACAGGAGGTGTTGTTTTTTTTCTAAAAGCTATCTTGATTTAAAAATTGTTAGTAATGGAGAATCCGCCACAGCCCTGGGTAAATTGTTCCAATGGTTATTTACTCTGACCATTAAAAATGTATATCTCATTTTCAGTCTAAATTTGTGGAGCCTCGACCCAGTCAAGGGATAGTGTGATATCTTTTTCTGATAGATGGAAGAGCCCTTTATTAAATATTTGTTCCTGATGTAGGTATTAATAGATTAAGACCACGTCACACCTTAATTTTTTTTTTGTTAAACTAAATAAATTAAGCTCATTGACTATCACTATAAAGCAGGTTTTCTATCCTGTACTCATTTTTATGAATCTTCTCTGAATCCTCTCCAATTTTTTCAACATTCTTCTTGAATTGTGGATACCAGATCTGGATATAATATTCCAGCTGCAATTGCACCATTGCCAAACATTGCAGTAAAATAACCTCTCTGCTCCTAATTGAGCAACTATATCTGTATTTCTTCTCAGTGATCCAGCAAGGGCACCCACTCTCAAGATTCCAACTCCCCAGCCACTTCCTTTTTGGGATGGACCAAGAGTAATTCCAGGATGCCTTCAATGTCCCAGCTGAAACAGGTTGCCCAAGCACAATCTGATTTCTTTCTTTTCAGAGACTTCTACCAGAGTGATTGTCAACAGTTCTAAGTTACCACACAGTTCTTTCTATGATATCCTATATTATTCTTAAGGTAAAAGCACAACAGAGAAAATGTACTGGAAACCATAAAACAATACTTGCTAATAAGCTTACCAGATATCATCCTGACTCTGGCAGGAGCATTCTTTCAACATTCCTTCCTAGGGGTTTCCTTGTGGTTACACGTTCATCACAGCTTCAGATCAGAACATATTAAATCCACCCTTGGTACAGTTCAGGAGTCTTTGATCCGGAGTTTATAAGAACAGGTAAATTAGTAGACAATGGGTTTTCCTCCACAGGGCATAGCTTTAAAAAGGATGGATTTGAAGTGGGTTATTTGCATTTTCCATATCTCTAGGTACTTCCTAGGAAATTCACAGGTATTCTTCCAAAAATCCATTTGAAGTTTCTACTATCTTTCAGAGATTGCATTAGTCAATCTCCTAGGGAAGGTGCATACATATGCATATAACAGCATACACAGTTCCTTTTTTAATGGACTCCTAAAGGTATTAAAACTAATTGAGTAACTTTTCACAATTCAATAAAGTTCATTCAGGTTATTGTAGGAAATTTTCAGTCTATCACATACATTTAGCCATATTAAAATGCATATAGTATGTGCTCAGTTTACCAAGCGTCCCAGATTGCTTTGTATTAGTGATCTGTTCTCATCATTATTTACCGCTCCTCAAAGTTTTGTGTCATCTGTAAACTTTATCAATGTTGATTTCATGTTTGGTCCTGATCATTGATAAAAATGTTAAATAATGCTGGGCCAAAAACAGTTCCCTACAGGACCCGGCTAGAAACTCACCCAATCCAGGATGATTTCCCATTTACAATTACCTTTTGAGACCTATCAGTAGACATTTTCGTCCATTTTATGATGACATGTTAATTTTAAACAGTTCTAGTTTTTTAATCATGTCATGCAGTACCAAGTCAAACATAGAAATATAAGTATATTACATCAATACTATTACCTTTATCAGCCACACTTGTCATCGTCTCCAAAAAAGGTAACTAGTTAGTTTGAAAGGATTTGTTTTCCAGAAACCCAAGTTGATTAGCATCATTTAAATTGCCCTCCTTTAATTCTTTAGAGACTACAATATCAGCTGGTCCATTACCTTGCCCTGGATCAATGTCAGCATGACAAGCCTACAATTACCTGGGTCATCTCATTTATCCATTTTAAATATTGGCACATCATTAACATTTTTCCATTCTATCTGGAACTTCCGTAGTGTTCCAAGATTTACTGAAAAAAAAAAAATTAACATTATGATCCTATGAGCTCCACAGCCAGCTCTTTTAAAAATCTTAGATGCAGGTTATCTGGATTTTCTGATTTAAATATGTTTAACTTTAGTAGCTGATGTTTAACATCTTCATGAGAAACTAGAGAAATGGAGAGAGTGTCATCTTCAACATCATATGATGAGACAATCATCTGTTTTTCCCCCTCAAATACAGAAGAGAAACACTCATTGAACTCTTCTGCATTTTCTGAATTATTGAGAATTCTTCCATGAGGTCATCTATTATCTGTAAAATATCAGCACTAATGACACTGAATTGCAAGATAAGAACAATCACCAATGGATTCTTGCATGTTTCAGAAGACTTTCCAATCCTACGTCTCATGTCTTGGTTCTGGGAAGACAGCACACCATCCTGTTTTCTGCTTGTCTTTTGCAGAATGTTCTTTAGATTCTTCTGAGTATTGAATCTCCAACCAGGAATGTCTGTCTTCCTTGGATGGATTGGATACCTTTGCGGAAAAGTGTGTTTTTCTTATAGGCTGGATCAAGCTCCACCCACAGCTCTAATCTGTATCTCTCTCCATTCCCTTAGACCAGCTGGATCTTCAGAGATGCCTTCCACAGTTTCCACACTGAGGACATGGCATCAGTTGAAAACTTCTAGATGCATGGAATTCCTTTTGGTCCTCTTTTCTCTCTGTAGGCCATATCCTGCCCATCTTTTTCTGTCTCCAGCCATAAAAAATGCCAACAGTATATCTTACCTCTCTCTCTCTCTTTCTCTCTCTCTTTCTCTCTCTCTCTCTCTCGCTGACTCCTTAGTGGCCAGCTATTTCCTTCCCTGAACTTGAGGTAGTGATGTTTCCCAAACTTGTCTGTCTTGGAATACCTCAGCTTCTCTGATATTCAGTAACATCTCTATATGCCCCTTCAATCCAGGAATCTTCTCCCTCAGCACAGCCACCAACTTGGACATCATGCACATGAAATCCCTTTTGACTTTCCATTACTGACCATCTTGGAATGTCTCATAAAACAGAACCAAGTACGAAAGCTGCTCAAAGTCCCTCTTTGAATTCCCTCTGAAATTCTTTGGTTAGCTGCCTCTGTACACAGCTCTACAGTTCACCTAGACAGTGACCTTTATACCAAGTCAGCTCAGCTTTGCACCTCACCAGTAGGGGGAGATTAACCACTGTGACAAAGCTCCAAGTTTGTACTTGTGGGTCCTGCACTTCCTGGCAGATTTAGGGGCCTCCGAAACTCATCTAGGCCCCAGAGTGACCTCCCTTTCTCAGTATAATTGGCAAGAGTCACCGCCTAGTGAGTTACCTTCATCACAGGCCAGTATGGAAGGTAGAAAAAAGGTAGAGGGTCAGCCCTCTACTCCGGGCTCCAGCCCAGGGACCCTAATAGTATCAGCTAAGATGGCTGACCTTTTATCCACAAAACACAATACAATTCCCTGGGCTACTTCCCCACAGCAGTCCCTGCTTCTTCAAATTCCATTTCACCCTTACCTCAGGGCCTCCTTCCTTCAGTATGATATGTTGTCCACCACTCAGTCTCACCAACAGCACAACTTCCTCTCACAGCTCCTGACACCCACAGCCCACCTGACTAACTGGGAGGTTTTTATCTGGTTTCAGCTAGTCCCTGATTGGCTTCAGGTGTCCCAATTAGGCTAACTGTTTCTACTCCTTTCTAGAAGGTTCTTAATTGGTCCCAGGTGTCTTGATTGGCCTGGAGTAGCCTTTGTCTGGCTATCCAGGGAACAGGGACCTGCACATCCTGAGACTAATACACCTGCCTTCCAGCACTCTCCTATATCCTTCTGGTCTGACTCCGTCACACCACTCAGAGACTTCAAACAACAGAACTGAAGAAAGCTGCAAGAGTCAGAGCCGCATGGCCTTTTCCAAGCCACTGATCAAAGCTCCAAGGGTCAGAGCTTTGCAGCCTTTACCAATGCACCAACAAACAGAGATGTCTCAGATGCTTACTCAGGGTGCCATGGCCAAGATACATAGCCTGTTCACAGAGAACAGTCAAACATACAACCCACAGTCGGACCAAACACACCACTCACCAAGTCATGCTACCTCCAAGCATGGAGACCACAGCCTGACCCTCTGAAATACTCCTGTTAGCTGCATCTGTTTGTTTCTATGATAAAATAGGCGAAAGACGTCAGGGAACACTTTTTAGCTACAGACTATTTGTGTGATAATTGCAATCTTCTCTTTTCCTGAATTACCCACCTTTGAGAATGTACCCTTACTGTTGCTGGCAGTAAGGTCAGTTACAGAACAAAAATGTGTTTAGCTCTAAGCACATATACTCCAATTCAGAAAGATTAATCTTGGCTGCTTTCCTGAGTACGCATCTGATCCTCTTTTGTCTGATAGCTCAGGCCTAGGAGGTAATGAGGACTAACTGGCACATTTAGTCATACTGGGACTATACTCTGTTTCTGAGGAACATGTTACAAATCCATCACAAGAGGACACACATGTATTCCTGCCAGTTATGCTCAGCTGTACTGTGTGTTGCTGATGATTCCTCAGTAGAGCACACCTCTTGCCATTTATTTGACCTAAGGTTGCATAAAAGTGGACCCAACAGACAATGAGAATGCACAGTACAAAGGAAAAGTGTTTCTGACAGTGCTGTTGAACTATAACCAGGTAAAAGTAGCCTCAGGTTATATAACAGTTGATTTATTTTGTTTCAAACACCAAGTCCTCACATTTTTGATTTTCAGAAATATAATCTTCACTCAGTCCCAGTGAGGAGATTGGGGATACCAGCAGAAAGTTGTTGCAGTTTTCATCAAACTGGAAGGAAAAAACACACTTCTATTTTCCCTCAAGAAGGGGCATATTGGGAGAGGGAGTGGGGGAAACGTGTTTGTGTACCGGGCAGGGCAGGAAGTATGGTCAGAGGTGGAACCTCAAACATTTATGAAGTGAGGCACAAACCACACTCTTAAGAAGGCCCAAATATTGCCATGCTAATTTCAAATTAAGAATCTCTGTGAGGTTACTATTTAAGCACCTCTTATTTGCTGGGCTGAGATGAAGGCAGAGCCTTTTATGAGGTCAGTGGATCACCCACCATCCCCAGCTTGCTAAGCTGAATACCAAAGCACAGGCCTCTGTAATATTATGTTTTAGCGCCTCTATTTTACTAGGAGGATTTCTGTGATAAATGAAAGGGGCAAGAGGGTAACTCTTTCATGGACACCCAGCCAGTCAGTTAGCTATAAAATCCCTGTTAGTAGCTGTTCTCTACTTGCTTTACCTGTAAAGCATTAAAAAGTATAGGTAAAGGGGAGGGAGTGGGCACCTGACAAAAAAAGAGACAATGGGAAGGCTAAGAACTTTTTAAAATTGGGAAAAAAACTTCCCCTTTGTCTCTCTCTGTTGTTCTCCCAGAGAGACAGAATTGGAACTATGCTGTAAGGGCTTAAACCAGGGATGAAAACTCCTAAAGCATACCTAGAAACTACTCATTTGGTACTCCAGATATGTAAGTAGATCAGGAAATGTCTAGGAAGATACATTTAGGTTTATCTCTTTTAGTTCTTTATGGGTTGTGGACTCCATTGTGCAAACCCCAGCTGTTTTGTTTTGCTTATAACCTTTAAGCTGGACCCCAATAAGCTATCTTGATGCTTAATCCTTGTAATTTTTTTTTTGAAAACCTAGGAAAAAGAAAATACATCTGGAATTTAGGATCTCTTTTTGTTTTTAATAAAATACCTTTTCTAAGAAGAGGATTGGATTTTTATGTCCTAAGAGGTTCATGCACATATTGTTTAATTAGCTGGTGGCAAGAGCTGATTTCCTTTGTTTTCTTTCTCAGCTCTTCCCCAGAGGGGTCTGTGAAAGTGCAGCTTCTTATGTTCTAAATACTGGGTTTTTGCACTTCATGGTGGCCACATTTACCCATCCAAGATCAGAAAAAACCTGCAACCTTGGAAGTGTAATTCAAGTCTGGAATGGCCAGTATTACTTTTTAGAATCTTTGCAGGCCCCCACCTTCTTCCCTTGAAGTGTCAGATTGGGGAATCAGCCTTGAAAATTTCATACCAAAAAAAATCTGTGAGGTCAACTCCACTAACTTATGTGACTGATAAAAATGTACAGAACTATTGTGTAGAGGCCTGTACTTTAAGTTGTGCAAGGTAACAATAGTCCAGCTCAAATTGTTAATAAAAAAGTACAAAAGGAGACAGACTGGATTAGTTCAACCAAAAATGTCTATTGATATCACCCAATGATTGTGTTGACATCATGACCGATAAACAAGAGGAGAATCGAAGCAGAAATTTATGGATCTAAATTAGTCTGTCAAATTAGGCTTAGTTGGTGGACAAAATAATATAAGGATAGGCTTTTCAACCCTTCTCCCGCTTTGGGAAGCCCTTTAAAAAAGACCAGGCACTATAAAAATACCAGGGACAGCTTGACTAGAAACAAGCTTCATCATCACGGATGCCACCTCCACCATCTCCTGGCACCCTGGGATCCATGATAACATCATTAGGCTTTTATCATCCTGATCCTGAGAAATGTCCTAACCAGATTGGACCAGAGAGACAATACTGATGACATCACTCCCTCCAACGTCTTCAGCTAGATTCTAAAGAACACTGGAATGTGAGCTTTGGATTCCCGCTATCATTCTCCCTCCTTTAAATTATGTCCTTTTCCTTCCCCAACCTCATTCGAATTTATCTCTCTTTTTGTGCCTTATCATATCTCTCTTTTCATGCCTTCAGTTTAATAAGAGCCTGGCCAAGATCATGTCTTTTATCACACTGCTGTAAGCCCATGACCAAAGAGAAAGCTAAAAGCAATGCCCTAAACTGCTCAATCCAGGTACAAGTTTGCCACATCTTGGAGTGGCTGATAAGACCACGTACTGTGCTTATTTATCATCAGCAGTGACATTGCAAGTAAGATTCCGCATTAGAGAGAGAAGCTGCATTTTTTATGTTTGCTGTTCTTCTCACCCCATTTTGTGTGTGATTTCCTTTAAGGAAATGAGATCGGACTTCAACAACAACAGCTCCAGACCATCTCAATTAACTTTCCTTCTTTCCCCATAGAGGACAGTTGTTTCCGTCAAAGAGGCTGTCAAACAAGTTTGTTGTTTTTCTTATAAAATACTCTCTCTCCCTAAAAGGAATAAAGGATGTTGTTAAAATAAATGCCTTACTTAATATTTTACATTTCCTATATTTGAACGGTTTCCCCCTTTTTCTGTACCCTTAAAACAAGGCTATGAAGACTTTTAATGGGGAGTTTTGCCACCGAGTTAAGTAGGCCAAGATCTGTGTACTCAACTTCCTGCCCCACGAAACCACATTTAACTGTTTAGTGTTGTAGAGAAATAGAAAGTCAGAGGTGTTAACGTGACCCTGGGAGCACTTCTTCGACTGAAGCTTACCCAACCGGCCTCTATCTGAGCAACTCGAACTTGCTTGCCTCGTATCAAACTCTTGTGACTGCCCTGACCCACAGACTCTAATGTGCAATGCTCAGTCAGAGGCTTCAGAAGGTTCATAGGTCAGCTCCTTTAGTTAGTTTGGATGCTGTCAAGACCTCACACAGCTTAAAGTGACCTTCTACGTGCTCATTTGCCCTCAAGTGTTAAGAAAAAAATGAAGCAATTGTTGAATATCAGGTAAAGATGACACCGCTTCTGTGATTAAGAACATTAATCTTTCAAAAGTGAGGCAAATGAGAGTCACAGCTACTTTGTATAAAGCAGTCTGCTAAGCTGTTCTGATCAGCCTTTTTTGAATGATGCAGCTGGGTTAAAAAAAACCCCAAAAGCCAACAGGACTGGAGATCACTGTTCTATGGCTGGAATGAGGGGACATTTCAGAGATTTGGCTGTCCCCATATCAACCTATCAGTATGCCCTGGAGAAGGAGAGGAAATATCAGCACTTCTGCCTCATTTTGGATTGGGGACTGTAGCAATGTGACAACTCACTAGCGCCTCCTGCTGGTTGACAGGAATTAGCTCACTTCCAGCTTGGAGCAACCTCAGCAGGCTGGTGTCTCGCCTGCTGCTGCCCCCTTGTCCCTCCTGGACCCTGGTGCCTTTTCCTTGGGGTTCTGCCCCAGCAGTACCTGCATACTCTGGGTCTCCACTCCCAGGGGAACACTCAAGCCTCTATCCCCACCTTGCCTCAGCGGCTACTGCCAGGCACCATCATGCCCCCATTCACTGGGGCAGACTGCCGTCTGTAATGGCCACTCATCGTTGGCAAAAGGGGTTTGGACCAGCTGCTTCTGCCTAGCCCTGGGCTGCACCTTTGCAACCCTAGTACCTATTTTAGGCCCCACACAAGACCTACCGCCTGTGGAGCTGCCAGGCTGGAGCTCCCTTCCCTCAGCCTTGCTCTGCTTTAGGTACCTTGGTCTCAGGCAGCTAGGCCCTTTCTCTCTACAGCCAGAGAGCAACTCCTTCAGCTCCTGACCCACAGCCTTCTTATAAGGCCAGCTGTGGCCTGACTGGGGCATGACCCCAGCTGTGGCTGCTTCCCCTAATCAGCCTTTCCCAGCCACAATCCTCTCCAGGGTTGCTTTTCACCCCCTGTTCTTCAGTAGTTGGGCAGCCGCCCCATTACAGGGACCTTGCACATAGAAGGCAAATGTAATAATCACTACAGTGCTAGAGTTCAGCCGATGATATCTAATATAAGAACTGAGCAGCACTACAGCTGAAAGATTACTGTCCCCTGCCCTTCCTTGATTCCATGCTGTCTCTGTTCCCCTTAAAAACAAAACAAATGGAGAAAGTAGAAAAACCCAAATACAGTACAGTGTTGTGTGTATGGTAATAAACCTTAGACTCCGAAGCAAAGGATCAAGTGCTATTTGTCTAGTTTCCTAATGATGATTCCAAATGCTTTAAATCTGGTAACAGAAAAGGAGTTGTGACCAATTTGCTGTCTCCCTTTATTTGATAGTTATGTCTGAAGACACGACTGTTGTTTGCTGAGAGTCTACTCACAAGCAGAAGGAATTTTCTGGTTGGACCAAAGGTAAACGAAAAACCATTCCATAACAACACATATACAATCTGGAAATTAAGATTCCCAGTCTTCATTTAGGTATGCTGGTTTGAACATACCAAGTCAGTATTTGTATGACTTTACAATTTCATGCAGCAGTTTCCCAGATAAGTAGACCTTTGCTCATGCAGGTGGAAGCATCCTTCCTTTACTGAAAAGGAGCAAATAAAGAACAGAGGTTTGCTAAAGCCCAACATTGAACAAGTAAGTCGTTATATCATCAGTCTAATGGTGTTTCTACCAAAAGTATTGGCTGTGATTAGGGAAGGTTTGGTTTTCTCTTCTATGGTTAGTTATTTTCCTAGACTTACTCATGTTTTCAGCAGAAATAAAAAGGAAAGAGGGAGACAAATAGGAAACAAAAAAGATCCTTGCTAAGTTGTCAAACCACAGGAGCTGTTGCCCTGGTCACAGCCTCTGTGAGGTCATTTGATCATCATCCTTGGCTTGCAGGACTGATACCAAGCCTCAGGCCTCCAGAAATTATTGTCTCAACACCTTCTGCTTCCCAGCTGATTTCAAGTCAAAAGGCTCTGTGGGAACAGATTTGCCACCTTTATTTTCCTAGGCCTATGTTAAGGTAAATGCCTCTATAAGGTCACCGGGTCAATCTCTCTGATTTACAGGGCTGAACCTAAGGCACAGATCTGTGTGGGCTTTACACTTCTAGCTTGCTGTGATGTCAAACCACAAGCCTCTGATGTTTTTGCTCAGCTTGTCTATCTTACTGGGCTTATGTCAGGGCAGAGGCTATGTGACATAGCTACACTAGCACATTTATCCTGCTGATGCCAAAACTCAGCCCTGTGTGAGGTTATTGGATTCATGTTTCTAGTTTGCTGAGTTGAGGGTAAGCCTTACCAAGCTGAAAAAGTCTTCATTTGTGTTTATTTCTTTGTCCTGTATAGGCCAAAAAAAACAAAAAACAAAAAACAAAAAAAAACACCCCACTTTCTGAGCAGCAAGATACTTAGACATTACTTCAGGATTAAGAACTCCAGATCTCTCCAGAATGAGGTAACAGCTACACTGCTCTGGTCTAACTATTCTGTGTTGAATGAAGTATCCAGGAGAAGTGAAACAAGAAAAACAATGCTGTTCAGAGAACATCAGTGGTGCTCAGACATTAGCAAGACTGGAAAGAGGGGAAAACTCAGTGAATTAGCTACCCTAATATGCATGTCTGGCCATTCTCTGTACTTCCCTTTCTTAAATGTCCAGTGATATTCTACCCACTAGCTCTGCTCCTCTTTCCATCCACCAGTAACATCCTCTAGCAAGTACTATGCTTTTGGCATGGAGAAATAAGCATAATGCCTCAGGGAAGCTATGGAGAATATGTTTAGGAGAGGCATTGGCTACAGCCACAGGTCAAACTGGGGAAAAATAGAGGTGGTGATATCCGCTGAAGCTATTGCCATAACCAAAATTCTGCCCACTTTACACTAACACTCCTAGATACTACGATAATAGCCATCATCTTCGCCATTCCTTCCTTACAAACAGGCCTAGGAACTGATGATGACGTTTCAGGAGGTGCAATCATCTATTTACAGTTTCTTTTTGGTGAGTATATATTGCACTTACTGCTGAGTGGGGGTGGGAACCAGATGGTAAAGTCTAATAGGACTTTTCCGTCTCTCTGACTTTATGATCCTTAAACCCACAACTCACAGGAACTTGAGTCAGATCCCCAAAGTACTTAGAATGTAGCATTTCTTCTTCTTGTGCATGGACATAAGGAGTTGTTTAGAGAGCTACAAGGATTGAAATTGATTTTGTATTCTGTCTTCCTCAGGCCCTTGGGGATCGAATGATAAACAAAGAAGAGACTGTGAGTTCTGATGTTTGGAGGGAGGGTAAATAATTTAAAACTGTTCAGTGTACAAGAGGAGTTCTCAAGGTTGCTGTTGCACTGATAACAAAAGCTTGTAATTAATGGAGTTACTTGTTTTGCAGCTTATATAGAAATATGGCTTGTTTGTGGTATTTAAAACATTTATTTATTCCATTTTGAAGCATAAATTGAAAAAGCAGAGCATTCCCCCACCCCCTCAAGCATTTTGGATGAGGAGAAGTGGAGAGTATGAAAAAATATGAGCTGTAATGGTTGGCGCGAGGGTGGCGGAGTGGGAATAAAAACCTGAACAACCCACAGTGGAGCAGAAATCTGGAAAAAATAGAAGAATCGTGGGAATAAGCAAGCTGTAGCAAAGCTTGAAAAGGCTTCATTGTAAAAGTCAAAGGACCTCTATAAGAAAGGGAAGATATGGCAACCACAGCAACATCTGCTTCTCCAGCTATATTATCTCATTCCTCTGGGCTACATTTTACTTCTTCCAAATACGTGAGTTTAATCCCTTCCACTGACTAGTCCTAATGCCAGATAGTAAAGGACAATGTTAAAGAAGGTCAGCAGAATAGCAATTATAATGGTAACTCTATGCTGTGCAGAAGATTAAATCAGTGGACATTGGGGAGAAAGTTATGTGACACCTCCCATCTGCACATCTGACACCTGCTGTTTGTGAAGTGCAATAGCAACAGTATGACACATAATTATACATTATGAAGTGCTGAGATTCTCAGCCCAAGAACTTAAAAAATATTAAATTATACATTATGAAGTGCTGAGATTCTCAGCCCAAGAACTTAAAAAATATTAAAACTTTATAAAACATTTTTTCTTCTCAGCTCAAAACTCCCTTCATCTTACATTTGTGTGGAGGATTACAAGTTAAAATGAAGAACCCCACTCTTATACCAAGGTTCAGTATTATATCTTTGATGGTTTCCCTTGGAGCTTTAGAAGACACCACATCAGTAGTGACATGCACCAATGCACTAGGTCTAACGAGTGGTAGTGGAGGGAAACACACTTTCTGCTTAGAGAACTTTGAAACGATTGCTGATTTTTCAGTAAATTGATGCACAGTATGTTAACCACAATGAAAGAGCATACTTGTACACAATACATTAAGGGGTCAGAGGAGTACGCCTTCACCTCCGTGTTAGATCCAAATGCAAAGAACTGACATTCATTCCTCTCCCTTTGAGTTTAGTTAATGTAGAATACTATGGAAAACCTAGTGGTTTCAAATGACATAGCAGGAAAACTAGTGAGAAAAAAAAAAAGAAAAGAAACCTGAGATGCAGATAGTAGAGTTTATGAAAACATCTATTACCTAATTGTGGAAGAGGCTGATCACTGGTAGTATTACTGCAGCCACCGATTTTTTTTCATAGTAATTCATCTGCAGTGCCTGAAAAGTCACTCAGGGAACAGCTGCCAGATGTTGTTTAGATGAAGGTGACAGAAAATGTTATAATGCTAGATGAATCTGGCATATGTGCATCACATAATAAAGTTCTACCTGCAAGAACTGTGCTAATTTATGCAAAATAGCAAGCCTCTACTCTAGGATGAGGCCAACAGGAGAGGCTATGGCCAGCATTAAATAAACACCATGTAATGCTGCATCTCACTGAGTGTTCATTCTGAGCACATCTATAATATACCTGAGACATTTACAGGCAATAGAAACGAGTGCATGCTGGAAAAGAAAAAGTTGCTAACCTAGAAAACATTTCATTTCATGTCTTTTTCAGCCAATCCAGTTTGGTGAACTAAATAGCAAAAGTCGAAAGGTTTTAGGATTACCTAGCAAAGCTAGTAATATATATATATATATATATATATATGGTGCTGGGGGAGAGAGAAAGCAAAGATTTTTTGAAACTTCAAAGTCATGTTTATTCTACAGGTTTCTAAAAGGAATTTTTTTCTTCATTTACTCAAAGTTTTACTGTCACAGGGCACTTCTTCAGCTGCCCAGTGAGCAGGGCTGCCCAGTCTGTTTTCTCGACCTCCCAGTCACAAACACATACAGCAGGTTTCTTTTATAGCACATATAACTTAAGTCTTCTTTTGCCAGACAGGACAGGACATAGCACAGGTGTGCAGCAGGAGGGAACCTTTCATACAGGTCCTCTTCATCTAGCTCGTCCTCAGAGCTTTCCACCTATCTTTACTATCCCACAAGTTTGTATGAGCCAGTAGGCTCATTAGCCCAGCAATCACCACCAATCTCAACAACTCTTGCTAGAAACAGGTTGATTGATTTCAATTAAGCTTCCAGCTTTTTCTGTACTGCAACAACTTCAGTGACCAGGCTCCTACAGCTAGCACTCTTGTCACATTTATGCCAAACGTTTTTATAAACAGTTTGAATTTTGTATTTTTTCTTATTTTCCTTGTCCTTCTTTTCCCCTCTCACTCTAGTTTTTCTTTATCTATATGTAACATTGTCACTGAAAAAGAGGGGAAAAGGAAGGGAAAACAAATCAAAAACCAGGACAAACAGGAAAACAACTCTACATTTTTCATTTTCCCTCTTTGTTGAAAAAAATGGAAAAGTGCAAAAAAGCAAACATTTTTTAAAAAAACATTCTAAACTATTTGGGCTGATATTTTCCATGCATGGTATCTGCCTCAGGCAGAGCTTTTTTTAGAATATTTCAGCCAAAATGGTTCAAATATTTCTGAGAAGGAGGCCAGTGAAAAAAAATGTTACAAATTTCTGGTGATCTTGTACTTTTCTTGATCCTTCTCTCTCTCCTGTGCTCTCAGTAGCCCTCCCCAACTCCCATAGTGCTCGGGCAACAAGAAAAAGGAAGCTATCTTATTCAAATGCAGAGAGGACAAGAGCTAAACCTTGAGATGAGGAGTAGATTGGGGCAAGGAGTTCTGGGGGAAGGAAACTGGGACTTGGAGTTGAAGTGAGGAGAGGCTGGAGAGCAAATGGAGGAGACTGACAGAAAGTAAGACTGGGATGGTGAGTCAAGAGTGAGCCTACCATTGGCTGGGCTAGGACTGGGATGAAAAACCTGAAGAATGGAGACTGAGACCTACTAGGTGATGAAAAATGTATTGAAATAAAGAGGCAAAGTAAGAGATATGACAGGGAAACATTTGGAGGAGCCTGGGAGGAAACATTGGTGCTTTGCAAGTAACAGGAAGAAGAATGTGTCAGTAGAGAACACTCCTTGCGGAGTCAGAAATTGAGTCTTAGGCCTTGGCTACACTTGCAAGTTAGAGCGCATTAAATCAGCCCTGGGTACCCAAACTCCTGAGGTGTCCGCACTGGCAAGGCACGTAGAGAGCCTGGACTCTGAGGCTGGAGCGCTCCTAGTACTCTACCTCCACGAGAAGCATAAAGCTGGCTGCACTCTGGCTTTTCTATTAATGTGCTCTGATTGGCCTCCAGAAGTGTCCCACAATGCCTGTTCTAGCCACTCGGGTCATCACTTTGAACTCTACTGCCCTGCCCTCAGGCGACGAGCCATCAGACCCACCCTTTAAATTCTCTGGGAATTTTAAAATTCCCCTTCCTGTTTGTTCAGCAAGGCACATTAATAAGGAGTGCTCTCAGTGCATCTTTCCAGGTGTCTACGCTACCACACCCCAATATGGAGCAATGGTGAGGTGCTGGACCTCATCAGTGTTTGGGGGCAGGAAGGTGTGCAGTGTCAGCTGACTTTAGCTGTAGGAATTATGATGATGGAAAGGGGCCATGACTGGGATGCAGTGCAATGCAGGGTTAAAGTGAAGGAGCTGTGGAACACCTACCACAAAACACAGGAGGCAAACCACTACTCCAATGCTTTCCACGTGACCAGCCATTTCTACAAAAGGCTGGATGCGATAGTTGGGGGCAACCCTACCCCCACTCTGAAGGCCACCGTGGACACTTCAGAGGCCATAATAACACAGAGTTCAACAAGGCAGGAGGAGGAAAGTGGGAGTGAGGATGCTAAGAAGAAGGGGCCCCAGAGGCAGAGGATGGCCCGGCATATCTAGATACATGCAACCAGGAGCTGTTTTCAAGCCAGGAGGAAGGTATCCAGTCACAGCAGACAATGATTGGGGACGAACAAACAGCAAAGGAGGTGCCTGGCAAGTGGCTTTTATTTTGGGAAGATAATTGTTTAGTGCTGGCTCTTGGGGCGAGGAGGGTTAGAGCTGCATGAATGCCTAGATGTGGAATAGGGCACTGATGTGCTCTCTCACATTGCAGTAATCGTCTCAGTGATCTTTTCAAAAGTCTCACACAGAAGCTGGGCAATCCACTTGCGCAGATCCTTTGGCAGAGTTACTGTGCTCCTTGTCCCAGTAAGGCTAACATGTCCACACCACTGTGCCTTGAGGGGCGGAGGGACCATTGCTGCACAAAGGCAAGAGGCACAAGGTCCAGGGCAGAAGATGCATTATAGTAGAAGACTCTCCCTCATTTTCCAGGTCACCTTCAGCAGCGAGATATCTTCCAGGACGAACTCATCCTTTGGAAAGTGTGGGGACAGTGTTCAGTATAGGGGTCCTCTGCAGCTGTTGGCTCTCCCCAAGGCACAGAACCAACCCCAGAGGACACTATGGCCCTGAAACAATGAATCCCCTTGCCCCTGTGCTTACTCACTATTTTGGGGCTCCTGTGGATTATAAGTGCTCGTTTTGGGACCAGCACTATCTGCTATTATGTACTCTATACTTGTTTTTAAGTATGGCCAAATAATTGGTCTGTCTAATGTGAACAATGCTGCTTCTGTTAAGTGTTGCATTTTGACTTTCCCGATGCAACTATGAGATCCCAGCCATCCTTGTTATCAAAGGCTGAAAGAATACAAAGAATCAAGAAGTGTATGCAAAGAGACAAAGAAGACCTGCTGTATGAAGTCATGCAGCTGTCCCTTACTAAAAATCAAAAAGTACAGGAGTGGCGGGAGACTGAAAGAAGGCTTTACCAGCAGAATGCGGACACCGGCACCAAAGCACACAGCTGCTCATAAGCATTATAGAGTACCAACCGGATTCGATACAGGCACTAAAAGCACTGCTGATGGAGCAGGTCTGCTCCCGCCCCCACCCTCGTAACCCTTGTTCCAAAACTCTTTTGCTTGTGCCCCCATGTCACTGCCAACCCGCTTCTTCAAAAATATGGATTGTTACCACCACCAGCTGCCTCCAACACCTGTAGTTTCACCACGCAACCCTGAAAACTATAAGTCTTGTTCTCAACCCCCATCACCATGCATTTTAGCCAGCCTGAAGTGCAACACTCATTGTGTGGTGTGACACTCCAGCCAGGAAGGCTGAATATGATAACAGGACATACACAAATCTGTGATTGTCACATTCCCCACCCCACCCCTTTCCATCCTCCCATACAGCACAAATGTGTCATGTCCTTTGTTTCCCCAGCAGTTGTGTTTCTTTTCAATAAATGATTTTTTTGGCTTTGAAAACATTCTTTATTGCATTAAGTAAAAGATATCATAGCCCAGGAAAGCAACAGGCACTGCAAGTCAGTGCATCATGAGTATCAAACACAGATGCCTATTAGCATTGGAGCAATCACACTTCACTCCCATGCAGGGCACCAAACATTACTTCTGGCTTTCCACATCAAATTGCTCCCTCAAAGCATTCCTAATCCTTACAGACCCATGCTGGGCCCCTCTAATAGCCCTGGTCTTTGGCTGTTCAAATTCAGCTCCAGGTGTTGAATCTCCATGGTCCTTGCCTGAGTGAAGATTTCATCCTCCCCTTCACAAATTTTATGGAAGGTACAGAACACGGCTATAACCATGGGGATCTTGTCATCAGCCAGGTCCAGCTTCCCATACAGACAGCGCCCAGCGGTCCTTTAAACAGCCAAAAGCACACTCCACAGTCATTCTTCACCGACTCACCCTGTTATTGATCTGCTCCTTGCTGCTGTCAAGGCTCCCTGTTTAAGGTTTCATGAGCCATGGCATTAAAGGGTAAGCGGGGTCTTCAAGGATCAGAATGGGCATTTCAGCTTCCCCTATGGTGATCTTCTGGTCTGGCAAGAAAGTCGCAGCTTGAAAATTCCTGAACAAGCCAGTGTTCCGAAAGATACGTGCATCATACGGCTTTCCGGACCAGCCAGCGTTAATGTCAATTAAATGCCCACAGTGATCCAGAAGTGCCTGGAGAACTGTAGATTAACATACTCAGAGGCTAGGTGGACTGGTGCCAGACTTGGAATATGCATCCCCTCTGCAGTTAGGGAAACCCATTTGTGCAAACCAGCTACACCATGATGCACGTTAGCCAGAGTCACGGTCTTTCTGAGCAGGATGAGATTAATGGCCCTGCAAACTTGCATCAACACGATTCCAGTGGTTGACTTTCCCACTCCAAACTGGTTAGCGACCAGTCAGTAGCTGTCTGGAGTTGTCAGCTTCCAGATTGCCATAGCCACCCGCTTCTTCACTGGCAGGGCAGCTCTCAATCTTGTGTCCTTGTGCCGCAGGGTGGGGGCAAGCTCAGGACACAGTCCAATGAAAATTGTTTTCTTCACATGAAAGTTCTGCAGCCGCTGCTCATCATCCCAGACTTGCATGACGATGTGATCCCACCACTCAGTGCTCTGAGGGATAGCTGCCTATAATGCATCATTCCCAATGTGGCCACGCCACTGCACTTGCAGCTGACAGTGTGAACACGTGGCAGCCCTTTCCCTCCTGCGGTCTCTGAGGGCTGGTTTAACTTAAAGAGCTCTACATCTACAAGTATAGCCATGCCCTAACATTTCTGAGTCTCACCACATCAGCAACTATCTGTGAAATCCACTGTCTAAATGTCTCATCCACTCTAGTCTGGGCTACACAAAGAATGACTGCCTATTTCTTCATTCAGTTACTGCATTAGTTCAAGTGGCTGAGATCTGTGTGGCAGATCTAAAGATTTCAAGAGTAACTGATGACCTATGTGGGTGCCAACGCAATGCCACATGAAAGAATTTCTTTTTTTCAGATTTTTTTTTAAAAACCCTAGGAAATGACCTATTCCCCACCCCATCCCCCAGAAAACAACCTATGTTAAAAGAACACTATTAAAGTTGCAAAGTCAAGCACTCAAAAGCTAACTTTCATTCTGGCATTTCTTATCTGACATAGGTATTTTTTTTCAGACTTAGGACCAACAACCAACTCTCTCTCAAGGTGTCTGAATTAGCACTTGGTTGTCTAACATTGGCATTTTCAAACTTGGTTACCCAAAATTAAATACCTAAATCCAAATTTAGCCACCTAAATAAAATCATAGGCAGTGCACATGCTCATCTCATATATCTATCTACGTAAAATTCCTTATTAGCATAGTATCTGAACATGTAGTATCTGAGTGGGTGCCTAACTTTAGGCATCTGAATTTAAAACATTTGGTTTAAGTATCATTCTAGGTGCTTGAAAACAAATATAAACACACTAAAACCTCAGATTTGTTAACAGAGTCCATATATAGACAGAATATTCTGCCTTAGTCTTTTTACTTGTCCCTATCTTGTGAGCAATAAGCACATATCCAACTTCCTCTATATATTTTTTGCCCTATTGCCATACTACTTCCCAAATCTACCTGCTCACATAGTACTATTCAATTATATGCATACCTGGTATTTCTGATTCCTCAAGTCTTGTTAGAAACTGGTTCAGTGTTCCTTTCTGCACTGGTTGCTTCTTCAAAGGCTTCTTTCCAATGACACTTCTGACTTTTGTGAGAAAAAAAATAATAATAAAAAACAAATTCTCTGAATGAAAAAGTTATTTTAAAGTTAATGTTTTTCAACAATCATTTTGTTGAACTTGGAAAACGAACATTGAAGTTCAGTTCTACTTCTGAAAATGTATCAGTGGCTCTTTAAAGTGTGATGTTCAAGAGCCTAAAGGAGTAAGGCACTGACCAAAAATAAATGGAACTTGGTCAGTTAACTTCCTTGAGCCCCTTTGAAAATCTCAGCCATAATCAATGTTAGCACTTACTATGGGCTTGTCCAGAAAGAATTATTAAACAGGGAGATGAGTGACAAATGTCTTGAGCCAGAACTAAAGATTTACGTGGACAAGACAACTATGTTAAACTCTAGGTCAAGATTTGTCAGCAATGACTAATGATTTGCAAGTACCTTCATTTTTGTAGGCTCGACTTTAGTTTCCTTAAAAGGGCTTGGTTTTCACTGGGTGGATGCTCAGCACTTCTTGAAGACCAGGCCCCTTTATAATATCTCAAGTTTGGCACTCAGTAATGAGGTGCCCAGTATCACCATTGATTGTTGAACATCTTGACTGAAGATGATGGGATTGTTCATTATCTGGTTATTCTTATACAGTCATTAGAGATCATTTTGTGGGAATTCAGAGCTAATGATCCATTCTGAAGCCAGTACAGCCACCCACACATTTTCCTGGAATAAATCCAAACACAATTTAAAAAAAAATTAACAAAACCCGCAATAAAGAAAAGCTATAACTTCTCCTGGCATGGCTCCCATGCTTTTCTCAGGCACAAAAATAAATAAAATATTAAACAGAGAAATGTGTTAGCAACCTTGATAGATGCAGATTCTCAGAGGATATTGAGAGAAAGCAGGCACTGATAATTGAAAAGAAGGTCTGAAATTTTCTTTTAATTGAAAAACAAAAGCATATGAGCTGATATATTCAATATGATAAATACTTTGAAAAATAGGCAGTTAAAATATAACTGATAAAATAATACAATAAACACAACACAGATAGCTGCAGAAAGACTTTACCGATGAACATTGTCACCACAGTTACATTAAAATGATCAGTAAATGCAATCCAATTAACTGCATGCCCATTTCATTATATGTCCATCATTGTTAGTAAGCATTCTTTATCTCAGCAGTTATTTCATTACTGGAGTGCCAAGCAGTCTGTAACAGACAGGAGTCTGTCAGGGTTACATGATAAATCCCCTTAGAGAAGAGAGGGTTTTTTTTTAAAAAAAAAATATGGCAATTATTATATTGAAGTTTGTTTATTTCCCCTGTAGCTGCTGACAACAAAATTTTTCTGCTTTGCGTTTTAGCTCTATTGCCTCTGCAGCGCTAATAAAAATAGAAAGTAGGAAAAAATTATTTCTTAACACTTATGTCAGCAGATATGACTCAGAATTCACACAGTGAACAATTCTCATGATTAAGAAGTTACAATATTTATTTAGCCACTTTTGAAAGTAGAAAAAAACCTCCACACAATGGAGTCCTCCCCAATTCAGATTATATAGCCCACAGCCATTTTATGAATATGAATGCTTTTCACATCTATATTTTCCAGTTCTGCTTTCCACAAAAAAGAACTGAGCCTGCTGCCCCACCCTAGTATATACAATTTTTAATAATAATTCATATTTGACAAAGTTTTAGATCAGACAAGTCACTACTCAACTAGATCTGTTCATCTGCTGACCTTGAGGAGAGGTTTCTCTATTTGATTCACTGCTGGATCATCAAATCCCAAAAGGTGTTTAGAGTCCTAGGTTTAGAACTCTTCTCAATATATCTCCCTCCATTAAGATGTGATGTCTGGCATTTTATGGCAATTCAACATGGTGTGGAAATAGCTGAAGACACCCTGGTTTTTTCTTACTTCTGTGTGTTCCATTCTATGCATCCAATGAAGTGGGCTATAGCCCATGAAAGCTTATGCTGAAGTAAACTGGTTAGTCTCCAAGGTGCCATAAGTATTGCTCATTTTATTTACGGATACAGACTAACATGGCTGCTAATCTTAAACTTGTGTTTTTCTGTACTGAATACCTTGATAAGTTTCAGTTATGTTGGATTCAGCATTTATTTTTGGTAGTCCCTCACTGACAATGATGACAATCTTGTCACAGTTCTCATCTATGGCTATGCATCTGACTCCGAAGTCCAAATCCTGATGCACAGAGCTGGCTGCACTGGGGACATGAAAAATCTGTATCTATGATGTTTGACGATGCATCACAGTGGCACTTTTCACATGCGGCCTGGAGATGATTTCATCAATCCTGCTCAAATCTGTTATATGCTGGTCTTGTCAGAGACTGCCAGTGAGTCCAGTTTTGAGCCATATGCTCTAATTCTTTGAGATTTATGCCAGCCCACTGGAAACTGCTCCTCAGGTTATTTTTGAAGTGCTTATAAGGACAATCCTTCTTTCTTTTGTCCTGCCTCAGCTTCCCATACATGATCTGTTTTGGAGATGGTGGTCTTCCATTCACATGACATGTCCAGTCCACCAAAGTTGTGCTGTCAGTAGCATTTCCTCAATGCTGGTTCTGTTTGCTCTCTCAAGGACTTTAATATTGGTCACTCTGTCCTGCCAGAAAAAGTTTATTATTGAGCAGAGGGAACATGTGAAATTGCTGAAGATGTTCAGTGTGATGTCTATAAAGAGTTCACATCTCGGATTCATACATGTGAGATGTTAGAACCACTGCACTGTAGATCTTCAATTTGGTGGAGAGACGAATGTTGTGTTGGTTAAGGATTTTTGTTCAGAGATGGCCAAGGGCCTGGCTGCCTTTACTAATTCTGGAGGCAATTTCCTTATCAAGGAAACTGCCCCTCGAGATGGCACTGCCCAAATACTTGAACTGACCACATTTTTCAGCTGTGTGCCTTGAATCAAGATGGCTGGTGTTGGGGCACTGGAGTGAGGTGCTGGTTGGAACAAGACTTCTGACTTCCTGCGACTAATAGTGAGGCCAAAGACCTGGGATGGTTCAGAAAATCTATCAGTGATGACTTGTAGGTTGTCCTGTCTATGGGCCATCAAGGAGCAGTCATCTGCAAAAAGTGCCTCAATGAGAAGTCTCTCCAGTGTCTTGGTTTTAGCACTGAGTCTTTGAAAATTAAAGAGGGAGCCATTGAGTCGGTAGCACATGTATATCCCCTAATTCAAGTTCCTTGTGGCATGACTGAGAATACAGGCAAAGAACAAGCTGAACAGCACTGGAGAAAGTATGCAGCCTTGCTTCTTCCATCTGAGATTTCAAATGTGTCAGGAGTTACCATTGGAAAGCTCTTGCACAGTCATGTGGTCATGGAACAGATGGATGATTTGTATGAACATTCTTGGGCAGGCCAGTTTATCTGTTGACCATATCAAAAGCTTTGGTCACATCAATGAAAACTTCATACACGTCCATGTTGTGCTCTAAACATTTTTCCTGGACCTGCCTTACGACAAAGGTCATGTCCATAGTACTTTGACCTGATCTGAAACCACTCTGCATTTCTGGCAGATTCTCCTCACATATGTTTTCAACGAATCTGTTCAGTAGAATGTGAGCTAGTATTTTCCATGCCATACAGAGGAGAGAAATGCCACTATAGTTTCTGCAGTCAGCTTTGCTGCCTTTGTTTTTGAACAGTGAAACAATAATAGCATCTTTGAAGTCTTGTGACATTCCTTTTTTCTTCCTAATGCTACTCAAGATATCGTGAAACACCTTGATAACCTTTGGACTTGCTCCTTTGTACAATTCTTCTGGAATACCATCCTTTCCAGATGCTTTGTCAGAGTTCAGTTGTTTGATGTTTTTCATGACTTCCTCAACTGATGGAGGCAGGCTGAGATCCTCTTCCATAGGTTTCTTGAATAATTGGTCAAGGACATGCCAATCGACTGTGGATAGACTATCGAGTAGACTATTCAAGGGTTCAGCCCATCCCTGTATGCTTCACTCCTTGTCTTTGATGAGGGCTATGCCATCTGCTGACTTCAGGGTAGCTGTGCCAGATTTAGATGGTCCATAGACTGCTTTGAGAGAGTCAAGGAGCTTTTTTTTTGTTTGTATCCACGTAATGCTGAACTTCTGCAGTTTTCCTCTCCCACCTCTTATCTTGCATTGTCCTCAGTTCAGACTGGGCCTTCATCTGTAGGTACATAAATCTATCTTTCTTTGAGATGGAAGTGAGTTTATTTTATTTTGCCATTTAACCAGTGCTTTCTGCTCATAACTCAGGAGTCTGGAAATGCCCTTGTTGTTCTCATCAAACCAATCCTGGTACAGGCCTCTAGGAACTCTTTTCTTTGGCTGGATCAATAATTAGATATTTAAACAGGTTTCCATTTTCCTGTTAGGTTGCCAGTGAGTGGCAGGAATGAAATAAACTTGTCATCAAGTGACTGCTGAAACTGCACCTGATAGTTAATTGATTCAGCTTTGCTATGTTGACGTTTGTTGAGCTTGGAGCACTTGAGCTGTGAAGGGACTATATGAGGGTTGAGTAGTGCTTTTACCAATCTGTGGTCTGTCCTGCATTTTGGACCATGCATAGTTCTGGTAATTTTGCCATTGCAGATGTCTCATTGGCAGGAGATAACATAGTTGATGAGGTGCCATTGTTTGGACTATGAGTGCATCCATGTCTTTTTTTATTTATCATTTTGCCTAAATAAGGTGTTAGTGATGAGCAGACTAAGTTCTGTAAATTTACAAAAGAATAGGAGTCTGTTACTGTTCATCTTTCCCACTCCATGTCACCCTATCACAACAATCAAGGCACTGATGTCTCTACCAATTCTAGCACTGAAGTCTCCCAGCAGGATGACATTCTTATATGCAGGAGTTGATCCGAGGCTGGAGTCCAGGTCAGAATAGAACTGCTCCTTTCTTTCTTCTGTGCTGGTCAGTGTAGGTTCATCAGCACTGATGACACTGAAATGCTGAAAAGGATTCAGGGGAAATCAAAATTTCATGAGCCATTCCTTCAGGCCAACAGTAAGGTCAGGAAGTTGTTTCAGGAGAGCTACTCTTATTTCAAATCCAACTCCATGGATTCTGTCATAATCCTCTGCTTTTCCTTTCCAAAAGAAAGTGCAGTCACTAGCACACTGATGGAACCTTCTCCAGAGCAGTTTAGTCTCATGTTGTGCTGCATTATTAATATGGTAGCTGGCAAGTTCTCCAGAGACAAAAGATGTTCTTCTCTCAGGCCTTCATACATCGCTTCTGTCAATAAGGGTGCAGATATTCCATGATCCTAGAATGAGTCTTTTCTTCCTTATTGTTTTTCGACTGCTACAGGATGGTCTCCAGCTGTGGTAGTCTGGCCAGATATTATGGGGCACCCTTTCTATTCCCCTTCCCTTAAAAAGGGTGAGCAGTGCTATCCTAAAAAGGATTGTTCAGTTAACTAGGATGGCACCTGGGAATGACTGCTAGTCCCAAGCCTACATGCAGGATTGTGGCTATGACTTCCAATGGTCATCTCCACCTGTTGCATTGCCGCGCCCCCATTGCCACAGGACTGGGATTAATGATATAATGTTAATGCCAATGAGATTTGATGAGATGATGTTAATTGGAGAGATTTACAGGAAAACCTTTGTGGAAACTTTTGGATGAGAAAATAATTGCACAGCAGTCCCAATCCCATGGCTGTGAAAGTCAGATTCCAACAGCATGAAGGATCGTTATGGCTGGGGACTTTCTTAGCTTTAGTAGGTGACCTGGACATTTTCAGTGCCTTGTCATGCTCTCTGTGTCCCCTGCATGTTGCTGAGCTGCCTTCATGGCCATTGAATCACAAGTTGATTTCCTCCTTCCAGGCTACCGGAACAGACTTCACATGCTAGAGAGAGACAAGTTCCCTATCTCACTGAGGGAAAAAGACCCAGGTTTAGCCCTCTCATTGAACTGGTTTACTGGGATGTAGCCACTGTTGCCTAAAAACAGCCACTTGGAGCCACAGATAAGAGCTAGGTGTAGATGGGGACCAAAGTGCATGAACTACCGTCTAAGGATGATGACATATTCCTCCATTAGAGGAAGTCAGAATACAGATATAAACAAAATGCCACCCACCCACATCAACACATGGGACAAAATGATGGGCTGGCAGTGAAAGGGGGACAGTTCCAGTAGCAAGGGAGGGAGGCACTGGCCAAGGGACAATAGATGAGACTCCCATGGGAATCTCTGGCATCCTTTGGACAGCTGGGAGGATGCAGATGTTCATTGGTCAATATTCGCTAGCTCCTAATATTTAGCCCTGAACAGGAGCCATGTGGATCCTCTTTCAACTCTGTTCCAGCAGCCCACCCTATCCACCCAAACTAGGAAGGAGAAACTGACCGGACAACTGCTGTGGGTCTAGCCAATTGCCTGTTTGAGGGTTAGGAAGGCATTTTTTTCTCCAAATTGGCAGAGGATCAGGGAGTTCTCGTCTACTTCACAGCACCTGCAAGACACAGTGGGTTAAGGAGGAATGCTCATGGTACTCAAGGAACTGTGAAGCATTGGTTACTTGTCGCAACTTGTACCCAGTTTCCAGTGCAGGTAAGAGAATAAAATGATTGTTTTCCTGAGGTAAAAGACCTGGGATTTTGGTGATGAACTTTGGGCTCATGTAATAGTGTCAGACTTGTGGTGTTTGTGAGTTGAGGTCAGAACTTGTGGGCTGAGGTCTCCACCCTGCTGCACTATCTACCAGGGGGAGGAGGGGAGAGGGTGCTAAGACTCAGAGAGATGAGTCCTGAGGGATGCGGGGGTAAGTTGAGGAGAGCCTACTCCTATGTTGTAGCGCCAGTTATAGGTTATATAAGGAGCCCTGTAACCCATGCACAGAACCAATTAAACTCCTGGTAATAAATAAATAAATAAATAAATAAATAAATAAATAGGAAAGTATGGTTGATGAGTGGGTACTTCCTTTTCCTTGTGTTAAAAGTTTATTTAAAGTTGTAGCCTGCCACTTAATTCCATGCATGTGTCTATCCTCATTTTGCCACTATGTCCACATCAGCTGGTGGCATCCAGTTTTTTTTTCCTCATCCAGTTTTATACTGGTTTAACTTTAGGTGATTTCAGGATGCATTCAACCGGTAAAAGAAGAAAGCCCAAGATCTCTTAGATATGATATCTCCCAGCCTTATTTGCTTTCAGTAGGCTCTCGTAAGAGCTTTGAGCATCGCTGCCCATTTCTTTCATATAGATCTAGTGCCATCCTTTTTCAAAACTCAGTGCATAATGTCCTCAGTATAAAACATTCATTTAGTTGTGTCTTTCTGCAAGACCTACATGATTCTGCTTTGCACGAGAGATCCTTCCCCATGCTGGACCATCCCACTGACATTTTGGCTTGCTCACATTTCAAATGTGCACTATGTTTTGTTTTGTTTTTCCTAATAGTTAGTACTGCAAAGACAGTGGCACTACAATACAATTGTCATGGATAATCAGACTGCCAAATCCTCTATCTTAGGAAAGTTCCCCTCTCACTGAACTGAAGCCCTGGACCTCCCCTTATAATAACTGGGTCAACCCATTGCTTATAGATTATAAAGTTGGAGAGAGTTTGCTATTGTGTATCAGTGGCTATTTTAATCTGGTCTATTTTTTGTGGTGAGACTGGCAGACATTTTAAAATGGCATCCACACCTTCTGTTGTATTATCCCAGGACAAAAGGTCAGCAATACTGATAATGTGAAGTGCTCAAAAATCATGAATCAAGCTTCCAAAAGCCATAAATTTGATTTAGAAATCCTAAACATTTTTTTTTAAAAAATGGGCTTATCTTATTTGCCTTCTGGTTTCTGAGTCTTTAGTCACATTTTGTGTCACATTTTAAAATTTTTCTCTCCAACCATAAGGGCTACAAACATACTTTTTTAAAAATGAAAGCAGAATTTCTTACCTAATTACAGGCCTCTAGGAATGGGGACTTTAAGAAAAACACAAAATATCATGAGACTTTTACTGTTTGTTAATGGTACAAATGACTTGTGGTCCATCAGAAGTCATTAAAACTTTGAGATTTTTCATGAATCTCTTGCATGTCATATATTTACCAAATGTTTCTGGTTCTAGTTGAATGTACCCAGACTTGGACTCTGAAAGCTTTTGGGAGCAATACGATTCAGGATTCCAATCATCTCCATGGAATCAGACTAGCACCCCACTCAGACCATTACTGCTGGCATCCACTAAAACATCTGTACACTTGGGAACATGATACAAATATTGGGAATGTGGCCATTAGATTCTTTAGATCCTCACAAGCACATGGTTCCATGCTTTATCCCAGATCCATACAGAGTTTGTTTTGAGGAGTTCATATAGAGCTTGGCCTTTTGACAGGCAGTTGGATAGGAATCTGGTTTAAAATGTATCATACTGTGGATGTGCATTAGTTCAGGTACAACTTTAAATGGTGGAATTTCAGTTATAGCTTTCACTTTTTCTAATGAGCCCTCATTCCCTCTTCATCAGTCCCAAGCCCCAAACACTGAAGCCGAGTCTGTCATAATATATATTTTTCTCTATTTAACTTTAATCTAACAGACTCAGTTCAGCTCGATGCTTGTTATAGCCTTATATAATGTTCTGCCTCATCCTTCCCATAAATTAAAAGGTCATCCAAATAAATTCCTGCTCTCTGCAGGCTTTGCAGACTCTTGCTCATTTTCCTCCAGAGGGATTACTCCAATGCGCTGTACTTGGAACTAAGTCTTAAATCCATTTGATAACTAATGCTAGGAGGCAGCATGATCTAGCAGATAGGGCACTAGACTGGAAGGCAGGATATGTGGATTTTAATTCCGGCTATGTGACTAACTTGCTGTGTGACCTTGGGCAAGTAGTTTCATTTCTCTGTGCCTCTGTTTACTATACTACCATTTTTTCTGTCTTGTCTATTTAGGGATAGGAACTGTCTTTATCTATGGTGTCAGCACAATAGGGATCAGATCTCAGCTGGGGCCTCTAGGTACTACCGCAATATTATTGGAAACTTTCATAATGGTCATTTCTAAATGAATAAGTTTGGACATACTAAGATGATATTTATGTTGACTTGGCTAGCTTTGGTCTAATTTTGACACAAGTGTGACCCTGTAATTGAATAAACTTGCTTACAGCTACTGCTGTGTAGAACAAAGGTGAGGTTTTGACCATAAGACCTGCCTAAATTGGAGGACAATAAACACATAAAATATGCTGCCAAAATGCAATAAAAGAAAAATAGGAAAAAGTCCCCATACAGAGTAAAGGGTAAAAGTGATATGGCTAAATGTATGATCAGTGGTAATAAACTAATTAGAAAAGAAAAAAAAATCACTAAAATATAATGGATAGCAAACATACAACAAACTGAAGTTTGCATATGCGTATTATATGCGTATTATATGCGTATTATATGCGTATTATATTATATTATATTATATGTGTATTATATGCGTATTATATGCGTATTATATGGCTTGTATAAGACACAATCTTATTGTGTCTTGTATAAGACACAATCTTCACAATATTTAATGGTATTTAAAAGAGAATGAATGAATATGTAATTTGGGTGTGTATAAAATGTGGTAGATTGTAAGGGGAAGTTCAAGCTTAGTAAGAGAAATCCATTGTGACCCATCTATGCACAAGAAGTTCAATGGTCATTTTCTTTTTCTGTATATATGTCATTAATTGCTTTAATAATACTTGTAATTGCAAGGCATGCTTTTGGTTAAAATAAAGGTTTGAATTAATAAACCTGATTGTCTTGGACCCAAGTGTAGAGAATTCTCACCCAACAATATAAATAACCAGCAGATGTAAAATGCTAAACGTCCATTAAGAAGAGTATTTTGCTACCAGTATATTATACTTATCGTTCATGATTTGCACCGGCTACCTGTGGGTTATTAGTGTTAGCTAATACATGCATGTTAAGCAGAGCATATACCTTATTCATGGCTATTATGCACTCAGAATATGTATATATTATATATGAAATGTTGGGAAGTTATGTTAACTAATGCACTATGTTCTCCCAATAGTTCTGTTCACTCATGTTAAGTATCCCACAACACTTTGCAAAGCTTTGTCACTAGAAAATAGGAAACCTGACAAAGATAAGCTACATGAATAGTGTGTCCTAGTGCAGGTTGGAATGTACCTCTACACCCAACTGGTTTGGAATGTAGACTCCAAAACAGAGATGAGCAAAGTACGCAGCAAAACAAAAAGTTAAAAGAACTATTACACACTAGTGGGTTGGATTTTAATGACATGTAAAGAGTTGTGTAATTTATAAATTCCTATAATAAATATAATTATCAGGTGCATATCTTGAAGCATTCCTTGTGTAAGGTGAATATGTTTCAAGATAAGAATTGCTTCCTGGAATAAGGGAACATATGTCTCCTTTTTTAATTGCATTGTTTTGTCTTTAGATAATACATTTGGCTAAGTTCTATTATTTTGTCTCTTAAACATCTTTAAGAATGAACTGAGAGTGCAGTCAAACAATTGGCTATACATTTTAGTCAATACAGGATAGAGTTTAAGGTGTTGGCTTTGATCTACGAAGACCTAAATAGCCTGGTACCTGCACAGATGAATGGTGGCTTCTATCCCTATGCAATGCTAACATAGTTGTGATCAGTGCAGGTACTTGGACTGAAGAGCCTTTGACATAAGAGGGAGCTGCTCTCATATATTCTCCCTGAGGATATTTTGGCCTTTAAACTTTTTCTAAACTTTGGTACAAAATAGCTCAAATATGTGGACATCCAGCTCTTTAGGGGGAAGAGAAGTTATTCCTCAAAAGAAGGCTCCCAAACTTTTCCTCACTTTTATTTAACTAATAGATGGTTAACTGGTTGCTGTTGTATATGATGGAGATCGCTGTTGATTTTCTTTCTATGTTTTGGTGTGTTTTTAACAATGTGCAATCTTACCTCAAGTTTGGCACAGATTACTGTTGTTTCTCTGTTTGCTACAAATCTAAATAAATACACACAATTACAATCGGTTTATGGGATGTTTGTGATGCTTAACAGGAGGAAATTTAAATAATTTCTGAATGGCATTTTAAAAGTAACCAACTTCACATTGCCAGAGTGAAGAACCATCTGCCAGAATGGACTATTTACATCTGGTGGAAACTTGCTTCACCAAAGATTAAGAACTTTACTGTGCTCTGGACCTACTGTGAGATACAACCTAAATAGCACAGCATTGAGAGGTGGGAGGGAAAATTGACTTTTTTATATCACTTTGTGCTCTATGGAAGCGGTTAGAGAAAAAAGACATTTGTTTAAAAAAATGGGAAGTCAAATCCTGCTGAGGAAAATAGCAGCAGAAACTCCAGAAAGTGTAAAAGTATAATTAGGCAGGCCAAAAAGGAATTTGATGAGCAACTAGCAAATGACAGAAAAACTAATAGCAAACTTTCAACGTTGTCAGAAGCAGAAAGTCCACCAGACAATCAGTGGAGCACTTAGAAGATTGAGATGGTAAAGGTGCACCCGAGGAAGATAAGGTCATTATGAAGAATCTAAATGATTTTTTTTTCATTGGTCCTCACTACAGAGGATGTGAGGGAGGTTCCCACATCTACGACATCCTTTTTTAGATGACAAATCTGACTAACTGCACTAGATTGAGGTGTCAATAGAGGAGGTTTTGAAACAAAATTTATAATTAAACAGTAATAAGTGATCAGATGCACATGATATTTATCCAAGAGTTCTGAAAGTACTGAAATATGAAATTGCATAACTCTTAACTGTGGTATATAATCCATTGCATGAATCAGCCTCTGTACCAGATGACTGGTGGAATGTAATGCTAATGTAACTATTGTACTAATGTACACTAATGTAATGCAATTAAAAAAAAAAAACTTTGAGGTGACCTGGGCAATTATAGCTCAGTAAGTCTAACTTCAGTACCAGGCAAATTGGTTGAAACTATAGAAAAGAACAGAATTATCAGACACTTACATGAATATGATATGCTGTAGAAGATTCAACATAGCTTTTGTAAATAGAAATCATGCTTCACCAATCTATTAGAATTCTTTGAGGGACTAGGAATTAAACAAATACGTAGACAAGTGTGATGCAGTGGATATAATGCACTTGATCTTTCAGAAAGCCTTTGACAAGGTCCCTCAATAAAGGCTCTTAAGAAAATAATTGGGGATATCATGGGACAAGCAGGAAGGTCCTCTCCTGGATCAGTAACTGGTTATAAGTTAGGAAAGAAGTAAATAGTGGGATCTCCCAAGGATCTGAGCTAGGACCAGTGCTGTTCAACATCTTCGGAAATGATCTGGAAAAAGGGATAAACTGTGAAGTGGCGAAGTTGGCAGATGATACAAAATTACACAAGTCAGTTAAATCCACACCTTGAATACTGCATGAAGTTTTGGCCACCCTATCTCAAAAAAGATATATTAGAATTGGAAAAAGTAAAGAGAAGGGCAACAAAATGATTAAGGGTATGGATCAGCTTCCATACGAGGAGAGATTAAAAAATTTGGCACTGTTCAGCTTAGCAAAGAGATGACTAGAGATCTATACAATCATGAATGGTGTGGAGAAAGTATATAAGGAAGTGTTATTTAGCCCGGAACTAGGGATCACGCAATGAAGTTAATAGCAACAGTTTTAAAACAACAAAAGGAAGTACTTCTTCATATATCACACAGTTTACTCGTTGCCAGGGGATTTTGTGAAGGGAAAAAATATAACAGGGTTAACAAAAGAATTAGACAAATTCAAGGAGGATAAGTCCATTAATGACTATTAGCCAAGATGAACAGGGACAGAACTGACTGCTAGAAGCTGGAACTGGACAACAGGGGGATGGATCACTCAAATAATTGCCCTGTTCTGTTCTTTCCCTCTGAAACATATGGCATCATCCACTTTCAGAAGAGAGGATATTGGTCTAGATGGACCATTGGCCTCAACCATAAAGGCCATTCTTATATTTTTTTCATGGATGTTGGCCTGCTGTAAAGGTCAAAATGAACTCTAACGTAATTTGGCGAACCCCTAGGGATTACTCTACTATATGACAACCTCTTCACAGCTAACTACAAGATTCTCTGCAGCCCAGAAGCTCTGTTGCGCTGAGCTCTATGAGCAGATTCCTGTCCCTACATTGGAATCTGCAAGCTACAGTAATACAGAGCAACTTATGTCAGCCCTATGTTACTCCCACACTGTGGCCCCTTTACGTTCCATATTTGCCACTGGAGTCCAACCTTCCATCTTCACAGTGGGCAGGATATAGCATTCCCTCATTACTGCTTCACTGAGTCTCTTTAGGTCTATGTAGACACTGACATGCCCATTTTTTTTCACAACACACCACACTGTTAGTTCAGCGATGTGCTCTTTTATAGCCTATTCTCCATTCTAATACGGTTCTTCCTTCATTTTGGGAAGCAGAGAGATTGCTACTCTTCAAGCAGTACTGAGTACACAGGCTCTGACCTTCATTTTCAATAAAATTCACACAGGTACTCCTTAACACAAGCCATTTTTCTGAACACTATCTTAGCTTCCTCTGCATCTTTTTGGGTTCAATCCAAAATCCACCCCAGTCAATGAAAAGACAGGCCCAAATCAATGGCTGTGGTATAGTCTCAGAGATTGCTTGCCAAGGCCCCATTACTGACAGAAGTGTTAAGCACATACTCCTGGTTTCTGATGCTGGTATGGTCTTTAACTGATCCAGGTAAATTATCTGAATCAATTTTGAATTTAACAAGAGTGTTGAAAATCCTGAGATTAATGCTCCAAGCCTTTTCACATCTGTGGTCTTTGACACAGATTCCAGGTGATAGGAATCTCTCCACCTTGACTGGGCTACATCTCTGAATCCTTTGCTGCAATAAAGGCATTTCCAGACTCACCTCCCACTCTCTCCTCTCTGTGTACTAAATAAAAAGACCAGGTCAGCGTAAGGGGGCTCTAAACACATTGGGTCAGGCTAGGGGAGAACTAAACTGATGCAAATCTGTGTTAACAACCACAATGGTAAACCAAACTTTTATTAGAATACAATATAATCTTTAAAGTTAATTAGTCTCTCACTGCTTCTGTCTAGAATATTCTCCAGCCAAGCTTCCTACTAGAGCTTTCAAGTATCATTCCACATATTCTCACAATGGCTAGACACACCACTGCAATACTCAAAGAAACTGGAGAAAAGAAAATTCAGCATTGCACTCGAAGATAGATTGCCTCACTTAAAACAGAGGCTGGACAAGGAATTAACTGTTGTAATGGACAGTCCTTAACGTTTTTATAGTCCATCACCCACTTATTACAATTATAGGCACTACAAAAATGTTTCTAGTAGAATAAATGCAACATGTGAAACAAATGCAGAGTAATCTGTCCATTGTCCTTAGCAGTGTCATGTCAACACATGTGAGTGTTTATGTGTTACAGTTTGCTTAAACTAAATCTGATATTGTTAGTTTAGCATCATATGAAAAAATACATCATATAAAACACAATAACCAGGACTGAGGTAAAAACAATGAATAAAAAATAACTAAGAAGAGTTATTATATCCTAATGGCTCACTTGTGCACTTGTGTGTTAACAGATTTATAGATCTACTTTCTCACCTGTTCTGCCAGTCATGATAGAAACCGTAAGAGGTTTTCAGCGGACAAGAAGTAGACTATTGCACTCACTTTACATGGAGAGTATTGTATTTTCAACGTAATAATTCTCTCTCTCTCCGGCTTGATCATCCATGGCCTTTGCAAGGGTGTGCTGGGATGGGAGAATGAGCAAGGGGTAATTACTTCCTGTGAACAAGCTATGGAGGCACAGAAAAGTGGGGTGAAGGTTGGGTCATGGTTGTGCCTCTTCAGAACTACTACTTAGGCAGGGGAGACTAAGTAGCACCATTCTAAGGAATGGAACAGCTCACATCCTTCTTCTGTCTGCCAGTAAGCTGAGAGAGGGAATGTCCTTCTCTAAAGCACCATCCCTCCTGGAGCTTCCCTGGATGGGTTTGCCTTTACCCCACTCAATATGCCTGCTGGATTGGAAAGTATACAGTCTGGCCCTATATGTTTGCAGTAGTTCTGTTAAAGAAGATTTTTAGGAGTCTTGTGAGTATTTTTCCAAGAACCTTTGAAAGAGCTCAAAAACAAAAGTGACGAAGTACATTCAATAGAGCCTCTCTCAAGAGTCCTTACTGAGTCCTCATGTAAAGAAAACTTTCCTTCCTGATCCCATCCATGGCTGGCTGATTCTTTCACTTCTGCTGAAACTGGTTAACTCCTTCCACAAAATAAAGTTAAACTGCAATTCTGGCATTTTTCTCATGCCCTGAAGCTAGCAGCTCTACCACATGGGACAAAAGGCTCATGGCTGTTCCTCTTCTGGTCAACCCTGCATTAGCTGTGGCGTGCTGGAATTCATTCTTCACCCATCTTACACTGATTGCTTTCAAGACCTTAAAAGATAGGCACATAATATCTGTACAGTTACCAAAAAAATATAAGTGCTGACACAATAAAATAGACATGTTATTAAAGTTTGAATAAGCTTCATCTACTTTTCCTAACCATTTAAATATGCATTTAAATATGTGTTCCCTTCTGTGTCTCTTACTGTACATTGATCACAAACAGGCATTCTCTACTGGAGTAACACACTCCTTGGAGTCACAGGTGGTGTTGCCAGTCATGTCTTCCATAGGCAGCATTTTCCTTTGGTGCTTCATCTCCGGTTGCCAGGTGACAATGTCAAATCCTGTAAACATGGATTCTAAGGCTCCCGGTTCCGTATGCTGAGGAAGGAAGGCAAAGCAGGCCTGCTTAGGCAGTCTGACACATTGCGGGTGGGTGAGGGTACGGAGATTCTCAGTGCAGGCAGGAAACTGTATATCCTAGAAATTCTCCCTCCTAATCAGAGTGAGATGCATGTCTCCACTTAAGAGTGATAATGGCTTGGAGCCAAAAGCGTTAGAGCCTATATAGGGTGACTACAGCTACAGTTGTCCTGAACTGTGACACCACTGTCTCTCTCCAGGACCCATAGAGACACTCTCATCCTCATGGTATTATATCCCAGTTGTAACTGAACCCTCTTACTTAGGGTTGTCACTTGTCCAGATTTTCCCAGGATAAACCTTTTAGTGGTAGCTGTCCGAGGAAATCTGTAAGGGTGCACAGTATACAATACCATCTGTCCAGTTTATGGGCTCAGGATCATCCATAATGTCCCATTTTTTGGCAACCCTTCACTTACCACTGTGGCTTTGCAGTAGAGTTGGACAAAAAAATAATGAAATTTCGGAACTGTGTATTTTCAAAATGTCACTAAAAATGTGAAATTTTCATTAAAAATGTTTTGCTTTTTCAACCACCTCTGCTCTGCAGTAAATTATTATCCTGAATCTTAATATACCAGCGGGTAACTTAACTGAATAACTCTGCATTCCTGTATAGATCTTTGAGTTTGCAGATCTGCTACATAATATAAGACCTTTCAGTAGCATTTTGAGAAACAAGAATTTCAAGTCTTGCCAAGGAAAGAACTATTTAAAATGAAAAAAAATGACAACCAAAATGATTATTTAATACAAAATTTGGAGCCTCCTAACAGAAAATGACCAATAACTGCTTTCTCCAAGGCTTGTAAATGCTCTTCCTCCACTCTGAAATCTCTGGAATAGCATTATTGTTTCAGCTGTTCAATGAAACCATTATCTGTAATTTATTTGTGCTCCATCCCCCCTTACTTCTCTTTCTTCTAGTAGTTCAGAATTTGTGTATCTATACCTAAAGATCTAATCTTCATTATCTTGGTGAACTGATAAACTGTATATGTTTTTTGCTCTATTATGTTTCTTTCTCTTGCTGTGCTGTTTAAAGGGAAACTCAAATGAAAGTTCTATGAACAAGAACAGCCTAACTTCAAACAACGGATGGTAGTAACATTCCCATTTATAGCTGTCAATCCAATCTTAACTAATTGTCTTATCTAGCTATTTCAGTATATCTACAGCCAAATTATATCTTCTATCCCAAGACTCCTGTCATAAATGGAGTAGAAACACTCTCCAAAGAATATTTCCTGATATAGGGGCAGAACCCTGGCTGGCACAGAACTGCCAGAACAGGTTTACGCCACCTCTCTCCTAGCATAGGTGGCGTGACTGGAGCGCACATCACTGCAGTAATCTCAAGTGGCAGACTACTCCTAAGAAGTCACTGCAGCTGCGGCGCTGCTGGGAGGTTTAGACCATAGCCAAGAATCTGAGAGGTCAGCATGGTTCCACCTCTAGTCCAGGAACAGAGGACCAGAGATTCATAGTATCTGAATTTTAAATCACTAATTGCTGATCTCCAGGCTTGTCAATAACATCATCTGGAAGTTTTAATTAGGAGTGAATTTCCTTTTATCTGTTCAGTGCATTATTTTCTATTTATTGGTCTACAGTTGCACTTGAGTGGCAATGCCTTTTCCCTGCTGCTGGACAACATTGATAAAGTAACATATATTACCTACATTCTCCTTCGAACTGTGCTTGTTTCTCTCCAATTTTAGTTAGGCTAAATTAAGTATCTATAAGGACTAGTTCAAAATGACTTTCACCTTTACTATTCCCACACTTCTCTGAGGGACATCTTTTTACAAGTCAAATCCTGCTTGCTTTACTCATGAAAGTCCTCAGAATTACTGCAATGGAAGTTTTGTATGACTATGACAAGCCCACTTTGGTCCTACAGGGGAATGGGGTGAGTGAAATAATGTAACAGACAGTTGAAGGAAGTCATGAAGAGCACTTAGGCCCTAATTCATCAAAGTTAAATATGTGCATAAATGCTTTTCTGAATGAGGGCCCAAATGCAACAAACAACATATAAACAGAACATTTTGTACCGATAAATACAACCTTCATGTAACAATCAATAAAATATACAAGAAAGTCTTCAAACACCTCAAACTGAAAGCAAACAACACAAACAAAATTTAATGTATTGCCTGCAAGTAATGGAGAATTTTTTAGTGAGCAACAAGCAAAATTATGCCCATGCTGGCACTTCCACTAGCTGTCTGTGTTAATCAAATCCAGTTTCAGAGCCAATTATAATATGGATGTATAAAAATAATTCAGCACACCATATAACATTCAATTCTACAACTAACTTCAGCAACACAAGGAAGGTCTGAAAAGTGGTAATGTGATTTCCAGGTCAAGCAAGCTTTGATTAGTAACACCCAAAGGAAAAAGAAAAATATACAAAAACATAAGCATGTCAATCACACTACAACTCAAATCATTCTGAAGCAGCTAAAAGTACATAGTAAGAGGGAAAATAAGTATATAGAATCAAAAACAGGTAAAGAGATTAAGTTTGATGGTAAATAAAACCATCATACTTGAGAAAATAGAAATGGACAAGTAGAAACTAGCAGAAATAAGATAAGCAATTGCTCCTAACTAAAAGTGTACCATTTGACATACAAACATAACCCTAAACACAAGATGAACATCAAATGGTATTAATGACACGTGATAATGTTAATTAACAGGCCACGGTGACTATAATAAATGTGAGACACACTGGAGTGCTGATAAAATACTGGTCTTCATTTTCTGGCCCCCAGCCAGCTGATGTGGGTTAGGAATACAAAAGGTCACGGGACAGATATGAGTATCCATTGTCCCTAGGGCTATTGTATCAGTAACACTGGTGGATTCAAACAGTCAAGACGCACTGGTAAACTAGAGCTTGAACGGCTAAGTAACAACAGAAAGGTCAAAAATTATAAGGAGCAACGAGAGAGGATTTTTATATCTAGCAGTCAGAAATCCCAGTCTACTTAGCTAAGGATTAAGGTAATAACCTGAAACATCTTGGGAAAATTTCTATCAAGCATAATACAAGTATGGAAAGGGCATGTATCTATTCATATACCTACTGAATTTATAATTACCCAAAAGAAATCATTTGTATTTTAATCTGATTATCTAGATTCATTGCTGATACATTTTTAAGAATAGGTCTTTTTTTAAAAAAATACAATCCTATTGTATATAGGGTGGAATAAGTGTCAACTTGTAAAATCAGTGCCAGTGTTGTTGCATGCTGGCCACTGCACTTCAGATTCAAGTAGGGCAAGTTCCTTCAGAGGGTTTCATCACTGCTCGATTCCTTGGTATAGTAGAGCCTGTGTTTCATTAGTCTCTTACCTTGCCTTGTGTACTGTCAGCACATTTATTCTTTTGACTAAAGTCAATCACACAACTTTATACTGAGTTAAAAAGGCCTCAAGGGATGTGAATGATTATGGAGGAGGGGAAGAGAGGAAAGACTAGTCAGAATAGAATGAATCAGAACTGTAAAGGGTAAATTTTCTGTGTAGATCATGGTAGATATGAACACCTAGTGTAAAATCTCAGGACTTGGCTATACTTGCAAATGTAGAGCACTTTGAGTTAAATCGGCCTTTTGAGAGCGCACAAAGGAAAGTGCTGCAGTTTGTCCACACTAACATCTGCAAGCAGACTGGCCTGGCCACATTTGGGGCACTTGCAGTGGCAGCTATCCCTCAGAACACTCTTCCCATTCTGGCAATGTGGCTTGTGGGAAGGGGGTGGGGAGTGCAGGGCATTTTGGGTCCTGTCCCAATGCCCCATGATGAATCAGTTCTCATCCCAGCAATCCCTGTGCTTCTGTCCACATTTGGCACCATCTTTCAATGTTTTTGTATTTTGCGCTCTGTCTTCCATTTTGATCTGTGGGAATGGAGATCAAATTGCTAAGGAATATGCTGATGAGTCTCGCCAGCACATCACGTCTGACAGTCGAGTTACTCTTTAAGATCCAAACTAATAGTGAGGACTCCAATGATGATATCGACTTGAATAACGCATACTACATGAGACTGCATGCTCACCACTGTGGAACACCGCTTTTGAGCTCTGCAAACAAGCACTGAGTGGTGGGATCACATCATCATGCAAGTCTGGGCTGACAAGCAGTGGCTGCAGAACTTTCAGACGAGAAAAGCTGCTTTCATTGGACTGTGTGAGGAGATCACCCCCATCCTGTGCTGTCTGGCTTTGCACAAATGGGTTTCCCTAACTCCGGTGGGGTGATAGATGGGATGAATATTCAGGTCAGAGTAGTAGAGTTCAAATTGATGATGAGAGTGGCTTGGACAGGCATTGTCGGACACTTTCGGAGGCCGATCAGAGCGCATTAACATACCAGTGCATCCACACTGGTGCTGCGGCACTCCAGTGAGGGTGAATCAAACATTATTTCACTCGCTGAGGTGAAGTACCCTAGCTGTGGAGTCCAGGCACTCTATATGCCTTGCCAGGGTGGATGCATCATGAGTTAAAGCGCACGAGGCTGCTTTAATGTGCTCTAACTTGCAAGTGTAGCCATGCCCTCAGCCTCTTTTAAATCAGTGGGAGTTTTGCCATTGACTTCACTGGGGTCAGGATTCCACCCCTTTTCAGGTAGAGTGTTGTCAAATAAAAATAGATGTGAGAAACAGAAACACATTTAACTAGTCTAAAGAACAGGGGAAGAGAAAAGGTGTCAAGCAGCTAACATCATGAAAGGTGATGCAGTGCACAACATGTGGTTAACATTACAAACTCTTTAGCATTGCAAAGCAATTCAGAAGAACATATGTAGATTCCTATTAAATAATTCAGTCTGCATGAGCATCAGTCCAACTCAGGCTGGCTAATTCCTTTGCTATAGTACTGTGGCTAGGGAGAAAGGCAGCTCTATACTCCAAGGTCTGACCCCTTCCAACTTGTACACTTGATTTTCACTACTTATTTATAGAGGGGCACTTGAGCTAATATCCAGTTAGAGATTGCAGTAAACACTCTCTTCAGATTTTTTCTGGAAATATTTCAGTTGGCTTACTATAGTGATTTGGTGGTTATTTTTTTTAAAGGTCTAGATTGTGACTCGAATCATGCAAAAGTGTTAGGGGGAATAAGAACCACATTTACACCCCTGCCTGAGTAACCTTGTCCTTTGGACCAAACATGCAGAGATAAGCAGATGCTGTGTCCTTCCTAATCCTTCCACAGAGCACATGAGCAAATAGGGGTGGAAGCTGCCATAGCCTGAGCTCATCTCATTCAACAGCCCAATAGCACAATTGAGCTGGTTTGTGGGAGTTGAAGTTTGCAAGGGGTATATACTGGAGCATCAATCCCTTGGAGCAGGGGAGCAATTGTGCCTCAGGACAATGTCACACTGCTTCCTGGGGCTACATTCTGGGGTGTTGGGGTTTACACGGCTGTAATCAAAGGCACAGTCGAGCTGTTCACTGTTACCTATTGGGATGTTAGAGGTGTGGCTTCAGACAGATTGCACAAGCGTGACTGAGGGCAGAATGTGGCCCAGTATTTTTATGATACTGGCTAATATTGCTGTATCTGCTATAGGATGTGTTTCTGAGCTAATTTTAATGTTTTCTTTTTATATGAACTAGTAAAATTAATTAGGCTTAATATATATAGCATGCAGTTGGAGATTCAAGGAAACACAGTAATAACAAATGGGATTCCAAAAAATATGGCTGCACCTGGCATTGACTTCTATATGCCATTCCTTCCAAAACATACTACAGCTGTACATTTAGTAATGTTTCTGTACACTAATCAGTACAACACTTTTCTGTTACTACATGTTTATCTAAAGTATTTGCAGTTCTCTTGACTAATTAATGCATTCATTTGAATATCTGCAAACTGGGCTGAGCCCCAATTTATTTGAATTGTTTTACCTTTTTCCAGTTAGCTTTCAGCATTTGCCATATATACTAATATCTTCCATATTTAGGGAGGAAGTTCTTTAATACTCTGCTCCCCTGAAGTGGACCTCACTTGCCCTCTCATAGCTGCTGAGTGCCAATGTCTAAAACCAGCCTTAAAATGGATTGAAGCCTTGCTAGTGAATAATAGATTATGGTAAAGTGTGCCATGAACCTCAATGTTTGCCCGAGGGGAAATATACACGTGGAAGAGTGAGATAGTAGCAAAACTATTTCTGGGTAATCATTCAGAATTTACAGTATGTCAGTAGGTCACTAATAAAAAAAAATGTATAGTATAGCTTGACTATGCTTTTTTATCTTTTTTTTATGCTTTTTGATATAAGAAAGGGATGCAGGAAGTGTGCTGGCTTTTAATGCAAGCCACCCTTAGGCTATGTCTACACTGCAGATTTTAGCTATGTTTTAACATATTAATTAGCACATGGTAGCTAACAAATGCTATACAAATGTTTGTTCCAAGACACATGAGTTTTCTGGGTTAATCACAACAAGCAACAAATGTTTGTACCAGTCACAGCCCTATTTGAGCTCCCTCTTCTGGGTGTTCACCAAGCTGGTGTGTTTGAATCCCCTAGACTGGACTCATGCACATTTAAGGTTCCCTTCCTTTGGGTAAACTCTAGCCCTGCCTCTTTCCTTGGCTTCTCTGACACAGTTCCTAGGCACATACTGCCTGTTTCCTCTCCATCGAAGTAGAACATTACAGTCAGTTACCATAAACCCCCAAAGCAAGTGCTGATGTTCCCAACTCCCATCGCCACTGTCAACAAAAAACTCATGTAGTTTAAACACAGCCTTTTGAGAGCTCCAACACTTGTGGATGCTTTGTTTTACAGATTACCTCTCCAGGAACATGCGATAGTTGAAGCACATAACATAGAAACTTCGCAAATAGGGTTTCCATCTTTCTACTTGCACAAAACAGAACACATTTGCCCATCCCCTTGCCTCCACCTCCACTGAGACTCCACCCCTTCTCTGAGGCTCAGTTCTCTGCTCACTCCATCCCTGCCTCCCTCTGTCACTTGCTCTCCCCACTCTCACTCACTTGCATATTTTCACTGGGCTGGCTCAGGGGGTTGCGGTGCAGGAAGGGGTGAGGGTTCTGGCTGGGAGTGTGAGCTCTGGGGTAGGGCCAGATATGAGAAGTTCAGGGTGGGGAGGAGGCTCCAGACTGAGACAGTGGGTTGGGATGTGAGAACAGGTGAGGACTGTGGCTGGGGCTCTGGGGTGGGGCTGGGATTAGAGATTTGGATGCAAGAAAGGGGCAGAGCCAAAGGGTTTAACATATAGGAGAGGGTTCTGGGCTGAGGCAGGGGGTTAGGGTTGGGGAGGGGATATAGGCTGTAGGCTGGTGGTATGGGTTCTGGTTGGGGCAAGAAAGGAGGGGTTCCAGCTATGGGGGATGAGAGATCCAGCTGGGGGTACAGGCTCTGCTTTGGGGCTGGGATAAGGGATTTGAGGTTGAGGAGGGGGCTCAAGGCTGGCTGACGGGTTCAGAGGACAGGAAGGGGATCAGGGCTGGGGCAAGGGTGTGGGGGAACAGTGAGGGCTCTGGGGTGGGGATGAGAGGTTTGGGGTGCAGTAGGGAGCTCCAGGCTGGACCAAGAGGGTATTAGGGCTGGGGCAGGGGAATGGAGTGCAGAAACAGGGCAGGCGTGCAGGCTCTGGATGGTGTTTACCTCAGGCAGCTCCCAGAAGCAGCAAAATGTCCCTCTCCACCTCCTACGCAGAGGTGTAACCAGGCAGCTCTGCACAGTGCTCTATCCACAGTTGCCGCCCCCACAGCTCCCATTGGCCACAGTTCTTGACCTTGGGGATGGGGCAGCACATGGAGCCCCTGGCTGCCCCTATGCCTAGGAGCTAGAGTGGGGACAGTGCTGCTGCTTCCAAGAGCCGTGAAGAGCCACGGCGGGCAGGGAGCATGCTTTAGCCCTGCTACACCACTGACCAGACTTTTAACAGCCCAGTCATTGGTTTTGACTGGAGCTTGACCGAATATTCCAGTCAAAAGCTGGACACCTGGAAATCCTATTTGCAAAAGGATTTCTAAATTATTATTTTTAAGAGGAGTAAGCCAGCCACAATCAGTAGCGGAGTACCTACTCACTTGAGCTCTAAATATTTTTATTAAAAGGCTGAAAATTATACTTAACATCCTTTGCAAAAGGCTTTGTGCTCTGTGAAAGAAAAATGGTAGATGGCCCCGATTCAACATTTGGCCATATGCTTAATGTTAAGCCGGTACCATCGACTCAGTGAGACCTAATTTTGTGATTAAAGGTAAACACATGGAAAAGTGCTACTCCTGAGCACATTCTGCACCAAAAGAATTAAAAATTTGGTACACACTATCTTAAAATTCGGAAAAAAAATCTGCAAATTTTATTTGTCAAATAAATGTGGAGGCTCCAGCATGGCACTGGAGAGCACAGAGGTGGGAGCTCACTGTGTAGCTCCCCTCCCCAGAACACTGACTCAGTGGTGAGGTTGCACCCAACCCTGACACAGTGCAAGCACCAGGCGTGCCCCAGAAACATGCAAGGGCCCTGCCCCTCTGTGCCAAGTGAACCAGATGTGGGCAGGCAGGATTAGCAAAGTAGTATCCAAATGAGGAGAGGCTTAATGTGGGAAGAGCCAGGTGTGGGATGAGAGGGTTCTGTGAAGGCAATCTGGGTGTGGGCGGCTCAGTGAGGAATCCAGTTGCGTGTAGGATCAGGATTCACAGAGACTTGTTGGGTGATTTTGAGTGTAACAGTAATGGGATTCTGCAGGGAGTCCAGGTGGGGCTGAGCAGGGATGGTATGAGTGCAGAGGGGATAGAGTTCGGCAAGAGAATCTGGGTGCGGGTGTTTCAGTGCAGGGGTCCAGTGCTGCGGGAGTGGGACTCAGTGGGGTGTGGATCAGTGGATGGAAATCAGTGAATGGGAATCCAGGTGTGGGCAGCTCGTCGGGATGGTTCCAGGAGAAGGCGGGCTCATTGAGGGGGTGGTTTCTAAGTGTGTGAGGATGAGGCTTTGTGGGAGGGTCTGGGTATGAGTGGGTCTGGATGCATGGGGGTTGGGCAGATGGGAGAACAGCTCCCTGCGCAGGCATCCCTCCCCCTATAGCTGAGGAGTGATGGGTGCAGAAAGCAGGGATGCTGGGGAGTTTTCAGACCTTCCTGCATCCAGGGGAGAAATCTGCGGGTGCCATGTAAAAGAAGAGGAAGTTCCATCCTCCCCAGCCCAACCAGTCTAGCAGCTGAGCCTAGCACAAGGTAGCAGCCACCAGCCAGGTCTTCCCCAGTCCTGCCTCCCAACCCACAGTGATTTACATCTCTACTGGATGTCCTGGGCACACAAAACATATGCTGGGGAGGGTCACTTGACCATTCTTGTGGCTTTCCTTTGCTTCCCCATGAGAAAGTCATTTTTCTTCAGGGAAACAAATAAATTTGTGGGGGACATAAATTCTGCACATATGCAGTACTGATTTCCCCAGGAGTAACTAAGTGCTCTGATGAATTGGGGCCTATTAAAGTATTATTATTATTTATTTCTTATGAGAAGGCAATTAGCCATAGTTGTTTGAAACAGGAACTTGTACTTATGGACAGAAGTAAAATCTACTGTTTGCTGGACAATGAATAGTCTTCAAATATATTTTTATATACCACATGGCACTGTAAAATTCTCCTGCCTCTTTTCTCCATCTGTCATATCATTCCCTTTTTTAAAATTTCTTATATATTAGTCATGTACTCTACTCAGTCACCTTGGCAACAAGAATTATTCTCTTATGGAACATATTGTATTTTCAAAATGTGTATAATAATAATGTGTGGCTATTATTAAGCTGAAAGTGAAGCAGAAGTTGTTTTGTGTTGGAGATTTTCATGTTGCATGGAAGATCAACATTTCTAATGATTATAGTGAGATTACTTACATTTATATAGCTCTTTTCATCCAGAAACATCTCAATGCACTTTATAAACAAATCTGCAGATTACAGTGCACCTATGTATGTTTGCAGATATGCCTTGGGTGGAACAAAAATCCATGTAGCAGTGGATATGAACAGTAAACAACAGTTTAAACCAGGAAATTAAGTATAATATTTTATACAATGAAAATGACAGATGGATTTTAGGAGAAAGAATATAATTATATAAACTATAATTTAACCCCAAAATAGGGTTAAATGCCCTTACTCTGGTGAAAAATACCAAAGAGTCTTTAATGACCTCAAGTGACCAGGCCCTCAGTCTTTTGTCTCATTCAAAAGACAGCATGACATATACATGATATTTATATAATCAGGGACAGGAATTACAGTATTTGCTTGCCAGTTATGCAAGCAGAATTGCTAATGTTTTATGAGATAAAATAGATTTCACGAGAGGCTGGGGAGTCCAAACTCCTGGTTGAGTGCCAGAGGGTGACACTTCTAATGAGACTGGATTAGATAGGTAGGGAAAAGAAAGATAGGAAAAGAAAAATAAAGGTGTGGAAAATAAGCAAAGTAAACAAGGCCTGACCAAGAAAGGGGAGTAGATGGTAACAACAGCCTTTGTCCCCTCTCTTTTCTTCACCAAATCTTTAAATTACTTCAGGAATTCATGTTCTATTTAATGGGGGGCAATTTTCTTAATAGAAATGAGCCCTTCTATCTAAAACCAAGAAACCAAAATAAAAAATTAAATGCATTTAAAATAGAGTTAACACTCTAAGTAACAAGATTGTGGAGATGATAAGCCTACTTCATTTTATTCATATCACTGAACCACCACATACTATTTGGCAATTTCAGCTGTCTTTGATCATCAGAGGATGAAGATTTATCTATCATAGAAGCTAATTACTGTTATCGTCTACCATACACAGTGGTCTCTATAGGTCCCGCTTGCACTTTTTGATGGAAAGAAGAGGGCTAGCCTTTGATGATATTAGACCTGCCTCATCAAAGAGTCAGTGGGGCACTACTCTTATTGCTTTCACTTCTGAAGAGATATTAGAAACACAGCCATCTGCTTTACACCATAAAAATCTAGCAAGAATACTTTGTTAAATGAAGACATCTCATCCTTCATTAGGATTGTGGACACTGACTCCTGATCGTTTAAGAAAATACAATTAATAAAGGAACAAGCAAAGGAGGCTATGAATATTGCCTTTGTGTCCTTATAGCAGAATCTATCCTGTCTAACCCTTCTGACATCTGTCTATTTATACTAATAGCAGCATTTTCAGTTTGGAAATAGTGTGTGTGTGTGTGTGTGTGTGTGTGTGTGTGTGTGTGTGTGTGTGTGTGTGTGTGTGTGTGTGTGTATAAAAGCAATTTTCTAATTAAATATAGAAATCATTGTGTATCATTGATTGGATTTAAATTTTGCAGATGAAAAGAAATTTTAGTGAACAAACAACTTGAACCAAGCTGTTATAAACAAAACATTCAAATACTCACAAAAGTAGTTTCTGAAACCTAAATTACCTCTAATTCCTAAATAAATTAAATTACTCATTTCTTGTTTGTGTTATTTAATTATCTGACGGAAATAAAAAAGCAGGGAGCAACACTGAATTAGAGAAACGAAAGATTGGCTTTTTGTCTCACAGTGAGACATTCAGCTCAGTTGTTAACAATAAAATGCTATAAGCCATATGCTTTGTGTGGTTTTCTTTTAAGCTTGAAATTAGAATGTGCTAATTAGAGTGTAGGCCACATATAAAAATATAGCACTCCATTGCAATTGTGCCTGTATGAGGACTACATTGTTGATGACTGGAAGAATGGTGCTATAATTATCTTACAATCCAAGAAGTAATTCACCTTAGTAATTTTTGAATATGTCAAGAGTCTGGTTCACAAATCACTTAATCACTTTTTATGCACTCTTTGTGCTGCAATTTACTGTATATGAGAAAAGTGACTTGCGTACCAATATTATATAATTTTCTTCAAATTCACTAACCCTCCAACTCTCAGCGTGGCAACTAACTGTATTTAATTTCAGCTCCATTTCTCAGCGCTCTAAAGGCCCACAGAGATGTGAAGCTGTCAATGTTTCCAGCTGCAGGCAAGTTACATGTATTCATAAAGGGAGTTACACAAAATTTCCCAGAATGCCAGTGGATTAAAATAGTCTTGCTAACTTGAATAGCATTCCCCAAAATTGAACATTTCTTCAGTTTTTATTAGAGCATAATCTTTCTTTTCCCACTGGGAAAATTGCAAGGAAGCTAGGAAGTTTACTGAGCAAAGATGGCTGATTTTACTAAATTATATAGTGCTTTTCTGATGTTTTCTTTTCTAAGCCCCTTGGGTACTGGACTTAGAGCATTAAACTCATGCTAGTAATGACCTACAAAACACTAAACCCCTTTTTTCTATTGCATTGGTCAAATTATCTAATAGATATGATTGGGAATTTTCTGCTGAAATGTTTTGTCTGCAAAATGCAGAAATGTGTTTCTGCAAAATCAACATTTTTTCTGCAGTATATGTCTATTCTGAAGAAATGAAGTATTGTGTTTCAGGTCAGCCCAAATGAAATATTTTGGTTTGTTGAAGCGAACCAAAAAGTTTTGTTTGAATTTTGTTTAGTGTCAGCTGGGTTGATGTGTTTTGTGATGTGTCTTTTGAAACAATCCCTTGGGAGATTTGTTTTTAATTTTATCGCCCCCATCTCAGCATGGAGCCAAATCCACCTGACAAAGATTATGTCTTTGAGACTCATAAAGATACTTCTGAAGAATAAATAAATTGCCTTGGAAATGGACCAGGATGCACAGGATTTCAGTTATTTCTCTTTGAATTCCTCTAGTGAGATACTGTTTCTGCCTACAATGTCTTCCCACACACTCACACAATAAAACCCCATTCCAAATTACATAAGCCTAATGCTGTGCTTCATAGTCAATATAATCAATATAATTCCAGCTACAAAATACATAGATTTCCAGAAAAGTGCAGTTAAAATGAACATAAGTTTTAGAGCATAAGTTTTCATGGGCTAATACCCACTTCGTCAGATGCATGCAGCGGAAGTATCCAGGGGCAGGTATAAATAGGTAGGCAAGAACCAGGTGGGAGATAACAGGGTTAGTCCAATGAGGCTGAAGCAGCTTGTTATCTCTAATCAGGGAGGGTGAGATGTTCCTCTAGCAGCTGAACTGGAGGTGTGAATAGCGAGAAAAGAGAAGCTGCTTTTGTAGTTAGCTAGCCACTTGTAATCTTTGTTCAATCCTTGATTGATTGTATCAAATTTGCAAATGAATTGCAGCTCCGCAGTCTCTCTTTGCAGTCTGGACTTGAAGTTTTTTTGCTGCAAAATGCTGACCTTTAAATCTTTTATGGTGTGTCCAGTGAGGTTGAAGTGTTCTCCTACAGGTTTTTGAATATTGCCATTCCTGATATCTGATTTGTGTCCATTTATCCTTTTTCGTAGGGACTGTCCAGTTTGGCAGATGTACATAGCAGAGGGACATTGCTGGCACATAATGGCATATATTACATTGGTAGATGTGCAGGTGAATGAACCAGCGATGTTGTGGCTGATCTGGTTTGGTCCTGTGATAGTGTTGCTGGTGTAGATGTGTGGGTAGAGTTGGCATTGTCACTTCTGCAATTCCACACTAACACGGCTACCCCTCTGATTCTTAAAATGAACATGTTTTCCGGTTGGTATTGCCTCATTTTTGGGTTATAACAGCGCTTTTTGCTTAAATTAGTAAAAAAATGAATAGGTTCCCTAAAGCCTCATCTCTTCACGCTGCAAACCACCATGGAGTTAATCACAGACTAAGGGGTCACATGTTTTTTGAATTCTTTGTTAAAACGTCAACAACTCACCACTGCTTATGTAGTTACCTCCCCCCTGGGATCTGGGTTGACCACCAAACCCAAGACCTACTCTGAAATCTATTGAAATCAATGCAAATATTTCCATTCACTTCATTAGGTGTAGGTGTGATGGGTTCCCAGGGTGCATCCTGTCTAAGCTCCCTGTCTCACCAGCCTGGGCTCCCTCACTCACTGGATTGTTGTGAGAAGCTGCAAACCTTTCCTGGTCCTGTACTCACACAAACATTTAAAGGCAGGGACACACCCAGCTGAGTTACATGAATGCTTTTGCCAGCCACTCACAAACCAACAATAGAAAGGCTCCAGCCAATTCCCCATAGCTCCCCAACCTAGGATCCCAGAGCTGTACTATCTTGCCCCTCTCTCAATGTGAAGAGGACAATGCACCAGCCCCCGTTCCTCAGCAGATTTTCCCTTGCACTTCAAACGACACACCGCTTTAGGTAAAAATATGAAACAGATTTATTAACTACAGAAAGATAGATTTTTAAGCGATTACAATTAATAAGTATACAGCTCAAAGTAGATTGCCTAAAAATATAACAAAATCCTAATCTGAGTTCTATTAACTGGACAGGATTTGATTCTAGCAGTGTCTTACTCTGATGGTACAAACAGTTTATCAATCTTTGATACACAGACTGGGATTCGTCTTTCCTACCTCCCTTTCTCAGTCTTTGTTTCTGAGCTGTTTCCAGGTATTGAGTTGTGGGGGGAGTGAGGTAAATTAATGATGTCACTTCCTTCTTTTATAGTGTCACTTCTCCCTTTTAGAGTTCTTACATGTGGAGGGAACTTCATTGTTCCAAACAAAGTCCCCAGCATAGTGTGTGAAAAAGTAGAGGCACAAGATGAAATCCAGTATCACATGATCTAGTCACATGCCCTTGCATGCTTTGATGAGTCATAGACGTCATTATGAATACACTGTCTGAAGTGTCCACAAGAAAGCCCACTATGTGGGAATAAGCTTCTTCTAAGGTCTATTGTGTTTCTTAATGGGCTATTATTTTGAATTGTTCAGCCACAATGTGCTGGCTAGACTGATGTAAACTGACTTGTGGGTGTTACCTAGGAGCAAACACATTTGAAATACCTAGTACATAGTCAATATTCATAACTTCATATACAAAACTGATACATGCATATAATACAGATAGGGTAATTATATTCAGCACATCATAACTATTCCATTGATATCTTACATGACATACTTTGTATAAAACATCATAATCATATTACTATGGTATATATTGGGGTGCCAGGGTCTTGCTTTAGGGTACAGAATGTCATAGTTCGATTAAGCTGATATTTGCTACACGATAGCCATCAGATGATAACTTTCAGTTACTACCTATCTGGGATGGGTTTGAACCAACAATCATCAATCTAAGTACCTCCTCATCAAATTCAAGTCACTGAGACTTTCTTCCAGAGGTTGGTTACCAAATACGTTGATTTGTGAAGATGATGATGATACACTGCACAATAATCAATACATTTTTATTTGTAAATAAAAATGAGAGGTGACTATTTGACACACTAAGTGCCCCATCAGTTGAGTAAGACTACAATAAGTCAATATATCAAAAAGAAAAACAAACATCAACCATGCAAAAATATGAAAAATAATTAATAGCTATGTATCAAAATGGAAGTCAAATAAATTCCCCATTTGGCTTATGCATCTCCTTCAAATGACATTTGTTTCCTCAGCAGCAGTCATCTACCCTGCTAGTCTACAGATTAGGACTATTATATCTTGAGATACATATTGGGATTCAGGAGATCTGCATATAATTCTGGGCTCTTCCACTGACTCCCTGTGTAACCATGGACAAGTCACATAATCTATGCATGCCTTAGTTCCCTATCAGTAACACAGCAATAATACTTTCCCACCCAATTTGGGGTTTTTGTAAGATAACAGTCATAATTTTTGAAAGATGTGTAAACGCTGCAGTGACGGAGGCCATATAAGATGATAGTAATAGATAAACTATGGATCAAGAGTTATGGTAAAAGGGAATTTTATGACAATAGAAAGGCACCCTCACAGTGAATGCCTTCTGCCAGTGGCCCTTTCCAATCATAGTGAGCAGAGTCTAATTCTAAACCATGAAGACATCAAAAACTGCAATATGGCATAGGGGAGAGATATTGTCCACAAGGGACGCTGATCCTAAGGATATGGCTACATGATACAGCAAATGTATACTACTGGAATGTGATTTCTAAAGTGCACTATGTTGTGAACTAATTGGTCCATGTAGACCCTGCTATGAGCCCTAAAAGTTCCCTAATGTGATTATCATTGTAGAACATTAAAGAACACTAGGGAATTTTTAGTATTCACCAGCAAGTCTATACAGACCAACTACTGTGCAACAAAGTGAGCTTTAGGAGTCACACCTCAGTATCTATTTTCCAGAATGTTTTCTATTGAACAATTGTTTGTGTACATAGGTTTCATCCATTCACAGAAAGTGACTAATTAACCAACATTGATTCTTCAACACCTTTGCCTATAGGCTGGGAAGATCTGCAAGCTCTAGTACAAATTTAGTTATTTTACTTTGCACTCATTTTTAATTCATAAAAATGTTTAATGAGAAAGTTATCTGGGACTTGTATGTTATGATGAAAGCAGGTCCATGGCTTGGCATCATATCGCAGAGTGATAAGCATTATACTATCTCTGTACAAAGGCCAATATCATGTTGATTCCACACAGTTTTGTAGGTAGTGACATGAAATACTAGCTTTTTCTACAAAGCTTAATATCTTCACCTACTAGAGTGTTTTTAGTAAGAACAATATTGCAGGTGAATTTTGTTACTGTGTATTTATTATTGATCTTGATGTTTGTTTCAACATAATGGCACTGTTTGTTTGATGCTGGCTGATACATAACCTTATATTTTGAAAGGCTAATTGTTAGGACAAAGTTTACCATGGCAGCTTCGTAATGAGGTATCATTATTTCCAGGTCTTCCTCTGAATGAGCCACAAGTGCACAGTCATCCAGAAAGAGTAATTTTCTCATAAGGTTTCTGACAGCATTGCTGAGGCATTCAAAGGAGCTAGATTAAAAACTTTGCCTTATTGGACTCTATTCCTTATTTGCTGTGGTCGATTATGAGTTGCCTCATCTTCTCCTGCTGTGGAAGTAAATGCAAACAACAGTGTGAAACTGACACATCACTTAACCACATTTCTGATGCTAGAAAGAACAGATATCATTTCATTCATAGATTCTAGTCCACCTCTAGACCCTATATCATGGGGTTGAGGTATAATGTTAGCCATTTCTTGTGAGCCCCTATATTTTCTTGGAAACATCCAAAGTCCAGGAAGACTGAATGTAACAAAGATTTTGCCAGGTGGATAAAGATTATGTGGCTATCTCCATTTTGCTCCCTGGACATTTTCTTTCACGTCAATAACTCTGTGTTGTAATCAAAACTTCAATGGGTCTCTAGGAGTCTGGGGTGTGTTAAATTGTCCAGTAGTCAGTTGAGAAGAGTGCCTGTCAATATTTTGCCTGCAACTGACAGTTAAGAGATACCTCTTTAATTACAACAGTCAGTTTTTTGAGTCATTTTGCTTGTAACAGTGACGAAGTTGAAATCTTGTAACTTTTATGGTATTATTTCTTACACACAGATATCCAAAAGAAATGAGGGTATACTTTCCTGTCAGTGTGTCACATCTGTATATAAAAATCTTGAAAGGTATTCCACTGGGCCTGAGTGTGTAACCATTTTTTCCCCAATGCTGCCAAGCCTTTCTAAACTCCTTGGCAAGTAAAAGCTCTATTGAGGTTATAATTCTGCATGTGCCAGTGCATTCTTTGTGTTGACATTTATGATTAAAGTCAGCTAATATTCATGGTATCAGTGATGGGTTCTGCCTTGGTAAGCAATTCAGTGCCTCTTTATATGCAATGCTGGAGTCACACTATCATCCTTGTATAGAAGACAAGTTGTGCTTCCTCCTTTATCAGATATAAAATCAGAATTTAGTTACAATGTTGCTTCAAAATTATCTGTTCAGAAATCTATTTCTGGTATGGAGATTGTCAGTCAATTTTAGAAGATTTGTATTCTTTTTTGCCTGTACATCCTTCTAACCCTAAACCATTTCTATGGTGAAATACAGGGAGTTTTGTTATTGACCTCGGTGAATCCAGGACTTCACCCTGTCTAAGCAATCTTGATTTTGTTTATTCTTCAATTCAAATGTCTCATCTACTACTGAGAACCTTTGTTCACCAAACATAGTCTAATTTTTCTGCAATATCTTCTGGAATACTGTTAGTCAAATTGTATTTTGTTCCCACTGAGACCAAAGAAATTAAGTGAATTCAGTTCAGTCAGTGTTACACTTTATATGTATGATTTTGAAGGTCAATATGCCCACCAATTGGCACCACAAATAGTTCCTTTTATATGAATATCTGAGGCTCTTTCTAGTTTGGAGCTTGGGACAAATACTTAATGTAGTGTACCTGAAATAAATATTTTGAGTGTGAGTTTATCAAGTGTTAAACTTGATGACATTTGGCATATATTACTAAACTGTGTACATAGAAGAAAGTATAGGTCTATGGGCTATGATTGGTAGTTATTAATGATAGATGTACATGACATTAAAGTAAAGGTAAAATGTATTAATCAACAATTTGATTTTTGCCATAAAAATTTTATATTGTTAAATCAAGAGCCAATACAATATAGAACAGTAAATACACAAGAGGTTTTATAGATGGAATGCTTTCCCCTCCAGAACAGGTTTTCCAGTAATTATGGCAAAGATAGCAGATGGAAAAGTATAATTGGCAAAAAAGGCAATGGGATTGAGATGTTATAAATAGAACAGCATTAATAGCAGGCATATACAGAGAAATACAAGTCAATTCTTATGTTAATTAAAAATAATGGTGAAGCAACAGAAAAGGCCTGTGTTAGTTTGGTGTAAATTGGCAATGTTCAGGAAGCAGTTGATAGCAAAGTGAATTATACTGGTTTATTGTGAAATTTCAATGAAATTCTCTTTAAGAGGATCTGGAACAATGATTGTTTTACTGGTATTATCCATGATATTCATACACTATTTTTATGGGACACATATTAACAGTTTAAAGATAGATTCATCTCCAGTACAACTAAGTCTGAAAGAACAAAGAAAACAGTTCACCTGCCCTCCCTTTCTTCTACATCCTACAAGACAGGTACATTCATTTAAAATTGTTTTGTTTTGGATGAAGGTGTGTGATGGATATTCCTTTCAATAACTTAAATAAAAAGGAAATATGGAAGATATAGATACAATAATTCCCATTAAAATGGAGCAGATATTACAGAAAAAAATAGCATCTGATTATTTTATGTCATGTCACCATGAATCAAAAGGCAATTAGAAACATTAGTCAGAAAAATCTGTTAAGATTCCCATGTACACTAAAAAATCATAATGGATCCAGCTCGTTGTAATCAAACCTGAGATGAATCTTCCTGGCACTGTTCCACTGTCTATAAATACTTATTTGCTGAATGAGAGAGGGAGTGAACAGCAGAACAGCTTCAACAGGACAGTTTGAATGAGACTTGCCCCAGAACATCCCTTAACCCAGTGGTTTGGCCACTCTCCTGCGACAGGGGAGACCTGGATTCAAGTCGCTGCTCCACAACGGGCAGAGTGGGCACTTGAACAGGGTCCCTCACATCCTGGGTGAATGCTCTAATCCCTGTGCTGAAGGTTATAATGGGGCCAGCTCCTCCACCTGTGTCTTCTGCATGGGTTCATGTGTGCCCTCAGGACATCTGGATCTGACCCATAGGTGGAGCAATACCTTATTTGAGAATCCTGCTAGGGCCTATGCATGAGTTAGGCAACAAGCTGCTAGGCAGTGTCAGGACTCACACAGCCCTGCCATAATCAGCCACTGAAATGTAGGCACCTACTGGACTTGAACAGCAGGAACCTAGGTGCTTACATAGGTGGCAGCACTGGTATTCATAAAACCCCTGCTAAGCTGCTGCCTAAATATTTGTCTCATACACCAAAAGTTAGCTAGATACCTAAGTCTCTTTGTGAATTTGGACCTTGGTAGACATTTACACTTGTGTAAAGTGCACTATTTTAATGGTGTTTCACACTCACTTTGCACAGATGTAAATTACTACACAAAGTACAAGGCATTGGGGAATCAGAGCCTGGCTCTTTGGCTAGTCTCCAAGAGGGTGACAACTCTCCTGTGTTTGATCTCATTTATTAATGTGCCATACCAGCTATTTTTCAACTTTCCTCTGATATTTTCATTTTGAAATTTTGCCCACTGCACAATTAGTGCACCTAATTCAAAATAGAAAACTACAAAATAACAAATGGGTCAACTGACGTTCTGACAAGATGACAGGTGGAGTCAAAAGTCACAAAATCAACTAGGACACATGAAATACGCTCCTTTGAAGTATTTTCTACTGGTGCATTTTTAATACGTAGTCAAATGAAAAGCAAACCAACTACTAAGTTCACTGCCTCTTTGACACACAAAATGGCCACCTGGAGATGTATATCTCTTCAGAAATTGATATCAAACAAATATTATTCTGTCAAGGATTTACCACAGTGATGGGCAACCTGTGGCCTGTGGGCCGATGCAGACCAGCAGGGTAATCTGATTGTGGTCCGCAAGACATTTTGCTGATGTTGACCATTCACAGACATGGTTCAACACTGCAGTTTGTCATTCCCAGCCAATGGGAGCCACTTCCCGCAGCTCTCATTGGCCGGGAAAGGCGAACTGCGGCCACTGGGAGCTGTGAGGGTCATGTCTGCAGATGGTCAGCATCAGCAAAATGTCTCACGGCCCCCAGTCAGATTATCCTGATGGGACACAGGTTGCCCTCCACTGATTTAGCATGTAATTTGATGGAAAACCATGCCAACAAATGCCCATCATATTCTCAACAGAAGAATGAGTTATGTCCACTGCTAATTGTACACATCCAAAATATTGTGAAAAGCATGGTTATGTATTGGAGATAAAAATAAAAGGAAATATTTGAGATGAGAAGGAAAAGTAGCATACAACAGTATGCATATGATGCCAAGAAATTCAACACAAGAACAAATGGATATAAACTGGTCAACAGGAAGTTTAGACTCGAAATTAGACAAAGGTTTCTAATCATCAGAGGAGTGAAATTCTGGAACAGCCTTCCAAGGGAAGCACTGGGGGCAAAAGACCTATCTGGCTTCAAGACGAAGCTTGATAAGTTTATGGAGGAGATGTGTGATGGGAAAACGTAATTTTGGCAATTGATCTTTGACTATGGTAATAGAGGGGCCTGGTGATATATGATGGAAAGTTGGAGGGGATGGATCTAAGGTATTACAGAGAATTATTTCCTGGGTGTCTGGCTGGTGAGTCTTGCCCACATGCTCATGGTTCAGCTGATCACCATATTTGGGGTCGGGAAGGAATTTTCCTCCAGGGCAAATTGGCAGAGACTCTGGAGGTTTTTCGCCTTACTCTGCAGCAGGAGGCATGAGTCACTTGTTGGAGAATTCTCTGTACGCTGAAGTCCTTAAACCAAGATTTGAGGACTTCAAAAGCTTAGATATAGGTGACAGGTATATTGCAGGAATGAGTGGGTAAAATTCTGTGGCCTGCATTGTGCACGAGGTCAGACTAGATGATCATAATGGTCCCTTCTGACCTTGAAGTCTGTGAGTCTATGAGTCTAAACACAAAAGAAACAAATACAATACACAGCATTTTAGTTAGTTATTGAGCAAGGAAAAAAAAAGAAATAAATAGTTTTTGTTTTTCAAAGTAAAAAGCACATTTTTCCATGGCTCTAAATGTAGCACATACTTCTGAGTTGAGAATAGGGGAATTAAAGGGTAGCAAATAGTCAATCTAAAGCCAGGGCAAAGTCATCAGTTGCAAAGTCAGCACTACCATCCTCACTTTTCTGAGTTATATATCTGAATATAATGATCAGCATCAGTTCTTACTCAGAAGTTCTACTACTGCAAATCACCTTTGGGGATGATGTCAGGTGCTGAGTCAAATAGCACATCCACTGATTAGCACCTGATAATAAGCAAGATTAGTCATTAGTACTTTTGGTGGCAAACTTCCAGTGTGTCACGATTAAGGCTATGTTTTAGTCATGGGTATTTTTCATAAGTCATGTACAGATCCATGGGCTGTACATTTTTATTTACTGCCCAGGACCTTCCATGACTTGTATTATATATCTCTAACTAAAGCTTGGGGTCACGAATGCCCTGGGGAAGCAGTCCAGGGGCACTGCAGGTGCTGGGGGGTGGCCCAGGACCTCGGCTGGTGCTGGGGGAGGAGCGGGAGATGGGCAGTGGTGCATGACCTGGGATCCCTGATGGCGAGGTGTAAGGGAGAGTTGGCAGGGCTGAGTTTCTCCACCTGGCTCCACATGTCCCTGCAACTCCAAGGGGGAGGGAAGACTAGGGGATCTCCAGGCACTGCCCTGCCATGAGATCCGACTCTGCAGCTTCCATTGGCTGAGAACCACAGCTAATGGGAGCTGCAGGTCGGCGCACAGAGTTGTCTGGACCCTCTGCCTAGAAGCTCCACCTAGAAGCTGCAGGGACATGCTGGCCACTTTCAGGGAGCCTCCTCCTGCCCAGAGGTGTTTTGGAAATATTCCTTGAGTCGGAGACATCAAAAGTATGATTCTAAGTCACCACAGAACTGTATCATGTTCACGGGCCTGGAGGGACAAAATGAGAGGCCCCAAGATAGGACAGACTCTTCTGCCAGGCTAAGAGTACAGCTTGAAAGATTAACAATATTGTTGGGTGGGTTAAGGGAACTACTGTTGTGGCTCCTCCTGGCATGTAGCAGTTTAGTGTCTGACTAAAAGAATATTTCCAACACACTTCTGAGCAAAATACTAACCCACAGAAACCTCCCTACCAGCATTACAAAAAGAAGGATTCTGCGTGGACTCCTCCTGAAGGGCAAAACAGCAGACTGGACTTTTAAATAGAGTGCTTCCGTCAACGTGCACGAGCTGAAATTGTTCAAAAGCAGCATCACTTGCCCCAATACCTCAGCCATGTGGAACACAATGCCATCCACAGCCTCAGGAACAACTCTGACATCATAATCAAAAAGCTGACAAATGAGGTGGGCTGTCGTCATCATGAATAGGTTGGAATATGAACAAAAGTCTCCTAGGCAGCTTTCTAACTCCTCATTCTACAGATCATTATCCTCTGATCCCACTGATGATTACCGAAAGAAACTACACCATCTGCTCAAGAAACTCCCTGAAAAAGCACATGAACACATTTATACAGACACATGCCAAGAACCAGGGGCATTCTATTTGCTACCCAAGATCCATAAACTTGGAAATCCTGGATGCCCCATCATCTCAGGCGTTGGCACCCTAACAGCAGTATTGTCTGACTATGTAGACGCTCTCCTCAGGCCCTACACTACCAGAGCTCCCAGCTATCCTCAAGACACCACTGACTTCCTGGGGAAACTACAATCCATTAGTGATCTTCCAGAAAACCTGGCCACTGTGGATGTAGAAATCCTCTACACCAACATTCCACACAAAGAAGGACTACAAGCTATCAGGAATAGTATCCCAGATAATATCATAGCAAACCTAGTGGCTGAACTTTGTGACTTTGTCCTCACCCACAACTATTTCACATTTGGGGACAATATATAACTTGAAGTATACCTTCAAGTATATCTTCATACTGTATGCTTCATTCTATGCATCTAATGAAGTGGGCTGTAGTCCACAAAAGTTTATGCTCAAATAAAATTTGTTGGTCTCTAAGGTGCCACAAGTACTCCTCATTCTTTTTGCAAAAGATTCTTATTTGTCAAACCAAACTGAAATGTTTTGTTTTAGGTAAGTTCAGCATTAATCTGTTCTGTGTTGCCATGGTTCTTCATAGGAGTTGCAGTTTGTGTGCCTTTCACTCCTATGCTCTTCTTTGGGATGGGTTATATCACTCATTGTGCAGCATCCCTTCTGGCTGGACAGATCTGGTGCTTCATAGAAGATTTCATCCAGCCAGAGAGCCTGGTCCAGAGAGAAGAAGGGAGAATGAGACAATTCACATGAAATACCATAGCAGCACACTGGACCATAGATTAATGTTGAACCAAGTTGAAATGAAACATTTCAATTTAAGGAATGTTTCCAAATTTCATTTTTTAATCAGAAATGTGAAAAACAAAATGTTCAGAATAAATTTGCTTCAGAACTTTCCAGTCTGTGAAAAACTATCCCGGTATTTAACTTCAAGATAACACATCTGATCCTGAAAAGCAAATTCCTTCTTTATTCTTTTTGCAAGACAGAGCCTCCATCATCTCACAAAGCATCACTCTTTTATTCTAGTTGTGACAGTCTGTGCCCTTACGTTCACTCTTGTTACAAGACTATGATAAATTTTGTACAGAGTATGCCTTGTGAGGTATCATTTGAAAACTCATGATGTACTGATCATTATTGTCCTTATAAAATATGTGTGGCAACATTGTATGTGAAGTTATGAAATTCTACTGTATAAGACATGTTCCAAGTCAAAAGAAACAGCTTCAAACCACTTCCCAGAACCAAAAGGCCATGCAGCACCTCAGCCAGGTGTCAGCATAATAAAATGGACTATCATCTGGTAAAGTGACCATTCTCTGGCTAGAAAATGGGTGTGAGTGAGAAATTTACATCTTGGCAATGGAATAACTGGAAATTCCCAAGGAAACAGAGCCCCTTGCTCCTGAACCTCAGTTGAAGAGGATTATCAAAGAAAAATAGAGCTCTAAAAAATGAGAGCAGAGTTCCCAAAATATTCCTCTTTTCTCTCTATCCACTGCAATCACAACACCTAAGGAACAGAAACAGTTCTGAACTGAGGGGAAAATCCTGTCTGAAAGGAATTCAGCAAGTAAGACTGAAAAAGCATGTGGTGAGAGAAATCTTTGCTTTGAATTCATAAGTTAGGTATTAGTTTGCATTTTACCTTTTATTTCTTTGTAACCAATTCTGACTTTTATGCCTCATTGCTTGTGATCACTTAAATCTCTCTTTCTGAAGTTAATAAACTTGTTTTATTCTTTTATCTCAACCACTGTGTGTTTGGTTTGAAGTGTTTGGGAAACTCTATTTGAGATAACAAGGTTCATTCATATCTTTTTCTATTAATGAAATGACAGACTTTCTATGAGCTTCTGTTATGCAGGAAGGTACTGGGCAGTACAAGATACACATTTTGGGGACAAGTCTGGACTGAACATTTTCTGGTGTCACTTTGCAATATAATTTAGGAGTCACTGCTAAGTGCATTCATATAACTCATCTGGGGGTAATTTAGATGCTAGACACTGTGTGTGATCAGGCCAGAAGTGGTTATTTTCATATCCAAGTAGTGTAAAAGGCACCCCATGTTGGAGAATTGAGGAGACATAGCTGTCCATCAATCCGGATTGTACCCTGAGTAATCTCATACTAGAATTCTGAGATTAATTAACTAGCCATATATGGCCTAGTGTGAGTACCATTTACATCCCATTACTCAGGTCAGCCAACAGTGGTATTTTCTACTAGCCAGAGGATTCACACATTTCCTGCCAATCTCTGGAATGGGTCAATAGTACAGTGTATCATAAGACACTATTTAAATCTTGGTGTGAAGTCCTGGCTCCACTCAATACCATGTCTTAAATAGAGCTAAGAATTCACCCTTTATGTTTACTACACCACAATAATTCCGTATCAAATTTATAGTATATTGTATATTAAAACAGGAATTCCAGAAACATGCAGTAAATTTGCATGCTCTGAAAGGTAAGTGATAAGATAATAATGTAACTCACTATACATGTAAGAAAATTCCACAAAATACATTTCTTGTTTTTATTTGAATCTTACATTTCATATTCAAGAAAACTACATGGAGTTTATTTGAATGTGCAGTGGCGCTGACATGAAATAAATACACACTCGTCCACTTTAAAATATGTGCATGTACTGTAAATTCATTTGAATCTTATACTGCATCTTAAAGCTGTTTAATTTGAATGTATCATCAATCACAATTGTATCCTCCTTGTCCACCCAAACCACCCACGGAAACTGAATATAAAAAAACAATTTTAATACAACATTATGGATGAGAAATTGAACACCTGAAAATTATGAAATTTAAAGTTTTTCCACAGCAACAATATTTTAGCCATATTGCAAGCATATAGAAGCATAAAGCTGAACAGCAAATAGAGCAATATAATAATATACTATGTATGTGAAGGGAATTGAGTTATAGTATTCCATGGAACATAATTTTTATAACTTTTTAAATTCTTATACTTAACATTCTATTAATGCAGATTTTTTGCATTGAATTGTAGATTAGTTTATGATGAGGAAATGACTCAGTTATACCCACTTGTGCAACATTGTCTTCTGTGGGATGGGAGAATGGGTTGTCATATATATATAAAATATATAACTAGATCACTGTCCACTGCTTCTGTTAGTTTTTTATTTAAAACTAATTGGTTTTGATTTTTTTTAATATTATTAACTTGAAGTTGCCAAGGTAGAATTTCTATCAGAGAGAGCCAAATTCTCCCTTTGCAGTAGATTAGCAGAAAGCAAATGCACCATTTAACCCCTATTTAGAAGACTTATGTGAAATTTAAATAGGGCGTAGGCCTTGTGCTGCTTATCTACCCTAAGTACACGAAGGTAACTACTTAGGTGAAAAAGAATTAATGGATTATTTGTTCTTTAGGTTGAAACTATACACTGGTGGGTAGAAAATATGATATTTTTCTCCTCTCTTCAATGCTGGCTTCACTGTCAGGGCCAGGTCATGTATGGGCAGCTTAATGAGTAGAGCCAGAGTCAGACATCTGGAATCAGAGTCATGGGTTGATCCAGAATTAGGAACTAGGAGTCAGATGTTGAGGCCAAGTAAGGAGATGGATGGTAAGGCCTAGCCACCTAGGAACCAGTAGCAGGAGAGAAAGCTGAACCCAATATCAGAGCCAGGAGGTAAAGCCAAGGCCAGGAGCTAGAGGATCAGAAAGAGAATGAGAAAGTACGATCTGTAGCAGCAGCTAGCTGGGATTCCACCTAGTTGCACAAACTTCCCGGATCCTCCCCAGGCTTAAGAAGCATGTTATTGGGAATGGCTTGTCAATCGGGCCCCCTGTTGGTGGCACATCCTGTGGTGCGTGGGAGTCTCTGAGGCTCATGATCTGCCAAGCATGGCTGGTGCTAGAGCTAGTAGTTGGTAGTGTGGTGATGACGACAACTTTGGGATGCTACAAACCCAGGTTCTAGACCTCCTGCTTCTTACATTCAAGCAGCTTTTATAAAAAGGTGGTTTCATTGTGCAGATGGAAAGCAAAACACACAATCTTCTTACTCTTTTCCATCCCACTTGCACCATACTATATGATCTAGGTTTTCCTTTTATAAGTATTGGGTGAAACTCATTCCAGTGCAAAATGTCAGCCCAAGGCCAATGCTTCATTTTTTGCCCTACTTATATATGTAAAACGAAGTGGCTGGACAAGGACAGCCAATAGAGCCATTATAGTATGCAGGCTCAGAACCTTTGTTTTCAATCCAATGCAGCCAAAGGGCTTGTGTATTCACTTACCATACCTATGACATATTGTAACATGTTCATGTGCTAGTGTCACTGGATTCTGGCTTGTACGATAGCACAACAAAGAATCAACACAGAGTTGGGTAAAATGTCTAAGACTCTCAAATATAGAATAAACAATCGAATTCATTGCCTGCTTAAACTGTTTTTTTCCATTGTTTTATGTTACAGAACAGCTTTTATTTAAAAAAAGAAAGAAATAAAAAGGTGATGCTAAGCAGGCACTCACTGATAAATGTTGGAAAACTATAGCCCTCTCAATTCTCAAGATTTCTAGAGAAGACATTCACACTCCTGCTACAAAGACAAGACATATTCTGGCACTCATTTACTTCAGTGCTCATAGGCTCAGGTTCTAAATAAACGAATGTTTTATAAAGTCATAAAAATAGCTTATTCTCTATTGTCACTTCAATACGTGGCTTTTCATTAGAACAAATGTGAGCGCAGCGTGTGTACACATCACCACTTCAGGTTGCTGAGATACATTTTCTGGTTTATGAAAAAGCAGAGATAATAGTTTTGTGAAATCCCACATCAAATGCACAGAGCACAAATTAGCTCTGCCTCTGGGAAAGTCTAAGATGTGCATGGATGTTTTTGGAAGATATTCATAATTAAGATTTTTTTTAATAGACATTCTCTCTTTTCTGCAGGCTGGATATGTATCTTTCCCTGAAAATCAAATACACCATAATAAATCCACAAAAACATTTCTATAGTTTAACTGTTACGTTACATTGCTCTAAAACAAAGTGGAATGGCCATGCAATGGGCTTTTGTGGGGAGGGGAAGTAAATCGCTGCTTATAACAGGCAAGAGGTGAAAAGAAATGTCTGGTCCTGCAGTGTGCTGAATGGCCCTTGCAAGGAAGTCTCTTGCAATGGCCCTCAACTCCCATTGAAGTCATTCACCAACTTGCAAGAGATGCTCAGGACCTTGCAGACTCAGGCCTTAAATTACCTGTAATAGCAGTTTTTAACATAAACAACAACTTCTGATATCCCCAGTTTGTGTCCATCATTCAATTGTTCTCTGACAAATGCATATTCAGTATTCAGCTACCAACACCGCTCTCCCAATCCTCCCTATGACTTCTGCCTACAGCAGTATAAACAGAGATAAAAGCAAAAGGGAGCAGGGACTGGGGGTTCAGAGGAGTATAGCTCCCCATCCTCCTATGAGTAAAGAGAGATCTCTCTCCTCCATAGATGGTGTGATGAGATCTCCCTTTTTTCTTTCAATTTATGTTAGCCAAAGGAGTGTGTCCCTCTCCACCCCCAGAAAGAACTCCACCCAAGAGATCAGTCCCTAGCAGAGAGATGCTCCACCTGCACCAAGCAAGACAGGATTGTATCATTCCAAAATACCTCCTTCTCACTTTGGGAGTAACAGACTCCTCTCTTCTTTTATAATAAAGGGATCACTTTGATAATCTCCCTGCTTCCCCTGGTCATGGCAACACAGGATTGCTCTGGTCAACACAACTTATTCTCATTTTAAATGTAATCTATTTAAGGTATTTACATAATCTCTATTACTTTAGTATCTAAGTGCCTAAAATAAATCCACAATAGATAATACATACAAAACAGGTGTCATGTTTACAATATGTGAATTAAGCTACCACTGAGCAAAATCAGCTTCCTCTGATAATCTCATTACCAAAAGTCCCCAGACTAGGATGAACCAGCATTAACACCAGTTAGAGCCTTGACCACACCACCAAACAAACAAACAATGCTGCTGTGACCGGGGGCCCAGTAGGGACCAGCTGAGGTCACTCAATTAGGGTGAACTGCAAAGAATGGGGCAGACAAATTCCAAAGCTGGTGGATATTCCAGTACTTAGATTTACCAAGCCAGCATAAAACAGCTTCTTTATTACGTCACTGGTTATACAAAAGGCCAAAACAACATAGTTCTTGTAAAGTGATCCAGCCTCAGACATCCATCCAGGTACCCAAGTCAAATATGATGAAGATTCCCGAAAATCTTATTTCATTATATATATCTATATCTATCTATCTCTATCTCTATATCTATATATATAGATAGATATTTAAAAGTCCTACCTATCCCAAAGGATTCAACACATTACCTTCCAGGTTATTGAATATTCCAGATCTTACCCAATTACACACGACAGTTAATTCTTAAATAAACAAAAATGTATTAAAAAAGAAAAGAGAGTATGGTTAAAAGATCAAAATACATACAGACATGAGTTTAATTCTTGAGGTTCAGATACATAGCAGAGATGGTGAGCTTTGTAGTTGCAAAGAGTTATTTTAAAATTGCATTCACAGACTATAGTCCAATGTCCAATATCACCTTCAGGGCATACCAGCATAATCTTGCAACTCAAACTTCCCCTGATGAAGCTTAATCAGATTTGAGATGACAGAATCAGGACCCAATGGTCTTTTATACAGTGTTCTAGCATCTACTTGACTACATAGTCTGGCTTTTGGTGTAACCTTCTGATTCCTGAACATCAGCAGTAATTAGTTACACAAATTAACATAGGGCAATTTATGCATTAGGCAGTCTATCATAAACTTCAAAAAGATATATAGACAATGACATTATTTCACCCAAGATTCATCTGTATGTTAATATTCCTTTTTTATCTCTGAATCAATAGTGTTAGTGACAGGGAGGAATTGTCTGTTTACATGGCTAGCTTTAAAGATACACACAATTAGTATCACTTCTAATAATAAATATAGGTTTGCATTTCAAAGTTCTAGTCTATCTACCATAAATGGCCCTCATTACCATTCACATGCCTTTGCATCATTTATTTTAAAGGAGGGCTGTTGCAGAGTACTCAGTGTCCCGTAGGAACGAGGCACACACACAGCTGTTGAATAAAAGTAGTGAGTTTATTGAAGCAAAAGTGACACACCTGCAACGGGGGCTCCCTTCGTTGCTGCCACTGAGACGGGGAAAGCCCAACGCAGTGGAGCAATGCTCGGGATGAAGCCCACAGAAACATTTGCATCTCATGCATACCTCATGAATAACTAATACCTTGTTTTTATCTTATTAGTATTACATAATACAAGCAGGTGTCTTGTTAGTCTACACATTACAGGCAGGCGCTGGGAACCGGTTAACTCCGGAATGTGAAATATGCGATAACAGGGCAGGGACTGATAGCGATGGCCAAAAGTACCCTTTCCTTCCCAGGAGTTGGTGGGGGATGAGCACCCCTAGCACTCTTTCGTGACAATGTCTTCTGCGCCCTTACAAGGGCTCTGGCTCATTCAGCCTGCAAGCTGTTTAACCCTTTCTGGACAGGAGTTCTATTTTGTATAAGATTTGCTGCAATTATACAATAGCGGTAGCAATACTTTGATTTGCTTGGTTATATTTTAATCAGACAATGTCCCAGCTGCTGATTGCTAGGTTTAATTACTATGGAATGAGACTAGTCACTCCACTTGAAACTGCTGAGAATTGCCCACCAATCTATGTACAGAGCTAACTTTTCTGTCTCAAAACAGGGATTCCCAGGGAATACCACAGGGACATGTTGGACAATATTTTCAAAAATGGGTGCCTCCAGATAGGTTTGTATGGGTGGGATTTTCAAGACTGATGCAGTTATTTAGCAGAACATATCCTATTGACTTTCAGTGGGACTTTTGTTTCTAAATCACTCAGGCTGTTATGGAAATCTCATCCTAGTTCTGTATTTATGCACATAAATAAATTGACTGGTTTTCAAAAGTGCTAAGTGCTTAGCAGCTTCCTTTGACTTCACTGAAAAGCAAGTCACTAATTTTTGCACCTAAATATGGATGTAGAAATGTAATTATGAACAATTGTTTTTTAAACAAAACTTCACTCTCATGTTTGGTTATGTGTTTTTACATAAGAACAGTCATACTGGGTCAAATTAAAGGTTCATCTAGCCCAGTATCCTGTCTTCAGACAGTGGCCAATGGCAGGTACTTCAGATGGAATGAATAGAATAGGTAATCATGGAGTGATCCATTTCCTGTTGCCTATTCCCAGCTTCTGGTTTTTGTATTTAGTTTTTGTTTGCACACACACACTTTTCACTTGCAGGAAAACTGCATAGCTTCTTCATGAAACCACATTTTGATGAGGCAATATGTCATGCTACAGAGCAATGAAGTGGCAAATAATCAATTAAGTAAAATGCATCTCATTATTTTGTGGAAAATGCACAGCATCCATTACATACACGCACGCATACACACACAACATTACAAGAATGTTTAGTATTGTATTTTAAAGCTTATGGAGAAGACAGTCTGTATTTATTATTTCCTTCTCTGTAAAACAAGTACTTTTTAAAATCTCACTGATTTTTATTAACACTATAGTTTTGAACACTACCACACTTTTTTTTCTTTTGAATCCTTTCAGTTGTATAATCTCTTCTGTATCAGAGAAAATAATATAAATCAAATGCAGAAAGCGACATTTTAATTTGACAAGTGAGAATTTTCCTTCGATCTTCTCCCTTATCTCAGTTTCAATGTAACTTTAAAATACATAGGCAACTCATCTATCACATTCTCAACTCACTACAGATTGTATTGCTATCATAATTTTATGCTATCAACATTCTTTAAGTTTATTATTTCTGAAATGGTATTTGAAAAATTATCAGTTTAGATACGCATTAAACTATATTGCTTAGAAATTTGAATATTCATTATGTAATTATAACAGATTCCATCTGATTATGGTTTAGAATAGTAATTTTCATTTTTATATAAAATGTATAAAGCATTTTCTATAGCTAAGTAAATTTGAGCAATGGGACATTTCTATAATAGGATCTACAATACTATGTGCCAAATTCAGCTCTTGTAATTATGTAGGAGTTGCAGTCACATAATTCTTTTGTGAAATGTCACTGGACATTCTGTTTACTTATAGGATCCAATTCTGTAGCCTCTACTCAGGAAAAACTCCTTATTTAGGTTAATAAATAATTTTGCTTGAGCAAGGCCTGCATGTTTATTACTGGTCCAATGTTAATAGAAAATTTATTTTATGACTGATACTGTCAAAGCATATGATTATAGTACATTTTTAGCAGGAGAAAATTAACCACACTTACAGACACAAAAAGACAGGCATTAGTACAGCTTGAGTTCCAACTTTGCTTTTTTGTTTACCCAGAACCAGGTCCTTCTGGAATTCTATGAAGTCCACAGAGACATCTAGTGGTGGAATAATATATTACAAGTAAATATATTATTACAGACTTTGTCCTTAGGCAAAACTCTAACTGAATTCAGCGAGAGTTTTTCAGAATAAGCTCTGATCAAGGATTTCAGGATTTGGCCCTTATTTATCTAATTGCCATGAGAAGGATTTCCATGAGAAATGTGAGCAGCTGGTGAGAATAGTGAAGCTACGAGTACAATTCCCTGTCATGACCATATTGTATTAGCATGTCTAATAGGCCTTATTTCCTTATTGCTGAATGTCCAAGCTGCACGCTGATCTCTGAAGTATTATTTCTGTTACATATTGAGATTCTGTGCCTTGTTGACTTTTGCTTTTTTTAAATTTCTTCTCCTTTGAATGATTGCATTCAAGAACCTGGCTAGACTATGCACTTAGGACCAAATCTTAGTGCCTGGGGCAATGTAACTCTGTACTACCTCTCATAGTCAGCTAAATGAAACAATTGAGTCCAAAATAAATCAATAAAACTTTAAAAAATGAAGTAAAATTATTGTGAAACAGCTCTGCTTTTAGATATGTAAGGACACAACAGGTAACATGAAAGCTATCTAGACAAATGCACACTTGCTGATTTCTTTTAATTTGGAGACAAAAAACCCTCATAAAAATCCCTTGTCAGATTTAGCTTGTGTTGTGAGAAAACCAAATAATTGTCTTACCTCCGAAAAGTTGCTTTTCTTGTTTACTTTCACTGTACTTTCGAGGGGGCGGGGGAGTCATAAGAAGATTCTATCTCATGCTTTCAGAACAATGGAAAGAAGTTGGAATTAAGACCTTTAGAGAGAAAACTATTTGAAACCCAGTCTATGGTTTACATTGGATAATACACTATTTGGAATGACTTTTTTATATTTTTGCTTGAAAAATTCATCATTAGGAAGTATCATAATTCCAGCTCTTAATCAGGACTTTTTTTTAATGAGGGAAAATGCCATTAGACTTATATCAATGAAAAAAGGAAAACTATGTTCTGATTTTTCCCGCATTTCTGTCCAACTCTTTAGTAGTTAATTTGGATTAATTATGCGCAGCAGAGCAGAATCCACTATTCTTACTCGGGACTTCTCCAGCAGTGAAGTATAACACAGTGTAAGCATGGGTGTCAAAATATATCCCTTAAGGACAGAATTTTGAGAAGCCCTCTCAATTATTACAGTTAAAACTATGCAAAGTGAAAATGAATTCATTCCACTACTAGGCAATTCAAATACTACATAATACTCATGCATTCTAATATTCATGCTAAGTAGCACCTTACTCTCCAAGTATTCCCCATTAAAATCAATGAGACGACTTTCAGAATAAGACACTAATCAGTGTAAGGGTGGCAAAGATTTGTTCTGTATGCTATTATATTTTCTTGCAGACATTTGAGCCACAAATAAAAGCATCATGACACTGTCTAAGTAATTCTCCAGAGAGGAAATCTATACTTAATGAAAATGAGGCAGAAGAATGCTTAGTGCTATATAACTAATCAAGACATAAATGACATTTTAAACAGAATGGAAAGTGAACATTTGAAGCTATTTTTATGACAGCATCAAAAGTCATGTAGAGAATGGAAGAAACAAATGTAAGATATGTAAACTGTGCCTTAAGGGAGGCAAATATGTGTTGTTGTTACAAGGAAAACCACTCAAGTTATCTGAATTCCCAAACAATATATCCTCACTGAAGAAAAAAATGAAACACTTCCCCTCTAAAATGTCTTGATACAATGTAATAAAATGAATGATGTAACAAGAAAGACACAAACATGTTATTCCTTAAACCTCCTGTGAAAAATATTAAGTCAGCCATAATAATGCCTTATATTAATATAATTTACAAAACTACAGTCCTGTATGCTTGGGCATGCTGTAGTTGCATCTTTAACGTGATTATTGCTTTTGGGAATGGATTAAATATTTATGTAGGACACCCAATTTTGTTTTATTTCTTTTACAATCCATCCAGAGCATGCCTACATGAACTGGTGCTTGGGGGAGATACAGAGTTGTAAATCAAACATGAGCATCAACAAATACTTTTTTTACTCAGAAAACATGTTACCATCTAGATTATACAGAGATTCTTCTGTGAACTAAAGTAATAGAAGCCACCTTCTTTTTGACATTCCTATTTCAGCATCAAAAATAGTGAGAGTGTTTGTTTCCAGATCTATTTTATCTAAAAATAGATAATGCTTTAATTCATAGTGCAATTATGTCCTATAACTACTCTTTATTTGCAATACTGCAAACACGGTACTTTGAAAAGTCATGGACCAAATTCCCCCCTGGTGCAATTGCAATATACTCAAAGGACGTACACATGGAATAAATTCAACAAGATGGACCCATTCTTGCAAATTAGTGTGTCACCATTCCTTGCTATATCACCAGGTTGTAGGTAGCATTAACTTCAGCGGTGATTAAGTTAGGAAATACGTGCTTACTGAGTGAGAGAAAATTGTCTGTAATGCCTTCAATGAGGTTAAGTAACATGAGCATTAGGCCGTGTCTACACTGACAATTAACAACCTAACTTTTGTCTTTCTGAGGCATTGAAAACCCACCCCCCAAAAGAAAAATGTTTTGGCAACAACAAGTAGCAGTGTGACCAAACACATTCTCAGCAGGAGCGCTCTCCTGTCAACAACATAAATGACACTCATTTGGGGTGAAAGTATTTTGTCAGCAGGAGAGCAACAAACAGAGGCTATTCTGCGTGACTTTTAGTCGCACAGCTGTAGCAACACAGCAATGTTGCTAAAAGCTGTGTATCGTAGACATAGCCTTAGGGCAGTGGTCGGCAAACTGGGATGCGCGCACCTCAAGCGGTGTGCAAGACCACCCACAGGGGGCTGCAGCGGCCCCAGCCGGAGAAGCCTGGAACTGTAGTGGCAGGAGTTGTGCCGCCAGGCTCCCAGCTCCTCCTGCCACTAGGGCTGCCGTGGTGCCCCGGTGGCAGGAGGAGCTGGGTTCTGGAACAGGACTGGCCCCAGGAGCTGGGCAGCACGGCAGGACCAGCCCCAGAAGCCGGGAGCTGCAGCGGTCCTGGCTGGGGCCAGGTGCTGTGGCGGGACTGGCCCCAGGAGCCAGGCACCACGGCGGGACTGGCCCCCAGGAGGCAGTTAGAGCAGTTAGGGGACAAGAAGGAGGTAATCGGGGACAAGGAGCAGGGAGGCTTAGATAGGGAGTAGGGTTCTGGGGGGCAGTCAGGGGCAGGGGTCCCAGGAGGGAGCAGTCAGGGAACAAGGGGTGGGAAGTTCTGAGGGGAGCAGTTGGGGTCAGGATGTGGAAGGTAGTGGATGGGGATGGGGCTAGGGCAGGGCTTCCCCCGTGGGGGTGTGTGCTTGAATTTTTTTTTCCTGCTAGGGGTGTGCGATCAAAGAATTTTGGAGACTCCTGCCTTAGGGTATGGCTACACTACCCACCGGATCCAAGGGTAGTGCTCAATGTATCAGGGATCGATTTATCATGTCTCATCTAGGCACGATAAATCAATCCCCAAATCGACGGCTGTACTCCACCTTGGCAGGAGGAGTAAGCAGAGTCAATGGGGAAGTGGCCGTGGTCCATCCGCCACCATGGGACAGCCAGGTAAGTCGAACTAAGATACTTCAACTTCAGCTATGCGAATAGCATAGCTGAAGTTGAGTATCTTAGTTCGAACCTCCCCTCCCTAGAGCAGCCCAGGCGTTAGTTTGTTTTCATCTATTTTTCTTTTGTTATCTGACTTGAAAAGATGCTACCAGAACAAAAGAAATGTAAGTAACCCACACCCATACTTTACAGTATCAATGAATAGTCTTCAGAAAATTCAGCTCAGTACTCAAAGACCTGATGCTTACGTGAACCTTCTCCAAACCATTTAGTTTTAAAGCTGGGTTGGAAAACAGGCTGCTGTATTGCCAACCCTAAGCATCCAAAAATCATGAACGAGGCCAGACCCGAGAAAGTCATACCAGCACCTGAAGGTACCATCCAAGTTTGGCTCTGTTGTGCGAGGCATTGTAGATACAGAGTGAGAGGCAGTTCCCTGCCCTGAATGGCTGACAAATGAAATTTTACCTGAGAGCACTCCCAGATGCACCCTTTTGGAGGCATGGCTTATTTGGTTGTAGTGTCCAATCTGCGAAGGGGTGGAGCCACAACCTCACATTCCTCCTCCCTGCCTTCTTTGGGACATAACACGTTCCCTTCAGGGAGCAGCAGGTGGAACAATGTCTGTGCTTCCAAAGTACAAGGACTGCAGTTCTGCAACATACCCTCTTCCTGCTGTTCCCAAAATGGACCCAAATAAGAACCAGATGGAATCTGGCTCTGAGAGAACTTGGACAAATTGCCTAAATTCAGATCTGTGTGACAGTCTACCTATATACAAAATGAGCATAATAATGGGTACCTCACAAGTATTTGAAACCTTCAGTTCAACCTTATCCTTAGTCAAGTTGATGAATAATGGAGAAACGAACCTTGAAGAGAAAGGAAACAAGTTAAAACCAATTGGGAAAATACATAATTTCCACTTAAAAACAAACAACAACAACAATAACAAAGAAACCAACCAACCTTACTGCAATTTTTCTGATTTCTCATTCACTCTCTTTTCTCCATAAAGAGTTTCTTCTGAAGACACTAGGAGTTTTACTACTGACTTCAGTGGAAGCAGAATTAGGTCTAGAACATAGACCTTGAAGGGTTTGGGAGAGCAACTGTGGCAAAGTAGATTACTTTATTAATAATTATTATTATTGTTATTAATCAGCTCAACAATCTCGTGAGCCTAGGGATAATTTAATTAAAGTCAATCGCTAATTTAATAGTAGCAAAAAATGAGGCATCTAGAAATAAATTCATTACAATTATATATTGAAAACATTCCAGGGAGAGTTAAAGGACTTAGGAATCAGTTAGTTATGTTCTGAGGAAAGGTCATGTCAAGATAAGGAATATCATGTAGGTATTGCAGTGTAATGAGACTGTAGGATGTCAGGCCCTCCCTCGAGTAACAAAACTGCATCTCTCCATTATCCTGCATTTTGAGGGACACCACTCACTCATTTTAGTTCTGAAGTGACCTATGCCTCACATAAATTTGTTGCCACATTTTACAGTTAAAAATATTTACATTACAAATAATAATAAAGGTGAAGTTTGGAAAGAGTCATTAGCACTGAATGCATTAAAGTTTTAGAGATGTAGCGCACTGAGGATGAAATTTGACCCCACTAAACTCAATGGATATTTGCCAGGGTTTCACCCAGGTTCTTGAACCTCATCTACAGATGACATGGTCTATGGAGTTGCTTCTGCAGCAGAAGTTAAACAATTGAGTCTTTAAGCAATGGTGCATCCTTCTCACTGTAACCCAGAACATGGTTATTTTGTGGATTTAGAGACTGTTTTAACCATCCAACCTGCTTGTCTCTGACTACCAATATGACTGCTTCCTCTTGTCTTTTTTGTGGGGTCTGGCTTTTTCAGCCGTTGAAGGGGATGACTAGATTTTGAATAGAAGTGGAGTAGGGAAGGCTTTTTAATGCTGCTAAATTGAACATTCTCTAATTATAATCTCTTATACCTTTGAAGAAATGAACACAGTAGACAGTTACTGAGTTTGATGATTAAATTGTCCTGTGAAGCAGAGGACAGGACGTGTGTTCAATTCTGACAGCCCTTAACTGACAATAAAGTCAATGTGAGTTAAGAGAGCAGAGTACTGCTCTAGAATCACTCAGCAAGTTATTGTTTTAGGCCCTCAGTGCCACCACTAGAGAGGCTATGGCCAAGTTTCTTATCCATTGATTTGCTGTTTCATGACATTTGGCCATTTTGAGGCAGAAATGCTTTATTGATTATGTTTTCTTTTTTCACATATGGTCATAGGTCAAGGCTACTGCACCAATATTGCCATTCTATGGTCGAGCAAGGAGACCCACTCTAGACTCCCAGCTCCTCAGCCATCACTTCTTGGGTGAACCATGCTGGGATGGTTCTCAGAGACTCATAGCCATTTTATCAACCCCTTGTTCTAGCAAGAGGGAATCAGTGTGCTAGCTAGGTATAAGCTGCTTAACACCACCAGCCTTTGTCACTCAAGCACTCTCCTTCCGGTTAGGCAAGCCCTGTTTATGCCCTGCAGGTTCAGGGGTCACCTCTGCTCCTGAGTCCCCTTGAAGCATTGCTGCAATATCCATCTCCTTACACTGATTACTCCCAGAAATACCAGCTCTTCTGCTGCCAAACGAACAGTGAACTGTATTTTCATTCTTTCAGACAGTTGACAGGAAAGTGTGAGAATACTTAACATGGGGAAATAGATTCAATTTGTGTACTGACCCAGCCACTCCTAGTCTCTATCCAAGCCCAAGCTGATGGTATCCAGTTTGCAAATTAATTCCAATTCAGCAGTTTCTAGTTGGAGTCTGTTTTTGAAGTTTTTCTGTTGCAAAATTGCCACTTTTAAGTCTCTTACTGAGTGACAAGAGAGGTTGAAGTGTTCTCCTACTGGCTTTTGAGAATTACGATTCCTGATATCAGATTTGTGTCCATTTATTCTTTTGCATAGAGACTGTCTGGTTTGGCCAATGTACATAGCAGAGGGGCATTGCTGGCACATGATGGCATATATCACATTGGTAGATGTGCAGGTGAACGAGCCCCTGATGGCATGGCTGATGTGATTAGGTTCTATGATGGTGTCACTTGAATAGATATGCAGACAGAGTTGGCATCAGTCTTTGTTGCTATAGTTTACTACTTTTACCTTAAACCTCCTATATAACACACAGCACTTGCAATGACTTGTTTCTGTAAAGGGAAATCATGTCTTACTAATTTAGTAGAGTTCTTTGAAGGGGTCAACAAACATGTGGACAAGGGGGATCCAGTGGACACAGTGTACTTAGATTTCCAGAAAGCCTTTCACAAGGTTTCTCACCAAAGGCTCTTACATAAATTAAGTTGCCATGGGATAAGAGGGAAGATCCTTTCATGGATTGAGAACTGGTTAAAAGACAGGGAACAAAGGGTAGGAATAAATGGTAAATTTTCAGAACGGAGAGTGGTAATTAGTGGTGTTCCCCAGGGGTCAGTCCTAGGACCAGTCCTATTCAACTCATTCATCAATGATTTGGAGGAAGGGGTAAACAGTGAGGTGGCAAAGTTTTCAGATGATACTAAACTGCTCAAAATAGTTAAGACCCAAGCAGACTGTGAAGAACTTCAAAAAGATCTCACAAAACTAAGTGATTGGGCAACAAAATGGAAAATGAAATTTAATGTGGATAAATGTAAAGTAATGCACTTTGGAAAAAATAACCCCAACTATATGTACAATATGATGGGGGCTAATTTAGCTACAACTATTCAGGAAAGAGATCTTGGAGTCATTGTGGATAGTTCTCTGAAGATGTCCATGCAGTGTGCAGCGGCAGTCAAAAAAGCAAACAGGATGTTCGGAATTATTAACAAAGGGATAGATAATAAGACGAAGAATATCTTATTGCCCCTATACAAATCCATGGTGCGCCCACAACTTGAATACTGTGTACAAATGTGGTCTCATCTCAAAAAGGATATACTGGCATTAGAAAAGGTTCACAGAAGGGCAACTAAAATGATTAGAGGATTGGAACTGGTACCATATGAGGAGAGATTAAAGAGGCTAGGGCTTTTTAGGTTGAAAAAGAGGAGACTAAGGGGGGATATGATAGAGGTATATAAAATTAGAAGTGGTGTGGAGAAAGTGAATAAGGAAAAGTTATTTATTGTTCCCATAATACCAGAACTAGGGGCCACCAATTGAAATTGAAATTAGTGGGCAGCAGGTTTAAAACAAATAAAAGGAAGTTCTTCTTCACATAGCGCACAGTCAATCTGTGGAACTCCTTCCCTGAGAAGGCTGTGAAGGCTAGGACTATAACAGGGTTTAAAAGAGAACTGGATAAATTCATGGAGGCTAAGTCCATTAATGGCTATTAGCCAGGCTGGGTAAGGAATGGTGTCCCTAACCTCTGTTTGTCAGAGGGGGGTGATGGATGGCAGGTGAGAGATCACTTGATCTTTACCTGTTAGGTTCACTCACTCCGGGGCACCTGGTATTGGCCACTGTCGGTAGACAGAATACTGGGCTAGATGGACCTTTGGTCTGACCCAGTACGGCCCTTCTTATGTTCTTATGTTTTTAATGAAACAAAGATTTATTTAAGAAAGAATAATGATTTCACTAGAAACAAAAGAGAGTGAGAGCAACAAATGGTTACAATACAAACATAGAATCATAAAATGTAAATTAGGGCCTATACTTATTATGAGTTACTTTTCCTATCTAATAAAGTAGGTTTTCCTTCCCCAAAGTGCAGTCTGTTGCAGAGCTGGCTGTTTTCACAGGAACCAGGATCTAATCTTACATGAAAAATAAGATGTCTCTTCACTGACTAGGTCCAGAGTGCCTTTCCACCCTGTGTTAAAAACATCCACCTATTTCAGTATAAAGTTTATTCATATACAGGGCTATCCCCTACATTGTAATGTTCTTTTTTTATTATTTTTTATCTCCAAGTGGTTTTGATTGCTTTGATACATTTCCTTCAGCTGTTCTGGGATGGAGAAAAAGAAGGCAATTGATCAATACATTACATAAATGGCAAGCCAGAGAGGGGTGACAACTCCCTTCTGCTTGAATGGGTGATCACTGAGACATACAAGTCCCTCGTGACTCACTTTCACTCCAACACCGTAAGAACGTAATTTTCAATATAGTTACATTATTGCTTAAATATTTCCATACACATATCTCACATTGATTAGGAGTTTTGGCGAGTCACAACCTTTCAGCAGGTACCTCACAAGCAACCCATCATGGATAAATACTATGAAAATGGTGTACTGGGTGTCAAATCTAAGACAGGAGTCACCAGCTGGCACCAATATGTCTCTGTTACCCCTTCAATTCTCTTCCTCCTGAGAAATGTTTTCCCAGGCTGCACTGTTCCCTGCCTAAGCTGTGAATTCCTTAGCAAGTCAGACTGCCAAAGCAGGCCTGCTTTGCTTTATCCCTCAGAGTCTATAAACAGTATTATGTTCCACAGTTTTAAGTTACCACACAGCTTGTTTTAAGATGAAAGCATCAGAGAGAAAATCTGTTAAAAACAATAAAAGAACCTATATGTATCCTAATAAACTTACCAGAGGTCACCCCACCTGCCCTCTGCTTACCAAGGGCTCTGGTCAGTGTCAATCCTCCTAACCCTTCTGTCACTGACTTTTAGGGTAGTCTTTCTAGGTTTTTCAGATTCTCCTAACTGGCCCTTCTTAGCTTGTTCTCAGTCAGTTCAGTTCCTGGACCCCCACCTCCAACTAAGCTATCAGCCCTTCAATTTTAGAGCTTGCAATCTCCTGAATGTTTTCTTAGCAGCCACATGGTAGACAGCTGTGACCCCTTTGCTATCTCAACACTTTCTATCTCCTTTTCCTTCTGTGTGCTCTCCTTTTTATAACAGCTCTTGTTTTTGCTATTTGGTTGCAGCTGTGGTGTCTTCCTCCATGACTGGCAGCTCTGGCAGCTGTGTGGGGGTCTGACCAAGCTGTTCACTTTTAAACAGGAGATACTCTCTTCCCACTCTGTCTATGCTCAGAACAGGGTTGTAAACCCCATTACTCCTACCCTAAGGACTGGGGGTCCTCCCTTTGGCCAGATGGTCCTGTCCATTTGCTAGATCAGAAAGAAGGCCCAGAGTCAGTTTAAACTACCCAAAAGATCTTTTTTGGACTGTTGGCCTGTGGAGAATCCAGTCTGAACTATTATATGTGAGCCTCCACAGGAGGTAGCACCTCTCTGAAGGTGTTGCAACCTGAGTGAATTTTCCTAATCACTCCCCCTCACCCAACCCCCTTTTTAATTGCTGGAGGGGCTGAGGTTATCTTACCTCATGGAATGACATATGATCCTTGGCCCACAGTGAAACATAAGTTTAATACAACAAGATCTCCCCAAGATATTGCAGGAAATTGCCAGATCAGTCACACAGACTATTTCCCTATGGTAGTAGACTGGTGTGATGAGACTTTACCATGATATAGCACACACACCAAAAAACAAAAAAAGGATGAAAAATTGAATGCTGACAAGATTGCTGAGGAAGTGCTTAAGTGGTTATAGATCTTGAGACAGAGTAGGTGAGGCATATAGTTTGTTGTGATGCAGTGAAATGAAATTAGTAGCAGACAGTGACCAATATGCCCAATTGCGCAATATGCCTAGCCTGCACACTACCATCTTTCCTACACAAATAGTCTTCTTCTGAATTAATTTAGAGACAAATGATAGGGCTGTCAAAGAAATGCAATGCACAAACAGAACATCAGTTGTACACTATAACTGTAAATGCTAGAAAGACTACTAGCACATTTCTCTTGTTTACTTTTTATTTATTAAGAATATATACTATTATATAGTGCCTTTCATAATCCCTACAAGTGGAGGGCTCAGGCCTGAAGATCTTTACTCATGAAAGTAGCACAGCTGACTTCAACCAGACTATAAATGTGCATAGGGTTGTAGGATCAGGCCTTGAATGCAATTTTTTTTTTAAAAAAAAATACAGACTTCTCTTTATTCATCCCTCTAATGCAGCTACTCCGGGGTGAAACACAACAACTGTTCAATTGTCCTTTAAGGAGTCCTTTAAGAACACCCACTGAAATACCAACCTGATCAGAACCTGCTTAGTTTGCATAAGCTGGCAATTAAATCACAGCACAGAGTACTATATCCGAACTTAATATTGACTTTATGTAGATTGGTATCTTGGGGATCTTTTTGGTTGCTTGCTTTACAATGTGAATGTACTGTAGGTTGTTTTTTTGGTGCTCTAAAGGAAATTAACTTACTGCCCTGGTGTAATTGTTTGAAGTATCTTGAGGAAGTATATAGTTCCTTGAGTGTTACGACTGGGTAAGTGGGTGGGAGAAGCATGGAAATTAGAAAAGGAAAGCTAATGGGATAAGAATAGAGAAGGAACATCAGGTGTGACATCTGGTGTAAGATGCAGCAGGAAGAGTCAAAATTACCACATTAATGGGGGAAGAAAGCCTTCATGTAGGTTTCTTTCTCTGTTAGTTCCATCAATGCTTCTTTTGGAATGTAGTATGTGTTACCCAGCAGTATAGGGTAGGTAGTGAAGTGTAGTAAAATAGTATATAGTAAAATATATACCCTACATCTCTGGCTATATGTATGTGGGAACCTCAACGTTCATAGGTACCCAAAGTATTCTGCAGTAGGCAAACTTATCTCTATGAGAAGCTATGGACATATCTAAAAAAATAATTATAATTGAAATCTGATTTAAATATATATTTTCTGTTAAAAAGTTTAGAGGAAATCTGTACAATTAATTATAAAATATAAAGGAAAGGAACATTAGTGCCATGGAAAAGCTTTACTGTTCAATTTCATTTCAAAGCCAACAAACCTATATTGTCAAATTAGATATACTGAGTGTTTTGAGTTTGAATAAATTGTCTTTTTCACCTATAGTTTCATGTTTGAATGGCACTGGGAAAATAAATAAAATAGGTTAGAAATTATTAACATTATCTGTGACATTTTAGGGGGGATCTACATTTTGCTCTTGGGACAAAAGTAAACAGTACCCTCTCATTAATTCAGGATAGTTTAAGTGAGTAAGAAGAGCAACATGCTGAATTATCCCATCAAAATATGTTGCCATTTAGACATTAGGAGAGCTATTTAGTAGCAAGCACATTTAAACAACCAGATTGTAGATTATTAATTCAGTAGTAGGGTCAATTATCTTAATAAGGACTGGAGATGACATAGCATTTTGTGAATTAAATCTGCAACAGGTTATTGTGAAATTGCCTGAGGGTGAACATAATCAATTTGGAGCATCTAAGCAACATTTACTTTGGTGCTAAAACTGACAAACACAAACATTAAGCTTGTCTATGCTGTCAGATCAGAACAATGACACATGGATTTACATAGGTTTTATTCTTTCAAACTGGGGGAAAGAATTTGGTATGAGAAACCTATGGATTATTTTTCTTATGTTACATATACTATGTACCTATATTAAGTTCCAGGAAGAGGAACTTTTACCTCGTGTTCAATAAACAGATAAGTATCTGAAGTTTTATGGAGAGAAGGAAGAATAATGCTTCTCAAATTTAGAATTTTATATAAAACATCAGCCAGTGCATTTATACCAGATATGACAATATACTATAAAAGTATTCAGCCATATTATTTATTAAACTTCTATGCTGAGTGTCTGCAAATCCTTATTCTTCTGGATAAATTATGTATTACTCAGAACCACTTACAGAAGCTGCTGAGAGGTCAGTTCTCTGAATACCTTATGCCTCATGGAAAGCAATTCACATCATTAAAATACAAGGAAGTATTGAGAGCACAAAGCTCCCTTTTTGTCATTTGTGTAGATGGATAATTGACAAAAAACATCTTGATTGGGTTTGCATGTATGCAGTACTTCCACTTTTTAAACAAGAAAGGAAATATATTTTAGCATTTGGGGCCTAAAGAGAATGAATGCCATAACTTGACCTTTATGTCTACATCGTTCAAATATATTCTAAAATGTTCTGAATATTGTCTTACAGAAACCTTAGATACTAGATTGTGTAATTAGCTTGGTTTGTAGCCATCAAACTATACTGGAGTTTCTTGTCATTAAAGGTTCTAGAAAAGCAAAGCCTGTCATAGATGTAGTAACAGGGAAAGAGAGCTTTTTCATGCCGTTCTTTGATTTTTATGTTGAAAATCAGATAAATAGGCCTTTTTCCTTTCAGCACAAAATCATAAATTGTGCAATGTTGCGAGCATTGGCAGACTGGCTAATATCAATGTGTCTCCCGTGGTGATCCAAGCCAGCCTCATTCCCAAACATGCAGCTCTATGGTTATTTTATAGCTATTAGTACAGCATGGCTTTAATGAGAAATATTTCATAAGCTCTGCCTGTGCTCACATAGAGATGACATATTGTTTATCCCAATAATGAAACAATTAGAACTCTTAGCAGGTGTAAGAAGGATATGCTCTAAATACTTTCTAAATCTATCATTCTCTGTTGGATGCCTGAAGACTTTCCAATCTGCAGTAAACAATTATAAAAATCTTTTCTTTGCTTTTTCTTCTCTAAATTCATATGTTTACTTATTAGAGCTGTGACATAATCCCACATTAAATTCACATGCCGTATGCTTCAAGAAAAGTTTATCTGTTATGCCCTTCAGAAATGGGGAGATAAAGAATACACTTCTGTGTACGGCTTCATTCTGGGAACTCAGAAGTGACTGGACATGGACTGGGAATCTGACTGGACAGTGGATGGCATCATGTCATAGAAATTGAGAGAAGGGAATATCATGTCAGTTTAGCTGTTGACTGGATTAACAAAGCAGGGATTCAGGAAAATAAAAGTTTCACAGGGTCCATTTCTATTACAGGAGGGATGCTTTAAAGAAATCTTTTTAGAGTCTGATTCAAAACCCATTGAATCTTTGGATCAAGACCTTGGTGTTCTAGTGATTAGATGCTTTTTAATAGTGACACTAGAAGATCTGTAATGAACAAGGAAAAGGAGGACACCAGCACAGCACACTGTAGTGAGACACAACATAAGTATGGCTGATAAGATGGGAATCCTAACTGAGGAGCTGGAGAGAGAAAATATCATCATTGCTAAGATTAATTAAGTGAAGCATCTAGGGCAAGGATCTTAAATCCTGACTAAGTACAAGGCCTGGCAAAATGTTGTGAAGACAATGAAAATGGGTGTGAAAATGGTGACAGCAGTGTTAAGATCATACTAAAAATAGTTGTGAGAATAAATAGAGAGCATAGAAAGCACAGTCAGTAGATCAGCAACCTAGAACACCAAGAACGAAACCAGTAGAACGAACACCCGTGGATCAGCAACCTAGAACACCACGAAAAAGGACGAAAAAACACCTAAGAAGGAAGATGAACCTGAATGATGTTGAAAGATAGCTGAACATGAAGCTGGGGGTGGATAAGAGAAGATGGTACAGAGCAAATAGAGAACATTACCTGAATGCCTGGCATACATGACCAGTAAGTATAAATTAGGATGAGGTCAACAGAAAAATAGTATCTAATCCCCACTGAATGCCATTTACCCTGTCTACTCTATTTGCCCTATGGATACAGCTTCTTAACTTTTGAATGCAAGAAACCACTAAAAATCAAACTCAGGATATTCTCAGTTGTAACCCAACAGTACTAATGTGGATACAAATCTGTGCCTAGCAAAAAGAACAATATTATTAAAGGAATTCTGGATAATTTTGAAACAGATGTCTGAGGAATATCAAAATGAATAGAATGAAGAAAGCAAGCCATGGAGTGATAACAAAGGAGTCAAAATTGTAAATCCCAGGCATTGAGGCACAGACTAGATGGAAAGAAAGAAAATACCAGTATTGTTCAATTTTAAAAGGAAGGCTAAAAGTCAGAAGATGACATTCTCTAGACTCAGAATTGAGGAAAAAGAGATGAAGATGAACCTTCATGAGTGCCAGAAGTGAACAGGATAGAAGAACTCTGCTTCAGGTTTCTGTACGGTTTAACTCCTGCCTATCCATTAACTATTTTTGACTAGTCCTACTTCTAAAGTTAATAACAGAAGGGTTCTGCTGCATTTCAACTTCTTCTGTATGTTTAGATTTTATCAGTGCCTGCAGCAGTGAATGCTTTTTCCAGCTTCATTTAGCTAGGTGACTATAATCTTTAATTTTGGATGTGGACTTCACCATACATTTTAGGCCTTTAGGATTATTACAACGTGAGCTACAGAGGGCTATTTCTGAAACCCCTTTAGAAACATTATGTTGTGTAACTCTGCTTATGGATGACTGCATACTCAGTATTTCATGCAGGAAACGTATTTCATAGACTAGATGCGACAAATCGATCCAAAGCACTCTCCCCGTTGACTCTGGAACTCCACTGGTGCAAGAAGCAGAAGCAGAGTTGAAGGGGGAGCAGCAGCAATTGACTTGCCACCATGAGGACACTGAGGTAAGTCGACTTAAGATATATCAACTTCAGATAAGCTATTCCCGTAGCTGAAATTGCGTATCTTAGGTCGATTCCCCCTCTTTCCCCCGCCCCCCCTCGCTCCGCAGTGTAGACCCGGGCATAGCAAACATTCACATGGTAAATACTTGCAACTAAATTACCCATCAAAGAAATCTTGTGAAATGCTAATGAAGGGCTTAAGCACTTCAATAGAAAATGCAACTTTCAAAGCGAGTGATCATTGTGTGTGATATTCAAGGTCAAGGACTGAGTGCAATCTTCACTATCTGTAATAAAAAGAAAAGCCCAAGTGATTAGAGAGACTGTCAGTTTGTCTTCTGTGAGAAGAAGATATAAATATGGATTCAAAGAAAGAGCCTGTGTCTCTGGACTGTTTGGATTCTAACAGTACAGAATAACTGAAAGAGAAGACTGGGGGCTTGGTTACACTGGCACTTTATAGCGCTATAAAGCCCCCACGAGCGCTATAACCTCCTCCCAGTCCACACTGGCAAGGCACGTAGAGCGCTATAACCACGGAGTTATAGCGCTCCTGGTAATCCACCTCCGCATGGGGAATAAGGGCTGTAGCGCAGCTGCTGTAGCGCTACAGCAAGAATGTGGACACCCACTGCGCTACAAGTGATCTCTCGAGATGCCTGGAGCCATTTAAGGCAATTGACATCTCTTCCCTTTCTTTTGAACTCGGCTGGAGGAATGCGGAAGTACCTCTTTAGAGTTTCTCTCTTAACTCGGCAGATAAGCAATGCAAATGTTTAAGGAGGGAGCCTGTGTGAAAACAAAGCCCTCTGTGAACGGAGGCTCACTGACAGGCTTTCAGAAGAACGGAAAAAACACTCTCTCTCCCTCCATATACACACAACACATCCCCCCTCACCTCCCTCGTTTAAAAAGCACGTTGCACTCAGCTGAATGCTGGGATACCTGCCCTAATGCGCTGCTCTTAATGCCGCATTAAGTGCCCCAAATGTGGCCATGCTATACCGCTGGCACGTCTGAGTGTGGACATACAATAGCGCTATACATATTACTGTATAAGGGGACCGCTATAATCAATAGCGCTATAATCTTGTAAGTGTAACCATGCCCTGAGATCCCCAGAGTTATTTTGGGTAGCCCTAAAAGACTTTTTGGGAAATTGGCAGTCTATTATATCAGTGCCATCATTTGGAGTTAACAAACTGAGATTTATCTATTATATTTTACCTGCCTTAGCCTCTCAATAACTCTCATACTTTTTTCTTAGCTAATAAACCTAGTTTACTATAGAATTAATTGCCAGTATTGTCTTTGGTGTAATGTACTCAATTGATTTGGTGTAAGAGACTGGTCTTTTGGGACTGGGAGAAACCTAATGTGTTGTGATTTTTGGTTTTGATAACCTTTTATCACAAACTTCAGTTTTTTTCTGAGTGACAAGATAAGCTGGAGACGCTAAAGAGACTGTGTGACTCCATGGTGAGGCTGGTTCAGTGATCGAGGAGTTCACATTTCTTACTAGCTTGATGAAATCTAATTATATAACATACCACCAGTTTGGGTTGTCTGCCCTTGTTTTCTAACAATTTGCCCTGAGATAGTCCCTCACAGTGGTGACACACTAACAAAGCATATAGTTTGGACCATCTAAAAAGTAATCACTGTAAATATGATATTTGATAGCCTTTCCTGATATAAAAAAGGAACGTGCCGTAACTGTGTTAAAGATACTTGCCATGTTTTGCATGGTTTCAAATGCATAGTGTACAAACAATGTAATAGTTATATATTTACATTTTATATCAAAAACTCAAAAAGCAACATCAGCTCATCTGTAGTCAGACTCACTATCCTCTAAAATTCTTAATGAAAAAGCTATAAAGGAAACTTCTTCTTCTGGAGACCTGAACATTCCAAGCCATAACCACAGCAATAGCCAAAGATGTCTATGCCTGAGTGCAAGTCAGAGAGTGGTGTGAAAAGGAGCCTTCAAAGTTCCCCTTTGCCTGCCCCCTATTCTGGTGCTATTCTATGCCCCATCTTAGAGCAGCTTGAGAGCTACTTTAACTTATACCAAACTGCAGTAGCTACAGAGGGCCCAAACTACAGCCAATGATTGACGAAGCAAAAGAGTATTCTGGTCACATATCATTTCCCCTGCTATTCTGGTAGCAGAGAAGAAGAATGTCATAAAAGCCACTATGCTGGCTATTCACCACCAGCTGATCACCCTTACACGGGGGGTGACCAGGGGAACTGTTAAACAATTTTAGAACCTGATTATATTGGGGGTCTGGCACAAAGTGTCTGCACTGACCCATTAAGCCTTTCATACAGGGATTAGCTTTATCATCAGTATTAACCTTTCAAACATTTAAACCATAAATGTTCTCCTGAATCATCATGTAAAAGATTTGTATTTTTAATGACTTTCACTCTTGATAGGTCAGTCCAGCAAGTATTTAAAACAAAAAGCTCCTTTTGCAAGCCTGAGTACTTCCTACCTCTCTTTGTAGATATTAAATATCATATCTGAGGGTTTTTTTAAAATTTTAAATGGAAATCAGCAGTTTCTACAAGTTTAATAATTTATTTAGTCTTTGGTCTGAAACATTAGGACACATGCTTTAGGTGTCACAGTATATGTCTTGGAACTAAATAGTTTAGTAGGTCTTAAAATGCAACTATTTCAACAGTCGCTGTAAGCCAAATTGATTCTTCTCAGCCTGTGTCTCTGAAGGGGCAGTTATAAACCAGAACTTGTGGCTAAATAGACGTTAATATTTTACATACAGCTTTAACACAACTCTAAAATATGTAAAGCATGAAAGAAGTTAACTTTCTCCCCCAATAGCTGCATCATTTCCTAATGAAATAATCTCTCTTTTAACTGCCAGAGGCTAATGGGTCAGTTCTCCCACTTACCTTACTAAGAGCAGGCATACTGGGCATAGCTATTGTTGACTCTGGAAATGACCTGATTCTCCTATCAAGCTGCAAAACCTGTAGAAGAAAAGCAGAGCTGTGTTAATTGCTTGTTGTGATTAGAAGAAAAAATGAGTAGCTAAAAGAAAATTGCTAGGGAGGGGAATGCTTTAACATTAAAAAGAATCCACATCACAAAGTAGAATCAGAAAACTGCAAATCAACACAGCAGGATAGCAGTGGGATATGCAGCTTTTCCAAAAACTTTGGTTCAGAAGGTTGAGTTGGTGCCCTTCTTCCTCCCAAAAAAACATGATGGAAGCTTTCCAGACAGCACAAGGTAACTTTCTTGTTTGTGGGAGATACATTATAGTGTACCTGATAGTAGCATTCACAGCCAAATATGCTGTGAGCTTAGTCATAGTTCAACACAGGGTGACTTTTGCCCAGCTATGCTACCCTGAGAGCAGGGGCCAGGGCTGAACATTCACAAGGAACAGAAAAAGATTTAGAATGGGTATTAAACTGATTTTGGGATATGTTACTTACAGAGCCTTCTAAATCAAAACACAAAGTTTATCAATTAGCTAGTGCTCATCCCCCTGTTGATGCATTGCTGAGCTGATTAAACAGCGTGGTCAGAGTGACAGATAGATGTCTTGTGAAAATTCCCTGTTCTTCAGAAGGCCAGTCAGTAATTAAAATTGTAACCGTGGAAACATTGTCACAGATGTTGCTTATAATATAGGTGTAGGACAAATGAGTCATGTTATGTGGCATAGACAAGAAAACTGCAAAGCAAAACCAAATAGTTCAGGCACTCATGCCTCAGCTGAGACAAAACCTTTGTGAACCAGGAGAGAAGGCGGCAAAGGCTGGTCACTAATACTTCTCAAAGTTGATTCTCCACTGCCCTACACCCTCTGTAATCAAATTTGAATAGTGGTATTTTATATCTGGTTTGCATGAACTTTGCAAAAGAGTAAGTCCAGATCCTCTAAGGTATTATGCATTTAACTTCTATTGAAATCAATGGGAATTAGATACCTAAATACCTTTGAGGATCTGGACCTAAGTGTCTTCACAAGAGGCAAGACAGGGGAGAACCAGGCTGATATCAGAGGGAGGAAGAAAATACTGCCCAATGCACTCCTGCTTGAAAAACAACCACCACTAGGATCCCTTTTACAATAACTGCTTTTTTTTTGCAAATAGTGTAAAAATTACTATATAATTGGAAACCCAATGTGCACAGCTGCAACATTCACACTATAGGAACTCTTCCATATTTACAAATAATTTATTAATAATTTTAATAATGGGTGAAGTTTGTGGACCTGAATAGGAAAAAGGGAAGTTGCAGGAGCTTGGTGGAAGAAAAAACCTTATCAGAACAGAGCTCAAGCATTTAGGCAGGGTCCTCATATCCCAGCTGTTTCTCCTATTCCTAGAAATAAATCTAAAGCCCCATATTTACTCAATAAAGTTATTTTACTGGAATACCAAACTGCTTTTCCATCTCTCTCTCCTCCTGAATATAATGGTATTTTAATCCAATACTTCTGGAAGCAGGAAAAACTCAAAAATCCAGATTTCTTTTTTCTTCTCGCAAGCAATCAAGTATGTCAAGTGTTCCTTAGGGTATGTCTTCACTACAGAGTTAGGTCGATTGCCTTGCAGTCGATTTTTTAAAGCAGACTGTATAAGGTCAATTTTGTGCATTCCCACAAAACACAGCAAGTCGGCAGCGTTCATCCACAGTACTGTGGAAAGCTTCGACACAGCGAGTGGTGCACTGTAGGTAGCTATCCCACAGTTCCCAGAGTCCCCAGCAGGCACCATTTCGCACACTGCATTGTGGGTAGTTTTCTCTGTTCCCTAACCACCCTCCCCCCTGCAGTGCCCCTCCTGCCGTGAAAGCAACTGCTAACAGTTTTTTCACACCCTTTTTCTGCGCTGACGCCATAGCAGTGCAAGCATGGAGCCTGTTCAGGTAACCGCTGCAGTAATGGCCATTGTGAATACCTCACGCATTGTTTTAGACTTTATGCTGCATCGTATGCACAAGAAGGCGACCAGGAGATGACTGCACAATCAGGAGAGTGACGACAGTGATGAGGACATGGACATGGACACTGACGTTTTTGAAAGTAAGGGGTCCGAGAACCTGGCAATTTTGGTGGCAATGGGGCAGGCTCATGCTATGGAACTCTGAATCTGGGCCAGGGAAACAAGCACTGACTGGTGGGATCGCACAGTGCTGCGGGTCTGGGATGACTCGCAGTGGCTCAGAAACTTTTGCATGCGAAAGGGCACATTCATGAAACTTTGTGACTTGCTTTCCCCTGCCCTCCAGCGCAAGAATACCAAAATGAGAGCAGCCCTCACAGTTCAGAAGCGAGTGGCGATAGCCCTCTGGAAGCTTGCAACGCCAGACAGCTACCGGTCAGTCGCAAATCAATTTGGAGTGTGTAAATCTACAGTGGGTGCTGCTGTGATGCAAGTACCCAGGGCAATCATTGATCTGCTGCTATCCAGGGTTGTGTGCCTGGGAAATGTGCAGGCTATAGTAGACGGCTTTGCCGCGCTGGGATTCCCTAACTGTGGAGGGGCTATAGCTGGCACTCATATCCCTATCTTGGCACCAGACAACGAGGGCACAGAGTACAGAAACCGCAAGGGGTATTGTTCAATGGTCATGCAAGCACTGGTTGACCACAAGGGATGTTTCACTGACATCTACGTGGGATGGCCGGGAAAAGTTCATGACACTCGTGTGTTCAGGGACTCTAGGATTTATAGACAGCTGGCGCAAGGGACTTTCTTTTCAGACCACAAAATTACTGTGAGGGGTGTTGAAATGCCGATCGTTATCCTTGGGGACCCAGCCTACCTCTTAATGCCCTGGCTTATGAAGCCATACACGGGATCCCTGGACAGGAGTCAGGAGCTGTTCAACTATAGGCTGAGCAAGTGCAGAATGGTTGTGGAGTGCGCATTTGGCCATCTTAAGGCGAGGTGGTGAACCTTACTTACTTGCTCAGACCTCAGCGAAAGAAATGTGCCCATTGTTTTTGCTGCTTGCTGTGTGCTCCATAATCTCTGTGAGAGCAAGGGGGAGACGTTAATGGCGGGGTGGGAGGCAGAGGCAAATGTCCTGTCTGCTACTTACGAGCAGCCAGACACCACAGCAAGTACAAGAGCGCATCAGGAAGCGCTGCGCCTTAGAGAAGCCTTGAGAAACAGTTTTGTGACTGGCCAAAGTGATGTTAAAAACCCGCTCCCTCGCTCTGCTCAGTGTTAAGCCTCCCACCCTCCTTATCCCTTCCCCCCCATTTGTAGAGTAAATAAATTCACTTTTTTAAAAAGCATGCATTCTTTAATGATTCTTCACAAACACAGGGAAAGACTGGCAAGGCAGCCCAGAAGGGGTGGGTGAGGAGGAAAACCAGTCGGGGTGGCACATTTTTAAAACTTTTGTGATAAACTAAGCCTTCTGCTGCTTGTGTTGTATTGTGAGGTAGAGTGGGTTGGTTCCCGGAGCCTCCCCGCCACACGTTCTCACCCCGTGTCTGGGTGGGGAGGCTATGGAACTTGAGGAGGAAGGTAGGTGGTTACGCAGGGGCTGGAGAAGCGATCTTTGGTTCTGCTGAGGCTCCAGAAGACACCGGAGCATGTCACTTTGATCCTCCATTATCTGCAGCATTGCATCCATCCTCCTTTCTTTGCGCTCCTGCGATCTCTTCTCCCGTGCTGCTACTGCTGCCCTGGAGTCTAAAAGGCTTTGCCTCCATGTATTCTGGGACTCTAAAAATTTTTCTCTCCATGCATTGTTTCGAGCTGCTTCACTGCGGGAGGAATACATAAGCTCCGCAAACATTTCATCTCTTGTGCATTTCCTTCTCTTTCTTATCTGTGGTAGCCTCTGCGATGGGCACATTGTGGCTGGGAGGGAGGACCGAGATGGTTGTAGGAGGAAAGAAGGAAAAAGGTTATAAGATAGATACATTGTCCAGCACAATGGGAACAGTCTTTCACGATGAAAAAAAGTATTAACAGAGTACATATGCTTTCTGTACAAGGTAGCATTTTGCACCTTAAATTGAGTGCCTGTAGCTCTCCTGTAAAGACATCACATAAGACACCCTCTCCCAGGGCCAGGCAACAGAAATCACCATGCAGGCGGCCATGGTAAGCCACATTCTTTCGGTTTGATCCACATTCTTTACAGCATTGCTCTCCTTTCCCACAGTAACCACCCCCCACCCACCGCGTGGCTCCCTGATAGTGCACCACAAGCAGCCCCGCGCAGTTTGATCCACATTCTTTACAGAAGTGCTCTCCTTTACCACAGTAACCCCCCACCACCACATGGCTCCCTGCTATTGCACCACAAGCAGCCCCGTGCAGTTTCTCTCCCTCCTTCCCCCGTACCACATGGCTGCTCTCATGGAGGTTCCCTGCTACTGCACCACAAGCAGCCCAGTGTGATTTGTCTCCCCCCCACAAACACACACATGCCACTTGGGATACTGTGGGGAGGATTCCTTCACAGTCAGATATATGAGCAGCCCAGCGGGAACGTCCGAAAATGACTGTCCCCTATTTCAAACAGGCTACCATAAACGATATCACTCTGCTGTGGATTACACAGAGAGATAAAGAACGGATGTTGCTGGAATCCCAGCAGGCACCAGGAGCATATGCTGCCATGCTGTGTTATGCAATGATCCCAGAATATCTGATCCTAGCCTGGTGTGGCAAAGTCTCCTACTATGGAGGGCGAAGTAAGGCTGCTCTCCCCAGAAACTTCCTGAAAAAGGTTCAATGTTGTCTGCAGGACAGCTTCATGGAAATCTCCCTGAAGGATTACCATTCCATCCCCGAATATGCTGACAGACTTTTCCAGTAGCTGTTCTAGCCATGCCTGCATTCCAAGTTAATCATTAATAAAAGCTTCCTTTTAAATCATGCCTTATCTTATCCCTAAAGGGACACTCACCAGAAGTACCTTCGCTGACTTCCCCATCTAGGGTACCGCCTTGGGAGGGTTCTGAGGGTATTAGCTCCAGGGCGATAAACAGTTCCTGGCTTTCTGGTAACAGAGTCTTTCTGCTTGCTTGCTGCTGCATGGTATCATCTTCCTCATCAGCTTCATCATCATCTGAATTGTCATGCCTCATGACTACCCCATCAGAGGAGTCCACAGACATCTGTGTAATGGTGGTGCCCCCCCGCAATATTTGATTCAGTTCGTTGTAAAATTTGCATGTCCACGACGGTGCCCCAGAGCCTCCATTTGCCTCTCTTGTTTTCTGGAATGCTTGCCTCAGCTCCTTAATTTTCACGCGGCACTGCCGTGCCTCTCTGCTATGGTCCCTATCCAGCATGGCCTTGGAGACTCTGGCAAAGGTGTTGGCATTCCGTTTGTTGTAATGGAGTTCTGCCATCATGGATTCCTCTCCCCAGATAGCTATGAGATCCAACACCTCCTGTGTGGACCATGCTGGAGTTCTTTTGCGTTAGTTGGTCTCCTTCGCTGATGAACTCTGCATGGTGCCTTGTGCTGAGGAGCTCTGCATGGTGTCCTGTGCAGGTGAGCTCGTCACGCTGGCCAAACAGAAAATGAAATTTGAATGTTCCCGGGGCTTTTCCTGTCTACCTGGCCAGAGCAGCGAGTTGAGACTGCTGTCCAGAGCGGTCACAGTGGAGCATTGTGAGTGCTGTCCAGAGCAGTCACAATGGAGCACTGTGGGACAGCTCCCGGAGGCCAATAAAGTCTACATGCATCCTCACTAAGCCACAGTCGACCCAGAGAGGTCAATTTCAGCACTACTCCTCTCATCAGGGAGGAGTACAGAAATCGATTTTAAGGGCCCTTTAAATCGATTGAAATGGCTTCCATGTGAGGACAGTTGCAGGTTTAGGTCGACTTAATGGCGCTAAAGTCGACCTTAAGTCGTAGCATAGACCAGGCCTTAGTGATAAATTTTGTTATTTGCTTTAGTGACAAAGCGACATAATTAGTGGATGAAGGGAACACAATAGATTTAATAGATTTGGAGTCTAGTAAAGCATTTGATACAGTGACTTAAAATCTTACTCAAAAGTATTGCCAGTTGACTTGAATAGAAACACTGTCATGTGGATTGAGAGCTGGCTGTAGAACAAAGGGTCATAATGTATTGAATTGGGAGTGGAGGAATATTTAGCAAGGTACTGAAAAGATTCATTTTATTAAACATCTTTATTAATAATCTGGAAGTGGAAGTTAAAAACATGTTAATGAAATTTGCAGATGATACTAAATTAGTGAGGTGAACAAAGGAATAATACGAATGAGATGGAGTGAGATGAGAGAAACAGGCAGGAAATTACAAAATGGGGTTCAAGTTGCAATATAATAAACTAATAGGTTTGAGGAAAACAATCTCAAACATAGATATGCATTATGATTGGAAAAAGCTTTGATGCAGTGGATTGCTGAAAAACACCTCAGGGTGGTAGCATATAGCAAACTGGGCAGAAAATAATAACCTATAGACTTTACTTTACATTAAAAGCAACTGTACTTATTAAGGGACTGGAAGTGTGACCTTCTCCCTTACCTGCTCTCTCGTTCCAGCGTTGTTGGCTCTGTAATGAAAAGACTATCAGTATCTGGCACCTTATCTCTATCCAGAAATAACAGAAGCAGGACTCAGCTATCTTGGTGGATCAGCAGGTCTGGCAGCCTCCCTACTGGATTTCTATTGCCTTTGAATTATAATGTTCATAGAATCATAGGACTGGAAGGGACCTTGAGAAGTCATCTAGTCCAGTCCCCTGCACTCATGGCAGGACTAAGTATTATCTAGACCATTCCTGACAAGTGTTTGTCTAACCTGCTCTTAAAAATCTACAATAATGGAGATCCCATAATCTTCGTAGGCAACTTATTCCAGTGCTTAACCACTCTGACAGTTAGGAAGTTTTTCCTAATGGTCAACCTAAACCTCCCTTGCTGCAATTTAAACCCATTGCTTCTAGTCCTATCCTCGGTGGTTAAGGAGAACATTTTTTCTCCCTCCTCCTTGTAACAACCTTTTATATACTTGAAAACTGTTATGATGCCCTCTCTAAGTCTTCTCTTTTCCAGACTAAACAAACACATTTTTTCAATCTTCCCTTATAGGTCAAGTTTTCTAGACCTTTAATCATTTTTGTTGCTCTTGTCTGGACATTCTCCAATTTTTCTACATCTTTCCTGAAATGTGGCACTCAGAACTGGACACTGGACTGGATTATGGAGCATATAAAATTTTATTCAGCTGCAAGCAGGGTCCATAGCCTGTCAGAAATATGGGACTCCACAATGAGCACTTCAACATTTTGAGAAGAGGGTCTATGGATAAAGCCACTCATTTCCCTTGAGGAAGTGGAGAGGGAAGATAATGGAGTCACCTTTAACCAAAATATGGATGAAATTTGGGTTTCTGGTGTTACTTTAAAAAGATCAGTATTTTTTTTTCCAGTTCTAGATTTATACTCTCATGAAAATGAGCTTCATTTCATTTCCTCCATCTCCCACCAAAATTAATAATGATAAACAGCACCAGCTATATTTTCAATCATTAGCTCTTGTTAAAGGCCTTCAGTGGCTTTGGGCTCTGTATCACTAAAATTATTAAACAAATCTTTCACTTACCTTCTGGTTATTTTTCAATTTGTTTGAAGTTGGCTACAATTAAGTCTACTTCTTAAAAGAGAAATTCTTCTAATAAGGAATATTTTGTAGCTCAGGGTACTGAGTATGCTCTCAGTGCTCCTGAAACTTCTTCTCTATGGTTGCAGGTTTTCATTCAGCTGCTGTGGCAGTGTTCAGTCTTCAATACATTAATGTCCACGATCTCCACTGCTTTATCAAGCATTCCTTTTGGTCTCTTTGGTGCTGTTTGGAATTTATTTGGATCCAGTACCAGCACAACCACAGAATGACACACAGAATCAGAGCGTCATAACTGTCTCACTTATGACCCACCCACTCTTCTGTGCTGCACAGAACTCAGATGCGGGACAGATTCAAATCCATTATACTTTAGAGTTACATGCTTCTGTTCAGTGCATGTCCCTCAGTAAGGGATGGTCCAAGGATACAATTGATGACAAATAATCAAAATGAGGGGCCAAAACAAAACAAAAATTAAAATATTCAGGCAAAGTAGTTAAAATGCTCAGGGAATCATTCTGTTCATGTAAATAACACTTTCTATTACATTATCACTCAGTTACATGACTACTTCTGTCGTAAATATTTTTCAGCAGTAAAAGTGAGAACACAGCAAATTTGTGTGGAACACGGTTAATGGGGTTAAAATGAGGAACATTTGAGAGATTTTGTTAATCTCAGCTTACCATTTTTAGGGTGGAAGAGTATTCATATCCGTCATGAGCAAAGTCTCTTCAGACTCTGTGAAAGAGATTGTTGCTTTGTATAATCATTCTACTGATAGTGATGTGACAGACACACACACATCAACACTACTAAAACACAACCTAAAACATGCTAAGTTGTTACTGTTTGGTTTACTGATGCCAATTTCACTGCCCCTCATACAGTTATTTTAAATGGTATCTCCCCATATTTCAAATGTTGTATATAACCTTGGAATGAGTAATGTTTTATCTAGACTCAGCATTCATCACATGCATGAATCTTGATACTATCTCAGTAATTAAGTTGTTTGGAAAAGCCTATAAATACATGCTTACTGTACAGTGGTGTTGTGAGAATTGCTGAACTTATAAATTACTATATAAAATGTAAAATATTTATTCTGTCTCAGATATTTTAGGGTGTCTACCAACACATTTTGATGCCAGTTCAAGATCTGCCTTGATGCTTACATATGTGTTAATTTTATTTATGTGTGTGCTACACACACACACACACACACACACACACAACCATGAGCAGTATTTAAGATATAGATAAGGGATAACTATTTTGGACTTAATCGTGGACTTTGCTCATCATGTTTCCTAAGCTCAGCAATTTTTATCACAGTAGTGTGTGTTTTCATAGGTGTTTGAGTACTGTTCTATTCTGCCACGACTTTCGCACAATAGAACATTGACAAGACTCAAGACAGAGCAAGTTTGTAGATATGCAAACTTTACAAAGCACTCTCATTTAAACACTTGCATCACATTATTTTACATACTAATGAAGTAATTGGTCTTAAGAGTACATAGAAGTGACACATGCAAAGTTATTCAAATGATTTTCTTATTAGTTGCCAATGATTTAATACAGTACTTTTCAGTGGGTTGATTTTCATGTTTACCTTTATTCTGCCTTGTAACAAAATATAGTAGTCCCAAACATTACACCTTTAGAGTAATATTACTACAGCATACTAGAACATTCCACAGGATACTATCATTTTCTCTTCTCCCAAGTATAGCCTAAGCATTCTTCCAAGACTGAATCTCAATTCCTACTGCTTTTGGTCCAAGATAAACTGTACTCATCACATTTTAAATCGCATATGCCATATACATTTGATTGCAGATTAAAGTCAATATATATTACTATGTTCAATATGGGAGCATTTCCATTTCATTTTCTTTGGTGCTTGAAATGGAGGCTTTTAGTGAGCCAAATATTTTCTACCAGTTATGTCAACATGTTTTCTTTTACCAGAATATCTAAGCAGCATTTGAATGAAACTGAGAATATTTTACATCCCCAATAATATAGTTGGTTCATATTATAAAGTTTTTATGTCTCTCTTTTTCTTAATATACGTTTTAGAACTCTGATAAAAACTAGATATTCCCTTATTTTCAATAAAAAGAACCAAACCAAAAAGTGTCTGTATGAAATTGAAACCATTAGTTTCAATTAGTATTTCAGTAACTGATCTTCTTTAAGTGTCATCACTATGGTAACACACTCAGATTCTTCAATTCATAAATAATAGATATTGTTTAAAATCCTCTTGGTGGATCAAGACTCCCCAAATGCTGCTTCATCTGCTTTCCATTTTCTTCATTTGTCTATGTTCCTAAAAAGGTGCCCTGTCATCCAAACTTTCAGGTCCCTCAGGTTGTTCATTTCTTTAAGAATTAGTGCAGCCACTCTATGGGCTAAAATAATTGGAGAATCTAAGAACAAAAACATTTGGAAGGCACTTGGCATATATTATTAAGTGAATGGGAAATGATCAGTTACAACAGCAGATGATTAGGCAGGAAGGCACATTTTACTTGCAAATGGGGCACAGTTGGCAAGTTAACTTGAGCAGGTTTCAGTACTATTGAAGTGTCATGTTAGCACTTTGCCAATGTTTGCAATATGAACTTATGGACTAAGACAGTCCTCCTATAAAGCATATCAGACAACTGTTTCTATAAGGGTGACACATGCTGTCTTCTGAAATGCCGGCCTTATGCAGACAGTACCATGAGTTTGCTCATTAACTCCACTAAGTTAATAGAAATATGCATCATTATTTCTTGATATCTTGTGATGTGTTATGAATAAAGTTACAAAAAACTCTGGCAACCTCAGAGCTGCTCCATAGTTAAGGCTGAGTTGCAATTTGCACTGAAATCAAAGTTCAAACTTCTTTGTTATACAATGTATAAAAATTATTTATACTCCCACACTTAGAGCACTGACTCTTAGAGTACAGAATGAATTTTCTATTAATTTATAAATACATTTGTTAATTATTTTGAGGTAACCTGTAAAAATCTTAAAGTGAGTATCTTTCATCCTCCTCTCCTCGTCTCCACCTCTTTATTTTTCACATGAAGCTAGCAAATTAAATCCTGATTGTTAAGATTTGAAAATTAACTCTTTTCTAGATTATAACAAATTCTAATATATAGGCTATTTTAAGCCCATTAATATGCTATTTTTTAAATTGTCAAGATTAGACACAGCTGTTTATCTATTGCAATAATGATCAACAAATATTGAAGCCATCAAATATATTTGCCATTGAATAGATTTTCCAGAAACTAAGCTTTTGGCTAAGTAAAAAAAATATGTTTCTAACTCTCAGGAAGATATCCATACATTAGAAATAATTCTCCCCCAAAAACTTATAAAATTCCTGCACATAAAACATCATTAGCTTAGACTCAAAGTTGCTCATGTGCTTCCTCATTAGGCTGTTAAAATTAACAAAAAATTATGTAATTTAAGGAAAGATTCACACCCAACACAACTCCAGCCAGTATAAGCTTGTGGAAAAAATAGCATGCATAACTCACATGCATAAAATGGCGAAATTAAGGGTTTTCAGGAAACCTTAATTCTGGAATTTCAAAATTCAGTGCTTGGCTTTGCAACCTTAGTAATGTTATTTTAGAAGTAGTTTGGGGAAAAATTTTAAATGTAATATAGAAGTTTGTGTTTCTCATAAAAACAGAGATTTTTCGTACATAATTTATTTTGTATTATTTCTGTACAGTGCATAGTATGTCAAGCTTTTGAACTATTTCTGTGTTCACTTGCACCAATTATATACCATTGTAACTCTATTGCTTTCAAATGATATACAGAAGTGTAAATCAGGAGAAAATCATGCCATAAAATTTAAAGAATTATTGTTGTAATCCATTTTTAAATAACACAAAGGCTGGAGTTAAGGTTGTATACTGCAGTACGGTTTAATTTTATTCTTTTCATGTGGAACAGTACTGTAACTTGTGTCAGGCCTATACCTACAGTTATGCTGAATTTATGTTAATTGGGATAATCAGAATATGTTGGACATTAATGCAGAAAAAAAGATGGCAATGGATGAAGATAAATAAGAAGCTGATATGGTGCCAGTAAAGTGTGCTCTTTCTAATAAGGAAGAAGAAGTCATGGGGAAGAGAAGACTCAAAGCTGGATGAGAAAACATTAGGCTGCCGAACAGTCTTATGATGATCCAGATCCTCTGTGTAAAACAATAAATTTTTGATGCACGTGTTTTGTCAGCCATGACAAATGGAGCGGAAGCATGAATACCCACCAAGATGTAACAGAAAGGATAATCTGGACAGGAATAAAGAGGAAGATTTATATGTAGTAAAATATGAAGAGACAGGAAAACAAAATGAAGAAAGGAGAAATAGAGTAAATAGGGACCAAATGGAAAAGAAAGCCAATTCTGAGACTGTGAAGAAGTTAAATTTCATCTCCAGAGCCTCAAAAGTAAAGGAGTTTTACCTGGACTGGTAGGGGGAAGAGGACAGTGGCTCCTTTAAAGGTCTCTTCTCTCTCTCCCTTTTCTTGTCTTCTTCCCTTCTCCATGGGATTTCAGCTCTTTCTGGGTTGGTGTGGGAATCATCATCCTAGCTGATCAGCTAGCCAGAAGGAGCATAGCAGAAGCCATTTGGCTCCCATGCCTCTAAAGGAGAGGGAATATAAACCTCTTTTCCCCTGGCCAGAGTATCATTATGTGCCCAGAACTGTAGCTGCCACCTCTGGGATTAGCCTAGGATTGGATTTGATTGTGGTGTTGTGTTTTGTTGTTGTTGTTGTTGTTATCTGCTCTGGGTTTTACACTAATTGCTTTCTGTGACTGGTAAGGAATTTTTACCTCGCTGCCAGATTGGCCAAATGGGTGAGTTTTTGTGCCTCCCCCACAGCAGCCCAGGGAACCAGTGCTTAGGTTCAGAAGGAAAGTTTTAGTTGTCACAACTTGTAAAGCATCTAGTGAATGTATTGTTTTGAAAGAGGTTCTGGTTCCCCGATAAACTGAAATTGGAACTGACTTGGAGAATGCATCTTCTAAAGGAGATGGGGAATGGTATTTGGGCTTCTAGCATCTGGTACAAAAAGGAAACAACTCTCTTTTCATTATCCCTTAGCCCTTGTACAAGGGGAAGGCAATGGCAGACCTCCACTAGGCTGGAACAAATTAGGGAAGGATGAGTGATTGCCAGATAGTTCCCAGATCAGTAGCCTAGTTAAACTATAACCCTCACATATTGTGGTTCTTCCTGCCTGTTAAGGACAATGAAAATACAGTGGCCATGAAGATGAGAAAAGGAGAAATTGGTCTGCTAATACTTCATTGGTCTGCCTGATTACACTGTTGCTTCTTTGTTATTCAATTCTGGCACAATATTGCTCTTAAGCGAGTTTATCTGGCCCAGGAAAGACCACTTTGCTGTAAACATGATCCTCTGAGCTGTAGGGCCAGTACTGGAGCTCTTTCACCTTTTTCTTTCCCTGCTGCTGACTTATCTGAGAGATGGGGATTTGTCAGGAGGAAAGGCAGCAAAACTGGGACACCATTGCAACCCCACTAGTCCTCAGATGCTTTTTTGGCTTCTTAGAGCTAGTAGAAACTTAAAGCTGCTCTAACTTGGTATTGTGGGACTGACCATACACAAAGACTGCACCCGGATCAGGAAGTAAAAGGTGACCTTCAAGTCACTTGATTCTAATACCCAGTGCAGACCATCCACATTCCAGGACACTTTTTCTTAAAAATATTTATATTTACTTTGTGTTGATTTCTTATTGAAATACCTTTAGTTAGATACCAAGCCACTTTGTGTGTGTATATACTTTGATGGCTGCTAGTTAAATACTTCTATTCCACCAAAACGCAATACATTTTGTACTTGGCCTTTATTTCAGTGTTATAAAACAGTTTAATGAAGTCACAGAAAAACAGAACAAATTGATCAAGTAAACTATTAAATATTTGACTGATTCTCCATAGACGTCCTTATCTTCATCAAATAAAATCTTTGTACATTCAGAGAAAGCCTCTAAATAGAATGAAGTGGCTCTAGTCAATTACTATATTTAAAAGTTTTGGATTTGATTTTACATTTATCAGGTTCATTCAAACACTGAAAAATTTTATTCCAGCACATGCAATGGCAAATTAGCTCTTTTCGCACTGGGAAGAAGTAAAAGGAAAGATTTCCATCTCTCTCTTTCTTCACATACCAATAGAAGACAATCCAATTAAAAGCAGAATATTAAAAATAGTACAAGCAAAGGATTTTATCTAATTAGCAAACAGCCCACTTAATTCCCCAACTTCCAGTATTAATAAACAATTACTTAAGAACTTATATAAGAACATAAGAACAGCCATATGGGGTTACATCAAAGGTCCATCTTAATCAGTATCCTGTCCTCTGACAGTGGCCAATGGTAGGTGCCCCAAAGGAAATAGACAGATTATCATCAAGTGATCCATGCCCTGTCACCCAATCCCAGCTTGTGGCAAAAGGAGGCTAGGGACACCATTCTTGCCCATCCTGGCCAATAGCCATTGATGGACCTATCTTCCATAAATCTATCTAGCTCCTTTTTCAATACTCCGTTATAGTATTGGCCTTCACAACACACTCTGGCAAGGAATTCCAGAGGTTGACAGTGCATTGTGTGAAAAAAAATACTTTCTTGTGTTTGTTTTAAACCTGCTACCTATTAATTTCATTTGGTGTCCCCTTGTTCTTGTATTATGAGGAGCAACTAACACTTCCTTATTTACTTGCTCTGTTCCACTCATGATTTTATAGACTTCTATCATATCCCTTTTCTGAACTTTTTCCAGTTCCAATATATCTTTTTTTGAGATGCGGCGACCACGTCTGCATGCAGTATTGAAGGTGTGGGCATACCATGGATTTATATAGAGGCAATATGATATTTTCTGTCTTACTATCTACCCCTTTCTTGATGATTCCCAACATTCTGTTTGCTTTTTTGACTGGCGCTGACATTGAGAGGATGATTTCAGAGAACTATCCACAGTGACTCTGAGATCTCTTTCTTGAGTGGTAACAGCTAATTTAGACCCCATCATTGTACATGTATATTTAGGATTATGTTTTCTAGTGTGAATTACTTTGCATTTATCAACATTAAATTTCATTTGCCATTTTGTTGCCCAGTCACCCAGTTCTGTGAGATCCTTTTATAGCTCTTTGCGGTCTGTCTGGGACTTAACTATCTTGAATAGTTTTGTATCATCTGAAAAATTTGCCACCTCACTGTTTGCCCCTTTTTCCAGATCGTTTATGAATATTTTAAATAGGACTGGGCCCAGTACAGATCCCAGGGGGACACCACTATTTACCTCTCTCCATCCTGAAAACTGACCATTTATTCCTACCCTTGCTTCCCTATCTTTTAACCAGTTACCAATTCATGAGAGATCCATACCTCTTATCCCATGACTGCTTATTTTGCTTAAGAGCCTTTGGTGAGGGACTTTATCAAACACTTTTTGAAAATCTAAATGCACTATATCTACCACTGGATCTCCTTCGTCTGCATGCTGGTTGACCCCCCACCCATAGAATTCTAGTAGATTGGTGAGGCATGATTTCCCTTTACAAAAACCATGTTGACTATCCCCCAACAAATTATTTTCATCTATGTGTCTGACAATTTTGTTCTTTATGATAGTTTCAACCAATCTGACCAGTACTAAAATGAGGCTTACTGGCCTGTAGTTGCCAGGGTCACCTCTGGAGCCCTTTTTAAAAATTGTCGTCACATTAGCTATCCTCCAGTCATTTGGTATAGAAGCTGATTTAAATGATAGGTTACAGATGACGATTAGTAGTCCTGCAGTTTCACATTTGAGTTCCTTCAGAGCTCGTGGGTGAATACCATCAGGCCCAGGAGTCTTATTACTGTCTAGGAGGCCTGGTGAGATACATTATTAACTGCACATTGCAAATCCATTTTTCTGAGCAATTCTCAGACTGGCTACTTCCTCCACATCAGTGATTTAAAAATATGGTTAAACATGGGAGTTCCTCACAACTCTCCTGCTTCAGGCAGTGACACGTGTGACAGTCCCTGAGTAAAATAGGATTTCCTCCAACATAATCCATTATTAGAATTCTGTGTCCCCACATACAATTCAATAATTCCAGACTCTGTCATCACCTCCCAAAGAATTCATAATTTCCATATTCTTCTCTTCCCCAAATCCATTCAACCCAACTTCATCTCCCCATGCCTCTATCTCATTAAGTATTTATTATCTTATCATTCAACTTATGGAGTAGCATTGGTGGCAGGTGGATTGGCCTATGACCTCTGAATGTGGGAGAGGTGGTTGACTGGTGTGATGGTGTAGCCCATAAGACTTTATGGGGGGTGCCTATAAATATCTGTATGACATTACTGGAATATGGTTTTGCTACATATCTATGAAAAGGTAATGATCTGCTGGATCTGTTCATCCTATTTGTATGTATGAGTCTGTTTTGTATTCAAAATTATGAATATTGGCTATGTGCTTGGTTAGTTGTAAATAGACTTTGGAAAGTAGCTAAGCAGCTCTCTGAGGAAAGACTACTCTCAGTTAATCCCAATCAAGAATCAATCAAGCTAACAATGAACTTTGTAGATGCCTGTTCACACCCGAGCTTTCCCAGGAATGTGGCCTGGCTGGTAATGAATGGAGTCTGGCTCAAACATGTGAGTGGACCATGTGGCTCTGAAACTCCATTTTACAACTGGACTCTGCATAGGAAAGAGGAGGGGGTCTCCACCCACAAGAGGATGTCTATATAAACTCTGGTGAGATCTCTCCATCTTGTCTTCAGCTGGCTCAAAGAACAGCCTCTCCACCCCCACAAGGAGAACTGAAGGAAGCTGGAACAGAGGACAGTGACTGCAGGGCAGGTGTGAGTGATAACAGGACCCAGACTAAAAGGGAGTTTAGTGTGAAAGAAGAAATTCACTCAACCATTTGGGTGAAGCTTTTTACTGTGTTAGCATTAGATCTGCATGTTCTATTTTATTTTATTTGGTAATTCACTTTGTTCTGTTACTACTTGGAACCACTTAAACCCTATTTCCTGTCTTTATTAAAATCACTTTTTACTTATTAATTAACCTGGAGTATGTGTTGGTACCTGGGGGGGCAAACAGCTGTGCATATCTCTCTATCATTGTTATAGAGGGTGAATCTATGAGTTTGCCCTGTATAAGCTTTATAAAGGGCAAAAGACATTTATTCAGGGTTTGAACCCATTGGGAGTTGAGCATCTGAGTGCCAAGGGCAGAAATACTTCATACCTGTTTCCAGGCAAGCCCATAGCTGTTGGGGGACGTGGTTCAGATCTGGATCTGATGTTGAGCAGGCTAGTGAGTCTGACTCAAACCAGGTAGGGTACTGAGGTCCTTAGCTGTTTGGGCAGGAAAACAGAGGCAGAAGTAGCCTTGGCACATCAGGTGGCAGCTTCTAAGGGAGTTTCTGTGATCCCAACCCATCACAATTGGTTCGGTGACTGAAAAGTAGATCCCCTCCAGTGATGGGGTGGTTGGGAATGGGTCTCTTTTAGTGCTTGATATCCTCTAGCTATTGGAGGGAGTCAGTTGGGAGAACAGGTCTCCCTCACTGAATATACATGGTTGGAGGCAGTTGATTTTTCCTCTGTGGTGGTGGAGGGTTATTGACAGGAAAGGAGTGGGACTCTACTTTCCCTCCCACAATTGGCTCTTTCAAGTCAGTTTTGGGCAATACAGGGAAGCATGGATGAAGAGGGAGGTGGCCGTGCACATCAGCATCTTTGTCTGCTTCCTTTCCCCTTCTTAAATGCTTCTGAAGCAATTGGGATGGGTAGATGAAGTAACTGGTGCATGTCACAAGGTCTAGCTTCCCCCATGATTCTGCTGCAGAAATTGGTCCCAGCTATTTGTTCCTTTCAACACTATTTTCTTACTATTCACTGGTGTATGCTGCTTCATATTCCTTTGCTATTTGTCTTTATAAGGCAAAGGGCTGGAAACTACAGCTGGGGAGGATTTGTTTCTGTTTAAAGAAATTAAAAATGAAAATTTGTTGTGAAAAATGTGTGGTTTTCACAGGAAAAAAACATACTAAAACCTCAAAAGTCCATTTGTTTGCTTTGACAACTAAAACCCTATTTTTTCTTCTTTTTTGGTGCAAAAACATTGTTTTTAACTACACACCATTTTCTGATGGAAAACACTTGGTCAAAAAATATGATGACCAGCCCTGCAAGAAACTTAGGCCCTGAACCTGTAAGTATCAGACACAGGTGGAATCTTGCACCCAGGCAAAGACCATTTAAATCATCAGATCCCCAAACAAAAGCAGGCTCTATCCACATTGATCTCGTGCAAGATCAGGGCTTTTTGCCTTGTTTGTTTTTCTGATGTGTACCAATTTTTTTCTTCCGTGCTCTACTGAGGTTGGTAAGCTAACAAGGGGTTCACAATACCTCAACAGTACTTAATGTATCAGCATCTTCCATTTTCAGTATAATCTACCACAATCAAGTGAAAATTTTTGCTCCAACCTGAAAATTCTGGTCACATCCAATATTTTACGCCTGGTGAGACAAATTTCATAAGATATAAGCAGATGGAGACAGTTCCCAGTTCTATTAAGTCAAATTGAGATAGCAAAAATAAACATTGGTCCCAGGCTTAAGGACCAGGTAAATATGCTGCCTTTTGAAAATCTCTGCCAACTTCTTAAAAACCATGGACAAAATAATTATGGATTAAGAAATTACCATATATTTCCTAAAAGAACCTTTGCGAGACCCAAGTTTACTACAAACATGGGATTGTTTAATATTAATCTTGCACATAAAGATGGTTTCATTTGGAAAGAGTGACTATGCTCCCTTAGGACTCAGTTGAAAAAGTACTCTGATTATTAAAAATCCTAGGTCACCTGAGGTATGTTATTTGAAATTCAAGAACTACAACTGATATTTGCACAACCTCTTTAAGTCCGCTCTGGAACAAGCCAAAAGTTAAAGTATGCAGTAAAAATATCATTATTATATGATGAAAATCTATAGAGTAAATAACATCCAATTTGACTGTCTTATTTGTGACCAGATATTCGTTCTTGTGATTCTTTCATTTTATTTATTTCTAACATACATACATCATAGACAATTACAATATACTTATATTACAATGGGCAATAATACCCAAATAACATTTTGTTTTCAGTTTGACCTCCAAATATACGTTGATATTTGGGACTGCCAGAGAACTGAAAAATTAATTATTCACACAGCTCTAATCTTAACACTGCATTGCAGCACAATGATACCTTCAGGAGTTGAAAGATATTTCTAAACATTTTCAATGTCCTGTAAATTGTGCTTATTTGAAAGTGACCAGTTTCCTTGGGCACTTTTGAAAATCTCCCCTGAGGTTATTCAGTTAACTTGGATCTAGGTAACAACCTGGAACTCCTATGCCTGGATCTGCAGATAACACACTGATTACAGAATGCCACCTGAAAGGTATTTTTTTTCAACTTTTACTCCCTTTTAATAATCTTGGAATGTCAAAACTAATACATAAGTTATTTGTTTATTTATTTTCTGGGAATGGGTTGGAAAAGGAAAAGCGGTTCAGAAGCCAATGTGCCAGTTGTCATCCTCTTTAAGAGTGTTCCGCTAAATAAATGTGTCTTTTGTGAGTAACATCTGTTCATGTATTATATTTCAGTATGGTCTGATTTTGCCCTCTGCTGTCTAAACTTACAGTTATAAAACTACATTGGAATTGCTCTTTGGAGCAGGGACTTTACCTTATTTTGATTTTCTGTGCTTAACTTCAAGCATATGAGTTGTCAAGTCAAGTGGATCAATTATGTGCTTAAATTTAAGCACTTACATAAATGTTTTGAGGAATGGGGCCATTATTTGTAGAGCACACAGTACAATGAGACCACAATCCTGCCTAATGCCTCTCAACCTTACTTTAACATGAATAAAGAACCCTGTTGTGTGGTTTCATCTTTCAAGGGTCAAAAACCACTAAGAAACAGCAAGTTTTTTGAAGATCTTGGACAGAATTTTTCCCATTTAAAAATAACAAATATAATATGGTTTATTGGTTTCAAGATAATACCCAATAAAACTGATTAAGAGATGGACACAGTGAAGTAGGTTACTATTACACAAATAGAATAATAACATTTAAACCATTTATATGTTAACATGAAGCCTAGCCTACCAGCCACAACTAGGCTGGGGTCCTCAAGATAAGGATGGCAGTTGTTTAGAAGGAGTCAGACTAATCACTAGAGCAGGGTTTAATAAGTGAGAGTTGGGGTTAGAGTCAGGCCTGGCTCGGAGACCAGAGATCAAAGGTAGTATCTAGAGTCAGAGTCAGGGTGGCATTAGAGGCCAGAGATCAAGAGACAACGTGAGGTCTGGAGTCCCAGCAGGGCAGAAGTCTGTATGGTTGCTCAGACAACTTCCTGGGGCACATCACAGGGTTAACTAGTGTGACTGGCCAATCAGAGGGCTGTAGAATATTGTCACTCAGAGTCACTTGAGTCGTACTTTTTGTGGCACCTACTCTCCAAAGTGCTCCCTGCCTGTGGCTGTGGCAGGTGTGTCAGCTGCCCATATCTCTGTAGGCATGGAGTCCAGTCTACTGACTTTTGCAGCAAGTGAAATAAGATCTTTTATTGAACCAATTTCTACTGATGAAGCAACAAGCTTTCCAGTTAGCTCCATGTAGCGCAAAAGCTTGTATCTTCCACCAACAGAAGTTGGTCCAACAGAAGATATTACCTCATCTGCCTACTTTCTCTCGTGTCCTGAGTCCAATACGGCTACAATGACGCACAGATGCACAGATTTCTGGCATACAATATATTTAGGCAGTGAGGTTTTTTTCTTGACCAATATTTCACATTTTTTTAAAAGACTGATTTTTGTCATAAAGAGATACTCTGCCACTGGGAAATAGGGTCATAGATATGCTACATTTTAGCATGATCACTTGTGAACATCAACAAATCAACAGCAATAGGGATTAAAAGATTATGAGAGCTGCGTGTTATATTTTAGAAAGAGTACATGATGGAGTCAAGCTGCCATATACCTTTGGGTCAAGGCCCATATCAATGGTAGAATGATGAAGTTTCAAAAGAAACAGCAGGCCACTTAGGTTAGACTCAGAAGAAAGAAGTCTATTTCCTGTTGGCCTTGTGGTTTGTGAGAAAATATTTCAGGGATATATCCTGCTTGAAAGAAGGATGTTTCAAATTATGTGCTTTAGGAAGAATATTTTAACTTCAAACTTGAAGCTGGACTTTTATTTCTGTGATTGCAAATCAGGAAATAGTTATAGTCGGTAATAATCAAACTCATACTGTATGAATGAATCAGCTTCATAGTAAGCAGATATTTTTCTTAATTTTGTAGCAGTTTTTTTCTTCAAATGTTTTATTATGTAGCCTGATTCTTTAATAGTTAATAGCTGTATTGGTTGCCAATCAATACTAATGTAATGAGTTAGGTGATGATAGGGTTCTAGTTCCAGAATCAGACACAACAGAATTGAAACTAACAAGTTCAGTATCTTGTGGGGAACTCCAATTTGTATAGCAAAACAATTCACACTGACGGTGAAGCAAAGTCTTAGCCACTTTTATTAATACAATCAGTAATGGCATGAAAGCTCCAAACCACATAAACAAACAACAGTAATACGGTATTAAGGATATCTTTAATATTATTCCTTGCATATGTTCATACACTCACATAATGACACCCTTTCCAGGAGATCTGGTCATCAGAAACAAAGGACAATGCCTCTACTTGGCAAGCCAAATTAGGCTGATAGTCTCAGTGCCTGAATGTCGGTGATAGATTATGACAATGAAGAGCTGAAGGGTCAATGGTGGAAAGCTTGCTTACCCTATACGATGGCCTGGCCTATTATAGGGTCTGGAATCAGTCATGAATATTTATTCAGATTTATTCAGATGCCCAGCCTCCAATGTTCCTCACCCTAATAATGTTGGGGTGCATTTATCTTATAGTTTCATATATGAAAGCCTTTGAACTCATTACAAAATACATCAAATATTGCTAAAGCCAGTTTTTGGTTAAACATCTGCCAATAATTTTATCCTAAAATATTCAAGCCTAGTATCAGATCAATATTCCTGTGGTATTGTTATATACCGACTCCCTTCAGAAGATAAGCCATTTTACCTGTGCTAAGGATTGTAGGCCTAAGCTTCACTTATGCTAACCTGTGTAAGCCAATTTCTTACAGGAACAGGCCTGTAGGTTCCTTGTGTAACACTAAGTAAATTGAAATGCTTAGGTATCTCTATGGTCAACAATAACCCTGCAAGAAATAGGTATAATAGGAAAGGACGTACTAAGACACTGTTGAGTTCAGAATAATGCTGGGTGATAGCTAGCAAAATGTAATTTAGATAGTTTTCTAGTGCAGATGTACACTAAGCTCAAAACAAGACTGATTTACATAGGAAATATGAGTTAGAAATCCATTTAAGGAACTGTAAATATCAATCAGGCATTGCATAGGTATTCCAAGGTGGAATTAATTTTTTCCTGGTCAGTGTTTCAGAAAAAAAATATGATTTGCCAGTCATCTTGGTCTGAATTGTACAATCTTTGATTTTTTTTTGTAAGATCAAAACTCATATTCCCCCAGTATTGTGTATGTGAAATTAATATCCTACTTAGATCATTCAGAATTTAGAAAGCTGTTCTGGGAATCTGCTCATGCAATGGACACATCTACCCAGGAGCTTTCAGCATATCAGAAGTATAATCATTGAGAGAAGTATGATCTGAAAAGGTCAAACAACGATTTAGGACAGAAGATAGCTGATGACAATGTCCACAATGCGTCAGAGAAAAATTTCAATTAAAAATAGAAATGCTAACTTGTTTCATCCTTTCATAGCCTGAAAAAACAATGGAGACTTCCACCATACCACTTTGCTGTGCATCTTTTCTCATTATCATCTCTCTTTCACCAGAAAACAATATACTGTACATAATGCACACTCCAAATCTATACTTCTTTTTCAAGAAGTCAGCCAGAATATTTGAATTAAGATAGTTGTGGCAGGAAATGATGAATTATCACAGGCAAATGGGAGTTTGAGCAAGGAAAGCCTGATGGGATCAATTCTGGGGCTTCCAGGTGTCTAATTCCCTTCTCTCCCCTCTGTAGTGACATTCTATTTTTAGTAGAAGATTTACATAAGTGGATGCATTGTCATTGACTTCAATGGGCATAGAATCAGTTCCCAAGTGAGAAGGCTTTCAAGGAATATGCATATTACAGCAGTAGGGCAACAGTACTCAATAGATCAGAGCAGAAAGGGCAAACATTTTTAATGAAAAGTTTAAGGGATTCCCTCCTATGGATTTTGACAAATAAGGTTAACAATGATGCATGGGGGGAGACTTTTCTATATGCAAATATTAATTGTGTGAAATCTCCATAATAAGAAAATGGAAAATTGATGCATAATTGAGCATTTTGGTTTACAGATAAGATAGTAAAGAATTGAAAAACTCTTTATCAAGTGAAAAAATGTTTTAGAACAAGGTGGATGATTCATTCCACATTCATAAACTCAATTATAGCATGTTGGCATTTGGATTAAGTCTCTCTTTACATTTAACCCATACATTTCATATTAACTTTTTTATATTAAAATTACCTGCTTTCCATGAGCCCTATTTTTTAAAAATACCTTTTCTTCCTTTGCAAAACTAAGTGGGTCTGTTATTTCATAGAGCTGCTTTCATACCCTGGGTTTTACTTAAAAAGACAATATAAGTATAAAAGTAAACTCCATAGGGAATAGTGAATATTTGATACTAAAATCAAATGAGGTAAACTGTTGAGAGTAAACATGAAAGACTAGACACATAGAGTTAGCTATTTATCTCTGCCTATACGCATTACTGACATGAGAGAAATCCACTGCAAAACTATTCTAAAAGCACCATTAAAAAGGATAGCAAAGAGTGATCAATACAATGGATGCCAAATAATACTCTTAGCTTCTATGATGCAAGGAAATATAAAATGTAGCACAACTGGCATGGTTGTGTGACTGTAAATTAAAATTTGATAACCGTTATGCTACCTGATTTCAGGGATTTCACATCTCTGAGTGTAGTTCCTGGCCCTTTTAAACTCCTCCTGGCTGTAGGAACTTGGGGTAAAATCTTGGTTCTATTGAAGATATTGGTAGCTACTAGTCTCCAAGACCTTATCTACTCAGTTCTCAAGAGCTCAGCTTGACTATGAACTCATTACTGAAGTTTCTTTAGTAGCATACAGTCAAACCTCATGTAAGTTGATTGGGCTCAAGTGTTGATAGTCAGTACAAGGCATACCACACACCCCAAGTTACATGGCAAACTTTTTCCTTTATATACATTTACACTATACATTGCATTTACTAGGATTGTATTACACGTTTTGGGATTGGCCTGGTCACTTGGTAGACACCAATCCCTGTAAAGCACACACTGGCCACACATGATTTACTCTGTACATCAGCTTACTGTTCTGGGCTTATCTTATCTATTGTTATCTTGGCCATTGTAAATGGTTTCCTGGGTGTTCCCCTTCGTCTTAGCTGGTACAGACATTCTGTTTCCACCCTGCTGATCTATTTACTTCCCTAATTCTGTCTCCCCCAAAATGAGGCCTCACTCATTTCCAATTACCTGTGTCATGCCAGGCCTATCCACCATTTCTAATCATTTTATGTGATTTTTATTATTTGTCTTAAATGCAGCTACTGACTACAAAGCTAATCTAGTGCTAGGCCATACTGCTCCACTTGTGCTTCCAGATAAATAACTTTGGACAGACAGTGCTAAATACACTGGCTGTATTTCTAGCCAACTGGAAGAAAAGGAAATATGAGAACTTCCCCTGATGTATGAAGTACGAAAGAAATATGAAAACTTCCAGTGTTGTATGAAACTAGAAGACAAAATTTGGTCTCATTACTTTTTTGGAAATTATGATCATTTTTCAACCCCCCCCCCCCCAAAAAAAAAATATAGGCCACCTAATGTAAGTGGGAAGGCATTTTTTCCCTATATTTTTGGTCTTTTTGACTCCATAGGAATTCATGAAATTTTTCTGAGGTCAAAAATGCCAGCATAGGAAAAAGTTCAAATGATTTTAGTTCCCAGGTGCAAATAGGTATAGAAAATGTTAATAGGAAAAGACTGGCTGAGCATACTTCTTATAAGAAAGAAAATCCCCAGTACAGCAGTGGGAAGATGGTATTACCTACATCAAGTTACACTGTACAGCAAAGGAAGAACTCCAGCCATATATGTATAACATAAACATCTTACATTTCAGTTAGGGATTTGTGAGTGACATTGAAACAAAAATTGCTGTTTGGCTATCCTTGTCAGTAATGATTTCTTACTGAAAATTTGAATTTTGTATTTTATCTCTATGGATGAATTGAGCTAACTGTATGGACTCCTTGTTGTGTAGTTTAGTATAAGAATTGGCCGGACGTTAGCCTGGCTATAACTGCATAATCCTGAAGGAAGGTGGAAGAAGGACACTAGATGATAACTCCTTACCTTGATGATAAACAAAAGTTGAGTATTTCCCTTGAGCATGATGAATGAGAAGTATTTACTAAAACAACAGAGATTTACTGAATGTTGGATTCCTATCAGTCTAGCTAACTGAGATGCTTCTTTTTAATGGAGCCATGAACAAATTAGAAAGCAAAATGCAGCATAACTCACTTCTGATACAGCAAATTGCTCTTCATTTAAAGATGTTTTTTAAATATGAATAAGATTTTAAAGCCTGTCAAAGATGGCACACAAAGATAAAAATAAAGAAGTGTCAGGACAAAAACGTTCCTTTCTCTATCCTCTGAATTAATTTGCATGTCAATCAAAAATCCATCAATGCATATGCAATAAGGGGCATGGGTTAAGATACTAAAAGAATAGGAAAAGTAACAAGTAGAACTAAAGATTGAAAAGAAAGTGACAGTTGTGATGAGTAAGACGTCTTCCCCATATATAGTATTATTCAGCTATAACAATACAGCCAAAGATGGTGACGAAGTGGTGACAGAACTGCCAATTATAGCTGAGTGAAGTGTAAACAGAGATACAAAGTCTGCCAAGCAGAACTGTATCCAGGTGGCAGGGCTTTTCTGTTGACCCACCCATCAGCAAGAGTCAGAACCTTCAGTGCAGCTGTTAAAATTCTGATGGCTTATTGTAGCAGATGAGGCTCATTAACTCTATCCAGGCTATCAGGGGGTGGGTTTATCTATCAGAGAAAATGGGACTTGAACAGATGAGGTCCTAAAGGGAAACCAGAGAGACAACCAAGCTCAGCCTGAGAGATAAATTGTGCTATTGATTTGTGAGTTACCATTAAATCTAAACCCTGGGAAAGACGTAAGTTTGGACTCCAGTTCAAGGAAGTGTGTCAATTATTGAGGACAGGGTAGAGATTCAGCTTGTTCATAAGGAGCCTGAAAGTTTGGCCTTAAAGCACATTTCTGCTCTGGAAATATGCTCTGTAAAAATACCATTGTGCTATTCACTGTTGGTCTTTCAAAAACCTGCAGAGCAAATGTGGTTTTTTTACAATACCCCTCCTACTCCTCAATTTCTTCTAATTTCCAGTTCCGTGAACTTCATCAGGGATCTGAACGTAAAACTGAACTTTCTTTCTTTCTCACATATCACTCATAGCAATAATGGTTCATTGGGCTAATTTACACCCCTCCCTTCCGCCCGTGACACCTGTGCAACTCTTTGTATTCATTGGGATTACATGGTGAAACTGATTGTTCTAGAGCATATCTACACAATGATGTTACATTAGTGTAGCTTTTTCTCTCTAAATGAGGAATTTAACTGTAATAAACAGAATGTGTCCACACCATTTAGTTATGGTACTTCCATTGTTAATCATTTATACACATAACTCTGCATTCGTTTGAATTAATCACTTAGCATTCTGAGCAAATATTCCATAGTGCACTGTTCTTCCTCTATGCTTTATGATTTTTCATGCTGTACATACACCTTGGGATGCATATTGAAAATCACAGGAATTTTGGGACTTGGGGGTCAAACTAACAAATTCCCATGATTACTCTTTTGCATTCATTCATTTTGCCAGCACCATTTTCAAGCAAGTGTAGACAGCACGGAGAACCCATGACTGAGCACTGTGATCACAACAGTCATTAATACAAACAGAACAATGCATATGTACTTTGAGCATACAGGTGGAAGGATTTGGTTCTGCATTTCCACAGGGCTGTTGATGCAGCAGCTATCTGGCTAACAAAGGCAAAAGAGCAAGAAGATGAAATCAAACAGTTACTTCTGCAAAAAAATGTACCTGGAACACCTTTACTTGATGGAGGGCTGCTTCTGGGTTGGCCAGCTATCATCAACTGGTGGGACATGCTTGTGATGGAGAACTGGATAAGATGACCAATAGTGGTGGTAGAACTTCAGTGTGTGGAAGGCTACTTTCCACAGAACAGAAATCTGTGCAGAGCTCATCTCAGAACTGCAGAAGCAGAACATATGAGAGATTTCCTCAGCATAGAAAAGAGTATGATGTGAGAGATCACAAGCCTTGAACACAGGCTTATGGATCCCCAGCCCATGACCACCACCTGAGCAACCAGAGATGGGAACCAGCAAACTCCTAGCTCGCTGAGGAACCCACTCCTGAACCTCCTCTTTGGAGGAAATATCCAGCACCCCCAATTAGGTGAGGAGCTATGTATAAATCAGGAAGTAGCCTGAGCATTAAGAATAATCTCTGGCTGACTGCTACTACGGACCCCTTCTGCTTACTTGACTCCTGAGCCCTATATTCCTACCTCATCTTGGTTCCTGTCTTCCTTATCCCAGACGTCTGTCTATTCCCAGTTCCAGCTTTCCTGCCTTATTTTAGGTCCCCTGCTCCAACGCCTTACCCGCGCCGCTGTCTCCAGCTCTGACCTTTGGGTTGATACCTGAAGCTGACTCTGGCTCCGTTCACTAAGCCTGACCACCCATGCCCTGGTCATTGAATGTGGCCATAGTCATCTGGAAACTCACCACTCCTTGAGTGCTACCAACCACTTTGGTGTTGGAAGATCACCTGCTTGGGTGGTAGTCATGGAGTCTGGAAGTGTTATAGAGAGGAGGATGCTGTGGAAGATCACACAGCTTAGCAATGCACAAGAGATTATGCATGGCTTCACACTGATTGGGCCCCAAACTATATTGGACCTATTAATGGAATCCACATCCCTATTTTATGTCCCCCAGATCAGGCCAAAGACTTTATTAACAGTAAGTGGTATCTCGTCATGTTACGGCAATGCCTGGTTGATCACCATGGTAAATTCACCATTACTAATGTGGGGTAGTCTGGAAATATCCATGATACAAGGCTATTTAGACACTTTTCTGGAATGAGAAAGGAAACTTTTGCTCCTCAGAACACCATGGACATTAATGAATTTAAGATTCCTCTTCTCGCTCTGCTTCTTCAATAAAAATAAAAACAATTAAACAAGGAACACAGTGCAAACATAAGAAAATGTATCAAAGCATGGCATACTAAAAAGGGTTCACAAACTTCTGCATGTGATCACCTCAGAGGAGTTCTTTTCCATCTCCTGTGGGCTTGAATGTAGTGGGTAGAGCCTGTAATTAAATTGATTAAAGTGATGGTCCTTTTATTGTGTAGTGGACTGTTGGGTTGCAACGTTGCAAACATATCAAAAGGTCCAAAATCATAGCAGTTTGCCTACATCTTGCCTGCATCGGGTCTCTCTGGGCCTATGCACTCCATTTCAATCACTGGTGAATATTACAGAAAAACCTTCCATCCATAACTCCATGGCCCTCTATTGTAATGAATTGAATATTTCATGAAACAGATTGTCCCTAGATTTACTTATTAGTTCTGATGGCCTTTCAGTGTGTGACAACACCTCTCTTTGTGCAGCGATGGGTGCTGAAGGATTTCACAAAAAACCCCCCACAATTAGTTTTTATCCTATTCTTCCCTAACCTTAACCCTTAACAAGAATGATCAAATATTTATTTCCCCACAATTGCAGACTGTTATTTCCATCTTCTTTCCTTATTCTGTGGTGCTCTTCAAAATGGCAAGATGTTTTCCAAATTTATAGCCCCTCCCATTAATTATTATTTCTTTCTTTTGGGGGGGACTTTATACATGCCTGACTTTTGAGGGAGCAAGGAGGGGAAGAGAGAGAGAGAGAGAGAGAGAGAGAGGATAGCCAGGAGATTAGGACACTAACCTAGGATTTTGGAGATCACCTGGGTTCAATTCCTGGATGAACCACAGATATTCTATGTGACTTTGTGCAGGGTTCTGGTGATATTCCCTTCCACTGTTGTGTCAAATGGCTGTCTAAATGCAGTTCTTAGGTATTGTTCACATCTGCCAAGTCATATAGTTCTTCACCTCACTGATAATTCACTTTGAGTAGCACTGGGACCCACTCTGGTAGAGCAAAGAAGGTGAGGGGCACTCCCACATTTCAATGGTTCTTTTACAGATGGGATTGGATGCACAGCTTTCCAAAGAAGGAAATCTAGTTCAAAAGCTGCATAGGAGTCTATGAGGAAGTCTGGGGAGGTACGATTGCTACAACAGGTATGTGATACAGTGCTATCTGTTTTCAAAAAGGGGCATTCCTGGATACGCACCAGCCTTTACACAGGAGGGTGCATCTACTCAGCGTGACCCCTCCAACCGCACACCACTAACTGTCACCTACTAACTCAAACTGGAATCCGTATTGGCTATCAGCAAACAGCTACAGCCCATTCTCAATGGGGACCCGATCCCGAAAGAAATCTTTCCTGAAGCCTCTCTTCTTCCCCTCAAACAACCCCTCAACCTTTCCCAAGCTCATCATCAGAAGCAAGCTACCCACAGACCAGGACACGCCAACTCAAAATGGCATCACACCCTGCCTGAACAATAGATGCAAAACTTGCAAACATATCTCCACTGCTACAATGATTAACACCCCCGATAACACACCCTTTCAACATACATGGATCCTACACATACATATCACAACATGTGGTATACCTCATCCAGTGCACTAAATGCCCCAGTAACAACTATGTGGATGAAACCAAACAATCATCACACTCTTAGATGGACTCACACAGGAAAATGATAAAAGACAAAATACCCTAACAGTGGGTAAGCACTTTTCAAAAAGCATTCACCCAATTTCTGACCTATCAGTCCTTATCCTCAAAGGGAACCTGCACAACACTTTCAAAAGTCGGGCCTGGGAGTTTAAATTCATAACTTTGCTAGACACTAAAAACCATGATCTTCATAAAGACACTGGCTTTATGGGTTTTACAATCTGTAACCCACTACCTATACTTTTTGTCCTGTGACTACTGGAGTGTTAACAGGCCATTTTGCCTTAAATGGTCCTTTGGAATCTGTGCTAACTACTTATGCCAAACAATCTGTTTGACCTTGTATTTAGCTCTGACAGTGCGATACCTTTCCCAGTCCTGAGGAAGAGCTTTATGTAGCTTGACAGCTTGTCTCTCTTACCAATAGAACTAGACCCAATAAAAATATATTAACTCACCCACCTGATCTCCCTAACTCCAGCTGAGCAATAGGAAGAGTCTGAGAAAAGGCTGTTGCTAAGCAAGTAGGAGGAGTCAGGAAGGAGAGAGGAAAGGCAAATTCTCTGAAGTAGTTTAGGCCTGAGATTTGAGGCTGAAATAGGTTACTACCTTTTCCTGCTATTAGAGAGGCTGGTATGTTTTTTTTCTTTTTACTCTTTGTTTCAAATTCTTTTGTAATGTTCACTCATCTTATAAAATATGTCAATGATAATTCATGAACTTGGATCCAAATTAGTAGACAGGCATTTAAAATGGGTATCTGTGTACTCAAGGACAATTAGGACATTTAGGCTCTTGGCATTCTATTAAGAAGCTTAAATTTTAAATTTGGATTCCATGGGACCCAGTATTTCACAAGTTACAGAAACAAATAATTGTAGCCAATATATAAGAAGGCAATAAAAGTGTAGTAGGATGGATCCACAGAATGTTATGATGTGCTTCCACCTGTTTATTTTCCCAAGAAACACAGCAGAAAGCTATGTAATGTGGCATCATCATGTTAATAGTGAATTTAAATGAACAAGACTCAGAAAATGATGAATTATGGTTCCCAAAGCAACTGTGACTTGAATAGCTTTCACATATAAATAGACATTTATTTTACAGCTGGTTGAACAGTGCTAAAATTTTCCCATGAATAATCTCTCAATTTTTAAAATAAATTCACTATAGTCTTTTGTGTGTGTCCCTTCTCTGTTTGCTTCCTATGCCAAATCCTGAGTCAGGTGAAGTCAATGGGAGTTTTGTCACTGACTCCAAGGGGAGCAGGATTTGGCCTGCTATGAACAGTCATGCACTTAAATTTTATGGGCATAACTATTTGTGTATAATCTTGAATGACAAATTTGAGTCAGTTACTATCTTCTCATTGACATTCCCTGAACAGGAAAACACTACATTTACCACATATGTTAATGGTTTCAGATTATTCATTCAGCATTAGTGCGCAAAATAAATTGCAAAATATGGTAAATGCATGAAGAGAACTACACCTTTGAATTCTAGCACTTTTGTGAATAGAAATCTCCTTACTGCTGTATTCAACTTCTTAACCTTAATATGCCAGCAGCTCAAGGGATGTGATCATTCCCCTCTATTCAGCACTGGTGAGACCTCATCTTGGGTACTGAGTCCAGTTTTGGGCCCCACACTACAAGAAGGATGTGGAAAAATTAGAAAGAGTCCAGTGGAGGGCAACAAAAATGATTAGGGGGCTGGAGCACATGACTTATGAAGAGAGGCTGAGAGAACTGGAATTGTTTAGTCTTCAGAAGAGAAAAATAAAGGGGGATTTGATAGCTGCTTTCAACTACCTGAAAGGGGGTTCCAAAGAGGATGGATCTAGACTGTTCTCAGTGGTAGCAAATGACAGAACAAGGAGTAATGGTCTCAATTTGCAGAGGGGGAGGTTTAAGTTGGATATTAGGACAATTTTTTTCACTAGGAAGATGGTAAAGCATTGGAATGGGTTCCCTAGGGAGGTGGTGGAATCTCCTTCCTTAGAGGTTTTTAAGGTCAGGCTTCAGAAAGCCCTGGCTGGGATGATTTAGATGGGGATTGGTTCTTTTTTGAGCAGGGGGTTGGACTAGGTGACCTCCTGAAATCCCTTCCAACCCCGATATGCTATGATTCTATGAATATTCCAATAATGTATTTCTTGTAGTGAAACAACAAAAGTGCAAGTTTTCTAAATGTATCTGATCTGTTAGGAACATAAATTCTGTTGAAAATTAGCGATTAGATAATAAACATGAATAACATTTAGGTTCTAGACCTGCAAATACATTATATGTACATGAGTAACTTTAAATACATGAATACAGAAAGAGACTATGACTACTCATGTGCATAAAGTTATTCATGTGCTTAAGTGTCTGCAAGATGAGGGCACTAGATATTCAGATGCTCGGAGTTTTGGGGGGAAGATTGCAGGCAGATTTGGAAGGAGACTGTTTCAGACCAGGATGTTTTGTAGCAAGAATGCTTTGTTCAAAAGAAATGTAGTTTGAAAGTCAGTCTTTTGACCAACAATAAAGAACACTTCAAATATACGTTTTGTTTACATTCAAAGAATTATACTGTGTTGCCTCAAGATGATTCTGATTACAGTACCTTGCACTGAGCAAGTGACATTGCACCAATATTGTGTAATCTGACAAAACTCAAGTCCCAGTGAAATAAAGCAACAGGCTTCAAGGTAAGAGCATGTATAGCTACACATCCCAGATTCCTATATTATAATTTGTACAAGTCTCCTTGAGTTAATCTACAACATTTAGAGTGTATCTGGGAATCTGTCAGTTAACTCTTTGCCATGTTCATAAATCTTTTCCAAGACACTTCCTACCTCCAAACTATTAGCTGATATGTTGCTCTGACAATAGGTAAGCGTGCTGACAGATTTAATATTTTCCTCACAGAGTATAACTCTCTTGAAATGTAACATACCATTTATAAGGGAGTTGTATGCGAGTGGCAGTTGCAACGATTGTACATTACTACTCTGGCGCCCAATAAAACATACTGTCCAAGAAAATATATTTCATTTTAAATCTAAATACAATGAAATCAGCATAGAACAGTTTCCAAATCAAAATGAAAGTTCATATATTACAGTTACAGCTTTTAATTAAGTGAACAGATAATGTCTCTCTCAGCATCCCGACATTCTGCATTGATTTTATACTGGTTAATATTATTCCATGCAGGCATGCATTCCATAAAAGCTTGTATGTATTGTACTTTTAGATCTAATGTAACCTCTGACTATATATTAACTGTAGCCTTACTTGTATTACCCTCGGTTACCCTTACAATCTCTGTACTTGAATTATGTATATATTTAACAAGGAAAAGGTCCTATTGAAAATGACTTTTCATCCTGCTATCCACTGACAGCTTTGAGTTACAGAGATTACAGTGTTGGCTGCCATAAATATAGTAGTGTATAAAATAAGAAAAGAGAGCCATATTTTTTATATAAAGCTCTTCATTCCAAAGGATCACATATCACAGAAAACTATATAAACACATTGGGTGGTGTGGAGGGAGCAGCCAGTTGGTACTCTGGATAGTCATATGAAAGACCCACACATAATGAAACTGCATGGCACCTAATTTGTCTGTTTTGGAAGAATGAAAGGCTAAATTTTCATTGTGGGGCTTTCACTTTGTGATTCCAGGAAGTTAAGTATCTCACCATCTCCAATACAAGCTTTAAACCAAGAAGATAGTCCATCTGGAAATAGGTGCTAATGCTGTCTGGGATCAACCAATATTTTTATATAATTAATAAGTAGAAATGGCAACTATAGAAAAGTTATTTTCTCATTTACTTGAATACACACTGTCTTGGGGCTATAAATAAGATTGCAAAGCCAAATTTGATTGTACTGCTAATGACACTGGTGCATATCACTGACCATGCTCCACATGGAGCACATTTACCCTACAAAGTGTAATGATGTTTCATATTAAATCAACACCTTGACAATTGTTTCTAGAGTTTATACTGGGAACATTTTTTCATGAACCCAATTGTTTCTAAGGCCTTTTGTACACTGGCAAGTTTCTGTGCAGTAAAGCAGCTTTCTGCATTGTAACTCTCAAGGTGTACACACTGGCAAGACACGTAGTGCACAAAAACTGTGCCATTTTAGTGCTGTAAAAACCCACCCCGCAAGGTGTACAGCTTTCTGTGCTGGGGACATGGTGCTGCGGTGCTAATGTAGACAACCTGGTCGATTATATTGCTGCAACTGGCCTCTGGGAGGTGTCCCACAATGCCTGTTCTCACCCCTCTAGACATTGGTTTGAACTCTACTGCCCTGCCCTGAGGTGACCAACTGTCATCTCCACGTCTTAAATTCCTTAGGAATTTTGAAAGTCCTCTTCCTGTTTGCTTGGTGACACATACAGTGGTCTCAGCGCATCTTTCCAGATGACCATGCCTGTGCCACACACCAGGCAATCTTCCATTTGAAGCAATGCCGAGCTGCTGTATCTCATTGGTATTTGGGTAGAGGAGGATGTCCAGACCCAGCTGTGCTCTAGACTTAGGAATTATGATATCTATGGACAGATTTCATGATCCATGATAGAATTCGACCACGACTGAGACACATTGCAGTGCAGTGTCAAAGTGAAGGAGCTGTGGAAAGCCTACCACAAGACTCAAGAGGTAAACTGCTGCTCCATTGCAGTGCCAATGAGCTGCTGGTTCTACAAAAAGTTGGGCGCAATACTTGGTGGTGACCCCATCTCTAGTGAGAAGTCCACTGTGGATACTTTGGTGGCTCATGTGCCAGTTGAGAGTGGACTGAGCCAGGAGGAGGAAATCTTGGATAGGGAGTGGGAGAGAGACCTAGAGGCAGAGGACGATTCAGAGGCCAGAGATGCATGCAGCCAGGAGCTCTTCTCTACCCCGAGGCTAGCCAGTCACAGCTCTTGGATCTTGGTGAAATGCAAACAGGAGAGGAGGCCCCTGGTAAGTGGCTTTGATTTTGGAAAGGCTGAAGTGAGTTATTAGGGGCAGAAGGGTTGCAGAAAATAGGGCTGTGTCTGTATAGTGCAGCTATCACCACGTGCCTAGTCTGAGTGGTGGAACAGGCTGTTGATTGACTCCTTCACTTCATGGGAATCTGCCTCAGAGATCTCCAGGAAACTTTCATGGACATACTGGGTAATCCGCTGCCACAGGTTCTTTGTCAGAGCTGCTTTCTTTCTTGCCCTATTAAGGGTAACTTCCCTGCACCACTCTGCCATCATGGAGGGTTGGTGGAAGCATTGCTGCACTCCAGAGAACCGCATAAGGGCCAGGGTGGAAACCGCAGTCTTGGAGAAGATCCTCCCTTGATTCCCTGCTCACCATCACCCTCAGCAGTGAGATATCTTCCATAACAAACACTTTCTCATGCGCCTCCCAGATACTGCCAACACACTCTTATCAAACTCCTGGCTCCAATCTATACCCGCAGCATTCCACAGTCCAGCACTGTGGACTCCTACTACACATTGCACTCGACATTCCTCCCTCTGCAGTTTAGTCCTGATGAAGTACAGTACCCACTGCACTGCACTCGAAAGGAGAAGGTTGGATATGATACCTAGACATACAAAATCTTCTACTGTGCCGGGACCCCACCTTGTTCTGGGACCCTCCATTCCCCCATCCTCTTCAGTGCTGATGTGTTTTGTTTGTCAGTCTCCTCTGGTTGTTGTTTTTTCATAAAAGAATTGTGTTGGTTAGAAAGCAATCTTTATTCTATTAATCAAAAGCCAACGAAGCCCTGCAAAGCAACAGGCAATTTTCTTAAACCTTCATAGTGCATCATCTACACCAATCACAATCATCTTCTAGCATTACAAACACTTCACTCCCAAGTAGAGCAAAAATATTTGTGGCTTTCAGCCTCAAACTGCTGCCATGAGGCATTCCTTATGTCCCCGCGCTGCACACTGTAATAGCCTTGGTCTCTGGCTTTTCAAATTCGGCCTCCTGAGATTGATTCTAAGCAGTCTAGTCCAGAGGAAAGCTGTCACCCTTCCCTTCACAAATATTATGGAGCATACAGCACGCAGTAATAAACATAGGAATATTGTCATCGACAATGTTCAGCCTCCCATACAGGCAGAACCAGTGGGCCTTTAAATCGTTAAAAGAACAATCAACAGTCATTCTTCTCTTGCTCAGCCTGTTGTTGAACCACTCCTTGCTGCGATCGGGGTGTCCGTATTTGGAAAGCTATAACATTTTCCATTTTAGAAACTTCATATAAAAAACAACATGCAAACTAACAAAAACAAAACAAAACAAAAAAAACAAAAACAGCAAATAAATATGCTTTGAGAGGCAGAAACATATCCCCGTAAAGGGAGTTTGTTTGCTAATACAGCCTGCCATCTTTTCTGGGCCTGGTCTACACTATGAGGTAAAATCGAATTTATCCATGATAAATCGATCCTTCCACTTTGCCATCCTCACTACGATGCCATTTAGGTTGACCTAAAAGGGTCTTTAAATTGATTTCCAAACTCCTGCTCAACAAGGGGAGTAGTGCTGAAATTGACGTTTCCAGGTCAAACTAGAGTTAGTGAGGACGCAATTCGACGTTACTGGCCTCCAGGAGTTATCCCAGAGTGCTCAAGTGTGACCACTCCAGACAGCGCTCTGAACACAGATGCACTGGGCAATTAGACAGGAAGAGCCCCGGGAATTTTTGAGTCTCACTTCCTCTTTGGCCAACGTGGCGAGATCCCCTGCACAGCTCACCATGCAGAACCCACCAGCAGAGGAGACCATGCAGTTCCCAGAATCAAAAAAAGGCCTCAGCATGGACCACAAGGGAGGTGCTGGATTTGATCGCCATGTGGGGAGATGAATCTATGCCAGCAGAACTGAGATCCAAAAAGAGAAATGCCAATACATATGCCAAAGTCTCCAAGGGCCTGATGGAGAGAAGCCACAGCAGGGACACGCAACAGTGCCATGTTAAAATTAAGGAGTTGAGGCAAGCCTATCAGAAAACCAAAGAAGCCAACGCATGCTCCAGGTCACAGCCCAGGACACACCGCTTCTATACCGAGCTGCATGCCATTCTAGGGGGGTGCGCCACAACTATCCCACCCGTGTCTGTGGACTCCACCGATGGGGTGATTGTCAGCATGGCAGAGGATTTGCTGGATGAGGAAGATGAAGTAGAGGAGGACTATGACGGTGAGAAGTCCACGGAACAGGCAAGCGGAGACACCTGTCTCCCCGAAAGCCAGGAGCTGTTCATCACCTTGGAGCTGGTAACCTCCCAACGCTCCCAGGATAGTACTCCAGTCGGGGAAGGCATACAAGGCAGCCCTGGTGCGTGTTCCTTGGTCAATGAAGTACCCGCTTGATAAGCTATTTTTTAAAAAAATGATTACTGTGCCCTGAGGACTTGGGGTGCAAGAGTGTCTGCAAGAGCGTCTTTGTCTTCGAAAAAATCCTCCCAGCAGTCCCCCGAGCTTGTTTTGGCGGGGGGGAGGAGGGCGTTGAATCTTGATGGCCAGCAGCATCTGGGACCATTTGCCCATGCGTTCTCTGACTGCGATGGGGGAGTGGGGCACAGATGCCATGCTGTAACCATCTGGCTATCAAGGATCTTCCCAGATCCCAGTCAGGCGCTGGGGGGCAGGGTGCAACTCTCATCACAGAGAACGTCTTTATTTTCTGTTCTTTTAAATACCACTATCCTTTCTTTCATCCGACAGCTGCAACTGTTTCCAGACTCCCGCTCTCATCCATGTCCCATAGACTCGCACAGATAAAGCGGCAAAAAAACACACACAGGATGAGATGTTCATGGAACTCATGCACTTTTCCTGCACAGAGAGAGCAGAGATTCGGGCTTGGAGACAATCAATGCTGGACTGCTGGAAAGCGGTAACTGAGCATGAGGAAAGAAGGGATGAGTGGGAGCAGAGAAGGGACAAAAGGGAACAACGGCGGGACGAGAGAGAGAAGAGAGAAGGCAGGAAGCATTGTTCCAACTTCTGGTGGAGCAAATCAACATGCTCCGGCATCTGGTGGAGCTGCAGGAAAGGCAGGTGGAGCAAAGATCACCGCTGCAGCCCCTCTGTAACCGTGTACCCTCCTCCCCAAGTTCCCTAACCTCATCGCCTGCACTCCAAAGAATATGGGGGGGGGGACAAGGTCCGACTACCATGGCACTCCACCCCTGAGGACCACCCAAACACCTGAAAGGTGGCACTCTTAAAGTTTTGACTTGTTCTGTGTTCCTGTCCTCCCCTCACCTGCCACCCTGCCCAGTGCTACATTAGCATCAATCTCCCCATTTCTGTGACCCCATTAATAAACAATGCGTGTTTTTCAAACATCAATGACTTTATTATTGCTCAGCAATCAATGAGGGAATGTGGGAGGGAGGGCAGGTGCCTGAAAGTTCAGTGCAGGGGAACAAGAGAAAGGAAAAGGACACACAGAAATAAAAAAAACCTTTAAACCATTAGCTTGAGCAATGGTTGGGTTTTCAGGATGCATAAACAAACAGCACAAGTGGGAACAAAGTGAAGTCTCACACTATAGTCTGCCCTGCCATGAAACTAGTTGTCAAGGTTTCTCTGATGCGCACAGCATCAGAGGGAGCCCTTCTAAGTGCCCTGGTGTCTGGCTGTGCATAATCAGTGGCCAAGCGGTCTGCCTCAGCCTTACACCTCACCATAAATCTCTCTCTCTTATTCTCACAGAGACTGTGGAGCATGCAGCAAGCTGCAATAGCAATGGGAATATTTCTGGTGCTGAGATCTGAACGGGTTAGTAAGCTGCACCAGCATCCCTTGAGATGACCAAACACACACTCTACCACCATTCTGCATTTGCTCAGTCTGTAGTTGAACAGCTCCCTACTACTATCCAGGGCACCTGTGTACGGCTTCATGAGCCAGGGCATTAATGGATAGGCCAGGTCCCCAAGGATGACAATTGGCATATCAACATCCCCAACAGTAATTTTTTGGTCTGGGAAGAAAGTCCCTTCCTGCAGCTGTTTGAAAAGGCTAGAGTTCTTAAAAACATGAGCATCATGAACCCTGCCCATGTTGATGTTGGTGAAACATCCCCTGTGATCTATCAGCGTGTGCAGGACCATGGAAAAACATCCCTTGAGGTTTATGTACTCACAGCGCTGGTGGTCTGGTGCCAGGATAGAGATATGTGTTCCGTCTATAGCCCCGCCACAGTTAGGGAACCCCATTGCAAAGCCATCCACTATGGCCTGCACACTTCCCAGAGTCACTACCCTTGACAGCATCAGTTCAATGATTGCATTGGCCACTTGGATCACTGCAGCCCCCACTGTAGATTTACCCTCTGCAAACTGATTGCTGACTGACCGGTACCTGTCTGGAGTGACAAGCTTCGAGAGGGTTATCGCCACTTGCTTTTGAACTGAGGGCTGATCACATCTTGGTAGTCTGGTAGTTCAGGACAGGGGAAAGAAAGTCACACAGTTCCTTAAAGGTGCCCTTACGCATGCAAAAGTTTTTGAGCCACTGGGAATCCTCCCAGACCTGCAGCACTATGCGGTCCCACCAGTCCATGCTAGTTTCCTGGGGCCAGAATCGCCATTCCATTGCATGTGCCTGCCCCATTGCCACCAGGATCCATAAGCTGCCAGTGGCACTGCATTTGGGGAGGCAGGTGATTTGAGAGCAGAGTTCTAGCAGGAGCAGTGGTTGGCTGACCACCGCTCTGTCTGCCAAAAGCAGTATGGCGTCTGCAGGCCCGAAAGGCGTGAAATGGCTGTCTGCTGCACCTTGCACGGAGGGAGGGGTGAGTGATGGGAAGCGTGAATGAAAAACCTGCAAGACTGTTTTTGCCCCCATCATGGAATGCCAGCTTTACCCAGAATTCCAAGGGGTCACAGGGACTGCAGGATATCTACCCACAGTGTGCTGATCTGAGAGTCGACATTAGCTGCGGAACAATGAACGCGATCCATCAAATTAGCCCGCTTACTGGGGACACACACAATCGAATGTATACCATTGGCTTTCCTAATTCGAGCTCTAGAAAGTCAACGTTAGCTCATAGTGTAGACAAGGCCTGGGTGAAAAGGAGGGTGATGAGACTATAGGTCCAAGGAGAGTGTGATTTGGAAATGGCAATCCTGTTTCTTCTTGCCCCAGCTCACTTTGCGCCATCCACAGAAGACTCAACACAACATGGACAATGCACACTTCTTGTTTGGAACTTTACCTTTGCTACTATAAAGGCTGGAAATTTTACCTAAACAAATGCCTACCTCATCCAAGGAGTAGGAGAGTCCTGTCCTCTTCATCTTTCCTCACTTCTATAACCATCCATAAGTGAGCAGGAAGGAATTCAAAGTTTAAGGGGCAGCAAAGTAAAAAGCTGGGAAGATGAGTGTGGGAGAGAGATTGAAAGGAAACAGGAAGAGGAAAGGCATAATATAGTAGGAACATAGGAGGAAATTTCTTGTCAAGTGACTCCTCCTCATTGAGGATTAACCATACTCCAAGTTTTGAGAGGTTTTTCTTAGCTATTTTTGGGTTCTCTGTAAGCAAAAAAATCTTTACAACATTATGTAATAGACTTAACAAACAAACATCCACTAATTCAAGTACACCCAAGTGAATTGTTATTAAAATTTCCCTGTAAAAGCAGAACACTCATAGGGACTGAAACCAGATACAAAAGGGTCTAAAGGGAAACATTTTCAGAAACTTATACATAAGTGAAAATTAGTGGCTATAATGTAAACTGAGTTACAACTTTAACTACAGCATTCACTACTGAGAATAAAATACAGTAAATTGTAACATCTCTAGCTTAATATTAGTGCAGTTACTCACAGTGCATATTTTGTCTTTCTGGCTTATGCTGTTTCTGTGTAACTAGTCAGAGAGCAAACAAATATCTACATATTGTATGTCAATGATTTAATTTGTTACAACTGTAAAACACCTCATCAGTAGCATGAATACATCCGTAATGAAAACATTAGGTAGCATTCAGGGATTTGAAATACAGTGCTTTAAAAATGCTTCACCTGATTGTTCACATTTGGTAGCGGAGGCAAGTAAGTGAATTAATAAGGTGAAGGACATTTTAAAAATAGTAAAAATGCTAAATTAGTGAGAGTGTGACAATGTGAGAAGCAAAGAAAATATTTTGAGGAAATGGTGGAAAGACTTGGTAAGGGGTATCAGAAACAAAAAAACAATTTTTGCAGATTAGGGGTAATCAGTTTAATTTTGGAAGGGGTGCAGTGCTATGGTGAGGGTTTCATTTTGCAGTAGAGCAAGAAGCTGGGAATGTTAAATGGAACATAATAAATTCCTCGGCCTGCAAACACAACACTGACTCTAAACGTGCAGCGAACACTGTAATTTAGCGGGTTGACCTATCTGTCTGGCAGTTTTCTAAAATTACTTATCACTGTAGTAAGACTAGGAACCTGATACACCACTAATGAAGGAAAAGGAGCACTCTGGGTTTATCAAATACAGTTAAAACAAATGCTCTCCCCCATGTGTAATAATCACACTACACAATTACAGGAAAAAGTAAAAAACATACTGCAGTCCCTGGTTTAAACTGGTAATTTGCCCACTGTTTGGCACAGTTCAGGATTTAGTACATTATAAAAGCACTATTATAAAAGGCTAATAATTTTCCCATAGGACCATAGATATGGATAGTGCTTCAAAGAATATAAGATTCTGTTCCTGCGCAGAAGCACTTCCAAATCCAAGCGCAGATCCTGCATTGCTTTTTCACATGAATAGTCTTGGAGGTTCAAATCTTTAAATCCTTACTTATGCAAAACTCTTCCTGACATCAGTGGAGACTTTGCCCGAGCAAGGATAAAGGATTTGAAGGTTTGGCTCAAGGACTGCCCACATAGTGAGAATTACAACACTTGGAGGAATGAAAAGTGTAGGTTCAATCTCCAAGTAGCCTTCATCAGGTTCAGTGGGGCAAGATAAGAGAGATGTGACACAAGAAAGTGGTGTGTTTTGTTCAGCTATTCACGTTATGTGAATAAACAGATATTTAGGAATTTAAATTTATAGATGTATATACTCTCACTCACACACATGTTGTAGTTCATGTAGTTGAGGAACCATTAAGCCCAACCTACAAATCCTTCATTACTCAGGCATCATCTCCACTGATGTCAACAAGGGAGTTCGTTTCATTAAAAGCCCAATTCTCATCCATCACACTGCAACCTTTAGCCTTACTGCACCAGCAAATGTCTTAAGCCTCAGGGAAGTAAGTAGTTAGGCAGGAGAAAATAGTCCGACCTTGGAATCACAGTAGAAGCTTGTTCAATAATGAGGTATTCCTAAGGCTGACTCATCTGACACTGGCGCAGGCTTCATTAGCCAACACTTTCCCCCCTAACTGTCACAGTTAAATCCCAGACTTGAGTCCTACCACCCAGTCCAAGTGGTTTTCTAATTTACTCAGATGGCTGATCTTACTCAGTTGTCCTTGTCCAGGACTCTCACTGTGTCTCCTAACCCCTTTTTTTTTTCTGTCAGAGATTATGGTGAGCTTTCTTTGCAGCCTTATAGCAGGAATGAAATACTTCCATTCATATTTTAGGATTCTTTCTGAGATGGTTTCACCTTCTTCCCCAAAGGAACTTTCTCTTTCAAAGATCCTTTGAGCTCATCCACAGAGAAATTTTTCTTACTGAGTAATTAGCTGGTTAAGAGCCCGGTTGGATAAATATAAAGTTCACGTTAATCATTGGTTAATAACTGGTGAGTCCTAAATGTGACCAATTCCTGCTTCTGCCCTACTATGGAGAATGATTTGGTTTCTTTAAGCAGTTAAAGTGCTTTGGGAGATGATACTCTTTTCTCCAGGATGCTAAACATCACAGAATCTTGATGATATGGCAGACTTAATAACAGAAAGGTCTTCACACCTCTTGAGGAAGCAGATTATAGATTTTGAGTGAGAAATGTCATAATCCTAGCTGGAAAGGAAAGATTGAAAATAAAAAAAAAAACACACAGCCCTCATCTTTAGCATACGTAGCTGCTGCTGAGGAACTCTGGGATGGCCCAGAATGCACTCCTTAAAATGCAATTAAGCAGATGGCAAAAAAAAGCAAACATAGTTGTGATGGCATAAAAGCTGCCCCGGGGGAGAGAGGAAGGAGGAGGGGTAAATTGAACTGTATAAATGGTTTAGTGAAACAGCTATAAAAATCTAGCTGTAGTCTGGAGAAGGCTTAAATCTCAATACTGTCCCACTTAGCAGCAAAAATATGAAAGACTATGGCATCACATTGATTACATTGCATTTTTCTCTTTTCTTTGGTTATTGTCATTTAAGCAGTTGGTTTCTCTGGGCCTCATACATTTGAACTACTGTATTAAGTTATTTTGTTGCAGCATCCCATAAGCTTCTGAGTGGTCCTATAGAATATAATAAAAGTAAAACCTTCACACTAGAATTTAAAACCTCACCAGTTTCCTATATACAGGACTCTTACAACTTTCTCTGAGAGCTTGTTATTTACTCTTGTTTTAGCTCCTAACTCTCTTTTAAACTATGCTGACCTTTTTTAATGATACAATGGGGAAAACACCATCCAGCTTAGGACTCTGACTTTCACCATTAGTTAGGGCTCGATGGTAACATGTTTTTTCCTATTTGAATTTGAAAACATTTTGAATATGCAGAATCTGAACCAATAAATACATAAATAATAATAATTGAATAAACATCACTTTTGAGAAAATACTCTAATCCTTAATAATACTTGAAGGAAGATGAACAGGGGGACCCATTGAATAAATATCTTTCACTTCTCAAACTTATTTATTTTTTCCTCCTGGCCCAAATATAAAACCTTTCTTTACTCTGAGTACTTCTTTACTGAGTATTATTTATTTTTAAATCAAGGCAAGCCCAATTATTTTGAAATTTATGTAAACTACTAGCAGTCACTCAATGGCCGTGTCTTAGCTTCTGAAAAATTGGCATTGCTTCTTTCCTTATATAAGTTCTATATTTCAAAAAGAAACTGGTATGATAGAAAATAATGGTTCAGTTCCCTTCCATTCCTTCCCCATACATATTCCACAGAGCACTGTAACTGTATACAGAAAACATTAAAAGTTGGCATGAAAAGAGTAGACTTTATGTTTCCAAAATACCAATATATAACACCCTTTTTATTGTGTTGGTCCCATTTCACAACATAACTATTTAATTCTATTTGATATTGTTACTATGTTTGGTTTTGCCTTCACAATGAATAAGGTTGGGGTTTGATTTTAATTTTACGGCTCATAATAAATGTCTATCTTGTGTATTATACCACTGAAGCAGTCAATGCAAGGGCTTCTCAATACACACACCAGTGCATGGTTTTCTTTTTTCTTGTGTTTTTGAAAACATAATATTTTTGTTGTCATTTAATTGAAAAGGAGAAAGTTTGATGTAAATATTATTTTACCTTATGTTGATATGGGAGCATGATAGAATTTCAGGGCCAAACATCAATCACCCAGAGAAGCAGCATCTCCTGTGTTTGGGCCTTGTGGTGATGTACTGAACACAGTGCAGTTCATCATGTTGAATGCCTTGGTTAGACTGAGAAACACAATATTGATGCTGCTTGAGACATGTTTCCTACAATTGTTGAATGGGCATAGATACCTTTGGAGACAGCAAGGGTCTGTAATTCATATGCTTTATGTTCGGATCACAAATTTTGCAAGGGGTATAATTTTCTTTGGGTCACATTGCCATCTGCCCTATATCTGGCTTAAGAAGATTTGATATTTCAGGATCATTATTGCTGAACCAGACTGCATGATGGCATTTTGCGCACCCAAACACAGTCCACCACACTGTTATAAATTGCGTCATACAGGGATACACCAGTCAGCAGATACGTCATCAACGATCATTAGAAGAGTTTCTAAAATAACGATTTCCTTTGTTGAAAATTGTTTGGTGATTGATAGATCTTTCAGATGGGCAATATTTGCATGCTCAACTGATTAGTTTTTGAGCATTTTTGGCTTTATAGAGAGGGATAGCTGTGCTCAAACAAGAAGGCAGTCAGTCCGATAATCAGATTTGCACGATAGCGGAGTAATATGCATATGTCATAGGTCCCACTGTTAGACCACCACCTCGTCAGTCAATCAGATGCCAATGACATGAGCAAGGGTGCATCCAGGTAATTTTGTATATTTTGTGGAGTTCAAATACAGTGTTTTTAACAACAAGATGGTGCTCAACACATATTAACAGCAGAAGTAGTCCATTGCTGTTCATCATGACAAGGCCATGTTTGCAAAGTATGCCTTGCCATGTACAATTTTCATTGCCAACATGAGCATTAAAGTGACTTAAAATAATCAGCTTGTCTTCATGGGGAATCAATCAGAACAGGTTATTTAGTTAAGAATAAAATTACTACTTACCCTCATCAGAGTTACTTGTTGGTGATGCCTAAGCACTGACTAGGGAAGTGTAACAGCCACTTCTCAGGGCACTCAGAGCTTTATCAGTCTGTCACTCATACTGATAGGTAGGCTCTCCAAATGGGATACAAAGTTATTTCTGATTACAAAGACAACTCCTTTGTTGTATGGCTTGTTTTGTGGGCGCTCCTTCCAGAAGAAATTGTACCCAGAACTCTCTTTGGACAGTTGGCCCTTTCCAGCAAGTCACATCTCACTCTGTGCTGCAATATTGATACATTATCTTTCAAGCTCTTGAGCAATAATCCACCTGGCAGGACAATTGATTTGGTTTAGAAAGTCTGGGAGCATACAAACATTCCATGTTGAAGTACTAAGACAAAATGAAACTTTGTGAGCCCTGTTTACGTTTTGACCACATGATTGGGACACCAGCTAGCCATGCTAAACTGATCAGGGATGTTTGGGATGAACAAATTTTAGGACATCTTTTCTATCCCTCTCTTCAGATTGAGGTAGGCCCTGCTGCCCCTGAATAGAGGAGCCAAATTGATCAAGATGCTGCCGGATTCTGGTGTCACCTTATGTTAGTGCAAAGAGATCAAAGTCCTGACTTGCTCACATGCAGGTTCATGACTATAACTCCCAGGAATGTCCATCACATGTCATTTTTGCCATTTTCTCATTTGTTGAATTATTGAAGGCTGCACAATAATTTATTTAAAGAAGAATAGCAGTTGTGCTCCACCTTGCACACTGTCTTGGCCAACAAGACCATTTGCAGTGACAAGGTAAACCAAGACAACTGAAGAACTTTCTGGCAGCAGGTATGTTTTTAAAGTGACCTTTCTGTAGACTAATTGCCCAAGCTCCTAGGCCAAGAAGCCTGGTTCACTCGGCCAGAGCCCTGCTGGCCATGGTGTTTCACTGTAATTCTCTGAAGCCTCTCATAGGGTCTCCCACAAGTTCAAACCCTCTTCCACATGGTAGGACAGTGGAAACAGGGGATTGCTTTGTAAGGTGAAGTATGGTGATAAGCGCTCTCCAGGCTGCTATGAAAATTAGAAGTCATTGATACATGAAATCAGATCCATATAATTGGTTTACCAAAATCACATGACACATTTTTTCCTGATTAGAGGAGCAAGCATCCATGGATCAGATTTCTGGTATGAATTATCTTGGAGAGCAACTTCAAATACAGTTTCTACAAATAGAATCCACTATTTTCTTTTTCTGTGAACAGTTCTGCCAGTAAATGTATTTTCTAGAATAAATGTGGAAGAATAGGATGCAAAAACTATCAAAATGTATTAATTTAAAAATGCAAACAGGTATTTGTAGAACACTTTTAAGCATGGCCATCCTGGGTCAGACCATTAGTCTATCTAGACAAGTATCCTGTCTTTCAGTGGTCAATGCCAGGTGCTTCAGACAAAGTGAACAGAACAGGCACTAATTGAATAATTCATCACCATTTGTCCCCTCTCAGCTTCTATTAGTCAGAGGCTAGGGATACCCAGAGCATGGGGTTGCATTTCTGATCATCTTGGCTAATAGCCAATGATGGACCTATCCTCCATTAACTTATCTAATTATTTTGTTTTAACCTAGTTATAGTTTTGACCTTCACAACATCTCCTGGCAATGAGTTCCACCAGACTTCCTTATGGTTGCTTTAAACTCACTACCAATTAATTTAATTGGATGACCCCTTGTTCTTGTGTTATGTGACGGAGTAAATAACACTCCCTTATTCACTTTCTCCACACAACTCATGATTTGACAAAATTTCACCATATGCTCAACTTTTCACAGAAACCTGGTACATTTTAAAACTGCAAATGAAAGTTCCATATTGGAAAAAGTTACAGCACCACACAACTTTCTAAAGACAAATGTAGGATCTGTGGTGATTGATTTTCTCAAACCAACAAAAGGGATGACACCTTATCAGGAATTAAACACTTTCCAAATTGTCTCTTAAATCAAAGCTTTTTTTATATTAAATAAGTAGCTTTAAATGGTCTCAATTCAATTATATGCTATATATACACGTACATTGTTAAAATGAGTAAATGAAAGTTGAATATTTTAAGTCACTTCTGGAGATGATATATTAAAGTTTCTCCCCCTCCCCCCCAAAAAATATTTACAGGTAACTTTTAAGCTTCTGGAGAGAGATATTTATAATGGAAAACTTGACATCACCTTGAGTACGCAAGACCAAGATTCTTATACAATATCAAATGTTACATTATTAACTCTCAGCTTAAATGTTATGCTGCTCTGTCACAGGACAATGTCATCTACACACAAATGTAAATTCGACAAGTGACATCCACATCCACTATCAAATAAAAGAGCAGCACCGGGGTCTAGTACTGAACCTTTAGGAATCTCTAAGGAAATAAATATACTGCTTATGCTGGATAGCACTGAATCACAAAAATTATGCTGGCATGATATTAAGGGTCTAATGAAGAAGTAAATAAATGGTGAGTTAAGACAGGAGCCCCACAATTAACCATATCTGTCAAGTTTCAGAGAATGTTGTAGGGCACAGAAAATTAGTTTCTAGCAAAGACAGCTACTGGAGACTATAGAGTGTATCGTCACTATGGAGTATTGAAAACTATGTTAAATTGTGATCTATTGCTTTAAATTCTCAGGGGGTTCCTGGACCTATTTGCAGACAAGGGGTTCTGTAGAGCAGCATGTGCTCAGAGGCAATTCTGCAGCCAGCAAGCCTAGAGAAAGATGTGGTGAGTTGTGCCTCTGTTTCAGGGAGGAGGCTGGTTTAAATCTCTCTCTGTTTTGGTGTTCTTGTGTGTTATCGTTCTGAATTCTCAGAAATAAAGTAATGTTACATTGCAACCTTCCAGCAAGAGTATTTTTTATCCAACTTCTGTGTGTATGTTGTGTTATATAAGTGACAATGGTTAAAGAACTACAGAAATAGTTACTTTCCATTCTACACTTGGAATTTTAATAGAAAATGGTAATTCCAAAACCTCCTCTGCTTCTCTTTCTCTTTCAGCTTGACTGCATAAAATTTGCATAGAACCTATTTCAGTCTCTTCAGTACAGACATATAGAAAACTAACTACACATTCTCAAAATGTGGGTCAGAAAGCAGGGGTGCAGAAGATCCTTTAACTTGGAATATAAACCCGATTCAGCCAGCATACCTCAAAAGCAAGTCTAGGGGATTTTAAGATAGATCAAGAGCTGTATCACCCTTTACTGAGTGTGCTTTCCTGTACAGAGGTTGTGTTACAGTTCACTGACGCAGTCCCATCCCCTTCACCACTCTTTTGGGGAGGTCACACATCATGGACAGTTATAGAATCTCTGGGAGAAATACTGTCACTATAGAAGTCAGCTGTAAAATTCCCACTGACTTCAATGAGGCCTGGATTTCAGCCTCTAAGTCCTAGTGTGGGAAAGAATAGAAACTGTAGTTAGCACCTTTACTAGGGTGCAACTGGGATGCTTTTGTGCATGTATATGTCTGCAGAAGGCTTTGACTTTTTTGGTTTCAGCTATCAGGCTTATTGTTTAAAACAGTGATACTTAGACTGAGACTCAGTGAGCCACATGTGCCTCTTTAATGGGTCTCCTGTGGCTCTCTGCATCACATGATGTTTTAATATCACATGCTGCAATCAACCAGTCTAAGTTATTAACCAGTCAGGATGCTTTTATCATGTTATTAACCAACTGTAATTCAGAAAATAATATTTGGTGAGTCAATTTGAGAATTGTGAGAATTGTGTATAGAAGGATATAGATATATACAGTTACACATAGTGCGAATTCATTGTTTCACATACTATATATAAATGAAATAATCAATGCATATTTCTAAGGCTCTTTTGGGTAATGCTGATCAATAATTTGGTTTCTGAAGCACTGGGGTCTGAGTATCATCGGTCTAAAACTCACATACAGCGTAGTTTACTGCGAGTTATTTCTTCTCTTACAGAAGTGACAAAGAGTCCTGTGGCACCTTTAAGGTGCCACAGGACTCTTTGTCAGTTCTGCAATTCCAGACGAACACGACTACCCCTCTGATTCTCTTCTCTTACACTCATTTTAAGAATCTAACACATTTCATACAGTTCCCAGAAGTCCATAGCAATAAGTCATTATCTTCCTAATAAAGACATCAACCAAGATTTTCATACACAACTTTTGATTCTGCATGTCTATTTATAGTTATCTACTTAAGATGTCTCCAAGGTGCCTGTTTTTCAGAAAGTGCTGAACGGCTTCCCAAAAGTGTCTATCATTTAAGGGGTCAAGCTGGGCACCAAAAATATTAAGGCAATAAAACTTCTTAATCACTTCTGAAAATCTTGGCTGATATGTTTATAACAATTATACAGGTGTCTTGATTACAATTCTATGTAACCAATAAACAACAACTAGTGAGACTGGCTCAGTGGTTTTTAACCATGGGTACGTGTACCTCTTGGGTTATACAGAGGTCTTCCAATGGGTACTTCAACTCATCTAAAGGCTACATAAAAAGCACTAGCAATGTCAGTGTGAATTAAAATTTCATACAGGCAATGACTTGTTTATATTGCTTTATATACTGTACACTGAAATAAAAGTACAATATTTATATTCCAATTGATTTATTTTATAATGATATGGTAAAAATGAGAAAGTTAGCAATTTTTCAATAGTGTGCTATGACACTTTTGTATTTTGAGGTCTGACTTTGTAAGCAAGTAGGTATGAAGTGTGATGTAATTTGGAGGTATGCAAGACAAATAAGTCTCCTGAAAGTGGTACAGGAGTCTGGAAAGGTTGAGAGTCACTGGGCTAGATCACAGAGTGCCCATTTGCTTCACGAATAGAAATATCATTTCACATTGAGACAAACAGAGAGCTGTATGACTTCCCCTATTGAAAGCCAGAAAAGTAGTAAGGAGAAGAGCTAGTTGACTAATTATCTTTTCAAAATTTTTTGAAATTTAAAAAAATTAAAAAACAAACAAATATTCTTCCCTTTATCTGTCTGCTCCATGGAAATAAACTGAATAATATCTAAATATATTCCAATAATCTTGTCAAAAATTATTAAAATGTAACCATTATTCTTATGTAACTTTTTCTTATTACTTTCTGAGTAATTCCTCCCCTTTCCACTATCCACTCAGCTCAGGTAAGAAGCTTTCAGCAGCTCAAAATCTTAAAGTAAAATATTTCTCTACATTATTTCTCATGGCCTTGCAAAAAGTGTAGATGTGCAGAGTTTGGGTCACCAACAATTAGTGAACTGTAACAGCAGCTTCAGGACTTCCCAGCTTTCAACTCCTTGCTTGCCTGGCATTGCATGGAGTTCACTTATCCCACTGCGCAAGGCTTAGTAACCTTTGGGCCCAGAAACTCAGCACACACACAAAAGACACAAACAACAACAATTTTTAAAAGGAAAGATGTAGTAACTTTCATGTAATTTGGAGGGAGGAGCAAAATTTATGGGAAGGAAGAGTTTGGAGGAGGCGCAAAGAATGCAGTCTGTATACACATGCCTGGAACACTAGCTGCAGTTAATAAAGAGCCACTTTTGTTTTAGAACCATGGAGTCCTCTCATATTATTGACCAATATGTGGCACATGAAACAATACCTGATCCTAATGATAAAAGGTGATATATCTGTCAGTTTCTTCCTCCCGCTTCTTTTGTCTCATTCAATGGGCATTTATCCATTCTTCAGCCCGAACTGAAATTCCACAATGAGATCATTTTCTCACAAAAAGTGAATGAGATTTCAGATTGAATGCTTTGTTTAAATCAATGAAAATTGCACCAATCATTTCATCTTTAGACATCACTTTATTTGTGTCATTAACTATTCTTAAGGGTTTTGTTCAACACATTGGCTGAAATCCAGATAATAGGGAGGAGAAAGGGAGAAAGCAGCTTTCTGTTTAGAGATATATTAATCAGAATGCAGCCAAATTCCTCCACCTTTTAGACACAGGACAGCAGCTGTAAAAATGAGATCAGTTAATTAGTACACTGGTAGTTTAAATTATCTCCTCATATAAAGGGAAGAAGCCCTTGAGGAGTCGGAAGTGCTTGCTCAGTGCTTGTGGGTTTAAAACTAAACATTCACATTTCTGGAAGAATGAGACAAAACGTAAGCTTGATTTCCAAGTATCAAAATCAACATGTTAAAGAAGATCCATGAGGATCAGTCATGAGGCTCAATGTAACACTCATATGCCTGGCTTGGGAGGCAATGTCAACTCTTTGCCTCTCTGATCATTAGAGGCCAACTATGCTTCTATGTATTCCATCCCCTGGCCGCTGAATCGCACTTAATTCTCTTCTGTGTAAAATAAGAGGCTCGACAGATTACGTCTCAATGGTAGAGACTGCTTCCTCCCAATATTCTGAACCAAGCCTCCTCCCAAAACTCTTCTCTTTTGGGGGATAGTCCAGAGCACTAAGATAATGTGCCACAGCAGGGATGTGTATTTTCCGATAAAAGTTCCCTTGAAGACTCTAGCTTCCATTCCAAGAGAAGAGTGTGGGAAGAACGGAAGAACTTGAAAAATTCATAAGGAGCCTGTTCCGGAGGAGACTGGGTACTCTGGTTCTACTTACTAAAAAGTTTACTGCATCAGCAATTTCACTTCTATTGCACTAGTTCAACATCCTTAAGACCCACCATGTCTTCAGAAACCCACTAGACACCAAAGGTGATGAAAATATGCCCATTGTGGAGCTGGGTGAATACCTAAAATTTACCCTAGAGACTATTTCTTTGCTCAGAAGAAAACCTAATTTAATAGAATCATAGAAATGTAGGACTGGAAGGGACCTCAAGAAGTCATCTAAGTCCAGTCCCCTGTACATAAGGCAGGACTACATAATAACTAGACCATTCCTGACAGGTGTTTGTCTAACCTGTTCTTCAAAACCTCCAATGACAGAAATTCCATAACCTTCCCAGGCAATTTGTTCCAGTGTTTAACTACCCTGATGGTTAGGAAGTTCTTCATAATATCCAACATAAACCTTTTCTGCAATTTAAGCCCATTGCTTCTTCCCTATCCTCAGAGGTTAATTAGAACAATTCCCCACCCCCTTCTCTTTGTAACAACCTGTTATGAACTTGAAAACTGTTATGTCATAACATAAGAATGGCTGTACTGGGTCAGACCAAAGGTCTATCCAGATCAGTATCCGGTCTACTGACAGTGGCCAATTCCAGGTGCCCCACAGTGAGTGAACCCAGCAAGTAATGATCAAGTGATCTTGCTTGCCATCCATCACCATCCTCTGGCAAACAGAGGCTAGGGACACCATTCCATACCCAACGTGGCTAATAGCCATTAATGGACTTAACCTCCATGAATTTATCCAGTTCTCTTTTAAACTGTTATATTCCTAGCCTTCACAACCTCCTCAGGCAAGGAGTTCCACAGGTTGACTGTTCACTGTGTGAAGAACTACTTCCTTTTATTTTTTTTTAAACCTGCTGCCCATTGATTTCATTTGGTGGCCCCTAGTTCTTATATTATGGGAACAAGTAAATAATTTTTCTCATTCACTTTCTCCACACCACTCATAATTTTATATACCTCTATCATATCCCCCCTTAGTCTCCTCTTTTCCAAGCTGAAAAGTCCTAGACTCTTTAATCTTTCCTCTTAGAGATCCCCTCAGCCTTCTCTTCTCCTGACCAAACAAATCCAAATTTTTCAATATAGGAAAACAGACACAAAAAAGTGAATTCTGAACTTGTAAAGCTCAATTATTTGTGTCTGTTAGCAGATTTAAGTTACACTCTTCTTTGAAGGGAACCCTAAGTATGAACTGTATGTCCAATTAAAATGAACACATTTAACATTTAAAAATTTGACTATTGAATATTCCTAGTAAACAAGCTGCAAGCCAACAGTTAATCAGCAAAATTCTTTTGCAAACAATTTTTCATATGATTAGAATCAATAAAGTTGTATGCTTCTCAGACAACTCATTCTCTCTAAATTATTTGCTCAGTTCTAGTCCACCAGGAAATTTCATTTGTATATTTCTTTGTGAACTGATCAGAAACAATTTGTAACAGGAAATAAAATATTATCTGATCTCAAAGATTTTTTCGATTTCTCCCTTAATCTCCCTTAATTTCTCCCTTGATAAAGTATTTGTGTATATTTACTTACATGTTCAGGATACTCCAATACTAAACTGGCACAATTTAAATGTTGGCAAGGTTTGTGTCTGACCTTCTTAATGATTTCTCTAAGTAAATTAATTGTATTTACAGTCAGGCCATCTGGGATATCTTCAGTGAAACAAAGGAAGATTGTTGACAGGAAAGATTTTAGGTCACTTACAGGCTTGCATTCCAGCAAATCCAATCCAAGCATGAAGAGATGCGTCAGTGGACATGCAAGATAGCAGTATACAAAAATTCAGAAGCAAATGTTATCCTTTTCACTTTATTCATTATTGTTATATTTTATATTATGGTAGAATAGGGCCTGTAACAAGGTGACATTTTCCTCAAAGGTAGTAAAGACTAGTGGTCAGTCAACACCTGTTTAACTCCTAGGACATTTTAGAGAGGATTAAGACCCATGATAGGAGCTATATGTTGGAATAAAGTAAGATGATCTCCAGGAAATAGTTAAGACTTGGGAAAAATCCAAGCTACTGCTTCCTTAAAGGGTCTGGGGCTTTGTAGTGTTGAGGCAGGGCTCCCCTCTCCCCGAGACAACCAGGGCAAACCCTGGGAAGACTATGTACATTCTGTCTCTATCCTCAGAACAGAAGAAGGTGTGCCTGCTGGATCTTCCTTGCCTGAAGGGGAAGAGACTGCTTAGGAGAAAGGCCAGCTGTAGAAGAAACTGTTTGAGGCTCAAGAGCTGGCCTAAATTACACCTCCAGCTCCAAGGAGGAGAGCTGGGGGCTACAGAAAAGAGCAGATTCCCAGGGAGTAGAAGACAGCTCTTCTGGGATGGATAACATTTGGATTCAGATATATTATTATAAACTGGTCTAATTAAAATAACCCAAGTCTTATGAGAAGAGAAAAGCCTGGGTGGAGTTTTTAAGGAGTCCAAGAAAGGAACCCTGAGATCAGGCACTGCCGAGCAATTTATTCATTCTCAAAGTTTTCTGTCTCCCACTTGGTTTGTTCCAGATATTTTCTTAGCCTCTTCACAGACTGAAAATGCTTCAGCCTCATCTCCTGGATTTCTGCCTCATTACCACATTTTCTTCAGGAGTTTCAATACTTGTTCCTATTTTGACCCGAGTTTCTGCTGTGCAGCAGTGAAGTCCAGAGTCTTTCATTTATATCTGTTTTCAAAATTTCTCGGTCCTCACTCAGCTACTACTTCTGGGTTTCCACTTTGTTTTTGGTGGTTCACGCAGACTCCAGGGGTCTCTGAAATTCAGTGTTATGAGATTCCAGTTCACTGATTGCCTTCTTGGCTTGGCTCTGGGTTGCTTCCTCTTTCACCTTAGCCAAGGCTGTTTGTTGTTCCTCCCCTTCTTTGCTAGCTGCCTTTATAATTCTTCAATATGAGTGTGCAACTCACAATCTGGTCTTGCAGATGGGTGGAGTCTTCCTCAAGCTTCCTGCAGGTTCTTTCCAACTCTGTCTGATACCCTTTTTTGAGAGGTAGGTGCACTTCCTCATTTGATCAAGGGTGTGTTTGTTCTTGAATTTAGCAAGACTGATGGTCTCTGATCACTTTCCCCAAGTGCAGCTTCTGCCTGGAACTCTCCTCTGTATTTGTGGCACAAAGGACTCCAACCCAGTTATGCTCTTTGGCAGCATTAGGACTGGCTCCTGGTGTGCTTCTTCCTGCAGTAAGAGTCTTAAATCTGGAACATTACCACTTTTGGCTTACAGAAATATCCTCTCCTTTCTAAGGATGAGCTCAAGTTGCTTGGTCCACTATTCCTGCCATGTGTGAATAGCCTTGGAACACTTCTCCCTTATTTCTAGGACCTGAGCTTCATGAGATAGTTGTCCTACCATCCAGTTTGTACTAGAAAGCATTAAAAATGAAATTGTATATGTTATTTTGGGATTTTATGTACCTTCTCTAGTAGGAAGGGGATGCTAATGAAGTCATTTCCTTGAAGAGGTAGACATAGACTAGTTCAATTTGGATTTTCCAGGGACCAACAGACAAAGAAAGGGTTTTTGGATAAGTAATCCCACTTTTTAAACCAATAAGATTAGTCCTTCAAATCCCCACCCTAGGGGATACCCAGTCTCATAGGGCCTCAATAAGCCCAATCCTTCCAACCCAACTCCGGGCCCTGTCAATTTGCTGGAACAGGAAGAAGGACCTAAGGCAGTTTAAAAAACAGGCTACTTAGCCTTTCTGGGGTGGAGAGCTGCATTTCCCTTCCTTCTGACTGGGGTATTTCCAGATCAACAGTTCCTTTGCCTTCACTTTTTTGTTATTCCCAGCAGACAGGCATTCAAGGACACCAAATTGCTTTCTCTTCAAGGACCGATAATGAGTGACTGTCAATAGTTATGTTACCCACACAGAACTTCTTACTCAAGCCTCTTTTATTCTTAAGGCAAAAACACTACACAGAAAACATTAAAACAATAAAAGAAACTTACTTAAAAATGCACTGCTATTCAGTTTATCAACCCTGGCATAAATCAGAGTAGCTAAAGGGCTACTTTTTTACATGGTGACTGCCAATAAATTTTAGGGATTATTCTGCCATCAGCGTATGATTGAAGGCAGTGAGTCACCACATCCAGGGTGTTTTCTTTCCTGTACCAGCAACTGCGCATGGTAGGACTTGGCATAGAAGACAGTAAAGTTGATTTACACCAGAGACAAGCAACCTAAGGCCCATCAGGGTAAGCCACTGGCAGGCCATGAGACAGTTTGTTTACATTGACAACACAGCCACCCACAGCTGCCTGCGGATGACTGATGTAAACAAACTGTCTTACAGTCCACCATCAGATTACCCATGGGCCGCAGATTGCCCACCACTGATTTACACCACCCAAGAATCCTGCTAGGCAAGGGGGACCCTTTAATGCCAGCTTTTTAGCAGCCCTAAATGGAGGGTAGGATCTCACTAAGGAAGGCCATATATTATTCTAATTTATGTAAATAAGCTCAGAGACTAGGTTTAGGGCCATAAATTGTTATATAAATTTAATGCAAAAAGATATGCTAATGCAATGGTAAGGTCACAGTATGCCAGCTCACAGGTCACAAAGTGAAAAAAGTGAAGGTTCAGCAGTGACATTAACTCAGCCACTCTGTATATGCTGAATATTTTCTGCTAGATTTTGGAACATAAGAAATATGTTAAGCAACATCTTTAATTGGAAATAAATATATTTATAACATGGATGAGTTAAAGTTTCTGTTGGAACTTTTCTTTCTGCATTGCTCACATTTGATTTTACCTGTGGTTCTATTAACATAATTTTTGCATTGAATATTTCTTTCCCTCCCCGCAAAAACGGGAGAAAAAATTGCCTGTTATTAATACTGTTAGCCTCTAAGTAGTTCCAATTAGACTTCAAGTTCACACATATAAGGTGTAATTAGGTGAAGCATGCTCTCCCTTTGCTGCTGGTGGTATTTTCCTGGAGACATCTTTTGGAGGACAGCGTGAGCAAGGTAAGAACTCATTTTTTATATTCTTATAGGTGTATCTTTATAATTGGCAGGGGGGAGGGAGGAAGAGGACAAATCCAACCAAGAGCCTGATTCTTCACTCACTGTCTTCTGCTACAGGTAAGTGTAATTCCATTGAAGTCAGCAGAGTTATACAAATATAAAACTAGCATAAGGGAGAGCAAGAACAGGGCTCTTTTAAATTATAGTTTAAAATTTGCAAGTTATTATATTTTCCAACAAGTTGCAGAGATCTTATAAGAATGGGATCCACCAGGTATTGTGCACTTGTTATATTCTTTCGCCCCTGATGTTGACAGATTTCTTTAAGGATTTTGTAGTGTCTTTCTGGCCTGTAACCCCTCCTCTGCACAATTGGGTGGAGGAGAGGGGGTGAATGGGCTTCACTCCTGGAGAGTACAGTTGAGCAAGGTGCAGGGGTATAAGTAAGCAGAGCCAGGAAAAAGGGCTGATATGGATTATTTCACCCATAGAGCAATGGGAAAGCAGTTTTGTGCCTGACCTTTGTGCTGTGGCGAGAGCAGAGTTTTGGGCTGCTCCTTACTCAGGCAAATCTGGACCACAAAAAGTGGAAGTACTAACATGCCTTTAACCTCATTTCTAACTTGCATCCTTACAGTCCAATTCTGCCACTCTTATTTGGACTGGGTGCAATTCAGCCCTGTTCAAAGCTCAACCTATGCATCATTTAATTTTATTGGGTTTAAATGGGGCAGATGTGATGCACGGAATCTTATGTTGGCCACTTCCCACAAAAAAAGTGGATTCAGTCTGTGATAATTCTCCTCCTACCTTTGCTAGGGGCTGAGCAACTCCCCACTACATCCCTGACCATCCGTGCACCTTTACACATACAAAGCACCGATCAAGTAGTTTTTTGTATGGCTAGTGAGTGCAGTGACAAAACTTAAGTTCAACTCCCTTCCCCTCAACAGATTGTGGGGAATAATAGCAGACAAGCTATTGTTCTTTTTCAGAATTCTACTATTTTTTCCAGTGACTCTTCTATGACTAAATAGGTTAAGGTACTTTCCACAATATAGTAGGTGTATTTTGTTTTTCTAAAGTTGTACAGATCTTTTCAAGGTCTATCTGAGCTTGAGGCAGAATGAGAATCTAGGCTCTCTTCCAAAGGGCATTGTGTACTACAGGTAGCAAGAAAGGATCAGCAAACAACATCAATTACCTGCAGCTGGAGCAATGTAAAAAACCTTCCATCTCCAAGGATAAATAGATCCCTAGACTTTGTGAATTGTGGTATCAGTACTTCAAGACTAGAAGTCTGACATTTTCTATTCCATCTTTGTGCTCATGCTATTGGAATGCAATTGGCTGCAATTTTAACTTTTTACATGAGTAGAATTCTATAGTATTGGCTATCGTAGTGTGACTCAGAGGTATTTGAGAATGATAGGAAAAGTAGAGCCATCCCACACTTTCCTTTTCAGGGGATCTGTTTGTAATTTTTAGAGGACCATTGAGCCTCCTTTTAAGTTTGCTGTTTAAACAGAATTAACATTCCTAGCATGGAAGTTTACATTTCTCCTCATCATAGAATCAGCAAAGCAGAATTTGGAAGGTCACACTTCCATCCTGCAATTAATCTTTCCTTTCATAAATTAATCAAAGGGATATTATTTTCCTCAGTCTAGATTTAAGGTTTCTATACAGTGTATTGTAGTGTTGCAATTTTTCAGACTTTTTAAAAAGAGTTGATAGGCTTTGGCCAAAGCTCCATTTGTCAGAAGCGGCAGCCTATATTACTAGCTGGATGTAAGAAAGACATTTAATCACTATCTTAAAAGAATTATATGAGTGATTCAACCCAAGGTGAATAAGAGTACTTCCATCTTTAACAGGTCCTAAATTGATGAAAAAACCCTCATCAGATCAAGAATTGTAATTTTCTTCTATTTGTGTCTTCTCTCACACTTCAAAACTTCACCACGAAATACAAGAAAATAGTGAAGTAGAAGTTCTACATTTGAACAAATGGCTATTCTATTCTTAAATTTGTGATGTTATATAGGTCTAAACTTGTTCTTTTTACTACTTTTTTCTATGTCAAATAGCTTGGATCCATAATATTGAAAAATCTTAATTATATTTTATTTCATAGCAACAACATAGGCTAGGGTTGACTACTTCTGTTGAGACTGCTTATAGAGTAAAATTTTTCTGTATCAATTAAATTCAAGTTTAGATTCTGTATACTTCCAGAACACTTTAATTTTCTCTATTGTGTTGCACAGTTGCAGACAGATCATTACTGGGAAAGTGTAGCCTATTCAAAATGTATGAGACATCACCTGCAATATCATCCATACCATCATATACCTCTGTTTCAGCCAGAAGCCTGAGCTATATAAGCTAAACAGAAAATCTTAAACAGACAGTACAAGTTTTGCTGAAAGTTGTAAATGTACCAGTGACACTGACAATGAAGAAGAGAACAAATTTTAGGAAGAAAAGTCCAACTGACTTACCACACCTGCTGTGTTTTGATTTACCTAAGCCCTGCCTTCCTGCTATTTAACCAAACCCCTCTAAATAAAAAAGACTTGATGTTACTTGAATCCATATCTATTATCTTTGCTTTTGTGTCCTTCCTTGACAACTGGATTAATATGTTCTTCTCTTCATGTGACACACTTGTGCCTTCATTTCCTAATTTATTTCTAAGTTTTCAGTTTTTAGGGTTATATTGTGTCTGTTAAGACATCACGTATGTAGATGAGTCACAAAAACACCATAAAGCAGCAACAAGAGTATTGAAACAATTCTGAATAACTCAAACAGAATTTATCCGAAGGAGTGCAAGCCAGAATAGGAGCTCTTCTTGAAAACCTTTTATAAAGTGCACTTCCTATTTGTTGGCTGAGGCTGAAGAACCATTGGCTCTCTCGCTCTCTCTCTCCTCATCCTGTTTGCTGACTGTAGAGTCAACATCAATGCTAGACTTGCATAATCTTTGCACTCGAAGAACAAGGGCTAGAATTGTGACTGGCTACTACACAGGTGCATAAGGAAAGATGGCAAGGTTCCTCAACTGAAACTCACACCCATGCTGACAGCTGATACCAGGTCTAAGCACCATTTAACTCACTAAAGCTCTATTCTGAAATCTAAAATGCAGCACTGACCTTGTATTAGCCCTGTGACCAGGGATGTATGCTTTCATCTCCTTTGTACATTTGGATAGAGTCAACTAAACCTAGATCATAACACCTGAGAGACTCATACCAGAATAGCGACCTATGTGCTGGACTATTAGATTAAATATTGAAGGAGTTACCCAAGCCTTAAAGGATGAAGAAAAAACAAAGAAAGGATAAATTATATTAGATCACTTTTCTTCTTGTTTTTAGTAACTATGTTATAGATTTTGGATGCAAAGCTGCTCAGCTTGCAGCTGCCTTTGTATAAAGTGCAAGATCAGAAGAGAGGAAGCTTCTGGTAGAACTTTCTCCAAGATTCTCACTTGACTTTGTGATACATTTACCCTCTCCCACCAAAATTTGGTCTGAAGTAGCCTAAACCCTCTCCCACCAAAATTTGGTCTGAAGTAGCCTAATTCTGTTCACCTTTAAGGCATACTTCAAAGTCAGTCTGTCACACAAAGTGGATGCATTTCTCTATTTTCTCATTTTACTCACTTATATGAATTTCAAGTTGTTCACAAATAGACATTTCAGGACTAATATATATATATTCAGTCAATTCAATTCAGAAAACAAGATTTTAAAAAAAGGTTTTCGCATCCATTTCCCCACAAAATATCTCTAATAAAGTATTCTGTAAACACTCAGACTATGGTTTTTACCCTAAGCTATTTAGCATCAATTTAATGTCATCTGTGGGTTCTCTAGAAGCATAAGCTGGAATTCACAATGGGCACTTAGGCTTCTTTTAAGGTCAGGCTTAACAAAGCCCTGGCTGGGATGATTTAGTTGGGATTAGTCCTACTTTAAGCAGGGGGTTGGACTGAGGTCCCTTCCAAGTCTGAGATTCTATGATTCTTGCCACCCAGTTGAATTCAGAACCCTGAGTTAGGCAACCATGTTTCACATATAAAGTTCAGGAAGAGTTAAGTTTCTAACCGGGATTCACAAAAGTCGGCAAACAGAACGAGGAGCCACATGAGCCAGATAATAGGGAATGCTGAGGTGAAGGATGTGGTCTAAGCCCCACCCCTCAGAGAGTGGTAGGTGCCTAACTTTGGGCTAGAAGGAGTTTTCTAGGGATTCACAGCCATGAACCCTCTCTTGATGTTAAGTGACTAAGCCAGATCAATCCTTTTTCAAGAAAAAAGGAGGAGGAAGTGCTGCCTTCCCTTTCTTACAATTTTTAATTCCGTGTTTTGAGTATTCACCCAGGATGCTGGAGGCCAGGTTTAAATCCCCCCCTCTTCCTGATAAGGAGTGGGGAGTGGAACCTGAGAGTCTCTGCTCTTAGTTAAGGGTAAACTTCAGTTCATAAATAATTTACTAAATTAAAAAAAGAGATCTGAGGCAGATTTTGCTTTGCTTTTATTAATCCATTCAAGCACATGCACACAAAAACTGTACATTTCCACTAACTAGAAGAATACAATGGACATAGCCTGCATGTACCAACACTTCATTTCTTGAAGCCAGTTATTGCCATTCCTTCTCTCATCCTTGCATGGGAAGGAGGCTACTATTTCAAACAGGTACCTGATTTCCCAGAGACAGTGACATACCTTCGCTCATCAGAATGCTCATTCTGATTGACTTCCAGTGGATTAGATGGCACCTAAGAACACCCAAATGAGCTCCACGGAGTCCCCTACTGCATCGCTCATTCTCCTCCCCTTCCTCTTCCATTCTCCAAGGTAAGCAACCTATCAATGAAGGATAATAAAACAACTCAGATACACTACAGTTCTGGTGCAGAAGAACATGGACAGATTAGATAAATACAGTAGGCAAATTAGCTAGCTAGAAGAGCCAAAGAGAGGAAAAAGAAGAAATATTTTGTAGGCCAATATTTTAGAAAGCAGAAGTAAGGAGGAGAAAAGAAAGAAAGATGTAGTAATTAAAACACCTTCAGCTAAATTGATTGTCCATTAATTGGTAATCTGTTAATGTACTACCCTATGCAGTGACTTTGACATGGCAAAATTACTTTCCCTTTACTTTCCACTGCTTTGCATTTTGTTCAGTCATTCACAAATGCACATAAAACTCAATCCAATCACAATACAGTAGACTCTCAATTATCCAGGACTGGGTTAACCAGGTTGTGGATTAACCAGGATATAAAAAAAAAATATGTGTAAATCTCTGCCTTTGATGCCGCCCCAAGCACAAAAAAACACCCAACAAAAAAAAAAACCACTAGGGTACAGGGAAGCCAGTGAACCAACACCCCCTCCCCCCGGCACAGGTTGGCTGGTGAACCGACCCCCCCGCACCATATTTCCTATGGACGGTGATTATCAGGGATTTTATTAACCAGGATTAATTTTTTCCCTATCATCCTGGACAATTGAGAGTCTACTGTAGTTGTATTTTGCACCCACTTTGCATAGGTCTAAAAGATGATCCAAGATGAATCAGAGGCCCACAGAGTGATCCTCTCACTGAGCTTGTGAGAAAACAGCTTCCCTTATCAGATATCCACTCTCAAGTGTCCTGTAGCATACAGCTGTTCCAGAAAGTAAGGTCTTTGGGCTCATTCTCATCTAAAATCTGATCATTCTCAATCTTTGGAATCTGAATTTAAACTATGCAACCTTTAATTAATATCACTTCATTTAAATTAATAATCATAATGATTAACCCAGGTCTAAGTTTCAACCATTTAGCAATTTTAGGCAAATTAGTTACATAGACGAGCCAAACTTTAAAATTCTATTTCATGAGGGTTTTATTGTTGTTACATAATAAGCGTCTAACCTTCATTTCACTGGTAAGGACTGAATCAGAATATCTGTTGCAATATCTCTTCCCTCGTCCCCACCCATTTTTAAAAGGAATTTTGGCTGTAAAAAAATCATGATAGTAACCTGGCATATAAAAGTTCACTCAGCAAGTATCACTTTTTTTTTAAAAAAAAAAAAAATCTATTGCCCTTCATCTAGGAGAAAAAAGAATATTTATTGATTTTGGATGTATTTTGTCTGGATCATAATTGGTCCTCATTTAATTAGCTGGTAAGCTAGTGACCAAATTGGTTTTGAAAATAAAATTTGAAATGGCTGATATCTTTTGAGTCATACCACTGAATCATGATATGTGTAAAAGTCATCTGAGGCTTACGCTTGAAACAAATTAACTATGCTGTCATTTCTTTTTTCTCTTGAAGAAGACACTCAGGGAAATTCTTGCAATTACTTTTTATTGAATTTATGACAATGTATTTTTTTTTAACATTCTTAAAACATTCCACTGGCGACAAGATTGAACTCGATGGCAGGGGAGAAGAGACACACATCAGTTCAAACAACCTTATGATGATCTAATCAATGACCAATCTAATCTTCTTCTTCTCCTGAAACTATGAGTTAAAATAAAATACTTGTGCTTCACTGTTCAGAATGAATCCTAACTGCTGCACTCCAGTACTTTATATCATCAGGCTATTTGCACAACACATCATCAGACTGACAGTTTTAGGAATAATACATTTCCATGATATGTAATGCACTGGTGCCTTTTCTCTGATGATGTACTAGCAGAAAACCATATATAGTATAGAGTTGGTTTCTTCTGCAAAAATGTAGTAACATTGTACTTGTGGGTAGATACAGGATAATATTTTGGCGGATTCCTTAAACTGCTGAAATATGGGGAAGAAATAAACATATTATTTGTTTGCTGCATAGTACAGAAGTAGCATGCCTATTTGGTGCTCCCAGTGGCTCTTGCAAATATATGATCCTGAAAAATAGGTCACTAATCATATCTTAATTTGAATAGTTCATATTTAACAAAGCTTTACTGAAATCACTTAAAATATTTCCCCTTCCTCATAAATTACCAGTCCACCTTCTAAGTGTCCCCAAAGCCTGTGGAAATAAAAATGCTTTGAGAAATTCTTTGAAGGACAACACATTTGAGCTCTTTTGGAGCAATGAGTGAGGTTGACTTTCAGATTTTAATCTATTAAAAATGTTTGCAAAACTGTGCTTCCCCCCACAACTAGAAAGCAATATAGTTTTTAATAAGGGTCCTTCATAAATGTTTTGATGTATTTATTCATGCTTACTTTTAAAATATGTTAGTTTATATTTCTATTTAAGTTTTTTGCTAGTCTGCCATGTGTTTGCTATAAAAGGTCATTTTACCTTTTAGAGCATTACTAAACACTGCATTCTCAATTATTTGGTGGTAAATCCCAATAATCAAATGATCATTTGGGGACAAGAGAATTGATGTTTGCCCAGAAGTTACTAAAATTAACTCAATTTTTTTCCCAAGCAATGAGTAGTTCCTTCTGCCTCAGATTCCTCCTATGTAAACAGAGTACACTCTATGTATACCAGACCTGCATTTCAGTTACCATTTTCTGCAAGTAACAAAGTACTGATCTGCATGTTCATAGTCTCAATTTTAGCTATGGATTTTTATTAAAATGTTATAAAATAAATATTTAAAATGCGAACCCAAACTAGATGAGAGAGAGAGAGAGAGAGGATATATATTTAAATTTTGAATTTATTAGCCAAAATTATGTTTAACCTAAAAAATACTTTTATAAAAGTATTCAGTGGTAAATCAAGTGGATAGTTTTGTTGGCTTCACTTCGTAAGATCAGAATTTAGGGTTTTGTGATTCTACTGCTAGATTTGGCAACATCATAAATATCTGAAGTAGAGCAGAGAGCTGTGCTGACAGCACTTTCAGTGCTTTTTATTCCATCATTTCCTCTTGCAGGACAAATATATCACTAAGGTCATCAAAGGTAAGAATACCTCCCATGAACAGGACATTTCAAAATTAAATATTTCTGAATCATTTCCACTTGTAGAATACACTGGTCTACAATTTTTTAGAAGTCGTCTGCTTCAGAGATAAAATGTGATATTTATTATGTATTTTGATGTGCTGAATTCAAATATGACAATTAAAACAACTGATTGGCTACTGTTTCTAAGATATGTAAATTTTTACATTTTATGTCTATGTATATTGTGTAGATAGTAGAGTTTTAATCATAAATTGTAAACCTAGGTTTTTCCATGTGTTTATGGTTGCTTTACATGATAATATTTCACTTGTCCTGTTTATGTAACACTTTAAAAATCAGCAAAAGGGTTATATAAATAAAATGTATTATGAAACAAAAGGCAAAAAACTGTTATGTACATAGTTTAGTCCTATTCAGTGTCTACTTGGCGCTTCTTGGCTTGTCTCTTGTATTCATTAAATGGAGCATCTCTTGTCACTGTCCAGCAGTAGTCTGCAAGCATTGATGGGCTCCACTTGCCCTGATAGCGTTTCTCCATGTTGCAATGTCCTGGTGAAATCGCTCGCCATGCTCATTGCTCACTGCTCCGCAGTTCAGTGGAAAAAGATCTAGATGAGAGTGCAATAAATGTATCTTTAGTGACATGTCGCAACAAAGGCTTTTGTATGCCTTGAGGAGGTTTTCCACCAACAACCGGTAGTTGTCTGCCTTGTTTTTTCTGAGAAAATGTATTGCCACTGGCTGGAAGGCTTTCCATGCCGTCTTTTCCTTGCCACTCGGTGCATGGTCAAATGTATCATCTCGAAGAAGTTCATGAATCTGAGGACCAACAAAGACACCTTCCTCTATCTTAGCTTCACTTAACCTCGGAAATTTTCCATGGAGGTACTTGAAAGCTGCTTGTGTTTTGTCAATGGCCTTGACAAAGTTCTTCATCAGACCCAGCTTGATGTGTAAGGGTGGTAACAAAATCTTCCTTGATTCAACAGGTGGTGGATGCTGAACACTTTTCCTCCCAGGCTCCAATGACTGTCAGAGTGGCCAATCTTTCTTGATGTAGTGGGAATCTCTTGCACGACTATCCCATTCGCAGAGAAAACAGCAGTACTTTGTGCATCCAGTCTGCAGACCAAGCAAGAGAGCAACAACCTTCAAATCACCACAAAGCTGCCACTGATGTTGGTCCTAGTTTATGCACCTCAAAAGTTGTTTCATGTTGTCATAGGTTTCCTTCATATGGACTGCATGACCAACTGGAATTGATGGCAAAACATGGCCCTTATGCAGCAAAACAGCTTTAAGACTCGTCTTAGATGAATCAATGAAGAGTCTCCACTCATCTGAATCGTGAATGATGTTGAGGGCTGCCTTCACACCATCGATGTTGTTGCAGGCTACAAGATCACCTTCCATGAAGAAGAATGGGACAAGATCCTTTTGACGGTCACGGAACATGGAAACCCTAACATCACCTGCCAGGAGACTCCACTGCTGTAGTCTGGAGCCCAACAGCTCTGCCTTACTCTTGGATAGTTCCAAATCCCTGACAAGATCATTCAGTTCAGCTTGTGTTATGAGGTGTGGTTCAGAGGAGGAGGACGGAAGAAAATGTGGGTCCTGTGACATTGATGGTTCAGGACCAGAAGTTTCATCCTCTTCCTCTTCCTCGTCTGACTCAAGTGAGAATGATTCTGCTGCATCAGGAACCATCAGTCCTTCTCCGTGGGGTATTGGGCGTGTAGCTGATGGAATGTTTGGATAATGCACAGTTCACTTTTTCTTCTTTGACACACCTTTCCCAACTGGAGGCACCATGCAGAAGTACCAATGGCTGGTATGATCTGTTGGCTCTCTCCAAATCATTGGCACTGCAGAAGGCATAGATTTCCTTTTCCTGTTCAATCACTGGCGAAGATTTGTTGCACGAGTGTTGCAGCATATGTGTGGGGCCCCCCTCTTGTCCTGATCTCCAATTTTGCAGCCAAAATAAAGGTGATAGGCTTTCTTAGCCATAGTGGTTATACTGCGCTTTTGTGATGCAAAAGTCACTTCACCACAAACATAGCAGAAGTTATCTGCACTGTTCACACAAGTACGAGGCATCTCTGCTCACTTTGGCTAAACAGAAATGTGTCCCTTTGCAAAATCAAACATTGACAAATAAGAGAGCACGACACTGTATGACTTCTAGAGCTGATATAGGGCAATTTGTTCAGCAGAGTGATGTAAACTTCGTTATGATTGCATCATCCATGACTTCTAGGAATAACATGATGCAATTCATATCGTGTATGATGCAATACCAGCTTCAGATTGCATCATTCATTGTTTTGCCTAAAAAGCAAGTACTGTCCAAACCCAGTCATAGATTTATTCATAGATCCAGTCAAAGATATATTTTAGTCATTTCTGGTTTAAATTGAGATCCCTTCCCTTTATAACTCACTTCTCCTCCGCCATTCCCATGTCAAGGGTCGTATATCCTGACCCAATAGCATATCTTGAAAACTAGAGCCAATCAACAATTTTAAGCATCATTTTCGTTCTCAGTGACCCAGAATTAGTAAAGTTTGACTACATTTATTTCAGAAGCATTTTGGCTGTAGAGCAGTGATATCTATCAAAGTATTTCTGTGGTCCTCATCACTAGTATCTGAGTATTGCAGTAAGTCGTGGAGTTTATTCTCACAACACCCTTGTTAAGTGGGAAAGAATCATTTCTTCCTTTTAAAAGGTGAGAGCAGCATCAGTGATAGTATACTGAATAGAGCTAAACTTCAGTCTTACTGATTCAAGAAATAGCCAAAATACTTAGAAATAGAAGATATGTACAAGAGGAGGAGGGGCAAATTTGGCTCTACATTAACTTCTTGCTGCCCAAATTCGGGGTGCTGTGGAGGCCATTTTAGCCTCCATATTAATTAGAGCAGCCCCAGGCAAGTTTCCTTCATTGGAACGGATGCAGGGGAGCAGCACTTCATCAGACCTGTACCGTGCTTGTGCCAGGGAAATCCTCCTAATGCGCTTTACAGCTGCAATACAGCCCCTATGAGCAGTCACAGCAGCATACAGAGTCCAAAGCTGAGGCTAGAATCAATTCCTTAATCTTCTAGAACAGCAGTTCTCAAAACCTGTTCATATTGAGATCTGCTTGTTGCACCCCCACTTCCAGTCCTCAATCCCTGTCCTACATCTTGGTGCACAAAGCACTTGTTCCCCACCAGAAGTATACCTGCAATGCCTAAGTGTTCTGGACTGCGTTACAAGTGGCAAGAAGAGCTACTGCTTGAAGACTGACACATATGCCATCAGTGATAGATGCTGCCTCACAAATTATTTAGATAGATCACAACTGGAAAAAAAAATGGACAGTTTTCTACCTGAGCTAAATTTATGTTTTTTAAAACAACCTCCCCCCCCAAAAAAAAAATCTTGATAAAACCACACCTGTTTTCAAATCATACACTTTCCTGGCCTTACCCAGTTTCATAACTCCTAGGAAGCAAATACCTGAGTGCTGGGGATTGCCAAGGGAAGCTTCAAGAATTGTAAATGTGGTAAGTTGTTGTTTTTTGGGGATTTTTTGTTTGTTTGTTTTGTTGTTTTTTTAATACTAAGACATTGCTGGTAATACTGTCTACCTATATCTGCATCAGGCCTCTTGTCTAAAGAAACATACTGAAGCTGCCATTTTACTGGTTAGCTGTACATGGCTTTGGAAATGTCTTTCAAGCATGACTGCTTTCAGCTCTCTTGATTAAAGTTGCAACTAAACTGCACCCCCTCCCCCATTCCAGGTAAGTATTTAGATATTTCCTGCCACCACATTTGTAACACAGGATGGCCATGCTGTTCAAATGGAATTTTAATGAATGTTTGAAGATGTGCTGTGCATTGGGGACCTATTGCATTGCTGTGACATGCCAAAGATCATAATATGTTCAGTTAGTGGAAAAGTGTTTTGTTATTACTTTATAACAGGAACAAATTTAGATGTAGGGGCTATATTCTGCCCTCTCCACTTTGCTCCATATTTGTGTGTTCCATCCCCACAAGCATTCCTGCACTTTTTATCCTGAGTACACACATTACGCAAACAACAGTTTTCATAGAAACAACTTCACAGTATCAACGAGAATATGTACATTATACAGACAGGTTTCCCAACTCATCACATTGCAGAACACATATGCAGATATATGACTGCTTCACCACAATCTTTCTTTGAGCTCTGTTTCAGCTTGTGCTTAAAATTTTAGGAGGACGAGGGCACTGGTACGGGTGGGGCCTCCTGGACACTGACACATAGTAACAGAGCTCCGTCTCCTGTCTTCTGTGAGTTGATTCATGGTCACCTTGCATCTTGCGTAATCATTTCCACTTGTCTAAAGTGGCTGTAAATTACCAACAAATTAGAATGGCAACATTTTACACCCACTATGCCATAAGTATCAGTGGCCATATAAGGTGCAGGCCATTGGTGAATCAATATCCTAATGTGTATATAAATCTTAAAATGCAACTAAGATTATTATTTCAAACTGTTCATGCAATGTCTGTAAAGATGACTAAACAACTTACCAAAGAAGAAAAAAAAAAAAGAGAGAGAGAAGAAAATCTGATTAAGACAAATGCCCACCCAGTCTGCAAAGCCATCAGCTCTTCCCTGATCATATAGAAGGTGCCAGTAATGGATACCATGAGATAAACTGTTGTAGGTTTGACTTTGAAGAGAACTTTACAAGAATTCCTCTGTTCATTTCTGAAATCCATGCTGGAAATCTCCAGATGGAGAAGTTGTACTGCAATCTATTAAAACTTTAGACTCTCCATTAGAAAAAATATTGAAAGAATTCTTCTCTGTAGAGGATTTTAAGGCCTCTTAAAGCATAGAATTCTTAGTGTTTCAGAAAAGATTATGGTAATTTGATAATAAAATTGAGGGTTTGGAAAACATCATAACACTCAAACCTGAGAATAGTGGGTATTGTAGAGAAGGCTGAAAGGAAGGATATGGCTGGATTTATAATCAATCTGACTACATAAAGAAAGAGGGGGAAATGTCTTCACACAAAGTTAGTAATAGAGAAAACACATTGATCCCGTCAACAAAAATCCAAATAAGGAGACAGACTTCGTACTATAATGAAAATGTTGACATTTCAGGGCAAAGTAAAATTTTAGTACATGCTAAGGAAAATGAAAAATTAAGGGCATACAGAGAAGTAACAACTATTCACAAAGAGAAAAGGGCACATTGTTCTAGCAATGCTCAGATTTTTCCCATAGTTCCAAAACAGTGTCCTGCTAACCAGTGGAAGAGGTTGAATACGCCTTGTTTACACTGAATAATAAATCTTGAAAACAAAGATCATGGGCACTTGGACAGGTGATGGCTATTTATATTTGTGTTCAACTTCATATACATTCATGATCCCATTCACTGTGGAGAAAGAGATACCATTTTAAATTAGATTTCATTATCTCTCTCAAACTGCATTTTCTACACAACAGCAACTTATTTTGGGAACAATACTGAACTAATTTACAAAGGACAGCACAACATAATGAGAGTCTGATAAAACTTCACTGTTTATAACAAACTTAATATAAAGACCAAAAGCCACAGAATGAATGCACAAAAGTTGTCCTATTCGGTTTAATGGGACTAGCACACAGACAGAGTTAAACAAGCAGGTGAGTGGTCAGAACCTAAGGGTCCAATGAAAGGACTAACTCGCAGTTTAATTACCATAAAAATATTACCTCGTATTCTTTAGCCCACCTCCCTCCCTGCAAGGGGACTTGCTCTCTTTGACGAGTCAACAGAAGAACTTATCTACATTTTTTGAGCACATGTACACTCTGCTCCCTAACATTTAAAATATGGGACAACATTGCATAATTCAATTTTTTGTACACTAATGAGCTCATACATATATGTTGAAGATGGCAAGTTCTTCATTTCACCCAGACAGCCACTAGCATAAAAAGGAAATAGGGATTATCGACAGCCTAGGTCATATCTGACAGTTCTGTTCCCCATACAGATTGAAACACTCTATGCTATATTATACACACACACAGCTATACTAAAATAACATTATCAAGACTGCTAAGTCAAGCACTCACAGCACTGTAATCAGCTGTTAGTATTGTGACTCTGCCTTGGTGGGTCCTACACTTATTGGTGGATTTGCTCACCTCAGAGATTCATGGCAGCCCTCAGTTTGGCCACTTTCATGGTTCAAATCTGTCATTCCTTCAGCTAACCTCATTACTGGCCAGCATGGGGAAAAGGAAAAAGAACAATCCCTGCAGTCTCTGCTGATCCACCAAGTGGGTCAGGGAACAGACCAGAGACGCTTCTCTCTGGTAGAACCCACAGTCCAGGTCAACTCCTCCTGTGTCTGATCAGGATTTGGGAGGTTTGGGGGGAACCTCTACTCCGGGCTCTAGCCCAGAGCCCTGTGGATTGCAGTTGTCTAGAGTGTCTCCTATAACTGCTGTGTGACAGGTACAACTCCCTGGGCTACTTCCCCATGGCTCCCTCCCAACACCTTCTTTATCCTCACCATGGGACCTTCCTCCTGGTCTCTGATAATGCTTGTACTCCTCAGTCCTCTACACCTCACTCTCCACTCCTAGTGCCTCTTGCTCCCAGCTCCTTGCATGCGCACGTCACTGCCTGAGGTGAGTTCTCTTCAAACCCAGGTTCCCTGATTAGCCAGCCTGTCCTAATTGATTTTAGGAGCTTCTTAATTGGCTCCAGGTGTCCTAATTAGCCTGTCTGCCTTAATTGGTTCCAGCAATTTCCTTGTTCTGCTTGTTCTGGAACTCCCCGTTATCTTACCCAGGGAAAAGGGACCTGCTTAATCTGGGACTAATATACCTGTCTTCTATCACTCTTCTGTAGCCATCTGGCCTGACCCTGTCATAATATGTATCAATAAGATGCACGTGAACAGTTAGACTTCCGCAGACTAGTGCAGGGTAGATTCATACCTCAGTTTGCTGCTGTCTAATTGCTCAGGTAGACAAACCCTAAGACTAGCATACCAGTTGTCTTCTTCTCAAAGGAGGAATGGGGCCCTTCCTCTTCTGAATAATCAGAAAAATTCTCAAACCCTCACCCTTTTTTTCTTGCTTATCTATGAGTAAATTCTAGGCAATGCATAAGAGATGGAGTCTGATCTGGATAAGCTGCACTGAGATGATGACTGGGGTGATGGTAAGCAAAGAAAACCAGTGGCTGATCCATTGACATCTCTGCTTTGAGCATTCAGGAATAATTTAGAACAGATTCAAGGTTTTGCTAGCAGCCAGGGCTGTCCCCTTTCTTCTGGAAACATGTCTTGTGCTAGAGGTTGGTATGGAGAGAGTCTAGAGTGACTATTTGAATAACTGGTTAAAGCCAGCCTTATGGTTATTCTGCATCATTGAAACATTACACACAGTTACAGTGGACTGCAGAGACATGATCATGTTGTCTTCTTTCCCAGGTGGATGAGGGCCTAGATAACATCTTTAGCTCATATGACAAAAGCATCTAGTCATTCCCCGCTACATCCCGATTTTAACAATTCTAGACTTAATATTTTTCAGTCTTGGTATTTTCTGTTTGAAAAGTATTTTGCAGAACATGATTTCTTTCCTGAAATGCTTCCATTAGCTACACTCTAAAGTAAGTGGGACATTTTCAATGGACTTCTATGGGCCTTCAGTATTTGTCAGATCAGGCCTATGTTGCAATGTGTAGGTTTTTAAAAGAGAGCATCTTTGCTGCAGAAACTGTCGTACTGAAATAATCTTTTTTGCGGGAGTTGGTCACACTTTAAGGTTCCATTTATAGTTTATAAATAATTAACAAATGATTAATAGATGCTTTAATACATGGTTGAATCCAACAAATAAACTGCTTTTGTATTACTGTGGCTTATAAACATTTGTAACACCTTCCACTTCTGTTTATTTGAAAAGATAAATGCAGTGTTCAAAACCATCTGTAACACAAAGTGTGTATCATAAACTGCTCATGTCCACAGAATTCTTATAACATCTATTAATAATGTAGAAACTCTTATAATTTCTCTATAAAACTAAACATAATATAAAGTGTTTTCCAAGAGTCTCTCTCTCTCATATTTTCCTACAGTTCTACTATATTCTGGTCACACTAACTCAGAACTTTAGGAACATTTTGTCAGTTGAGAAAGGTAAATAACATTCAGCAAACATTTTTCCTCTGAGGACATCCACCATTATTCTGCCTTGCATGAGTGTTAGCTCTGTCCATAAGGCAGCTGTTGATTGGGAGGCTATTTTAAAACATATTCAATAGTTATAAAAATTGTCTTTTCAAATTACCAATTAGCCATGCAAAATTAATGATGTTTTGTTAGTAATATAAAATAGTCTGAAAACCTAAATGCCACATTTCACCCAGTATGAATTTTAAATGGCCAAATTACCGGTTAGTGAAAAAAGGAGTTTTAAATGGATACATTAATATTTCCTTAAGTATAGAAACACTAGTGGGCATAGCTTAAAATATATCACATTAGCTTTTTACAGCTGAGGTTGTTGTTGTTGTTGTTCAAGGTGCACTCTCTTTTGAAAGGTAACCTACAGAAATTGCTCTCACAGGGCTTTTATTCCTCTATCTCAAGGAATACAAATTTAGATTCCATTACTAATTGCTTCCTGGTAATCAAGAAGCCAGCATCTGGGGATTTTGTGATCCTCAGGCTGCATTAAACAGAAAGATGGCTCCAGCATAGTCAAAGAGTAAGCTAACATAAACCCATGTACACCTCAGCCTCACAGGACAATTCTGAAGCATTATCAGGCTTTTGCCACATTATCATCTTTAAATCAAGTAATATCTGAATTAGATCTTACAATTTTCTGATGCAGTAATGATCTCAAGTAATTATGGGAAGGTTGACAGATTTTATAGTGAACTTTAGAATTACACAAAAGATTAACTAATTCAGATTTTTGATCAAGAGTAAATTAATAATGTAGTTTAGTAATATACTATACATACACTAAGTCTTTTCTTCTAGAAAAGGTCATATCTCAGAGGCTGTTATAGAACTCTACTTAATCAGTGTCTACTATTTAATTTCTGTGCTAAAAATGGAACTATAAAAAGAGAAGATAAAGAGAAATGGAAAGTAGAAGTTAAAATAAATACGGTCGAGATGGACCACAAGACTGTTGACCTGATCTGGATTGGAAAATGAATGCAGAAAAAAGTTTAGGTAACTGACACAATCCAGATTTTGATATAGATAATTGGTTTGAAATATCTGGTATGAGGACCTGCTCTAATTTTTAGCTTTTTAAGGCATCACTAAGGACCAAGTTCTGATATCCGATATCTTTACCAACAATAAAGTACTATATTCCATGAGTAGTCCCAAAGAAATCAGTGGCTCTGTTCAGGAGCTCAGTGTGAGTAAGAGTATCAGATTCTGACCCGAAAATATTATGACGTTCAGACACAATCCATAACAAGCCATACTGCTGCCCAGAGTATGTCCAAAGGCATTCTGTGTTGGGAAGACAAAAGGCTGTCTGAATCAGAACATGCAGGGGGACTACTCCTGTTAGTGGATGTTCTGATTCAGTCATACTCCTCTGGATACGTAGTGCCTTTGGGGCACTATGTATCCAGAGGAGTACTGATGGGGAACTTTATTTGTTCCCCCAGGTGCAGGAACTGCAATACTGCCTGGAGGGGGGAGGGGTCACACAAGAGGCTCCTTATGCTCTGCCCCTGCCTTGCAAATCTGTGTAAAGGCCAGGCAGAATCTGTCCCATAGCATCTAGTGTATGTGTGTGTGAGAGAGGTGCTTTATAAACAAGTATGAAAGTTCCTGACTGAGAAAGCCTATGTATAACACAGGATGGGGAACAGGATTCATTGAATAACAAAATGAGAGCGACGAACCTAAACGTGTTGTATCACGCCTACACTTTTCCTGATGCATTTTTTGTTTTGTTTCTGGCTTTTCTATTCTATAATTTCATGGAAATCAGATAAAGTATGGAATCAAATAGGGCTCCATACATACTTTCAGAGATTGGCAACTACTCAATGAATGCACAGTGCTAATTGAATGGTGGTGGCTGTTTTATTCAAAAACAAAACAAAAACTAGTTAGTAAAAATTAATTTCAGATGAATTTAGTTTATGTAAAATGTTTTAAATCGTCTATTGGTCAAATCAAAACAGATTTTCTACCTCATTCCTCTTACGCATAAAGGGTCTCCAAAAAGCATATCATTTTACAGCCTTTGTAATTCAAAATGGTTGAAGTGTTTTAATCAAGCTTTCCAGAAAAATGGCCAGAAACCTGTCCTGGAAAATTTTAATCCAGAAGGTGTAAATTTGGAGGAAGGCAATTTTTGGGATTAAACAGTTAACTCTAGGGGGAAAGATGGACCTGCATAGATTTCCCAGCCTCTTCCTGTCTTAATTTTTCTCATGAAGATATATGTTTTATGTCTCAGTTTAAATTAAACCTATCTCCAACAATCCAGTCAAGTTGATTCATGTTTGAAAAACTAATGAAATTTTATTGTCATTGATTAACATATGCACTAGATGCATAATTTATAACATGAGGACACCTACCTGACAGAAATCAGACTGGCTAAGGGGAGGCTGGGAATGTAGAGGGGGCAGATTCAGATCCTCAGTTTCTAACTTGATGAGATGGACTGTTTTGATCTCCATATCCTTGAATCCTCTCTCTCTTTAAAATACAATTTAAGCACTTGTAATGAAATCCAATTAGATTTTTTGTGATTCTTCAATACTAATATCAAAGAAGCAAACCAGCCCAAACTCCACATGCAGTGGAGCAATATTACAGCAATATTAGACAACAGGACAGTATAATCATTCTTTATAAAATATCATCCATAACTGTTTCACTAGTTAATGCTGAAATCCACTATCCATAAATAGGCCATATATAGCACATCTGTTCCTATGTTCACCCATGTGGGTAACATCAATAAGAACTCCGCAAGCAGTTAAAATTCAACACATGACTTAAGTGCATATTTATTTTTCATCCACTCTTTATTTTAAACTACAAATGTAACAAATTACAGTCAGTTAGCAGTTAGACAAGTCATAGTAGCTGGAAATTACAAATAATCTCTTACAACTCTTAATACAAAGGAAGACTAGGATGGGTCAATGAATGTATTTAAAAATGTATTATTTAAATCAATAGCCAGTGTGATTTACAAGCTTTCACAAAGGGTGTTGTTTAAGGATAACAAATGCCTCAGCCTCTACAAAGAACACATTGATGGAGTAAAATTAACTTTCATAAATATTTCAACTCTTTTTAATGTGTGCATGTTCATGGGATTTATATATTAGATTCGAGTACAATAATTAATTTTTATAGACTTCCAAAAATGCATGACCTTCTGCTTTTATGAAGACAGTCAGCTATGGGATGTACTGTCATCTGCCAGCTTTTCTAACCAAAGTGCTAAAACTCTGAAGTAATTAGTGTTTAATAAGATGGAGTTTGTGCAATATTTCATTGAGATGGAGATGCAGTATAAGAAAAATGTACATTATAAACACTGACTAAATAAAGAACAATGCCAATAAAACTAGTGCTTAATGGAAAAGTAGAGCCATCATTGCTCTTGAACTGTTCATTAGGCAACAGTAATTAAGCTGTTCAACCTATGGATATCAAAAGATGACTTTTTCCCTACATAATTTATTATTTGTGACAAATTGTGAACACTTGCAGTAAATAATAATTATGATGGACTTTCTTCCCAATAAATAGAAGACTTGGAAAAAAAGATACACTACATATGAAATTGAAATACAATTGAAATAGAAATACAAACAATGCAGGGAAAACAACCTTAATATTCATGTGTGCCCCTTTCATTTACGGTAATGAGTAAGCACACTGAAAAGAAGTGTACACATGTCAACACAAGGTGTAGAGAATAATATTGCTATGTCAGCATCAAGGGGCTGCTGTGCCAGTCACTTCAGTATATGTGTGAGTACAAGAGCATTCTTTTAAGAGTCCTAAATTCCATGCTGAGTATAATTCATGTGTAGTGATGCACTTCTAGCTAGATAAAGATACAGGGCTATAACTTCACTGCTGTGGTAGAACAGAGACCATGTTTCGTGGGAAGTATAGTGCAATATTAAATAGTGGCATTTAAAAAAAAATTAAAACCAGAGATAGCATGAATCTGTTCAATTTTGAAGAGCCATATTCTGACTGGGGGTGGGAAATTGGAAAGGCGAGCATTCCTGTTCATCTATGTGGCCTACACATGGATCCAAATGGCATTGCCTCTGCTCTGTGAAGTGAAAGGGAGGACTCCACCGAGACAAAGGAGACGTGAGGAGATGGTGCGGTGTGATGAAGTAATTACACCCCAAAAAAGGTATAGCAGCCGGCTCCTTCCCTTTGTATACTGGGGTTCCCTGGGATTTCCCCTCTCTCCACGGGGCCCAAAGTGGTACACTCCACAGTACTGTCCATACAGGGCTGTGCCTCACAGGCACAATCTAGAACTTAGGCTGAAATTTACTCCTGTGCAGAAGAATGAAAGGACTATTCTCCTTATTTTGTGAACTTTAGTTGAACGTAAGTGGTACATATGCACACTGTTCAAGGATGAATGTCATCTCCCGTGCAAATTTTAGTTTTATTGCCTAAGAATCAAAAATACCTCACAAAAATAAGGGAACAATCACATCCAGGTGAAAGACCGAGTATGGCAAGCCAAATTCTGTCCTGACAGTCATTCCACATAACTCTAGAACCAATCTCTGATTTCTGTCACACTAGTATAAATCTTGAATCATTGCAGTGACTTCAAAGGAGATTTTCGTAAGTAAAGCAGAGAAACTTGACCCCCAGTCAAGAAAACATTAGATGCAATTTAAAATTAAAAAAAAAAGGTACAAAAATGAAGCTACTGAGACAAATTTACTTTACACTCATGAAAATTAGGAGTAACTCTGTTGAAGTAAATGAAGTTACACTGGTACAAACCAAATATAATCTTGATCAAAATCAGTCCTATTGTTCTGTTACCACAAACTGTGAATTGCTAGATTTCAAAATATAAGAACGGCCATACCAGTCCAGCCCAAAGGTCTATCTTGCCCAGTATCCTGTCTTCCAACAGTGGCCAGATGCCCCAGAGGGAATGAACAGAACAGGTAATCATCAAGTGATCCATGCCCAGTCACCCATTGCCAGCTTCAGGCAAACAGAAACTCAGGGTATCTCAACAATGAGCTTGAATTTTGGACTGCTGTAACTATTTTTTGTCTTAAATAAAATGCATAGAATGTCTTCTTTCCTTTGAGGATTAATTTCATGGGCAATTATATTAGTGTTGGCAAGTTTTGTTTCAAATAGAAAATGAGTATTTTGCTATACTATAATCACATGGGTAATGAGGAACAAGTGTTTGTGAAGTAATATGTTCATTGAAAATAAGATTAATTGGCTTAGATTAGATGAAATAAAAACATTCAGTTAGGGCATTAAGGTACTTGAAATCCTTTATTAGCCAACTGCTCCTGCTTTTTGGTTTGAATATCCTAGATGTGTCTACCGGGAAAGTATTTCCAAATGGTTTTATAATTTTTTGAAATGTAACTTTCCAGAATGATGACTCTTACCTGTGTCTGAAACTGCAGAAAATCCCAGATTTTTGTTAAATAGGGAGCATACTTTGAATTTATGACACCATCAGAGCTTTTTAATTGTATAAATCAATTTAAATAAATGACAGGATGTGAATGGATACATATAAAAAGACAGTATTAATTATCAGACACATGGCATATAATGTGTTTGTTACGTTCCAAATACATGCTGTGGTCTAAATAATGCTGAGAACATAATGAAGAAAGAACTTTTAGCTCATTTAACAGTCAATGTCATTTCAGTTCTTATTCTCTTGGAAACCACCTTTTTTTCCTTAAACTGCACCAGTAATTTCAAGGCATAATGGAAGCAAGATGCCAGTTTACTCCTTATGCCACATCAGCTGTTAAGCACATTTGTTTTTCTTGGTGAGTTGCTTAATTTTTCAGTGCACATATAACCATGATAGTTGGCTGACCTTTCTAGAATTTAGATTCATGGACTGTGAAGCAGCCAGATAGTTCACCCACTGCAAATCTGAAATATGTACCTATATGCAAGAGTGTCATGACAAAGTTGATTCACTAGAGCTGTATGAATAATTTGCAACTCATTTTTCATTCCACAGTTTTTGTGGTCTTCTCCTAAGAGTTTGACCCAAAGGCTATTGAAGTTAATGGAATAATTCCCACTGATTACAGAAGGCTTCAACTGTGAAAAGATAGTGAATTTCTCAAATGTAGTCGGCATTCAAAAATTATATTTTCTTCAGTGAATAATTCTTGGTTTGCAAATTATTTACACACAGGTTCACTGTAACTGGTCTCAACCTGTGATATGTGGGTTAGTTAGTCAAGCTACTGAGTATTATTTCTGTTCCCTTATTGGATGACACCACAGTGCTAACTGCAAATTTTACCATCAAACATACCTCTCAAATCTGGTTTGTGACGAATATTTGAACCTTTAAAGTGAAAAAACCCTCTTTTTGCAAGAAACCAACACAAAAAATAGTAACATGGCCAGTTGAAATACACTTTAGAATCCTAATGGACATTCACAGGGTTTTTTTTTTATTGGAGAGATGGGTGGGTGGGAGTTAATCTCAGCTAGACTATTTAGTATTAGTTACCACTGTTCGCGTGTAGTTGCTAATATTCAAAACACTCCAATTATTTTCCTGTGCTGAGAACAAGCACTAAGATTCTGATTATCTTCTAGGAATGGAGAACACACTCGCTCACCTTCTCACCTATATTAGAGCAGCCAGAATCTGGCCCTCTTGATATCTTTGTGATTTTTCATCTTTGACATTTGTCCTCCTTTGGCCTAGTTCTTTTATGAACTATTTTAAGCTTGCATGTATTGTCTCTATGGCTAGAAAACTGGATCACAAATATTTATCCAAACCTACTTTACTTAGTCTAAGCCAGGGCTAGTCTATTACTAAGATTCGAAGAAGAGAAGGTTCCTTTCTTGATAACTAGCTTTGTCTTCACGGGGCAGATGAAGAACAGAAATAAAAGCCTGATTCTACGCCATTCAAGTCAGTGGTACAGACTTACAGACTTTAGTACAAACTCCAGAGATTGCAGTGAAAAAAAGAACAACCGTGCCAAAGTTTACATTCATACCAAAATAGGCAGGGCTTGTTGTTAGCCAGGCCACTTATATAGAAATATGAATATACAGTTCAACCTATTTCACAAGTCTCTTTCCATTTACTGTATTATGGTGTACACCCTATTTGGAAGCAGATCAGTAGAAGAGAGAGATAGGCTCTATGCCCAACAAATCCTAACACTCAGATGCAGGGTTGGAGAAGTATACAGTTTACCAAATGGCATTGTGTTAAGTCAATCTGCTATATACAAGAATAGCTGCATTGTTAATCTTCGTGTACTTCCAATTTAACACAGTTTTGATTTTGTTGGTGTTCAGGTTACCCCTTCCCACATACATCTAGTGTTGCCAACCTCAAGAGATCAAAAAATCATGTCAGAGCCCCCGACAAAGGCCCCTTATGATTTGATTTGTGTGGCCAGAGATATTAAAATCATCATTACACCATATTTTTTTAGTCTGTCTTTTGACTTTTCAAATGCCGTTCTACACTTCTGGCTGTATGCATGTATGAACATTTCAGGTTGAGAAGTCAACCACAAAAACACACGCTTCTCCCCTGCTCAGAGAGATACACTACACTTACCATCTCTTTACCCCTAAGACAGGAAATGTATGGCAATTCTTTTATTACTGACGTGACTTACCCCTTCCCTGTCGAGCACACTGAACTATAGTGTAACAGTCATTTGACCTGTGAGCCTGGCTTCAATCTCACTGAAAACAGTGGGAAGTGGCAGCCAACTTTATTAAAGCTTCACTTCCACATGCAGATAGATTGTAGGGAAATAGTAGCCATCTTGCTGCTTTCAGCCTCATTGACAATAGCAGATAATGGCTATTTTGAATAAGGGAAAAATTGTAAGTTGGCACCTTTCATCATATTTTCTTGAGAAAGGTTAAAAAAATCAAAATTGCTAGTTATGACGGCATCATGAGAGTTGCTAATACTGGCTTCATGAAAAGTTATATTCTTTTCTGATCCCAGATCCTTAGCCACATAAAATGGCTGCTCTACGTTTAGACTTCTTCTCACATAATGGCTTATAGACAATCCGCAGAATATAAAACCCCACAGAATTGTATCTTCATTAATTGTCTTTTTGTTATAAGTTGAACCAATTGGAACATTTCTGACAAAATGAAATTTCACCAAGGCATGTTGTTTTGCCAATGCTAATATATTTCAATTTGCCGAGATATATTGGTTTTAAGAAAAACTTCAGCTGGAAGGATGATGGGGATTGAAGGGGAAGGAGGAGGGGAAGGGGGAGGGAGAGGGAGAGGGGGAGGGGGAGGGGGAGGGGAAGAAGAAGAAGAAGAAGAAGAAGAAGAAGAAGAAGAAGAAGAAGGGGAAGGGGAAGGGGAAGGGGAAGAACTTTTTCATGCTCAATAGCTTGGTGTCAAGGACATTGGCCAGGAGTGTAGCAAACCCAGGTTTAAGTCTCTGCTCTGTTTGATTCAGAATGATCAAGGAAGAAAACCTCTTCTATGAAAAATGCAGAGCAGAGATTTGAACCTCAATTTCCTACATACCATGTGAGTGCCCTAAACAATACACACGCAGTTCAGGTTTTGATCAGAAAATAGACATTTTAATAGAATTCCATTTTTGTGAAAATGTTCAGAAGGCTTTTTTGTTTTCACTCCAGCGCAGAACGGAAACAAATTTTGAAACCTCAAAAGTTACCACAAAACAATATTGATTTTCTCTGGTCAGCTCTTGTTATGAGATATACAATATTTCTCAAGTTAAACCGCATCTATATAGCTACACTATGAATGTGATTAAAGAATTAATGTAAAATATAAAAATAAGAATTGTTCCTGCCTCCCTTTAGGCTGATCATTGCAAACTGAATTTCATGCTAACTAACGAAAGCAAATAGCATGCTATATGGAAGCCTGTCATTTCTCCTGATTGAGTCCAAATTTTAATATATCTGTGTTATTTATGGAAGACAAATATTACACAAAATGTATATTTTTCATACAGATTGTAGTAGTGATAATAGAAAAGTGCTCAAAATTGGCAATACTGCGTGCAACATGCCAAGTAGAGAGACAAGGTCAATGAGGTAATATCTTTTATTGGACCATCTTCTGTTGGTGAAAGAGACAAGTGTTTGAGCTACACAGACCTGAAGAACTCTGTGCATTTCGAAAGCTTCTCTCTTTTGCCAACAGAATTTAGTCCAATAAAAGTTATTACCTCACCCACCCTATGTCTCTAGTATTTCACGATCAACAAGACTACAATGCTGCAAACATCCCAAGTGGCAATTCCAGTAGACTCCATTAGAGTTCTTCAGCTGGTCTCTGCTAATTAGGACTGGAAAGCCAGTGATCCCAGGAACTGTAGACCAATAGAGTAGCTGCTGAATTTGATAATTTAGTTGCCAGATAGATAAAGCAAAAGCCACTTGAAAAGTTGCAAATGAATGTCCACTATGGGTTGGCTCTTTGCAGGACACTCAGGTTGTACTGTACCTTATTTACCTATTGAGTTGTAAATGCTTTACATTTTTTTAAAAATATACACAACCAAATATTTTCTTGTACTTCACTGGTAAATATAAATTAATTCAGTTCACTAGCAATATAAAGTTGCAGTGCATCTGCTATGTCTTTTCCCTGTAATAACAAAGAAAGTACATCTGGTTCTTGGACTACATGTTTTGTATGATGATAATAACAAATGCTGAAAACTAACTCCTTTTAGAGTGCCAGATTATGAATCCTTTATATTTGTGATTCTTTAAGCAATAGCCCCACTATGTGCAATGAGACTATTCCCCTGATATAGCAATGTGAGTAAGGGCTCTACAATCTGCCCTAGGGTCATCAGAATTATATTTGAAATAGCCATCATCACTCCATTATCTAAGTTAATCAGTCAGAATTGGTTCTGTTTGATTTAGCTGCACATACTAAGGTTGTTTCAAAGTTCAGATAGAAAGGTTAGCAGGAATGATAGTAACAAGAATGTTTCAATGATATTATAAAGTAATGTTTTTGCATGGCCTACATCATAACCTTTCTCTCTTCAGAAGGACTACAGGAAATTAAGTCTGGCAAAATGTATTTCAGAAGCACAGATCAGCAAACCAATTATCAATCCATCAATTGATCAGAGCCAGTCTTGGGAGTAGTTTGCTCTTGGATATGAAGGTCTATGCAGATGGTTCATGCCTTTATGGCATCTGCACAGAATAGATAATTAGCTAGGTAAGTGGCAGACAAGAATGCTAGAATACAGTAAGTAACTTCAGGAAAACTAGATGAAGTGGTTGCACAGTGAAATTCAGTATTAGACTATATACGTAAATTGACATGTAAAAAAAGGCATGCCCTGTATTTGTATAGGCTGAAATTAGGGTAATATTTTTACAGTTGAAAAAACAAATAAAAATAAAACTGAAAATACTGTGCTTCCTTCTGCCAATCTCAGCCAAACAGATTTTCAGTTCAACATTACAATATTTTTTTATCCTGTTGTGTAAATAAAAAAAAATCCAGTGATTTTTGCTTCAGAATGGATAGCTTATGCTCAGGTGGACACTGGGAAAGACAAGACTTGATAGGCTACATAATAAATGGTATAAGCCATTTATGGAAACTCTGAGGGAGTATGGACTGAGATGACTGTGTCATATGAGACAATGGTATGTGGGATCTTTTGGCCAGAGCATACAAGAGCTAGTAATCATGGGACAAAGACCATGAAGACCACCTAGAAAAAGATAGTTCATGATGCTGAAAAAGGCTATAGATAAGGTAGATGTTGACTTGGAAGATGCACTTGACAGGAACTCTTGGAGATGAAAACCAAAAGCCACCAGTCCCAACTCAAGCAATGAGCCAAAGAAAAATAGAATACATTAAATATAGCTTCTAAGGAAATATTTAAGGATATTTTCTCTATGGAAAAACTGAGGAATTGAAAATTAGGGTTACACTGAAAAAAATACAAACATGCTAAGGAACAGAAATAGACACCTAAGACATCCAAACAATCTCAACTTTTCTCTGTAGCTGTGCCATGCAATTGCAAAGATCTAGGTGAGCTCCACCTCTTGGACACTCACCAGACTGCTGTGAGGGCATCAACCACTGAATCCCCCCTATGCTTGGAGCTTTCAGAATCTTCATAGAGGCCGGGAAGCACATCAGGCTAGGAATTCTAGGCACACTCTCATGGTTCACTTCCTTCGGAGAGTTGTGACTCCAACTGCCTAGTACCTGGAACCCATGCTGACTTCTCAGGCTCTCAGCCACTCCCAGAACACAAGACATGTAGGCACTCAGGATTTACAGTTCAACTCTCAAGGAGCATACAGTAGTGATAGTCAGACACACTGACAAACTTTGCACAGGTGTGTAAAACACCATGGCTATAATTAATAGAATGAGAGAGAGAAGATCAAGACAAAATAACAAACACGTCTATATGCATTTCCCTGGCTTAGTTTCCTCACTGCTCTGGAAAGTTCTTTGTGTGGTTATTCCCAGGTCACAAACACATACTTACATTAGCTCTCACTTCAGATACTATGCTAAAAATAGTAGAGTAGCTGTGGTAGTACAGGCCGCAGCAGTACAGGCTAGTCTCCCTGAGTACACACCCACCTGCACTAAATAGGTGTGTATTAGCCCATGCCATCACTGCATTTCCCTTGCAACTGAAGCAACACTATTTTTACCATGCAAGGCCATATACGAGATAGTGTGACTATGTGTACGCGAGATCAGAATTACACCCCTAGCTTATAGTTAAGGCACACCCTATATCAGCTAACTTTCTCTGGCCTTGGCAGGTTCACAGTTAAACAGAAGCTCTCTGCTATGAAGCATACCTGTCTCTTCCTCTCTCCTGCCCAAAGCTTTTTGTGTGGCTTTTTGTGTGAATGTTCTCCTGATCCTCTCAGACTCTGTGGCTTTTGAATGACAGCATCGCCAACTTGGTTCCTTTACGCTGCATTTGTGGACTTTCCACAGTTCAAACACCAGTCCCTTGCAGAGAGATAGCAAAAACTGATTTTAGTAGGCTTGCCTAGCCTATTGTCCCCAGATGCTTTCACTTGAGTATGCCAGTATTATATACTAAATGATCCAAATGACATGACACAACCTTTGTCATCAAAGAATGAATTCCACATACACACAGGCCAGGTCTACACTCCATGCTTACTTTGGCGCAACTACGTCACTCAGGGGTGTGAAGAATCCACACCGTCTGAGTGACTTAGCTATTTTGACCTTAGCCCTTGTATAGACAATGCTATGTCAGTGAGAGACCTTCTCCTGCCAACATAGCTACCACCTCTCCCATTGGTTTAGAGCATCTTCATATGCACTACAGCGAATAAGAAAAATTCAAAACCACAAGTGTGGCTAGCATTGACTTTCTATTGACACCGCTGGTGTAGATCATTGATGCCCCTATAAACATGCAAAAATTGAATGGTATCATAACAGCATGGTATAAATGTATTGAATGTATTGGTTGTACAGAATCCCCAAATCATCACAAAAATAGCTATATAATTATGATTAAAGTATTTAATGTTTGTGATCCCAGATTAGATTAAATGGATTTTTAAAATACATTAGTATTTCTTCTTATTTTATCCCATCATGGTGTCATATTGCCCTCATCTCCACATAGCAACATGTTTCTTTTAAGTGGAATCTAAACTTTGAATTGACTGTGTTTGTCATGATTGATTCTAGTGTAATTGCAACATCCCTGTAAATATAGTTTGCCATTTAAAATAAATTATTCCTACATATTCTCAATCTTAACTCCAGTTTTCCATAGTTTCTGGTCTGGCAATTTCCTTATTTTTTTAAAGACTAAATTTCAGATCTGAACTCTAAACAAGAAATCCCAAGAATCCTACCATGTGATATCATTGGAAGATATGTAATGCTATCCTTAAATCATTCCTTTTAATTTTTACTTTGAAGAGCAGGTTTACTGGTAACCAGAGCAGTGCTAACCAGAGGACAGTGAATAATTGAACCAGCTTTATAATAGCTTTGTTTGGCCAGAGCAGTACAAAACTGCCAAAGGATATTAGCGATTCTGCTCCTTCATTTGTAATTGGCTTATTGATTTAGGGGGCTGTGTTAGTGAGAATGGTGCTCTGTGAAGGGGCATCAGGGAAAGGCCAGTCTTGAGGCTCAGTCTGTCTGTGCTTTAAGGGCTTCCTTTGAACGGCTGCTTGAGTTCTCCCAACAATGTTGCCTCTGTGCACAGTGGAGCTGAAGCAGAAGCGCTTTTCAAGCACTTGTGCCCAAGCTAGTATACTGCCAAGGAGTCTTCAGAGAGCAGCGACAGCTGGACCAAGCAATTTACCAATAAGAATTCTTGACACATTTGATCAGTATTATTGCAACCACTGACTCATTACACCCAGTAAAATAGCTGCTTGCAAATTTAGCTACACTTACATTAGTTTGTGTAGTGGAAGGATAATGATTGGTTGAATTACCTCTGATGTCATAGTGGACCTGCTTAAGAATTATCTGAGACGTTGACTTGACTCTGTCAGTAGTCTATATAATCCTAATAATTAGATACAATTCTTAATAACTTATCTCTGCTTACAAATGTTTTCAAACATAAGTATGATAGCGTAAGGTGGGCCCCATCCGGTGCAGGGTGAGTGCGCCTGCCTTCCTCAAGAATAGGGAAGGCATACAAGCCTTATGTGCTTATGTCCTCCAACTCAAGTCTGCACAACTGGGCTTATCTATGGGGTAGAATGGCCCAATGGCCATGGTCTACGCAATGGCCCCACTCATTCAGGATAGTACGGTCTACTGACCAGAATCCATGCAACATGCCTCTACTGTCAGGGCAGTGCAGCCCAATGGCCAGAGTTTATGGGGGCCACCAGCAGCCAAGGTAGGTGGGCCCAGGCCCACCCAACTCCACCGGGCCCTGACCCAGGGCCCTAGTAGCAGTGGAACGATCAGCTGCTAGCTCACCAAAGTCCCACCAAAACATGCCAAGCTTATCGCAGTGGGAGGTACCACTCCGACACCGCCATCACTTACTAACGCAGTCTCGGGCATTGTAGACCAGGAGGCATTGAGATCTCTTAGTTCTGCAGCATTGGCCACTCCCCGTGGCTCCCTAGTCTGCTGGGGTCTGAGGCTGTGGTCCACGTCTCTGCTCCCCTCTGGCACAGGCTGGATGCCGTCCTTAGCAGGAGCTCCGGGCTCATTTCTTTCCCAGCCAGCATCTCCTCCTGGCTGAGCTGGGCTGCTCTCTTTTATACTGGTACAGCTGGAGCATGCCCGGTAGAGAGAAGGGGGCATGGCTTCCTCAGCCCACAGTGTGGCATTAACTACTTCCCGTTCAGGGTGGGGCAAGTGCACCCCATCACAATAAGTCTACACAGATGATTTGAATACATTTTATCTATAAAGTGCAAAGTGTCTGTGCAAATCCGTTAAGATCATCTGCGGCAAAGAAAAGATTGACAAAAGTGCTCAATTTCTGTAAAGAACAAAGTTCTGAATTCATTTCAACCCAAACTCAACAACAGACTTGCTTGTAAATGCTCAGAAAATTCATTTTCTATTCAGAGTAAGTGTTCCAACTTTGGGGAGTGCATATTGCTTTAAATGCAGAATAGAAATCAGCTTTAACTATGAGCTTGCAGATGGTGCCTCTGTAATATGGAAATAAAGCATAAACCCATGTCACTAGCCAATTTCTTCCCATATTCATATTGTAAGGTTAATGAATCTCAGGGCCAAGGCACCCCCTTCAGCAGCATCAGGGAATCAGCACTCATGCCAGATTCGTCTATTAGGTGTCCTGGCTTTCAGGGTGGGGACTGAGCAAGCAAACAGTCCGTAGCTCAGGCCTCTCAGTTTGTGGGTTAGTGCTCACTCAGTCCAGAGTGCAAGATGGCAGATAGGGAGACCTAGATCCACCCTGGTCCACTAGGTCCTAGCCCAGGGCCCTAGAAGCAACAAGTGACCCTACTATGGGGTTGCTGCCATGCTTCCCAGTAATCCACCAGGATCAATCTCTCGTGTCTCTGGGCTACTTCCTACCGGCATCGTGGAGGCTGCTCCATGGCTTCTGGGGCCTGGTTCCCAGTCTCCTTACCAGGCAGCTCACTTTCCATTCCCTCTCTGGGTTTTCCAGTCTCCTGGAGCAGCAGTTCACTTTCTCTCCAGGATGGCTCAGGAGAGTCGTTGCCCACCACAGCATACCATGAGCTCCGCTGGTGGTTCTGGTCCTTGGGAAGAATATCTGGATCCTTTCCTGGTCTGGCCCCAATTGAGCTGCAGGGCTCTGCTTTTATACTTCCTTTCTTGCTCCCGCACTTCCTGCAATGGGAATGGCATGAGGTTAGCTGAGCCCAACAGGGTGAGTTAACCCCTTCACCGGAATGAGGCTATTCTGCCTCATTACACATTCTTTTCTGAAACAATTAGATATTATCTTCTGATATAAATATGATTTTTTAAAAAATGTCTAATAATATTCCCTAAAAATGTTTGTAATCTGTTTCCTACTACATTATCTCCAGTAGTATAAAATTTTAAAAGATACACAATCTTATTGGAAATGAGACTCATGAAGAGTATGTTAAGCCCTGGTCCCACTAAGATGAACAGCATGTTTAACTTCAGCAGATACCTTTTGACTTCAATTGGCTTACTGAAGTGATTAAAGTTAAACACATTCATAGATCTTTGCAGGATCAAGGCCTTAGATAATGTTGGCATACTATAATTTAAGATTTTTGTTTCATCCTTGACTTAGGTCAATGTGCAGCTGAAGTAAAGGCTAAAGTGCACGGACTACATTTTTTATTACTCAGTTCTAGCGATTATTTTTTAATGCCAGACATGCTAAATTATGTGCCTTATTCTATCAGTTTGGTAGATTGGGTGTCTTAGTTTATACATTTTAAGTTTTAAGACTTGAATATGTGTTCTTTTTAGAGCTCTAAATGAAGCACTGTGTTATGCCATGAATTCTTATAGATTAGTAGACAAAGCTGCTGCAAAACTCTTCAGAGTTCCAAAAAGTACATTGCAGGGTTTTATTTTTCTTTTGTTTTATTTGATTTCTTTTTCCCGCTGTCCAGCCCACGAGTTAAAAGAATCCACTAATCATAAAGAGAATTCTTGTAAAGAAGCAACAGTAAATACTGAAAATGTATCATAGTCCTGATAATCTTCAATAACAAATAAAGCTAGTCAATGACAATGATCCCATAACATTAATTATTGACACTTATCCTCTACCTCAAATGTAATTATAAAGAGAGATGAAATCTTTGCTGTGCCTTAACTGATCACACCTTATACTCCATGTCTGCATAGTATCCATATAATTTCTATTGACTAATTTTAATATGTCAACACATATACCCATTGCCTGCAAAACAGAATTAAAGATCATTCCCCTTAATTAAGGTATATAAAACAATAATTTCCTCTTTATGCCTCCATTTCATTCAATGGCTTTATGAGTATTATCCTATTTTGCTCTATACTTATCTCAAAGTACAGTTGCACACTGCACTACCCTACAGGCTAATATTATGCTTATAATAGTATACTACATGTAAATTTAAATCTTTAGGGAATCTAGTTTTATATGTCCAGTTTATGAATATCATTCAACATACCACCACCATCCAAGAGAATTTAGGTCTTTGCAGAGGCATCCTGATGTGCAGAGGCATCGCTGGGAACCCCCAGATTAGTGGATGCTGACTGTCCATTGGGTGAAATTTGTCTGTATATTGGGAGCGGTGAACATAAGAGATTTGCTTGGTATAGGTATTCTGTGTGTGTCGCTAATAAGTAGATCTTTAGAGTACAGCTGTTTAAGGCTCTTTCACTGGGAAAAGATTCCAGAGACTTGTAGAGCCCTGAGCCCCAAGGGAAAGGGCAGGTACTAAAATTGACCAGATTTCTTCCTCAGCCCTGTAGGTAAGGATAGGTGCCTTATACCCTGAGACCTTGTAAGGCAGAGGGTGCCTAAACTGATTGGATCACACTGTGAGCCCTCATTTGCGTATAGGTGGAGTGTTCTAGGTTTGTGCATTTGACATATTACGAGCGATTTTTGCAAATAACAGGAAGGAGAATCCTGAGCCAAAGACTGTATCCATGGAGAGACCCAGTTATGACAATTTCTTAACCTGGAAGGTGATGGGTGCCAGAACATACCTCTAAGAGAGATAATGTCCCCTGCATTGCTTCCTTTTATACGGCACCTTTAACATGAAAGAAACTCAGGCTATTACCAGTTTAATACACTGCTACACTATTTTCGGATCAGGTCAACCACTCCTGAACTGATACAAACTCTGAGAGGAAACATAGCAATTATTCAAAACCACCTGACAGTTTAAGAAAGTGCCTTTAGAGAGGCAGGGATACTGAGGGGGGAAAATAGTATTGGATCATGTAATTAAAGAGTGTATTGTAATGCATACACACACCAAAACGGAATTATGTTTGCAGAGGTAATGCCAGTTCTTGCATTTCCTAACTTTTGAATGCCTGACTTTGCAGCCTAAACAAAAACTTATAGCATTGCTTTTTGGAATTAATAATGTTCCTATGTTTTCTACTGTGTGTTTTCTTTACCCTTATTGTGATTGTGTATTCATTTTATCTAATTCATTTTTCCTCAAGCAGAGAATTTTCTCCTTCAAAAATTTATTTAAAAGGAAAATCCAAGAGGTATAAGTTAGTCATTTCCTCAAACTGAATATTGTATAATTACTCATGAAGGACAATGTTAGATACTGACTGACTGGGTTCCAGTGGTACCCTGGGACTGTATTAATTTATGCTAAACCTTTAGTGAGATTTTGTTGTCTTGCATGTACATTTATCTCTGCTTGAGGTTGTTTATATCCTCATTTGCCTGTGTCTCTTCTGTACTGTGTCCTTGTCTCACACACTGGATACAAGTTCAACACATGAAAGGCTGGAAGCTTTTAATAAATCAGACAAAGGAATTTAAGGCACAAATGTACAATATTTTTTTCACCAGGTAAATTGTGGGGGGGAAAAAAGTCACGAAATAACTTAGGAAAAGCTATGTGATATCTTCCCACATAAAACTACATGTGACCAGAAGGCTGCATTTTACTAGTTTTAAACACATAAAGAATCTAAGTGTCTCTCCATTCTGTCCCTGGCTTCTCAGAAGACTATAGCTCTCAATGTGCAAGGACTAGATATATGGAATGGTGAAATACCTGTAATAGTATTTTTCACTAATTTCACCATTATACATGGATTTGGGAGTGGGGAAAATCTACTGAGATAAATTATCAGTTTTTCATTTCCTTTCTTTAAGGCTGGACAACCTATAGAGGATATAATTGTCTTCTAAGTACATGAATGGGGAAAAAAGATGTGGCTTTTCAGTGCAGTGGCGGGGATCCATCAGTCTATGCCAGGGATTGGCAACCTTTGGCCCGTGGTCCATCAGGGTAAGCCCCCGGCAGGCCAGGCAAGTTTGTTTCCCTGCTGCCTCCTCAGATTCAGCTGATCACAGCTCCCACTGGTTGCGGTTCACTGCTTCAGGCCAATGGGGGCCAATGGGGACTGAGGGAAGCATCACGGGCTAAGGAATGTCCTGGATGCTGCTTCTTGCAACACAAACCTAGCTGACAACTGACTATAAGTCTATGCTTACCAGAGCTGTGATCCAAACAGAGATTAGACCACACCTTCCTTGCACATACACATCTCCAATACCTTGATTGTCTACCTGCTGACTGTGAAATGAACTGATACAGAGGAACACTGAATTATACTTTTCCAAATTTCTAAGCCATGAGCTCTGCACATTGTTCTGCCCTGTACTCATAGTTCTTCAGAACATAGGGAAGTTATTGTTTAAGAAATTCTCTTTGATCAAGATCCATTTGGGGTCAGTTGAAGCAAAAGGTGGTTGTTGGACAGAAAGCAGAAGTGGAGATGGGGATGGCATATGGGGATGGCTTCTGCACTATACGGCATATAAACACAAACATAGAGCAATGTGTGACATGTTATTAGTGGAAAAGAAATATTTGTACATACCTTCCAATGAACGTAGTTTTAATAGCAAAAACTTGCCACCATAAAAAGGTGGGGCTTTTCTTTGTTTTTTCAGGGTAGCTTTCCAGTCTGGCCCTTGCCAGGGGCTGGTCCATATTCTGGGTTTTCAGCCATGTCTTGTGCAACCTGTTCCTCCGTGAATAAGTGCAGAATCACTTCCAGGCCTTCTGGGTCTTCTGTGGGATCTTCTTTGTTTCCAGCTGCATCATCGCCCTCACAGTCCATATGACAATAGACCCAGCAGCATTCAGCAGGGCATTGCGAGACACAGTAAGCTCAATATTGGGGGCTCTTGAGAGCACTTGGTCCAGTTCAGTGTAAAAAGGGCATGTGATAGGTGCAATCCCTGCCTGTTCAAGAATAAACCTTCCTTTACTGCTGCTTTAGGTGTTTCATTTGTTCCCAGCACTGAACAGGGGTGCACTTAATGCCCATCTTCACCAGTGGTCTAGACATTCCTTCTGCTTTGTATACCACGGTGCAGCTGACTGTAGTCCATTCAGATATTTATTCAAATTCTAGAATCCTCCATAGACTAACTAGCTGCTTGCTGGGCTGTCGCCACCTTCAGCTGTAGTAGCAAGTGCTGCAGACTACAGGACACTACTGAACATTGGAGACTGCAGCATGCTACTAGTGGAGCACACAGGGGAGAGTGGGAACTTTATTGCTATAGGACAGGAAGATACGGGCACAGGGAGTTGTGGTAATAGGAGTGGAGGATTATTCACATCTGGAGGCCTAGTACCTGCCACTTCACCAGATCCACATCAAAAGTGGGGCATGTATGGAAGTGGGCCACAACTCATCTGAGCACACACCCACAGTTCCCAAGGGACCTAAAATCTTAGGATCTATTTTTCCCATGACACATACTTGAGGACTTTGAGTGTGGACAATAGAGGGGATTGTGCACAGTAGCGCCCCTTGACACATGTAGCATCAGCGGCATAGACATACCCTTATGTCTGTTAATATATTTTGAATGGATACCTTGTTGTAAAATCATGATGGTTTCAGATGAAACTGACAGCTATAGTTTGGATGAGGTTATTTCCTTATAACAGTTATTTGCATACAAAAAAGTTAATTATTTTATTTAGTTAAGTGCATGAAATTAACATTATGCAATTAAATACAATGCTTAATTACAGCTCTATAATTAATAACTATGAGTCTGACTGAATAAATATGATGTTTAGCATCAATATTTAGAAAGTCTATGGAAAAGAGAGAAGGTTCAAGCATTTTTCTTGTAAATGAATCAAGCGTATATAATGTATTATATTTCCAAAAGGCTTTGACTATAGCTTTTTGCTACTTTGAGATTTATATTTTGCCAGTATAGTACTTGATATTATGCAGAGTCATTTTACTGGTGAAAATAGCATTTCACAGATGCTGAACTTTATTTGATGAATGATTTACCAGACCACCAAATAATGATTTTGCTCATATATCAGTGAAAACAGATCAGAATTATTCTGCCCCCAAAAGCAAGTATTTAGCATTTTTCTGTTTCAGGTATGCTATACGTAGCATCTGACTCTGTTCCTGTGCTACTAAAATAGATTTTAGCTCACACCTTTGTTGCCAACCACTTTCTTGACCAATTTGCAATTTGTGTCTATCGTCTATTCAGTCCTAGAAAATAATTCTTAATTATTGCCATTATAAAAACAGATTTAAAAAGGAATGGTGATTACACACCATCTGGAAATGTACTCATGCTGTCAAAAAAAAAAATCTGTGGATGGCTTCAATATACGGTATTCAAATTTCTGCAAGAATCTACACTTGATCAAGGGGGAAGGATTCATTCAATTTTAAATGAGCTTGGGATATCAAATAAAAGTTCAAAGTAAGTGAAACAGTTTCACTTTAAGATATTTTAATAGGGTGCATATTAATTGGATACACTGCATAAATTATTGCAGGACAATAGAAATAAGGGAATTGATTATAAAGTGCCCAGCAGAGCAGTACAAATGCTTCATGTAGCTGAAAGAATAGAAAGGGGAAAAAACCAAGCAAAGGCTGCATAGATGAGAATAGATAAGCAGACTATCAGTGACTTCTGTGAGCAATTAGAGATCTGGAGAGTTCCACAAAAAACAACCATCCTCTGTTACTGCCTGTAGAGGTACCTTTGGCTCTGTGTTTCCTGGCAACCGGGTCTTTAGAGACCTCTGTTGGGGACAAAACTGGTATTAAGCAGTCTTCCATGTCTAACAATCTGGCACAGTTTCTAGTAGCTCAGATGAAAACACAATTAAGCACATTTGCTTGCCCACTCCTGTACAGTGAGGAAAGAGGAAAATGAGATTCATTCTGATTATTGATATTTGGTATATACAAGTTGTAAATAACATGTAATCTAATAGCCACTCTCCTAAAAAAATCAACTCAAGTGTATAATAAGTAAAGTACATTGTGTATAAAATTCTTTTTTGGTAACAAAGATGTTATTATAACAGAAATGTAGAAGATTCTGCAATGGGCTTAAGTAAATAGGACACAGCTCTCCAGTACATTACAACAGAAGGCACTGTAGAGTACACTATAGGTTCCCCTCTCTGAAGTGAATAAAATTATCCTTTGTCATCTAAAGACCAGGGTCAGAGTTAATATAATTACATGAAAGGTAATCTAAGTGAAGGCCCAGAGTAGCTGTAGAGCTTTTCAGGTGCAAATTTGCTTTGAATGTACAATGGTGAAGATAGGATGGTATCTAGTTAACTGACCAAGATTGTCTCATTTCTGTCAAATTGAATTATGAAAAAATCCTATGCAGTAGCTAAATAGTGGAAAGCAAGTTAGAAAATAGCCACAATTCTCTTACATGCAATATAAAAATAAACAGTCATACTATAGTTTATGCATTGCATTTTACCTTGTAAAGCATTTCATCCATTCTTTCTTGAAATACTGTGGTCAGTTTCTTGAATATGGTGGTCAGTTAGACGCTAAACGACTGATTAAGAACCAGCCAGACAACACCTGATAAAGTGAACTCTTAGTATCACCTCAGAGCACTGGCCCTTCCCTTCTTCAGCCATGCTCACCATCTCTGAGGCATCAAGGAAAGAAGAAACACAAAAACAGAATACATCAGAGTAAAAAGCAATCCGTACTGACCCCTGACGGTGAATGGCTGAAGCCCTGAACCATGAGATTTTTGGAACATAAGACAGAATCAAAAATGAAAACGAGGAATATCTGTGGCATCTTAGAGACTAACCAGTTTATTTCAGCATACGCTTTTGTGGGCTATAGCCCACTTCATTGGATGGCTCTCCAGGCAAATTAGTGTATGAAATATTCCATAACTTTAATAAAACTGACACAGGGGCTTTTCCTACACTTGATGCAGCGTACCTAGACAATCTGCAAAGATATATATATATATATATAATCCAAATCACTGGAACTATGTCAGATTTTTTTTGCCTGTCCATATTCTAAATATGTTCTACTCTCCAACATTAAAATCTCTTTTGCCTACACATTCCTGAAGATGGCTGATTTCTTTCCCTTCTAGCACTGTCTTCTTGGACAAAAATTCTTGCTGTGCATCTGGTTAATCAGATATCAGAAAATGTACACGCTAATTTGACTTGACTAGATAAGTACATTACAAGTGTCAATAACTCAAAGTATTTGAGTTGTTCAGTCTGGAAAAAAAAAATCCCCAGGGCATAGATATAGGGGCTGCGACAAGCAAATAGGAGATATGAACAGGTGATTTTTAAAATTATTATTTAGTTAATGTTCTGTATAGTGATTTTAAGACAAAAAGTACTACAGTATATAAGTGCTAAGTATTATCAAAGAACATAAATGGGTCTATTAGTCTATGACTAGCAAAAAAGTTAAGGTTAAGATGTTTAAGTGGTTTTTTTTTCCCCTCTTCAGAATTGGGCTTAAATTGGAGTGGAAAAGCTACATTTATCTTGCAGCCTGTCTAATTTAATAGTGAAAAAACTAGGTAAAATAAAAGTTGAACCCCTTTTCACGTTATGATAAATACTGCTTGCAAGAATTCTATGTCAGGAAGAACTTAAACTTTTTTTTGTATTTGGGAAATAGAATTCAAGTACTGAAAAATGTCATCTATTACATACATTCATGTTATTTTTATTCCATTTTAAAATACTTTTTCTATAAATACATACTACATTCTAGAGGACAAAACTGTACATAGTCTAATCAAAACAAAAATTTTGAGTTGCTATCTTAGATTCTTCTCAGCTCTGAAATTTTCCCAATGAGACTCAAGCTTTTTCAGAAGTAAAACTGAAAGTGTTCCCATTAAAATACAACAGACATTTTAGCAACTTACAGAGATTTTCTTTTACATCTGACCAAAAGAAAATCTCTGTTTGGGGTGAAGAATATGTTTCTACAATCAAAAATGATGAAAAAGGAGGCAGATGCTTCCAGAAAGCCAATCAGTCCAACACTGTATGGTAATTTATAACCTGTAAACATTTCTCCATTCCCCCATCCTTCAACAGGCTTTAGATGAGGCCATGAAGGATCAAATAATTCTGTATCTCACGATTCACTAACAAAGATAAAAAAAAAATCTGGCCAATAATTATGGCCAATTATACAAAATACAATAAAAAGGGAAAATATTAACAAGATGAATTACACAATGCTTAACCAGAAAGAAACTCAGCCTCCTGGTGCTATTCATGAGCTATATGAAATGATTTCAAGGTGATAAAATATTGTCTATTTCCTTCCTCCTCCCAACCCCCTCCTCCCCCCAGAATATAACCCCCTAAAAGTCTAACTCCATACCTAAAGTTTGTTGTAGTAAATTTCATAAATTCAGAATTTGTAATAGTCACATTCACGTCCTCCTTTTATTTATCTCTCAGGGCAAGTTAATTTATGAAACTTTAAAAAAGAGAGAAAGGAGAAGCTAAAAGTCTAGCTGCATCAAAATAAAGGAAAACAAGTTATTTAGTCACATAAGCAACTCTAGGTAAAGACTCAACAAAACACTTAAGCATGATTTTAAAACAATAGAGCTATATTGATTTATATCAGTTGAGGATTGTAAAACTAGACATTTAGTATCATTATGCACAGTAAAAGATTTTTTTTTAACAATGCTGAGTTTTGTTTTTAAACTGAACAAACTTTTTTTTTTTCAGGGCAGGCATACTGTATTGCTGTGCATAGGAGTTATCAAATAGGATTTATCTACACACGCAGTTCTTCAGGAACAGCTAATCCTCATTAGCTCAGTGTGTGAACATTTTTATTCCAGGATATGAGCACCATCCCCTATTTATCTTACCCGCTTGGATTGTTTAGCTTAACTCACTTCCTTGTTCTTTACCTTAACCCAGTTGGCTTGTGTAACCCTCACTTGGATTAAACATAACAAGAGCAAGGTGCTCTTATTCTAAAAGAAGAGCATTCACACGTGGAAGAAGAGAACTATTCAGGATTGGCTATTTCTGAATAGCTTCTTGTGTAGATAATTCCATACAAAAGACTGGTAAGGAGTCTGCAATTAATGTCTTGATCCTTTCCTCTGATATTCTGCATGACCATAAATCACTGTGAGTCTGGTTTAAAGAACAAATTAAAAAAAAATCAACAAGTGTAGTTACATGGGTGCATGGTGTCTGATTTTTAACTAGATAGGCAGCAGCACGCACCTGCATATCAAAGAATGACTGAGTCCTAGATGTTTAAATGTATTATAACAGGTAATTTTAATTTTCCAAAGAACTGTACTTGTACTTCTGCAATAGCTCAATGGAAAAAAACCCTCCGATCTTTTAACATGAACACTATATTTACAAAATGCTACTGTATAGAATATGTCTTTTTCCCCATAGTATGTCAGGTATGCATCTCAGGCTGAAAAGCAAGATAATTAAATCCAAAATAATAAGCTGTTATCTACCTCAAGCACTGTTTTTATACCCTCTCCAATAGAGGACATTTAGACCCATTTCCCGCCCAACATCTGCAGTCATTTTGCTCTGCTTTTCAAAATATATGTACACAAATACATCACATAGGGCCTGATCCAAGGCCCATGAAAGTCTGAACTGGCCTCACCGGGCTTTGTATCAAGTTCATAATATCTTTCTATTTACAGCTAAGACTCTTTAAACCTTACGTGTAATTTAGGGAGGGAAATTGTATTATAAATATAGGAAATCACATATATCCCATAAAGTCAATAATTAAGAGTAAACATGGTGAGCAGAGTTCAATGGGGTTCTCGCTGTGTAAATGTGTACTCCACAATGGTCCAAATTTATCCTTAATTGTAACTGTACAACCCCACTGACTGCAGCTATTGTAGGTGTCAATATCCATAATTAAACTAGGCCAACACTTTCCACTATAGCTTGACACTTTGTTGTTTAGTCTGAAATTTTTCATGTCTTCATCAGGTTGAAACCTTGTTTAATTTTTGGAATGTTTCAGTAAAAACAGTTGAGTCATTTTCTTAAAACAAGGTTAGGTAAAAATAAGTTGTTTGCCCAAGTTAAAAAAAATCTACAATTGTTTTGTCAAGAAGCTGTGGTACTACCATTCTTTGGAACAATGATTTGAACTTCATCAGGGGTGATTGGCCTAGTGTCAGGGATGTCCTTTTGCCAACTCTATTAAAATCCACCTACTTTGGCCTTCACATATACTCAGTAGAGATTTGTTAAGTTTGGCAGTTACATTTTCCAAAGATTTTGTCTTTAATGAGCATGTCCCAGCCTAGGGTTGCAGGAGCTGAGCAGGAGTTTTCCTACAATTGTTCCTCCTAGCTGCCAGAGGCATTTTTGAGGAAGGGCACAGGAACAGAGAGCAGAGTAGCTTTCTCCCCTGTTTTCTAAGTGCTCCTCTCACTGGTGCCCAGGAGAAGGTGGAAGCTGCTTGCCTGAAATACAAAAGGGAGAATAGCATGGGAGTTAAGGGAGGCAAGTTGTACGTGGAGTAGGAGGAGGGAAGATAGAGGCAGAGTAGGCAGTGAAGTAGAGAGTGAAAGAAAGGCCTGTAAATAGTAGAGACTCCTTTCCAAAACTTGGAATTGAAACCAAGATTCCCCAAGTCTCATCATTCCTCCACTGTCTATCAAATAGCTGTGAAACCCACTGGCAAAACTTGTGCTTCATTTCCTCCAGCGGCTGGTACAATTTGAGGATAACCACGTATTACTAACCTCGTGGATGACAGAAGGTGACATTCAGTTACTTATTTGAATATTGGTTGATCTGGAGGAAAGCGTAGACAGCTGTTTAAAACAAGAAAATAAAGATTTCAGCCAGTCACCATAACTAGTAATACTCCTTTTTTCTTCCCTCAGTTCTTCTGTGAGGATGCATTCTACTTGGGTGAAAATGGCATGCTGTTGATATAAATATTAAAGAGAGATGGATACTTGGGAGCCTGTTGCTCGGTAAATAAAGTCTGCTGGTCTGTTCCATTTGTTGCATGTGAAACTTTCCATTGGTAAGCATAACCATCAGTAGGTGCAGTGTTGTTTTGTAACACACTATTTTTGACACATCCCGAAGCAGACTCTCCTGCCAAACTGTGTTGTATGCTGAGGACAGGTCCACAAAGGCTGCTGTTTTCAGCCCACTATGATAGCCTGCTTCAATTAGGTCATCAATGTGATTACCCAATCTCAAGTGCTTCATCACAGTCTGAGCCTGGACTGCTCTTTAGGGTTGTAGTTTTCAAAGATGGCCTTAAGACTCAGGAGTAGCATCCGTTCCAAGAGCTTGTGTGTTATGCATAGTAATGATATCTTCACTTAGCTCATTGGTTTCGGGATGGCAGACACCTTTGCCTGTTGTCATATGTTTGGCATTTAGTCAAGGGCATGTATTGGTAAAGCATCGCATCAGCCAGTTGCAACTATGTTAAGCTGGGTTTTTCAGAAATCCTGGAAAGACGCCATCTGGGCCTACGGCCTTGCCATATTTGTTGTGTGTTCTGGTCTTGTCCTCTTCTCTAGTAAATGGCTTTGCTAGATTTGATGTTGCTGCACTGTTGGTAGAGAGCCATGAAGCTCTTTCTTCATATTGCTTTTGTTTGATGATCTGTTTGAGCCTAGTAGCATTTGGGTGTTGGTGGCGGCATCTAATGAAACATATGGCACTCGGTGGTGCTAATCCTCTCCAACACGAAGATTATGGAGAAGTCTGCAGGCTTTCCTGCCTGAGTGGATGAAATCTAGGCTCTGCATAGCTTTTGCCCATCACTCTCATCTAGCAGATTTCAGCAATTCCAGGAGTGTGGTTGTATCCATAGGGTTACTTGTTCTCCTTTATTTCTTTAGGGGTGCTTCTGTCTGCCAGCCAGAAAGGATGTTCTTTTTCACAGCCACTTTAAGGAGATTGATGAACCTGTCAGAGTTTAGTATGTTCACGGGTATTTGACAAACCACGTTTTCCATGATTTTCGTGTAGCTCTTCCAATCAGTTTTCTAAAGTTCCAACATTGGTAACAATGTAATTAGGGGAACCTGTAGATCAACATCTATGATTACAAGATAGTATGATATGCGGAAAATTCGTAAAGACAGTTTGTTCTGCCACTAGAGGCCATGCTTGAAACACAAGTCCAGGGAGTTATCTTTTCTCTGTCTTGTGGAATGGTGTGCTCGTGCCTCCTTAGGCTTGAATAGTAAGTGCTTGTCTTGATTCAAGGTCCATTCAAGAAGTTGTTTGCTCGTTGAAGAACAATTGAATACCAAGAATAACTGAATACTGACAACAAAGAGCATCTCAAAAATTCAGTGGGCAAAATTACCAAAAAGTCTTTAAATAATTTACAAGCATGATGCTAGACCAGTGATGGACAACCTGTGGCCCATCAGAGTAATCTGCTGGTGGGCCGTGAGACAGTTTACATTGACCATCCACTGGCACAGCTGCCTCCAGCTTCCAGCAGCCAGGAATGGTTTATTTCCTGGCAAAGATATGTATTTATAAACCATAACTGAAATTGAAATTTTATGAATAAAGGTGAACATTACTTGTGCTTAAATTGGGTGGATTCCTGACTCAGTTTCCCACCTTACATGCCCATGGTATCATAACTCCAGGATTTAGGATGGCTATTAAAGACTCCAGCCCATTGTGATACTGGTAGGCTGAGTGTTAGCTCTTGCCAATTCTGTAGGCACTTGCTGAGTACTCACAAATTCAGAGCTGGAGACCAGATCAGCTCACCTACATGTTAATATTGGTCAAAATAGGTGTTAGATTTGTAAGGGTGTGTTTAATGTTTAGACTCTTTAAAATGCTTGTAAGTTGCTGCATAGATTAATTTTACTTGTATTGTCTATATTCCATGCTACAAGGTAAAAATGCAAGTTTTTACAATTATAAAACAAATGCCTACTCTGAACTTGTGAACTCAGACAGGAAGAAGGATTTCCCCAGTCCATTCGGGAAGGCTATCAAAATTAAGTGGGGCATTGTCGGACAAAAGTTTTGCTGATTGCCCCATCCACCCAAAAGGCCTCATCCCATCAGTTTGAATGCTGGAAGAGGGAAATAAAAATAGTTGACATGAAGATTTTCATTTCTTTGCTGTTTGAAGTCTTCCCAGTGCTGGAGCTAGGAAACAAAAAGGCAGAGATCCCCAGGGTAAACATAGGTTAGCCCTACAAAGCCCGCTAGCACTGACAGATTACTACATCTCTGTCACCTTTTGGAATCATAAACTGAACTCACTTGTATATTTATATTGCTTTAACCTGTGAATAACTCATTTCATTTTCCTTAATTAGTTTACTATAGGATAGGTTACCAGGTTACTATAGGATAGATTAGTGTAGGATGGGTTACAAATTCATCTGAGGTAAATCACTGATCTCCTGGGATATTACTGGTCTCTGGGATAATAAATATTTTGGTGTAAGTTACTAAGTCCAGCTTACCTGGGTGGTAAAAGAGACTGGAGATCCCAAGGGAATTGTCTGCAACTCAGTGATTAAACTGTTATAGTGATCCAGGAGTTCATAACTGCTTGCGTGTTAGTGAAACCTAATTATAGAATATACCACCAGTTTGGAGCACTTGCCCTCCCTTTGATGGTCTTCCCTGAGGTAAGCATTTACTGTCATGAACCACTCCAGAGAGCATGACACCTATCTGAAGGGTGGCTGTGAGTTGTGCGGACGAGGGAACATTTGGTGGCTTATAGATATTGGTATCATCAGATGACCAGTTCTCCTTGTGATGCATTTCCAGCCCACGTTTTGGGTTTTGTTGACCGGTACTTTTGAATGCAACACTTTAACACATTTTTCCCTAAGAGCTTTAGGATAATCAATTCCATCTGTGATTGGTTCCCCCTAACCCAAGGTGCCACCTGGAACTGGGGTACCAATGAGCCCCCTGACTCACCAGCTGGGCTCCATCTCGCACTGTGCTGCTGTGACAAACTGCAGACTCACTCCCAGTCCTACACTTCCTGCAGCATTCACACAGGTAGGAATACATCCAGCTGCAGTTCATGCAGGCTCCCTGACCAACAAGTACGTGAACCAACAACAGAGATGCTATCACCAAAATAACCACCTTCTTCCCAGCTTAGGACCTCCTTTCCACTGGAATATAAACCCAAATTTAGATAGTCCTTACTCCGCACAAGGAACTGTACTGCATAAGCTCATAAAGTTTGCCCCTCCTTCAATGTGGAGAGGAAAAGCAACAGCCCCGTGAGTCGATTCCCAAGCACTTCACTCCAAACTTAATGGTTTAGATTAAATCATAAGTTTATTAATTACCAAAAGATTTTAAGGCAATCTTAATTCTGGCATATCCTAGCTTTTGCGTGCTTGACTTTTCAACCTTAATATTCTTTTATTGTGGTTGTTTGTAGGTAAATGGTACATAAAATATTTGAAGTGTTTGGCCTAACACTAAAGAGCTAGTCCAGATGGCATGCACACATTTTGGATATATATCTGTCTCATACTTTTACTTTATGTGTTAGGATATGTGAACACTGCATGATCCTTATGGCAGCAGTTAGGGTACAGACAGTACAAACCCAGCTAGCACAGGTATAAATAGTAGAGTAGATGGTGAGGTGCTGCTTAGGAAAGTAGAGTAAACACATGCAAGAACCTTAGGGTATATATCCTGCACAGCTCTCTCTCCAAGCCCAAGGAGTGCTTCTCCCATCGTCACTATTCCCTTTAGCAATGCAGTAACCCACTGTCTCCCCACTGCCAGAGCTTTTCCTCTGCTTAGGAAAAGGCTCTAGTAGCTAGGAAAGGCAGAGGGGAAAAGTTGTGGCAGCATCCCGTTGCTGGAGCCTTTCCCCAGTAGAGGGAACTGATGAAGCCTTTCCTAGAAGGAAAGGCCCCAGCAATGGCAAAAGCCTCTGACAGGGTATGACGTTATTGACAGAATCTGTAACCGTGTAGATCACTGTTGCAATCACTGCTATATATTTGCAGAAAATATTGTACAAAGGTTGGCTTGTGAGGTGTCTAAGACCAGGTTATGGTTTGCTGGTTATGATTATACTATCTGTATGCATGCATCATATTTGTAGTTGAAGTTATGAATATTTGCTCTATATTGTCTATATCTCAAACTTATGCTATGCTTCTGGGTGACATCCTAGACAAGTTGGTGTCAGCTCTGTCTAGCCTGCATGATGGCCCATTGTTGACCATCAGCTATACAACTGACCCATTGAGAGAAGACAGACACACCTTGTGACTCAGCAAAGTATGCAGGGACTTGCCCATGTGACTCCAAACTCCATTTTGCTGTAATTTTCCACAGTAAGAACAAAGGTGTTCTTACACTTGGAAAAAAAAACTATAAAAGGCTGATGCCTCATCTCCATCTTGTCTTCAGTCCTGCTTCTTACCTCTGGAGGGACTTCGCTACAAAATGAAGCTTTCAATAAAGGACTGAAGGACCCATCCTAGCTGTGGATGTACTCCAGAAACTTGATTTGAACCTGCAGTTTATCACTGCTACAAGGCTGAACCAAGACCTTTGCCATTACCGTATGTAATTGATTCCATTTAACCAATTCTAGCTCTCATTTATATCTTTTTCCTTTTATGAATAAATCTTTAGATTTTAGATTCTAAAGGATTGGCAACAGCGTGATTTGTGGGTAAGATCTGATTTGTATATGGACCTGGGTCTGGGGCTTGGTCTTTTCGAGATCAGGAAAACTTTTTTCTTTTACTGGGGTATTGATTTTTCATAACCAGACATCCTTATAATGAGTGGCTGCTGGTGGTGATACTGCAAAACTGGAGTGTCTAAGGGAATTGCATGTGTGACTTGGGGTTAGCCAGAGAGGTAAAACCAAAGCCTTCTCTGTCTGGCTGTTTTGGTTTGCCTTAGAGGTGGAAAGACTCCAGCCTTGGGCTGTAACTGCCCTGCTTGAAGCACTTTGTCCTGAATTGGCACTCTCAGTTGGGTTCCATCAGAACCAGCACCATTACACAGTGGAAGTCTGCAGGGAAATGTTCTGGCAGAGCCTTTCCCCACTGCTTTCTCCTGCCAGAGTCTTTCACTGTAGCATGTTGCTACACACTACAGTGTGGACACAGCATGCTTTTCATTGCAGCGTGTAGCTACACATACATTACTCAACAACACCAGTGTAGAAAAGGCCTTAGATGCTGAAAAAAAAAATTGCCCATAACCGAACAGAGTCTAAGAAGAATTATGCACTCAGGATTGTATTTACAATCATATACTTTTCAGTCAGTAAATGACCTTTAAGTGTTTTTTCTATGAGACATAAATTTAACTGAGGATAATCATGTTGTGAATAAAAACCTTTAATACCTGCATTTTCTTCTTGTTGTGTGTTTCCCCATTGGGCCTGGAATTAATGTTTGTATAAAGACCCTACAAAGTACTGCCACTATTATTTGTGGGCTATAAAGTGATCCTGACCTGATGTGAAAAATGTATTGAAAGAAATGGAATTAAAAGCAGTACATGGCCCTTAATGGGGATTTTTTATATCACATGCAAGATGAAGGCCAAACTGTGAAGTAGCATAACAGGTAAGAATCTGGCCTTTGTATGTCCATGAAAATATAGTGTAACTCCACTTTTCTATTAATCGATCAAGAACAAAATATGACTCATATTTTAGGGGCAGGACTAGTATTTTTAAAAAATTTATACAGATTTTATTTCAGAATCTGATGGGTATATACATGTGATTAGAAGAAAATGCAATCAGACTTTTACTCAGAACACAATTATGCCAGGTTAGATTTGTCTTTCTAGGACAAAACACACTTACTGACTTAACTGTGTATAACTATAAGTGCAATCCTTTATCCAGGATTCATTGTTTTTGGTTCTTTTCCGTTCTAGGCAATTTTTTTCCTGGTATATATTGTATAAGGAAAGTTTAAGATAGAAAAAAAACCCCACATTTTCTTCAGCATTTTATTAAAACTAAAATAAGTTGAGTATTGTTCAGTTATTCTTAGAAAGGGGGCAATGAAGTAGAAGGCTTGACAGAGTGATTTTTTGCAATCACAGAAAAGAAGCAATCAGAAGAGGGGGTCTTGTCCCCATTGCAGTCAGTGACAGCATTGGTCTGCTGAAGTACAAGAACTGCTGTGCCATGTTAACATGCGCTTTTTTTAAAGTCTGTCTGCACATGCATGACATTCCATACTAGCAGTAGACTGGCGAGCAGTCCTACAGCCGTTGTGCATAATTAGAACCCAAGCAAGCAATTAATATGGATTGTGTATAGTTTCCCATCATGCCACACAATCTATATGAATGGTATACATGCTGCATACTTTCTCACTGTGTTCTCACTGTTCCTCAGAGAATTAACAGTTGCCCCATTTTTTGCGATTAGATTTGTGACTGCTTCTACTAAATCTAAACCAGGCATTGGCAACATTGGCATGCAGGACCACAGGGTAAGCACCCTTGGTGGGCCCTGATGCTTTATTTACCAGGCTTTTCACTGACCGCGGCTCCCACTGGCCATGGTTCGCCGTCCCGGTCCAATGGGGGCTGCGGGAAGTGGTGCGGTGCTGGCTGCCACTTCCTGCAACCCCATTGGACCAGGACAGCAAACCACGGCCAGTGGGAGCCACAGTCGGTGAAATGCCAGGTAAATAAAGCAGCAGGGCCCACTAAGGGTGCTTACCCTGTGGTCCCACATGCCAATGTTGCCGATCCCTGATCTAAACAAAGCTATATCTCAACAATACATTTAAAATAAATAAGACAGCAAAAAAATCCACTTTTTTAAACAAAGGAAGATCAGTTCCTATGATCTGGGGCAAATTTATTCTTCTACAAGCTGTTACTAAACTACTGGAGAACTCCACAAAACATCACGTTATCTTGTTAACTCACAACCCTCCCATATTGTAGCTCTTTATCAGGATTAATGGTACATAACCTGAATAGTGCCATATATGTTCTAGCAATATTTTTCTGTGTTCTCTTGGGGCTTAATATTGAAAGCCTTTTGATATCAGATAATGCCATGTTTTTCTTTTTGCCTCTACAAATACCTATAAACTTGTCTTCCAATCTATAACATAATTAATGTCATTTTAAAATTCTGCCTTGACTGAAACTTATTCTATTGTATATTCTAGAAACATAGGGGGAAAGTAATTTTAGTACTAAGAAAACACATCCCTGTTCTTCTCCATCAGCTACTCTGCTTTTACCTGCAGCACTAAAAGAACAAGGAAAATTATGAAACCCACCAAACAGTACATCTGTGACAGGAGACTTCAAACTCCTACACTGAAAGCATGAGTACTGGAAGCCCAAAACACCAAAACCATCCTCAGCTGAGTTTGATAAAGTATGTATCTATGCAGGTTTAAAAGTTATATATTTTTACTGTAGTAATGCCTTGAGGCCTTAGTCAAGTCTGAGACCCCCATGGTGCTAGACATCGTACACACATAGAATGAAAGCTTTGAGCTTCCACAACAAACCAGAGATACCAGGGGAAATTATGAAATTGCCATGTAAGGATAAGCTTGGAGTTAACCTTCCGTGGCCTGATCTTGGTAATTTTTCCACTAACTTCAACAGAGAAGATTAAAGACTATGCTCTGTTACCGTTTTGCTAATTGTAATATGAAGTGGAAGTAGTAAGTGAGTCTGGATCTGAACTGACATTTTTAAATAAGATTTCATAGGAAATAAAGTTCTTGGACTGCCCAAAGGAATTGTGGAGATTCCTGAGATGCCGTGGAAAGTGGTGATATCTGAAAGTGAGTATGTGAAACAAACAAAAAAAGTGCACTCAAAGACAATATACAAGAATGAGTAAAACCATATATAAGTCAAGCAAGGGTAAGCAAAATGGCTAGTCTGAAGGAGACACTGATGTTCAGATGTTTCCGGGCACATTTACAGAAGAACTGTTTGTTTTAGCATGAACAGAAATACACGGTAATTGATTAGACAGAGACAAACACACATAAGGACAAGCAAGGTAGGAAATTTCCTTTCACTTAATTGCTATAAAAGTATCCAGATCAGTTCATACATGAATATAAATGCAGAAAAATCTAGGAGTAAAGACCAGACTGATGATAATGCACCAGGAGAGAAGGAAAGGCTCACTTGTCATGTGCAGTCATTAAGCTTTGACAAGGTTTTATCAGCCTGTCTAGAATCTGAAAGGAACAATGACAGACAGTGAAAGAAATCCATAAACGAGTAGCTGTAAATGTCTGTCCTGAAAAAGCAACCTTGGCTGGGCCTCTATATGGTAAAGCTGGGTTTCTGAGACCCTAAACATGATGAGAAAAGAGGACATGAGTGCAAATGAAATGAAAATACCATATTCACATTTACTTTGAATGCTCGTCATATGAGCTCACAATGCTCATAGGAGGAGCATTAAAACCAAATTTCTGGCTGCACACGCAGCTACCAAATTGCCCAACAGTTTATTATCATTAAAGCTGAAATAATTGCTGTGGATATCTGCTTCACCTCTTTTGTGCCGCGCAGTGGTTGCTGTACTGTGATTGAGACAGCAGTGCCCCCACTACGAACTGCTATCACATTTGTTTTTTTAAGTAACAGCAATTTGACAATCTACAGTAAGTATCTATGAAGGTCTTAAGATATTCATACTGTGAAAAATATTCATACAACAAAAGGTAGATGGACAAGTAGATAAGTAATTGGTTACATGCCTGGGACTGCCTACAGGGTTTTGTTTTGTTTAAAAAGAAAAGCTTCTCTCTTTAGTCCCTTGAATATCATTACTGGCGGTGACAGTTTTAAGCTGTAGCCTGTTCTTGCAATCTCACTCTCAGAGAAAGAGCACATAGCTACCAAGATTTTAAAATTTCTTTAACAAATAATTGATGTGTAACTTACTCTGTACCAGCCTCCTCTTATCTCCAAAGTAATAATGGCCATGGAACGGGCATGGTGCATTGAAATTATGGTAGCACTGTGCATTAATGCTTTGTTGCGTTGTTTAATCAGATTGTGTAAAATTTTCCGCTTGATGGGCAGACTGTAGAAAATAATTTAAACATCTAAGTCTGGTGCAAGCATTCAGTCAATGAAGGTGTGGTGACCAGATGAATAGCCTTATTAAAAATCAAGTTGCTTCTTTTCTAATGATATGTGGTACAGGTGACCTACTTTTCTTCATGCCACAGGCAACTGGTGTTTTGTGGAGGAAATATCCTTTAAAGAGAGGCAGTTTGGAAATATTTATACAAATCATTAATAACAAAAACTATGAAGGCACGTTATTTTAGTGGCAATAATAGAGTTATGCTAACATGACTGATTCCTATTCAAGCGTAAATATTTCTAATATAAAGTAGATAAGGATAAAACCAAGGAGCAATATATTAAGAAGTGATTTTTGAGGGCCTCAGTACTTGTGTGTTCAACTTGAGACACCTTAAAGAGGCTAGATTAGGGCTGGTAGCTAGAAGAAACATATGCTTGTGGTTGACTGAACATATTTGGTCTGAATCATTAAGAGACAGACCCTCACCACGCTATTTTTACACAGTCACAGTTCAGAGCAAAAATGTACTTTAAACTCGACAGGTGAAATCAATAGCAACACTCCCAAGATTTCAATAGGGCCAGGATTTCACGCTGTATTTCATTGATTATCACTGAAAGTCTTTCATGGAAGAAAACATAAAATCATCACTTATAAAGTTTGCACGACACAGAAATTGGGGAAGTGGTAAATAATGAAGAGAACAAGTCATTGGTAAAGGACAATTGCTAGCAAACAATATGAATCTAATATGGCTAGATGTAAATGTATTCCTCTAAGAACAAAGAATATAGATCACACCTATAGGATGAGGGTCTCTATCCAGGAAATTAGTGCCTCTGAAATAGATTTGGTGTGATGGTGGATAATCGAGTGAATACGAACTCCCACTATGGTACTGCAGCCGTGAGAACTAAAATGATCCTTGGATGGAAAAACAGGGGACTCTAAGTAGGAGTAGAGAGGTTATTTTACCTCTGTATTTGGCACGTGTGTGACTACTGCTGTAATATTGTGTCCAGTTCTGGTACCCACAATTCAAGAAGGGTGTTGAAAAATTAGAGAGGGATCAAAGAAGAGACACAACAATGATTAAAGGATTAGAAAACCTGCTATACTTTGATGGATTTAAAGAGTTAAATCTATTTAGCTTAATGAAGAAAAGGTTAAGGGGGGAACTTGATTACAGTCAATTAGTACATATATAGGAAACCAATATTAAATAGTAGGTCTTCAGTCTAGCAGAGAAAGATATAACATGATCCAAAGGCTGAAAGTTGAAGCTAGACAAATTCTGACTGGAAATACAGCACAAATTTTTAATAGCATAATTAATCACTGGAACAGCTTATCAAGGGTTATTGTGGATTGTCCATCACTGACCTTTTTAAAATCTAGACTGGATTTTTTTTCTAAGAATATATGCTTTAGAAATTATTTTGGGGGAGTTCTGTGGCCTGCGTTATACAGGAAGTCAGAAGAGATGGTCCCTTCTTGCCTTGGAATCTACAAAAAAGCATTTTTCTCATTACAAGAAGCAGCTTTATACAGTATCAAATTAGCCACACCATTTCAAATACTTTCACATTTTATTTAGCTATAAAATCAGAGAGGTAGCCATGTTAGTCTGGATCTGCAGACTGCAGACTGCATGCATCCGACAAAGTGGGTATTAGCCCACGAAAGCTTATGCTTCAATACTTTTGTTAGTCTTTAAGGTGTCACCGTACTCTTTGTCGCTTCTGTAGCTATAGCTTGTCCCTGATTTTGAATTTCTCTCTCGCATGTAGGCCCTGACAAAGGGAAAGCTTGACAATACTCACTATTTTATACTTGACAGAGTATATCACTTTAAGATTTAGTCTATTACATTTTTTAAAAGGTTTGACATCTTAATGTATATGGATCTGCATGCTCAACTAGCTTATAAACTAATAGAAAGGAAGACATATATCCTAAATTATACAGACGTTACTACTTCCTTTTTGGGACAGGGAAGGGATTTTTATAGCTATAATTGTGTTTTAATGTTCTGTAGTAACTGTTAATAGGAAAACAAAATTAGACACTAAAATTTCCATTCGGAGACAACTAATTTCTTTAGTTCAGTGATGTCTGTTTAGGCTACAGTTTGTGTCTCATAAGACATTATCTTAAATGATGTTTTATACCACATATTCTCAAGTTGCTGGGTTGTTGTTTTTGTTTGGATTTTTTTGGGAGTGGGGGGTGGATAGAAAGGCTTGGATTTGATCTCCATAACCAAACACAAAACTTATGCCTGATTCAAATAAAAATATCCCTGGTGCACCCTCTGCATATACTTTGTTACCAATTGTAGCTAAGCTTATCTTTTCCTCCTGTAGCAATCTTAACATTCTCATTAAGCTTCACCAATGCTCTTTTTGCATTGGCCCAAAGGTTCAGAGCATCACAGCCCCTCCCTCCATCTTATGGCTAAGTTTGCCGCCTCCACAACGGGGCCTCTGCTAGCTCAAGAATGAAGTACTGAGATAGAATCTCAAATTCAGACCTCTGCAACGTAGTGCATTCCATTTCCTCATCACTTTCTTCAGCTGTCAAAGAATGCTGTGTGACTCATTTTATATTTTTTATACTTGTATATCAATTACTTTGTCTCTGGATTTATCAACTGATTAATACGATTTAGAACAACCCCTTCCCCACTCACAACATAGCTTTTATATATATATATATAAACCAGCTTTGAATTCCTTTTTAGGAATCAGTGAAGTATTATTTTAAACTACAGAAAATTGGTGTCATCTTCAAACATAAGCTGTTCTACATGTTAACATTAGTCAATTCCTAGCCTGATTATGAAGCCCAGCCTTAGTACTTTCAGAATACCCTAGTGTTTGCTACACACTAGAGGTATATATAGAAGAGTAAAGCAGAAAATATGCATAATAGTATACACCTATTTGCTTGCTACCACAAAGTATAGTATAAGAATAATAAGTGAGACTGGGATTTCAAATAAAATTTAAGGGGGCTTAGGGCCTAACTCCTTTAGGCTCCTTTAAAAAATTCCTGTTTAATATCTCACTGAATAATCACAAAACATTTCCCAAAACCGTGGGCCAGACCAAATGGGCTGATCCCTGTGACCATGCATGACCCTTCAGACAGAGAGGATCTGCCTGAGCACAGCTGGTAGCACAAATATGGCCTGTACGTGTGTGGGTATGTGTAAGTATACTCCTTGTTAGAATGGAAATTCTTCTTAACCTTAACTCTAATATCTGCTGCCCATCAGGGCTATAATATAAACAGCATCATGCATGCCCAGCAGTGAAACAAAGCTGCCTTGGTGGTAAAAGAGTGCCTATAAAGGCCATTAAAATGTAGTTTACAGCACTTCATTTATTATTAACATGGACATAGTTTATTACTAAATGTTGTATCCAATTGAAATAGAATTGGAAAAACATCACAGAAAAACTCATTTCTTACAATAAAGAATAAAGGACTTTATTAGAATATAGAAGACAGAATTATCCCTAAGCTACTGCTCTTGCTTCTCTGTAGAACTTCGGCCTAGAACCTTTCCCAGGCCCCTTTTGTTTGGCCTCAGGCTGCAAATTTAAAGAAACAGTGTGCTTATCTTTTCCATCAGGATTTAGGGTTTTGTGTTTCATTTGATAGATAGCACCTTCAGCAGCACATTTCAATGCTGGGGGACTGATCAATACTGGTTCAGGGGAAAGTGCCACCTAATCATTCCCCAGCAGTGTTTCCTGCAGCATCGAGTATTTTTGCTGGAGGTTTGCCATGCAAGTACTGATCAAATCAGACTGTGTTTAGCTTGTGAAATCTGACAAGCCCAAAGCTGTATGGCTTCGGGAATGATGCTTTCTGCAACTATAAACATGTATTCATCTGCTCAGATGAGTATTTGAGGGTGATACCATGTCAGACATGAGACGATTCTTGACATGTAAATAGCACTCCAAGTAATTCCTCTTTCAGATATGTTCCAATAGTAATGTCATTCAAAATGGCTGCTAACATGGGTTTGAAAAGTAAGTTGTCTTTGAAAATGTCTGATATATCTATGGATGATGTAGGCCTATTACTTCTATGCTTAGAATTATGGTATAAATATTTCTGAAATTTCTAGACCAATATCTGACCAACATACTTGTTTACTAACATGCTGGTAAATCATGAGTATCTTTTCATGGACAACATGGCATATTTACAGGAAAGGTTATTCTAAAGAAAAAAATCTGAATGATTATCCCTTAAAGGGATTCTGATGATTAACCATTTTTGTGATTTTTAATCCCCCCATCTATTCCCTAAACCAATAGCCTATAACTAATCTGAGATGATTTAAAACTACTGATACCTCCTTTTCTGGAAACCAGAATGAGGAACACTTGTTCACTGATATATCAAACCATGTGGAGGTCAATGCTGTGAGTTATATTGTGTTACACAGCAATAAGGGTAGGTAACAAGACCTTTCAACATTAAGTGTCAAATTCTTTGCTGGCGTAAGGTGGCACAGCTTCACTGAAGTCAATGGAATTACACCAGTTTACTGGTCTATTATCAGGCTGGACCCCAAGGGTTATAAAACTCTCTGTGGGAGGAAGCTGCGCATTTATATACTCATGGTATTTTCAAAGATGGCCAAAACTTGTTGAAAGTCCAAAGCATTTCTAGTGAAGAATCGTTTATCTCACTAATTGCATAAAGGGATGTCTTTCATTCGAAAAACCCAAAACACTTTCTCTCCCCCAAAACATGAGGGTGCTCTGAATGTGGAGGTTTCAGGCATCACAGGGAACCGTCATTTGAGGGCTCCCCTCTTTCTCTGCTCTGAGATGGCAGCATACAGAGCAAGGGGAATCCATGCAAGTCTCTAGCTATGTAGCTGCTGCAGCCACTTCTGACCTCTGCTAGTGAAGCAATGCATGGACCCATCTATCAGGCGCACAGCCACACAGGTCCATACCTCAGTGAAAATCCTTGTGAATGCTTCACCAACCAACACGACAATGAGCACTTTTAAGCAGCATTTTTTATCTCCAATAGGTTCCATTTGGCACATCTTTAACTTTGAAATAACAGAAGGATGTTCAATTACTAGAGGACAGTAAGGTACATGGGTGTGGGCTGGTCAGTTGAAGGGTTGCAAAATGTCTTCACATTTGTAAAAATTCATTAAGATTAGACCAGCTTCCCTACCACCAAAAAGGCATTTCAAGACTTGGCATGTCATTCCATGACAACTCCACGGAGCTGTGATAATTTATATCAGCTGAAGATCTCACTGTCAACCTTTTAATTTTCACTCCAAAGGCCTAGTTTGGGGTTTCGAAAAGCTTAATAATCTAATCTTTTACAATAAAAGGATTAGGGTAAAAAACAGCTGCTGTGAGTGTTATTACATCCCTCATAAAGGAATTATTTTACTAACATTCTGGACAGGCAGAGGGAGAGCCACATTTGAACTTTCTGCTGGTGCAATCTGTATTACCGCCACACCACTTCTACCCTAGCTATCTCTGTCCATTGATACTCAGAAATCTCTGGTGAGTTATGGGGAGCATAATAATACTTTTATTATTATAATAATAATTATAATAATAATACTTTTATAACTATACAACTTGTCCTGTTTTATTACTTTTACCAAGTAGTTTAAGAATCAAATCCATTATTAAACTGTTTTTATTGTAATCAATCTACTCTCTCAAGATAAAATAAACCCTGTTTAAAATTCAAGATGGCTTTTCGTTCAGTATTTGGGAAGCTTTGGAAATCTATTTTAAATGTCAGTTGGAGACAATCATTCACACTGTTCAGGGCTTCTCAGTATCTTGCTCCTTCTTTCTTTTCTCATTTTTTTTATTCCTTCTATGAATAGCTGCATACTGATTTGTTTCCTTTACCTTAGTGTAGAACTGAAGACATTTGGGGGAAAGTAACCAAGTTTCCAGAACTTCTCATGAAGTTGCCCTAGTTTATCTTCTTCCCTAGATGGCTCTGTGTTTTCTGCTGCCCCAAGCCTGGCACTGAGGCGGCCTTCGGTGGCACACCTGCAGGGGGGTCCGGCGGTCCCACAAATTTCTACCTGTCAAAGGCCGCCTGACTGTCACCCTGACACAACCGGCAGGATGCCCCAGGCAAGCACTTGCTGTGCTGATGCCTAGAGCCCCCCCCCCACCAATGTGGCAAAAGGACAGGAAAATTAAACAGCTTATAGATTCATTAAAAGTTTAGTAAAACATGTTGAAATAGACTTGATACCTGCTGAGTTGGAACCTTAACCAGTTGATTATGGGCCCAGATCACCGTCTTTCCACTGACTTCAGTGGACTTTAGATCAGGCTCACAGTGCTCATATTTAAGCACCAGACAAATTAAAACTCTGCATCAGTCACTGATGCAAACAGATTACCTTAATTTAACAAAAATTGTCATAGAAAGAAATGTCACAAATATTTTTAAAGTTTTATGTTGTTATAATTGAAAATTCAAAAATATTTTGTTCCAAATTAGAACAAAAAGATAAAAAACTTTCCCACACAATGAATATTAAAAATGATTTGGGACCACTGAAATGATTCATTTTGATAATGTTGAAACATTTTGTTTAGGTATTTTACTTACACATACACACTTTAATATATACAAATTTAAAAGAAATGTTTGACTTTTCCCCATCAAAAAGTTCACTGAAATCTGCACTTTTCCATGCAACATTTAAATTTTGACAAAACTGTGTTTTTCAGTGTAAAATTGTTTTTCCCCTACCAATTTATTTTGACCAGTTCTACTACAATACATATAAACACACACAAAGGGGCATATTTCACCCTCTTTCCTTCTGAGAAACTCCCATTGATAGCTAGGAGAGTTTCATACAGAGTGAATATAAAATATGCGTCAGATAACACAGCATGTTTTTTTAGTAGCTAGCGATGGATGGTGAGCAGTCAAGTGTGGATGCTCTTTTGGGTGCTGGAAGCTGAGCAGTCAGCAGTGGAATCAGCAGGCACACAGCACCATTGCTGAAGAAATGGCAAAGGACTGATAAAAAGCTGCTGTAGAATTCCTTTTGTTCCTGACACACACACTGGCCCAGTAGGCTGTAAAATTTCAGAGGGCCTGACATTTACACAAACTATGTCTTTATATTGCTCAGTCACTCTGAATGCAGAGTATGATAGTAACTATTAAAGGGGCCACACTCCTATCAACATGCAGGGGAATTAAGCACATTGCAGCCATTTATTGAACCTTAATGATTAGTTGCCCACATAAATCTTTCTTACATCAATCGGAAGGTAGAAACCTCCAAATGTAATGCATTGATTTTAGTATAGACTGTTCTGGACTGAGATTTTAATTGAATGATCATTTGTTTAGTTGTGATCTTTAAAACATTAGTATTCACTATGTTGTTGGGGTTGGCCTAGGGAGATTTAAAAAGTACAATTCTAAAGTTAGAGGCCAAATCCAACTTCCATTAGGAATTTTGCCAACGAGTTTAATAGGAGCCAATTTAGGGCTTAACAATCACATTGCTAAGACTATCCCAAATAATTGAAAGGATATCTATGCTTTGACTTTCCTCCAGGAAGTTCTTTCAGAAATGTTATTACTGTACCTCAGTTAAAGAACAGATACCATCAAGTTAAAAGTCAGTACCGAATAAACTTAAAAACGCTCACTTCTAAATATGTTTTAGTATCCTGGTGTTTCAGCCCTATCTCGTATTTTTTTTTTTTTTTAATTTAAGGAATACATGGTACCTATATTAAGGAGAATAAAATCAAAAGTAGCCTTATTTTCACTGTAAATGCTGTTTGTAATGTAAAAAGTAAACATTCATCTTAGTCAATGAAAATAGCTTCAATCTTCTTTTAATCAATTTACAGTCCTCTACATCTTGTCGAACAGTAGCCCAAAGTAGCATCATCTGGGTTGCAAATACTACATGGGATCATGTAAACAAAAGACCCCTACTTGAAACTGTCTAACGGGAGCCAATATATAGTTAATAGGGCTGTCAATTTCATTAACACACATGATTAACTCAGAAACTAATCGTGATTAATCACAGTTTTAATCACATGGTTAAACAATAGAATACCAATTGAAATGTATTAAATATTTTAGATGTTTTTCTATATTTTCAAATATATTGATTTCAGTTACAACACAGAATACAAAGTGTACTGTGCTCACTTTATTCTTATTTTTATTATAAATATTTGCACTGTAAAAATGATAAACAATGGAAATAGTATTTTTCAATTCACCAGATACAAATAATGTAGTAAAATCTCTTTATCGTGAAAGTGCAACTTACAAAGGTAGATTTTTTTGTTACATAACTTCAACTCAAAAACAAAATAATGTAAAATTTTAGAGCCTACAGATTCCCTCAGTCCTGTTTCTTGTTCAGCCAATCACCAAGAAAACCAAGTTTGTTTACATACACAGGAGATAATGTTGCCCATTTCTTATTTACAATGTCACCTGAAAGTGAGAACAGACATGGCACTTTTGTAGCTGACACTGCAAGGTATTTACGCACCAGATCAGCTAAATATTTGTATGCCCCTTCATGCTTCAGCCACCATTCCAGAGGACGTTGTTCCATGTCGATGCTCGTTAAAAAATAATGTGTTTATTAAATTTGTGACTGAACTCCTTGGGGGAAAATTGCATGTCTCCTGTTCTATTTTACCCACATTCTGCCATATATTTCATGTTATAGCAGTCTTGTATGCTGACCCAGCACATGTTGTTCGTTTTTAGAACACTTTCACTGCAGATTTGACAAAAGGCAAAGCAAGTACCAATGTGAGATTTTTAAAAGATATCTACAGCACTTGATCCAAGGTTCAAGAATCTGAAGTGCCTTTAAAAATCTGAAAGGGACGATGTATGAAGCACACTTTCAGAAGTCTTCAAAGAGCAACACGCCAATGCAGAAACTACAGAACGCAAAACACCAAAAAAGAAAATTAACCTTCTGCTGGTGTCATCTGACTCAGATGATGAAAATGAATATGCATCGGTCCTCACTGCTCTGGATCGTTATTGAGCAGAACCTATTATCAACATGGTCGCATGTCCTCTGAAATGGTGATTGAAGCATGAAGGGGCATATGAATCTTCACTGCATCTGGCACGTAACTGTCTTGTGATACTGGCTACAACAGTGCCATGCGAATGCCTGTTCTCACTTTCAGGTGACATTGTGAACATGAAGTGAGGAGCATTATCTCCTGCAAATGTAAACAATCTTGTTTGTCTGAAAGATTGGCTGAAGAGGTAGTAGGACTGAGTGCACTTGTAGGGTCTAAATTTTTACAAAGTTTTGAATGCGGGGGGATTGTACAAAATTCTACATTTGTAAGTTCAACTTTTGTGATAAAGAAATTACACGACAGTACTTCTATTATGTGAATTGAAAAATATTTACTCTCTTGTTTTTTACAATTCAAATATTTGTAATAAAAATAAATATAAAGCGCACAGTGTACACTTTATTTTGTGTTAAAATTGAAATCAATGCATTTGAAAATGTAATAAACAACCAAAATATTTAAATAAATGGTATTATATTATTGTTTAATAGTGCTATTAACTGGAATTTTTTTTAATCGCTTGACAGCTCTAATAGTTAAGGTTGCAATTAAAGATATTTTGAAAATAAAATTGGTTAAAAAAAGGTTTCCTGTGTGAATTCCAACCTGATTCACTGAACATGGAAAGTCTGATTCCAACAGTCATTCTGAGTTAGTGTCATTATGTTTCTTCTGAAACTGAAGAAACTGAAACAAAATATTTTTAGTCAAAACAAAAGGGAAGGTTTTCACTTTGTTTTGAAGTGTCTATGAAAATGAAAATTTGTTTGAAAGTTAACTGCAATAAAATTAAAGTTTGTCAGAATTAACATTTTCTCACCAGCACTTCAAGCCTTAGGTTTCATTGTTTTTTTGAGGGGGAGGTGTTTTTTTTTAAAACCAAGTCTAGTTGCAACTGAGTTTGCACTGTAATCCTGGTCCAAAACAAATCCACAAACAAAGGAAAATCAAACATGACAGCTTATCCCACTTTTTAGAAGTAAAATGGGAATAAAATATAAAAATGTGCCAAACTCATCTGGGGTATTTAGCATTGGCTTATCTCTGCTCCCACCTAAGTCACTGGGAATCTGACTTCAGTAGGAGCAGAGACATTAGCCAGATCTAAGCGCTTTTGAAAATCCCCCCTCCCTAGCTGATATCTGGGGTATGGGATCAAATTTTAGTGGAGTAGTGCTAAATTTTTATTGAGATTTAAATACTATCATCGTAACAGTTCTTCTTCTCCAATATACCTAAAATCAGTTGTCAGATGACTGGAGACTTAAGCAGGGGCAGCTCTAAGGGTTTTGCCGCCCCAAGCGCGGAAGTTCCACAGTCAGGCTGTCTTCGGCAGCATTCTGGTGGGAAGTCAGTGGCTGCCGCAGATTTGGCGGATGTTCTGTGGGAGGTCAATGGGTCCCGTGACGTGGATGGCCCCGCTGCCGAAATGCTGCTGAATTCACAGCAGACACCGACCTCCTGCCAAAAAGCCTCAGAAAACAGCCTAACTACCACCCTTACACTTGGAGTGCTGGTGCCTGGAGCTGGCCCTGCACTTAAGGTTCATTGTCATCATTATTTTTCAAAGGAATTCTCAAAGTATAAGCTATACACTAAGGAGGCTTGTCAGAAGAGAAATGGGATTCTTTTTTTCTACCAAAATTGAAGAAAATTATAAGGTGCTAGTTGTAAATTAAGACATTTCATTAAAATGAAATAAATAAAATAAAATAAAATAATAAAATAATCACCATCCCAGTTGATATTCAGGGGAATAATATCAGGGCCTTATACTCCACAAGTGAAGTTTTTGAAATGACTCAAATTCCATTGAAAGTCTAGTACTCAATTACTAAAAATATTGCCTTAACAGCAATATTTATGTCAGGAAGCACCAGAAGGCAGATCCTATAGAATCCTGCACACAGAAAGGGAAAACTCAGTATTCTGAAGAAAGCTAGTTTGCTTTCATTGTTTCCAACCAGTGTTCTGCCGCAATATCCAGTGGTTCACATTGTTTTGATGGGCTACATCGCCCAACATATCTGAGGTACCAGAAACACTCATTGCCTCTTGGAGATTCACCAAACCAGTTTAGCTGCTCCCCAACCAATGTCTATTTCTCTACATTCTGTCTCTTATTGAAATTACTGTCAATATGGTTCAAGGCTTTTTTGCAGCCCTAGACAAATTAGGAAAATGACTGCTCCTCCCAGCAAACACCACCTCTCATTCAATAAATGACTACCAAATATTTTTCCTGCTCTCATATTTTACTACCTGATGTGACCACCTGTTTTTCCTGTATGGCTGCCAGCTAGCACTAACTAGTAAGCATTTACAGCAATGTTGTCTTCATATACAGAAGGTTCAGCCAAACTAAACCATCTGACTTATTCCCTTGAAGACATGCCAGATGTAGGCTGAAGCTAATCTTACTTTTTGAGTTTTGTATACTCACCATAAATACTGTCTATACTGGTGGTGGGTTTGGTTGTTAACATTAGCTGTTTAAAATACAGAACCATCTACTTTCAGACTATTATCTGCTTCCAGCTTTGGGGGCAAAAGAAGAAAGGGTAACAGATAATACTTCAACCATAATGTTAATAGAGATAATTGCTAGCCTGTGTTTTGGGCATGTGCCTGAGTGATTCTGTTATATTTGAGGATGTGCAGAGGTGCTTGCTGCACTGCATTTGATAACATTCCTGATTCTTCAGCAATGCTTGTTGATTATGGTTTGTGCTTTCGTATTGTTGTCTGGACATGCTTATTGGCTATGCTCTAATCATAATCCATGTTTTAGTACAGCTCTCTTTTTGGTCTAAATTGAAATGATTTGGTGTTTTTACAGAAAGTAGTAGTGATGTTTTATTATTATTAAGCAGTTATATATCTTAAATAAGATGCTAAAAGATGTAGTAAAGGTGGAGCTGGTAGTGATGCCTATAGTTAAGGTGGCATAGCACTTTCCATTCTAGTTGAATTACCAATAATCTTGCTGAATTTCATCTATTTGGAATGATATTTTTAATCCCAGTTTGTCTCTCAGGCTAACTTTTATTGGACTGTTTCATCTAAAGCAATTCTGCTATTTGGGAATAAGGTTAGGAAAAGATAGGTAGATTTGACAATGGTTAAACAGAAAAATGTTTTATTTGTTGTAATATAAAGAACTTTAATGCTCCATGTTTTTGAGCAGAAATTTGAAATTTGGCAAGGGGATGAGTCTGTCCTGAATATTCATCCAGAATTGGCCAAGTTGTGTCTGTAAATTGCCATTTGCTCATGTTCAATGGAGCTTGTTAGAGATTTGCTGCTAAAATCTCTGAACAGTCCATCTGCACTGAACATATCGCCAGAATTTCTACATTCCAAGTGCATTTAATATGCTCCCAGGCCCCTATATTAGGCACAGAGCTCAAAGTCCAGATGGAGTTGCTGGGGGAGGAGGGGAAAGGGAACGAGGAGTAAAGGTGGAAGCTGACAATGTTAAATGTGCTAACAATTAGAAGTTTCTAACAGTTAATTATTTGTCTTTTAACTAAGTCATATACAGTTCGATTATGATATTAGGGAAATCTTGTTTTACATGTAGAAGAATATTTTTATAAAATATTTCAAAATCAGGTTTTGTGAAATGTGGCATATCCAGAATACATACCTAAATATACAGAATACATGGCTTTGTCAACCATCAGTTTGGGTGGACACTTCATCTGCTCATGAGTCATGTATATCATGTAATTAACATAACACACACATATTTAATACAAATATACCTTTTTTGTATGTACACGCATACATGTCTTCACAACCTCACTCAGCCACATCCTCAGGTGATGCCAACTGTTGTAGCTGCATTCACTTCAGTGGAGCCATGCTAATTGACATCATCTGAGGATTTGGCCCACAGTCTTTACACCATGTGCTATAAATACAACACACTGTGGCTAGAAACTGAATTGAAATGGTTCCCATAACAATTTTTTTTTGTGAAGAAAGCAGATTATATCCACAAATTACAAACACAATATGCCACATCAAAGATCTGAATGTCCCTCTCCTCTGAGACCCTGTCTACTGAAGTGGTCCTTCCAAGGTGTGTCAAAGGATAGAAAAATGCTTCCTGCTGCACCAGGCTACTCACATAGTGCCATGAGACAGGGAAGGGAATTTGTTCCCAGCATTAGGTCACATTCTGTTTGCCCTGAAGCAGATTGAAGGCTTTAGTACTTTTTACCTTCATGGCGAAAAATTATGTCAAGTCTTATTAGCAAAAGTCTCTACTAAAATATTTGCCATAATAATACTAAATTAGGCAAAGAAGACATATTGCTTATCTGTTTTAAATCTGTTGCAATAAAATTTAATCACTCCCTTTTTTTCTCATATAAGTAAGTGTGATTATCCCTCAGGGGATACATTATTTTAAAGCTGTTTTTACCAATAGGCATAACAGACACCCTTCAGTCAGGGTAAAGGTAAGAAACCATTAAGCTCCTTTGTGAAATGAGACAGGTGAAACAATAGGAGCCCCCATTCCAAGCACAAGTCCCAGGCAAGGCCAGTCAGGAGTCTGAGTGGTGTGAGTGGAGGGGTTTCACTGGGGGCTGAATACAAATGCAGGAGGACTGGATATTTTTTGGTATATGTGCATGTGTATAGAAACTGAAGAAACACTGAAGAAGCTGCCAGAGAAGCAGTGGAAAGCCAAGGAGACAGTCAGGACAAACACTGGGAGCAGGGCCCTGAGAAAAAAACCCAGTCAGCTTTCTAGTTGGAGCACTGGCTGAAAGGGGCTTGGACCTGCATGCAAAAGAACTGTTTCCTGCTGTTTGATTCCTCCTGTGTTCAGGAAAATAGGAGCTTATTCTGTAAATAAACAGGACTGTATCAAAGAAATACCTGCCTCCATCATCAATTTCTTCTAAAGGAAACAACCCACAATACCCCCCAAAACTGGCCAACTGCTCAAGTCAAAAGGGGTAGCATTATTTAGTGCAGTTCCAGCCAAATATTTTAAAGAAATAAATTGTGTTTTTTTCCCAATTACTTATGGATTTTTAAAATGAGAAGCAAACAAACTGAAATTCCATAGTCTCCAAATTGAAATGGCTGGAGATTGCTTTGGCCTTCCTCACATTCAGAGGCCTTTGTGAAAGTTTTACTTTTCTGGCATAATACTTCTCCAAAGTGTTTGTGGATGAGAACAAAAGGAAACAACTGGCAATTAAAAACCTGCAGCTGTGCCATCTGATTCAGGCTTGCAGGGCTTGGGCCTGTTTAATTATGATACAGACGTTCAGGCTCAGGCTGCTGCCCGAGCTCTAGGACCCTCCCACTTCACCGAGTCCTACAGCCCAGACTCCATCTTGAGCTCGAATGTCTACACCACAACTAAACTGTTCCTTTGCCCAAGCCAGGGGGGTCAGGTGAGCTTGATAGCCTGAGCTGCAATATCCACACAGTTTTGGTGCGCTAGCTTCCAGATGCAATGTCAAAGTACCATTTGTTCCACCCACACCAGAAAGAAATCATAGCGTTGTTAGCTAAAATTCAGGACAAGGGCTGGCCCCAGGAATAAGAGTGCCAGAACTATCTCCCCTATCCTAAACAGAGCTCTGGCACAAGTGCTATTCTGTCTCTTCAGTGTTTGTAACCTCCTTAATCCCAGAGTTACCACAGCAGCCCAAGCATCAGGCAAATCTACTTAGTCATTTTATATGTTCGGTTCATCCTAATCTCTGGATCAGAAAGGAATCTAAGAGGGCGATGCATACTAATCCTCACCCTTCCACAACTGCCCACCCACACTTAATATTTAATTTCTGTTGCCTCACACTGCACTCTCCATTTCATGGAACTGTCCCATCTGCTGTTCTATCTTACCCAGTTTCTATTACCAGTGGAATTCTATCCTGGAGCAAGAGCTGGATAGGATAATGAACCAATAAGAACTCTAAGGTCAAGAAATATGATTAAGGAAAAAACACACAACATACAGAGACAGAAATCAGTTTTAATGCCAGATGCAAATGTCAATACTATAGATTTAAATAAAAAAATAACTCCTACATTCACTGACACTCATCCTCAGACTTCAAAAACACAGCGGTGACTGACATGATTTGCAACGTAGATTAACAATGTCTGGCTCCATTACACCAGTTTTAGAAAGATTAAGACTGAAGTGTCAGGTCCTTGACTTTTTAATCTTTGATTCAAATTTATATTTCTGCCACAGGAAAAGAGTTAAAAATCAGGAAGATCTCATAGTATTTGAGTATAGTAACAGAAAGACATTAGGCCAGAGCTATGCTGGTTTATGCCAGCTGAATATCTGGCCCATTGTGTCTGCAAATGTCTGACAATATGGATCTGATGCTACTAGGAAAAGAGAACGAACTACTTGCGTGTGTTGAGAACTGGCAACTCAAGAGACACAGACTTATAGCTTCAGCTTGACAAAGTCAATATGTGTATGACATCTGACTCCTGCAAAACTTCACTTCATAAGGAACACAATCTGGAAGGGACGTGGCGTTGATTAGCATTTTAACAGATATATTAAGGACTTGATCTGAGACAGTATTAGGATTTAATAGGAACAAAGTTTGAAGAGATAAACAACCTTGGTAATGTGTCTGGGATGTGACAATGACAAAGCTGAATTATTCTGATATGAACACCAAATTATGTATTGTTTTACTTCTTGTAGCTGGATATGTATCAATCACAAAATAAAATTAGCTTGTCACATTGATGGCAAATGCAAGAAACTAGTTGTGTGGGTTTGGATATAAAGATGATGTGCTTTAGTTTAAATGATAAACACCAAACTCACTCATGACGATTGGCACAGACTTCTGTAATTGCAATGTTCATTTCTTGTATGCAATTGTTTTGGTTTTCAATGGTTGGAACTAGAGAGAGAGCACACATGCGCACAAGAAGACAAAAGAGGGTAATGGCGTTGCTAAGAGAGTGGGCAGAGAGATTGCCAGTGTATTTGACATAGCATTTGTATTTTCAAATTCGCATACTATGAGTCATTTTAGGGATATTCAAGTTATGAAATAGCACAAGCTATTTAAAACTTTACTCGCTCTAAGAGTTTTGTTCCAATATTACAGTCAAGCTAAATGTAACTTGTATTTTTCCACCTTTACTTTATTGTTAAGCCACTAAGTGAAATCATTTGCAATAATTAAAATTGCAATTTCCTGTATGATAATGAAAGAAACAATGAGTACAGTACTAAAAAGGTTTTGTTTAAATTTGCTTAGCTTGGAATGGAGACTTAAAATTACATGATTTTTCAAGGTCTAAAAATCAACATGCCAGCAGTTTGCTTTTCCAGCTTGCCTAAGGACTAATTCTTCATCCCTTATTCAGATGCATGATCTCATTGATTTCACTGGGAATATTCATCTAAGTAAGAGCTTTCAGCCTATGCAGATTAGATAGGAGAATGTCATTAAGAGGGGGCAGTCAGACTGGGTTATTTAGGAATATCACAACAAGCGTCTAACGCTGGTAGATAGCTTTAGAATCATGCAAAAGTTCGAGGAAGTTTTCCACCAAGACAGTGAGCAAGGGAATGAAAAGGGGAAAGAGAGTGGAAACAAGAGGCAATAATGGTACAAAATGAAAGAGAGAGCGAGCAAAAAAAAAGTGATTGTGGCTTTGAAAAGTGAAGTTTGGCTTGATGGACCTCTTTTCCCCATTTTAAGCTTGGATTTTAGTTAATTTAACTTACAGAAAGATACTGCAACAATGTTGCTATGCTGGCAGTGGGTGGGTGGGCGTGTGGAACTTCCACCCACAGTCTCTAAAGAGTGTGGCTTCTCGAGGGAAGGATCACTGATTCAGGAAATAACCCTGAGAGAAGTTTACAGTAGGAGGTGCTTTCTGCCCTGGGAAAGTGAAAATGTTTGCAGCAGCAGCAGCAGCAGCAGCAGGAGCAGGAGGGGAGCTGCCTCTTTCCCCACTTACAGTAATAAACACCTGTTCTGTTGTGAATGAGCACAATACAAATACAGTCAATCAGTAAGAGATATACACAAGTGCAGATGAATATATATTTATGTCACAATTCACAGGAAATGGAGGGAACTCATTCTACACTCCTCAGCTGTAACTCTCTTAGATGGAGACCCACATCTCTCTTCTTCTTGACTGGGGTTTTCCAAGCTGCACAGTACCCTGCCTACACTGGCCAGAATCTGATCTTTACTCTCTGTTCAAAGGCTATGAATACCTGTAACTGCCAGCTGTTTTTTTCTAAGCAAGTACATTTATTCTTAAGGTGAAAGGATTACAGAGAAAACATTAAAACAGTAAAAGAAGCTACATCCATGGTAATAAGCTAACCAGAGATTACCCCCTAACTCCATCAAGGGCTCTGGTAGGAGTAAATCCTGCAATCCCCACAAAGGGACAACAAGTTCATAACAGCTTTACCTCAGAACAAACCCATCCATGCATGAGGAAGTATTTCCTTTATACAGGTTGGGCCTTTGATCTTGAAACCTTCAGAACAGGTAATTACCAGACTATGATCCTCTGCTCAGATGTATCTTCAAAAGGTAGGATTTTTGTATAACACAAGGTGGGAATTTGGATTCACCACCCACTAGGGATTCCCTAGGCAAACCACTTGACCCTCTATGGGTACATCTACACTACCTGCCGGATCAGCGGGTAGTGCTCGATGTATCGGGGATTTATTTATCATGTCTCATCTAGATGCGATAAATCAATCCCTGAATCAACTCTTGTACTCCACCTCAGCAAGAGGAGTAAGCAGAGTCGACGGGGGCGTGGCTGCAGCTGACTCGCCACTGTGGGGACAGACAGGTAAGTCGACCTAAGATACTGCGACTTCAGCTATGCTATTCGTGCAGCAGAAGCTGTGTATCTTAGGTCAAGTCCCTCCTCCACGTAGTGTAGCCCAGCCCTTTGTGACCTTTCTTGTCTAGCATATTGTTCACTGTAGCCCTTTCGATTCATACCACTTTCCGGGGTTCACATCCCATCTCCCCCCAGACAGAGATTACATACCGCCTCGGAACACAAACACAGAAACCATTCATTTAACACAATAGACTCCAAAGATACTTAAAACTTAATTCAATAAGGTCTCCCAATTAGATTGCAGGAAATTGCCATATCTAATACTAAAACTAATAAAAAAGGGAGCAAATAATCCATTCCACAAATCCATTAACTTCAATGAACTTTACGTCAGGGACAAAGTTGGTGTTAGATGACAGTAGCAAAGTCAATCAGAAATGAAAAATAAAACCTGAAATAACAAATCCCAAATTGAAATAATGCACCCAGCACTTCCCTGTCTTCTTATCCCTTCTTCTTGCAGTTGCAGGAAAAATGCTTTTTTAAATATGTGTCTGACCTATTTGAATTAAGTAAAGCTAAGTAAGTCTGAGAGTCTGAATTGGGTGCATCTTTCCCTTGAATAATCTGGGATATACAATTAAGAAACACCATTCTCCTCATTATAACACAGGTGGTCATTTTTGCTGATCTTATCCATACATGGCCACTTTTGTAATCGAAGCCATTACATTCGCATCATAATCTTATTCTGGTTGCTGATTTTCAAGTGACACAGCTTCAGCTAAGTCTATGAAAACACTCATAAATTGTTAGTATAACTGGAATTCCATTTGTACACAAATACAGTCAATAAGTAAGAGATATACACAAGTGCAGATGAATATATATATATTTATGTCACAATGCAGGGCAAATGTACCTGTATTACCCCTCCACAATTATGGAAGGAACCCACTGTACACTTCCATCTTCTCATCTGTAACTCTTGGGCATAGACCCACACGTCTTTCTCGTTGCAGAGGATACGCCTGTGGACATTCATGTTTTGGGTCACTTTTTCTAAGCCTTCCTCCTTTGTGCACCTATAATTTAGGATACAAAAAATAGCTAAGACTAAATGTTGCCTGCAATTATTTGGTGCATAGTCACTTGGGACTTTACTGAGAAGCCCTTTAATTGATACATCTGTGCCCGCCAATGACTGAAGATGCACAATTGTGCTCACACACATTTTTGCCTGCATAAGTGCAGCTGCAAAAGGGAAGTCTGTGTAAGATCATGTGTTAAAAAAATTGCAAGGAATGGATATTATCCATGCAGAGGAGTAATTATGTGTAACCCCTTCTGCCAGGTGGAGCTGGCAGCGACAACGGCAGGTTTCAATATCTAGGGCTTCCTTTTTAACAATACAACAGAATGGGTTGAAATAACTGTCAAAATTACACACCACTCCTTGGGCACTTCTAAGAGGCAATCATTCCCCTCTCATAAGCACCAATTCTGTGTGTAGGAAAGAAACTTAATAATAAGGGGGAAGTAATCCAGCATTAACTGGGAAAATGCTGCAAGCATGATTCAAGAGCATAAGACCATAAGGAAAATAACACACACCCCAGAGTACATTGGACAGTGCCCTTTGCCTTGGGTTCTCACCTTGTGGGGAGAAAGTCCAACAAACAAAGGTTCCTTTTACGTGGCCCTCCCTCCTTCCTCCACTGCACTCCACTCACAGTTGTCCTGGATCAGCAAAGACCCAGAGGTGCATTCACCTGAGTTCACCTTCCACCAGGCTTGCTCCACAACTCGCCTCATTGGTCGCCAAGTCCTTCAGCAACCCACCCCTTCAGCCTCCTGCTCCACCAGCCACCTGCTAAGCTGTCAGTCATTTTGCTGTCCACTCATTGCACTGTCAGCCTCTTGCTCCACCAACTGCTCACCACACCGCTTGCCCCGCTGGTCAGATGCTCTGCCCTCTGCTCCTAGTTCCATTGCAACTTCTGAGATATCTTGAGGTCCCACCACTTAACACAGCTCTCAGTGATTTTAGCTGCTAATGGGGGAACCTCACTGTTAGGGCAGGCTGGACTTTCTCTTTCACCAGAGACACTATCTCTTAACCAGGTCTAAGCTTTAGACCTAGTTATTAGTGATTTCATCTCAATTGATCCACCACACAAAAAATCTCTCAACTAAGTCTTAATCATCTATCATTACACAGTGGACAATGGGCAAATGGCATCTGTATCCTTTAAGTGGCACCCACACCACCAGATAGAAACACCTAGCCCTATTCTCTCTCATCTCATGGCCTCTGGCGACCCCACCCTTCACTCAGTGAGTGCAGTTCAGTTGAGAGTGAACTGCTCAGGGCATGCCAAGAAAAGTTGTGTGCCCTTTGATTCACACGACAAGGCTAACAACACTTTATTACCCCTGCACTCAATGACAAAGTGACTTTCAGTCTAACACTGGCCAAAAGCAATCATTTGGGCAAAGCAGTTCCATCATGATGTGCATCTCGGAAGAGTGGGTGTTTCCAAGCAAACAAGATCAATTCCTGAAGTCTCCTTGTCACTAGTACAAATCAATATGACTAGTTTATATCTCTCCCATTCAAAGATTAGGTACCACTCTGGAAATTGCACAAAATAGTGTTCCAACAGTGAACATGAACAACACATTTATACAGTATTTAGCAAACATATTCAGAGAGACTAAAACTTGTTCTCAGTACACTTAACATGTATCTTACATTGTCTGAATAATATGTTCATGTCCTTATGGTGAGCAATATTAGTTTCAACATAGCTTAGTATGACAAAGGAAATTGTAGGAAAGAGCCTTTAATGATTGGTATCAGAGACTCAATCCAAAAGTAGTGTATGGCCACAGGCAATTATATGATAGAGATAGGTTCTCCAATTTGTCACAAAGTAAAAGGAAATCAAAGTGTTAGTCTCAGGGCAGCAAGGAGCTTGTTAAGATTACAAGATGACCACGTATGATTTAGATCTAAATTACTATTTCAACAGAGGTGGCAATGTGTTTTGCCATACTACTTTCCTATGAAATCATTGCATCTATCTCCTTCTTCCCCCACTCCAGCACACCCTGCCAACACATTAACAGATATCCTCTCTCAGTTATTATGTAGTCTAGCTTAGCATGGTGACTTATTTCCATTTCCCTTCACACAATTCTATAACCCCTTCTACCATCATATCATACTAACTCTTTCCATCCATTACATGCTGGCTGTTTGGCTTCTGCTTATATTGTTCAAATTTTGAATCTCTGAGTCTTTATCATCATTCATCCTATGTTTTATTATTACCTTATCTTTCTGTCCCTGCATATGGTTTCATTTCTATTGCTTTGTCCCTAACATCTCTTTCCTGCCAATAAATCTCAGTTTGCTCTACTTTTTGCTGGACTTTTGACCGTTTTGTCCCATTCCCATTATTTACTCCTAAAATGTGGGAAAAATATGTGGGGAGAGGAGTGAGAAAAGGATGTTAGGATAGAAAGGGATTAGAGTAAGAAAAGAATGTCTAACTGAAAAATAGATACTGGGTTAAAGGGAAGTAATGAATGCATCTTGGCCTAAATGAAAGTCTTCCTCTAAACAGAAAATGTTATTTTTTAATGTCAGTCTTCCCCAGAAGGGTTGGGTTGAACCCAAGTGCAGTAGCACTTATCAATTGCATAAAAACTAGCAAGTGAAAATGTTAGTTTTATTGTGCCATCTATGACACTAATACGACAGTGAAAGGTAAATTAGACTGTTAAATTCTTGCTATTTTAATAAACTGTGTTATCCCTAGTATAGGTAATAGTTATTGTTCAAATTTATACTCCTAAGTAACAAGAGCAATGGAGTGACCAAGCTTGAGTAACAATGGTGAAACAGAAAAAAATAAATTACAATTTTTATCCTAAAGTACAGAGAAACATGTCAGTAATTAAGTTATTTTGCATTACTAGCTGAGGTCTAGCAGGTTACTGAACATTTTAGGATAGGGAAAATCAATAAACAAATACAGCTGGGTAAAACTTTTCTGCTGAAACTTTTTTTGGTAAAACATGCAGATTTGGTTACACCAAAATAGCTTGCAATTTTGTGTTGGTTTTGCTGAATTGTTTGTTTTGAAACAAACACTACAATACAATCTAAAATTGAAACATTTTGTTTTGACTCTTTTTAAATAGTACTTTTAGATTTTTCAATTTGAAATGACTATAAAATAAATTAAAGGAAATTTCTAAACAAAAACGCCAAAATGCTCAAAATCAGAAGTAAATATTTAGTTTTACTTCAAAAAAAACTTTTTTTTTTCTTTTTAATTCATTGAAAATGTCAATTTTCCTTTTTGGGCCAACCTAAAATTTTTTTTCATAACTTTTTAAAATTACCAACAAATTGAAAAAATAATTATTTACCCAACTCTCTGATCAAGCCACATTTATTCACTTTCACTTCTGAATTACATTTTGATCTTGTAGATTTAAACAGCATAACTTTCAAAAACTCTGCAATTTTCCTGCCTTCGTTCCATGTTCATTCTCAGGAACAGATTTGAAGGCTTGTTTGTATATAAGCGGTAACTGAAATAACTACATTGGTTTTAATGCACACCTTGAGTTATTTTGGTGTGTGTTTGTCTACTTTGTCCTTCCATGTTCTCTAAGGGAGAGATACAAGCCATCTCAACTTGCTTCTAAGCAGGTTCTCAGAGGATTAGTAAGGCTGCAGAGGTATAACTCACAGTAGAGTTTAACCCAACATATTTTATATAACACAGCATGTCAGAGACAGGCTACTGTGGTCTAACACAATGCTGAAGAGACAAATCTTAGACCCTACAAAAATTGCTGGTTGCTAGGACAGATGATCATAGAGCTTCTGCAGCTGTGTGAGAATACATAAGCAAATTTCAATTAGTCTGTGTTCATGGACCCTTCTTATTTATTTTTAAAAAACACTGCAATTTTTGCACTCTCCTAACACAAGTGTATATGAAAAACAAACCTTTCAGAAAGTTTTTGAACTGGGTGTTTAACCGTAAAATTTGTGCGGTGTTGGGTAACATATCAGAGGTCCTCAGACCTGTTGATTACATGAACACCTCAGAATAGAGATAGTCACATGGGTCACCTGAATGCCCATTTATTAGTACCTTGAAAACATACCCAGCCCCATTTCCAATTACTTCTGGTAATGAAAGCAATTGATTACAAGTACTGTTAACCTTAGGAAAGCATTTAGTGCATTTCCCAGAGTATTTAGCACTGGGAAAAAGGAGGACAAGCCAGGATCATGTCCACCATCCACAAATTCCATAAGTCATGTTCTCAGAGACATTAGGTAAGATCCTCACAGCTGCACTGGTGCTGTGTCACTGGAGGTTAACATGGTCTGTACAACTCCTTCCCAATCCTACTGTCATCTCGAGACTACTTTACATTACTCTTCAGGATCAGAGAAACACATCCCTATGCTCAGAGATGACCTGGAGAAAAAAAAAAAGCTCATCCCTTTTGCTCCTTGATTTCCTTCCAGATAGGTGACTGTCGAGGCTTTGAAGTGTTTGGAAGAAGGTGACAATGAAGGACACTATTTAGTCCTTCAGTAGTATTACTTTAGGAGTAAGATCAAGAAAAACATGAGCTTAAACTATTTTTGACATGTCCAAAATTTAATGGACAACAATGGCTGTTTGTTTTAAGGACCATTTGTTAATCAAATGCAAGGCCTACTATAATTTCCCCAAAGTGAGATGATGTGAACACATACTTATCAATAAGTTTCCTGATTTTTCTGTATTTCTCAATTCAGAAATGACAATAGATTTTTTTTAAAAAATAATACTTTAGATCTCCAGACATTTATAAAAATATGAACTGGAAACTTTCTTTTTTTAAAGACTGTAACCACAGAACTCAAAATTCATTTTTAGGCACTGAAGGACAAATCATCTTCACTCTGCAGAGACTGCATCTTTGGTGTAGAAATATGGATTGGCTTCAAATATACTACTCATAAACCATTGCCCAGGGGTTAATTTTGTTACTGAGATTGTATTACAATTTGTGCCATTATAGTAATTCAGACAATAATTAATAGCTCCTTTTAAATCAAAAACAGGGATTGATTTAAATTGCATTATAAATGTTCCCTTACCACTACTATAAGGGAAAATCCCTACTAACACAATCACTTTTTTTCCCTTTCTCTCCTTCAAAGCAGCATCTCTCTAGTATAGCTCCTAGACACTGCTTCGTTATGGAGTAGCTCAAAAAGGAAACTGCATTCCAGTTCTCCTATGTTCTGAACTTCACATGTTTCTATTCTGCATCAGATTTCAGTCCTCCTGGCAAACATACAGTCCTTATCTGAGATCCAAGTTGGCACACAGTTATCACAGCCTTCCTCTTTATAATGTCCTCCTGTACCCTTGTTGCCACCCGTCCACCCCCCCATGTGCACACACACAAGCTATTGAGATTGCATATGAACTAGGAAGGCGTAGATAATTTGTTTCAAATCAGTTTGATAAAAATTTTGCATGAAAAACATTCTTCCTGAGAAAGTCTTTTATTCTGAACCATTCCCAGCTATTTGTAATTGGATTATTTCCACTCTCTGATGTTTATCTTTAGTTCTCCAGCTGGAAGTACTGGATATGTAATACCTTCCACTACCACAGCCAACACTGTTTTGTAGACAGCTGGTATGGAAACATCTGCAGTGGCTGGCTGACCAGAGTTTCCAATTTATAATCTCTTGAGAAAAACAAAATGTGGTTTTAGTCTTCGACTTATTTCATTTTCTAAAGAGATTTTAATCCAGCAAGTACATGTCAGTTTGAAAGCAAAGAAGGGCTGGATTGCTTTGAGAACTGGTAAAAGGATAAGGAGCTTTTTAACTTTAATCCAAATCTAGCCCATGTCAGTGGCAACCAAAAATCTGTATATTTCACTGGCTGTTTGGTGACCTTTGTGATTGAGGTAGTTGAAGGCTTCCATTCAGTTCTTAAAGGACAAATGTCCTTATCACAATTTGTACCTTTCTGACAGTTTTACTGAGATATTTACACATAAATGATTTTGGAGATATTTAACCACTTCAAAACAGTCACATATAAAATTTTCAAAAGCACCTAAGTCCCATTTTCAAAAGTGATTTAGGGTCTTAGCTAAGTTGATTAGCTACTTTTGAAAGACATAGATGGCAAGGTGAAGGAAATTTTCATGGCTGCTCCCTGGTTTGTCCTTGTTTCTGTAGATAAAGAGCATATGTTCTATTCAGTAGCTTTCATGCATGCATGGAAAATACTTAAAAAGAGAAATGCAACCTGTGAATGTTTACTAAATTCTTTTTATGTATGGATCTTTTTCATAGCTGAATTTTTATATTTAACTTACACTTTTAAATGTTATTTATGCAATATTTGGAAAATAAATAGGGCTGAGGGATCAAGTAAATTGATGAATTAAGGTTTCAAATTGTGGGTCTTGTAGTATTGACCTTACTTAGAAAATCTCTATTTGACTTCACTGGGAGTTTTGTCTGAATAAGGACTCTAGATTCAGGGTCTTTCTGATTGTGAGATTACTGCTTAATACTTAATAGCTTAAACCTACAATTTAGTCTCATCTCAACGTTTACTTAAAAAGTCTAATATAGCATTTTCTATATTAGGGTTAGGATATTATATAATTGTGCTTATGCCAGAAAGTGCAGGAGACGAAAGCCTACTGTGCAGAATACTAAAAGCAGCCTTTGAAAGTAAATGTTGCATTTCCTGTGATAATCTCCATGGCTAAAATTTTCACCAAGCCATTAGGGGCACACTCCAAATCTGATTGCAGTCAGTCTATTGGTTTAAGTGGGAGTTAGGTCAGGCTCTCAATGGGTGTAGGACATAGAACTTTTGGCTATCATCCATTTACCTATGTCTAGGTTACAAGCAGAGCTGAGTGAAAATAGGATTTTCCATCTCATGGAAAATTCTAATGTTTCAATATTTTTGTCCCAAGTTGGGGAGGTAAAATACTGATTTTTTTTCCAAAATGAATAGTTTAAAAAAAAAATTCAGAGAGGATGAAAGATTTTATTTCTGCATTTTAAATCAAAACAAAACATTTCTTGAACTATTTTGAATTATTTTAACATTATACTGTAGCATTTCCATGGTGGTGTAATATTTCATGCACATTCAAGTTCACAGGGTTGTATGATAACCCATTTTCCCATGGCTAGACTATATATGTTGTGGTACATCTGCAGTTATATGTCCCATGATTTACCATGCCACTCAGAGAGAATACTTTTTCATCATGGGAGATATAGTCTGACCAGGGAATCCAAACCATAGAGGGGCCTGAACTACAAACCCCATGAGACAATGTGCCACAACAAAGAAATGAAGTTTAATTTTGTACTGACCTGAATGCAATGTTTTGAATGGGTTTTCCCCACCATATAAAAAAGTTCAGCCAAACCAAGTTGTCTCATGAGAAATTTCATTTTGCGGAAACAGAGTTTTCCATCATAAAATCTTTTCAAAAGAAAATTCCCAGACAACTCTGATTACAGGGACCAAAAAAGTGTTTTCAGATTTATCTGTTCAGGTTCCCTACCGTTATTATGATGGGGAACTTTTCAAAATCTGAGCATTCTCTGGTCCTCAGAGTTTATGCTCTAGGAGTAACATTTTGTAACATGAAAAAAATGTTTAGGCTTAAATACAGAGAATATGTCCATTATCTGTAGTTTGCCTTGATTCATTCCGGTTTAGTTAGTATTTCAAACTGCTATATTGCAGTGACTTGCTTCCTCATCACCTTGTACTAACTTTGCTTATATGGGTAATAAGACCGTAATCCTGTCATTGAAACCATCCACATGGAGGCCCCTTATATCACTGGTGGTCCGGACAGGAGCAGAGTCAGTTGCAGAGTTGGGGGCTAAGAATACATTCAGAATGGATTATGATTAGAAAACATTTGTTTTCTATAGAGGGAATTGTTCTGAAGATCTGAAAGTGTCAGCTGCACACCCATGTTCTAGAATTATTATTTTCAACTGTAATAGTTTATTTTCTTTTAACACGCTGCAGTTAAAACTGCAACATCATCTATTTTATTGCAGAACATTCGCTCATGTAAATAGCCAAGGAAAAAATTAATGCCAATTACATATGCTGACTTACTACCACAAACTTTTTCTCCTCCAGAAAGCTCAATTCTTTACAAAGCCAATGCAATCAGAAATTGACATCTGTGCTCCTCACCCTTAGCCATATCCTAATTAGGAAAAAAATGAAAATTGTGTGTTATACCAGAACAATGAATAAAAACACTATTCTCAGTCCAGTTCATTTTGTACTCAAGTTGAACACAGAAGAAAAAATAATCAAATTTCAAAACATTCATCTGCTCTCATCTTACGGGGTGTGCATTACCTGGTCTGTTCTGTATCTTGGATATCAAAGTTTCCTTCTACAACATTTTGCCATCAGTGTCAATTCTTTGTGCAGTACGGGTAAATAGAATGATCACAGTAGGCATATATACCAGATATTGCAAGCCACCCATGTCCCTTCTCTGGTGCCTATGATTTTAAATTCAAACACTTCACATTTTATTTGCACTTCCATTTCAGTGTTTAAGTGCAGAGCTTCTTAGAACAAATTCACATCTCCTTTTGTCGTCTTCCCCTTCCATCCCAACTGGGAGACCCAGCAGACGCAGAATTTTACTTTTTAATGCATTCAGTAATGACTCATTTTAAAGTGAGTGAAACATTGTCTCTAATTATAGCTGCAATATGTTCCTCAGTGGATTTCACATCCTGTCTAAGCATCACATTATGTTCTTCCAATAATTATAGCCTTTTTTCCATCGCTTTAGCTTTTATTTCAAGCCAGTCAAAACTCTTCTTAACAAAGTCAGTCTTTAACTTCATTGCATCACACATCCCCTAATGCAATATGTTCTCCTGATGCTGATGAAGACAGTGGTTGAACTGGCCCATCCCCATCAGTAGACCCATCCTTTTCCCTACTGGCTGCACCTTGTGCTTCATAATTTAAGATTTCATAAATAACAGAATTTAGTCATGAACAAGGCATGCTGTTTTGAAAAAAGATGTTGAGGGTCTCACATTTTTTTTCTTTCTTTTTTGGTTCTGCATTGAGATGAAGCAGAGACCTTCCTAAATGTTTCACACACAAAGAGACAGATAGTTAGTAGGTCAGCGGAGAGTACACTCATCTGGGATGTGTGATACCCAGATTCAAGTCCCTGTTCTGCTTGATTCAGAGCAGGGACTTGAACCTGAGTCATCCCAGGTGAGCTAACCATCAGGCTTTTGGCAATTCTGGGGTGGGGATCAGCAAGTCAGCATCTCTCTCTTGCCTTCCCCATCCACAAATTGGAACTGAGAAAACTTCCCAAAGAATGTTTCATCATAAGTGATATTTTTCAACAAAAAGTCTATTTTTGACACATTATCATCTTCCATCAGAAATAGTTAATTGAAAAATCTCCCCATCAGCTCCAGCCCTAAGCTCCTGGGGATGTGAAGGTAACCTTTAGAATGTTGTTATAATGCAAATAAATGCAGTGAACTCAGTCTGAGTTTGCAGACAGCCTGAAACATTAGTTTTGTTAAGTGTGAACGGTCCCTACTTCTCTGAATCAGGTATTCAAGATGCTTTAGGTCAGGGGTGGACAGCCTGTGGCTCCGGAGCCACATGCAGCTCTTAAGAAGTTAGCATGTGGCTTCTTATATAGTCACCGACTCCGGGGCTGGAGCTACAAGCACCAACTTTCCAATGTGCCAGAGGGTGCTCACTGCTCAACTCCTGGCTCTGCCACAGGCCCTGCTGCCACTGCACCCCTTCCCACCCCTTCCTCTGAGCCTGCCATGCCCTCGCTCCTCCCACTCCCCCAAAGCCTCCTGCACGCCATGAAACAGCTAATAGGAAGGTGCGGGGAGGGAGGGGGAGGCGCTGATCTGCGGGGCTGCCAGTAGGCGGGAGGCGCTGGGAGCAGGGTCAGGAGGGAGCTGATGGGGTGGCTGTTGATGTATTTCTGTGGCTCTTTGACAATGTACATTGGTAAATTCTGCCTCCTTCTCAGGCTCAGGTTGGCCACCCCTGCTCTAGATAACCCTTAGACCTGCCATCAGGGCAGGGGAGTGAAGTAGATGACCTCTCAAGTCTGATCCAGTCCTTTAATTAGCTTCAAAGCCTGGTGAAAATGAAGAAGTCACTCTCCTTAAATGACTTCAGTGCTGATAAAAGCATGCAAGAGGAGGAGACTGGATGACAATCAGATGATGTCAGTACATTCAGAGCACAAACGAGAAAAGGGAATAATACATAAATAGTCACATAAGTACTCATTTTGTTTTGCCATCTCAAATGGGTATTGCATGGGTTGTGAATGGAGCTAATCACTACTCCCTTCCCACATACCAATGCTTGAATGAATCATAATTCTCTTCTTGAAAAGTTTCCATTTCCACCCTCCCCAACACACATATATTTCCATTTTTAAAAACCTGGCTGAGGTATAAAGTGGTCAAGGTTGCAGAACCATCACGCATCACCTTTCTGGCATTTGTGATCATGCAGAGAGGAAGGGAGAGAACAGCTACTTCATTATATTTCCTGGTTTTATTCTTTGGGGATTCTCTAAAATGGAAAAACAAGCTGCTGCTGAAGAAGACTACTGCTAGAAGTGCTACTTTAGAGAAGTGGAACAATGTATCTTGCTGCCAGAACAATGAAAATGGTTTTAGACTATTACACAACTTGAGCAAATAAACAGCCTGTTGTGTTTTCTGGTATTTAGCACAGGATTCATACCTTTCCAGTATTCAGAACAGAAATAATACATCTCCCATAGCCCATACATCTCTATTAGTGCTAAAGAATGTCTACACACTTGCTGTTAGACTGCCCAAAACAGAGAACACAGCAAAGACACAGTAATATACTCTTTAATTCGTTCCCTGACAACAGACACCCTTCTCAATGGAGGAGCCTCAGCAAATGCTCTGTCTAATATATATATATTAAATATTATATATAATATATATATATTTACACAAATAGATTAAGATTGTTACCCACTGCTGTAAATTGACTCTGAGTGCATTCTAATATGCCAGTTTATCTATCCACTCTCTGATATCTCTGACAGGCTTCCACTGGCCATGTGTGTATTTTGTCTTTTTCAATTCAGGCATTTGAGGAACTTACAAGAAATAACCTGTTCCACACAGTTATAAGCCCTGTCTAGTGTTATAAAGAAACTGTATGGCAAGAGAGATACAGATCTGATCAGTCTCCAGGTTGCTGGATTCATCCCCATTAGTTAGTTTTTGCAAAAACTCTCATAGCTGTAACAAACTGCCCGTCTCAGTGATGGGTAGATTTCTGTCTAGCCCTATTGTAGGGCAGCTATATCTCTGACCTTTTAATAGTTATTTATCAAAGATCAGTTTCTGGGTCTTATGGTGACACATTAAATAGATATTCTCATCTTGCTCTTCACTAAATGGCTCACAAGAAAAATGTTATGCCTATCTGATGCAGCTATAGTAGTTCCCCTTGCTGGATCCTCTAATAAGTGCAAGTCAACTAGAGTCTGTCCAACAAAAGAAGAAACTTCTTCTCAAGCACTGACAAAATCAAATCAGTTAAATAGAATCAATTAAATGAGTTAGGGTGGTAAGTGGATATATTTCCAGGATACTGAATGAAACAATCACCCAGATACTTTAATGAGATCAGGTCCCATTTTGCTGCTCAGGTGGCATAAAAAGGCTGAAATCTGCAAATGCCAGCAGGGTGCAGGACAATTCCCTTCCGAAGAAAAGGTGCTGCCACTCGGTTGTGCAACAACTATCAAACTCCAGTATAGGTCACTTGTTATGAGTGGACAGATTTAATATGGGGAGGAGGGAGACAGGGTGGTGAAGTAGAGCTATGCTACACCAATATGCCAGTGGAAGAATGCAGAGCAGCCCAGTGGTTGCTCTAAGTTTCATCAGGGCAAAGACTGATCTTCCAAATCAGGGAGCTATCAGCCTCACGCCCCATTCATATGCTGAGGAGACCTGTAATGCAGTAGAGAATCTGTCCCACTGTTTGTACAATGAAGAATTAAACTATGAAAGAAATATCTATTCTGAATATGAAAGCAAGTTCAGAAGTTCATATTCTAAAAACATTATTGATAAATATCTCAAGGAAACCAACATGAATTTTTAAAAACACAAACACACACATCATTAAAGAAAAAGAGAATATAATGTAAAGGGTAAACGGTTATTTTCTTAATCAACTAAATTTGACAGGGTTTTTCAATTAAAGTCCCAAAGCAGTGCTATAGTTTTCAGCCCCTTAAACTATTGGCCCAGTTCTGGTTATACACTTGCATTAGCCAAAAGTAACCCAACAGAAGTAAGTGCACTTCCACTAGGTTGCATTGAACTGAATTAGGCCCATTACATCACATTGGAGCTTTTTTCTCCTCTAATTTTCTGCACTGCCTCTTTTATTCCCCTTGTCCATCTGTGAGAGTGGCTTTCACAGAAGGCAACACAGAGTATGGTACATTGATATACAAATACGGAATGTACATGAGTATACAACTAATTCTAGTTTTGCACAATGCTTTCCATTACTTTAAGAGCTGCTTAATCTTCCATTTCAACATTCTCAGGAGGGAGAAGATGGTTTGGAGAAAAGGTACTGTATCCACAGCCTAAGTTGCCATGTCAGAGACAGCAAAGGTTAATAGTGACAAAGATGCTAACACTTGAGAACCAATTCTGTTGGCCTACTTTATATGAAATAAGTTAATGTCTAGTTAAGTTCCCAGTACTCAAAAGGTCACATCATTGAAACAATCAGGATATCTGGCATCATCTCTGCTTTTTTTGGCACTCTACTGGAAGGCAAAGAAACAAAATCAGCACATACCAAACCTCTCTCCCAGTTGGCCTTCATTTCAGGATATGTATGAATGTTTATATTGCAACTGATCATGGAGTCCCTGTTCAGAAGATCAGTATCAATGCTGATACTCTTGTGCCATTCCTAAACAATGCATTTATTTGTTAAATGTTAAATTAAGGGGGAAAAGTTCATTTTTGATTTTGAATTAATAGAATATGCCTATGGTGTTTCTATTTAGCTGGAAGGAATTCAGTTGTGGGTGTGGCTTTATTTATTTATTTTTTCAAGAATATTTACCCCAATGGTTTAGAATACTGATTCATTAGATTTTCTGCGTAGCTGTAATGGTGTTTTTTTTTTAAAAAAAAAATGAAGACAATTCAGATTCAAAATAGGCAATAGAATAGATGTATTTCTTAGTAGGGAGGCAATCTGTATCTAATAAGTATCTGGAGTTGTACTGGAAGTAGAAATGATAGTGTGTTGTGCCCAAATTATACACTGTCCATGAACAATAGCAAGCTCGTAAGCAACTCCATTATATGAATAGAATATCAACACTATATAGGGAAAACAACACACAGCAGAATTCAGGGGGGAAAAACACTCATGACATAACAATGGGAAAGGGTGGCACTACAGTATCCTATGACAGATTGAAAGCATTGCCAGGAATAAAAAAGCTAAATATATTTTAAATAGAATTTTCAGTGAATCATACATGAAATAAACACAAAATAAATTATAAAACAGAGAAATGAATGAAGCAATTTAGTTGGATCCTTTTGAATTCTGGATTTCTGTGTAAACTACATGTTTGAGGGTTGTAATTTTATATACCAACTCAGTTTTTGTATCTTGGGTAGAATTATGAATTGTACAGAAACCCATTCAGTTTCTGGTAGTGCTCTGACAGAACTGCATTCTGGTTTGGCCCATAGCAAACCATGAAAGGTACAGTATACATAATACAGCCCGTCATACATACTCTTCTTTAAAAAATGTTTTAGGTTGTATCCATTGAATTCAATTGAAGAATAGCTAGTTATCTCCATGGGTGAAGGATAAAGGGCATTTGCCGCTTAGCCCTGTTTTGTGCACAACTCCATGGACATCTAGATCTATTTGTTCAGTTCTTGCATTTATCTTTCCATAGCATTCAGGCAATTTAATCAGTTAGGGCTTAGTTCTGCAAGGAGTTTAGCTCTCATCTCACCCATTGGTTTTAATGGGATTACTCAGATGTTAAAGTTAGGCAGAGGCTTATGTGGTTTGCTAGGACAGGGCCAGAATGTTCAATACCTTGTAGTGTTTAAGAAATGTATTCTGTAAGGACATAGGTTTTAGAAATTGGCCTTGAAAAGAAGATCTGAAAGAAAGGGGATGGGCCAAGCACAATTCAGAGGCTGAGGTTGGAATTAGAAAGCTGTTGAGAAGAGGTTCCTAATGCTACTAATTGTTATCATCTTTGAGTCTTCAGGAAAAAAAAGAACCCAAATCTGATTTTACGTTTGCAAGATTTGTGGTTATAATAAGAGATTTTCCAGAGAAGCTGTCATTGCCTCATTAAGAAGAGACAGTAGCTACCCTCAAGATGAAATATTAGCTTTTAAAATTCTCTTTTTTAAAAAAATAAGTCTTGTTCTATTCCAGCTCTAATAGGTATTAATCTTTTCAAGATTTTCCTTTTAAAAAAATCTCTTGTTCAAGATCTGAAAGTTTTGGAGACAGAGTTTAAATCAAGCAGAAAGTGCAGATACAGATGATTCCAAATTTATGGTGATGGACTGCACATCTGAGATTAGATCGTGGGCCTTTGCATTTTAAGAGCTCTCATGGAGTATGTCGAGTGACATCAAATGGAGGAGGGTTGCCTTCAATTGTTTGTTCCCTGGCTCCTTCTCAGTTTGATAACATATGCTGCTTGGTGGTTTCTGGTGCATTTGTGTGTTCTTTATGCAAAAGTTACTTTCTCTAATGGGTACCTTGTTTGAATATAAAATACATTTAGTTGTACAGGACAAAGCTGAAGGAAAAAAGCTGAAAGACAAAAATCATGTGCTGAAATGATTCAGCAGCAGGATCTCAGAGGGGAAATTGCAGTACTTAAATCTCTCCATACCGGCAAATTTGACAGAATTGCAGAAGACATACAGATGTTATCAAGTGATGATTGTGCCATTAAACAATGGCTGGAAAATATTGAGAATGAGTCAGAGAGCTGAGATTGAGACAGAGGAGTAGAAAGAGGAAAACAAGACACTTAAAGCAAAACCAGAAGATAAACAGGGCTGAAAATAGGATAACCTATTGGAATGATTATCCACTAATGGCAATTATATTTGCATTGAAATAAGACTATGCCACTAAATTAGGATCATAGGAGCTGCTAATAAATTCCAAACTGCATGCTACCGAAGAGAAGCTGAATCACATGATGCACGTATTTGCAAAGGCAATTAAAGTTATTGTGGCATAGAGTAGGATTAGAAAGGACTTCTGAGATTCTGACATCCTGGATGGATTGGAATTCTTGGCTATATCATGGACCTTATATCAAATAGAGAATCTTCATGTTTCTGCTGAACCAGATCCTTAACCGATCTAAACTGATATAGCTCCACTGAAGTCAGTAAAACAGTAGTGAGCAACCTGTGGCCCACGGACCACACACGGCCCATCAGAGTAATCTGCTGGCTGGCCACGAGACAGTTGGTTTACACAGACCATCCACAGGCACTGCCTCCTGCATTTCACAGTGCCTGTGGTTCACCGTTCCCAGCCAGTGTGAGCTGCGGGAAGTACTGCGGGCCACAGATTGCCCACCACTGCAATAAAGCAGTGCCATTTTACTCAGGCTGAAGCTATTGCCAATTAGTTTTAGACAGATTTTTTTAAGTATGTTGACAGATAAATCTTATGCCTATGATGCATAGAATAAGGTTATTTTTATATGAAAACCCTTTCTTTCTTCTGAGGGTCTTATCTGGAAGTACTGGCATTTGCCATTTTGGTTACTGAGAGCTGCAGAGTATCTTTCAGTTGGATTGATTCATCTCCTTTCCTGCTAAGTGCGTGTTATAGATACTTGGAACTGGGGTACCACTGAGCCCACCTGACCCACCAGCCTGGGCTCCCTTTCACACTATGGTGCTATGATAAATTGCCAAACTTTCCAAGCTTGCTCTTTCACCATCATACACACAGATAGGGACACACTCAGCTCTAGCTTCACACACTGAAGTGAACACGCACTGCACAGTGTAAGATCATAAAATTTGCACCCTCCCTGAATGTGGAGAGAGATGTACAACAGCTTTCTGCCCTGGGTTATAATTTCCACATACTGGTTTTAGATATGACAAAAACAAGTTTATCAACTACAAATGATAGATTTTAAGCAATTATAAGTGACAGAAAACAGATCAAAGCAGCTTACATTAGTAAATAAACAAAACTTAACACACTAGAGAAGTAGGATATGAATTCACAAATTCTCACCCTGAGTGATAAACAGTTGGGCAGATTCTTAAGGCACAAGTTGCCTTGGCCTTCCTTGGCTTTCATACACAAGCTAGAACTCCCTCTAGCCTGGGACCATCACTTCTCACAGTTCAGTCCTTGATTTTCAGGTATTTCCTGGTGTATTGTTTCATGGAGAGTGCTGCCACCCATTATATCATTTTGCCCCTTTTATATCTTCCCACAGGCTGGAAAGCTCTTTTGCTATTTACTTGGGTCAAAAAGTTCCCACTGTGTAGTGCTGTCTCTGAGAGGTTTTTTATTGTACCCCGTTCCTGGGGTAATCCTTGTACTTGTGTACATTTTCTGAATAAGCCATTGACATTGTTCAGCCTTTTTACTGTTGTAATGGAAGAGCTGCCTGTGGGTGTTTTCAGCCTCACAACATGTTACAGTAACTCATATATAGCCAAACTTCATTACTTCACATATGACAATAGCACATACAATCCAACACGATATTTTTGTAAAGCAGATCAAGACTTTTAGAATGATACCTCATAAGGCATAGTTCATACAAAACATATCCTAATTATATGACAGTGATGAATATTGGCGTGTCACAGTGGGAATCATGTTTAGTTAGTGTACATTTATCTGAACCAACACGTTTCATAAGTCTTTTTAAAATATCAGACTCCATATCATTCAAATATAATGCAAATAGTTCTATTCAACTAAGCTAATGTTCTTGGTTATAATACACAGATATTTACTAATGTTATGATAGCTTAATGGGAGGGCCTTTTTCTTATTGTTCCCTGAATGCAGAAGAAATATGTAGTTAACAAGTAAGAAACCAATGAAATAATGAATGTAAAGGCTAGAATAGTCAAACAAAACGTAGATTTTTTTATTTTATTTTTTAGTTGTGAATGCCAAATGCTAGAGGACAAGTTTTCCTAGGTTAAGCAATATGTAATTGTATAGGGGATGGAGGGAGAAAGGCTAACCAATGACCTTTATTGGCTCTGTTTGCATTTATGTATCACTACATAGAAAAGAAGGCAATCAGAACCATTTTGCATTAGCCAGCATGGATATAGTTTATTTTTTTCCCTATGTCTTGTCATACTGATGGACTGATTATAATGCATGTGGTTACTCTGTGCTTAATGTGTGCTACTGTGGCTAGTATGCTTCCGTAAGGCAGCATCAATAATACTTTTAATATACTTCCTCTGTGTTTGAGTTTAAACAGACTGAGTGCCAATCAAGTACTTTATTGGAAAGGCAAAACCCCGAAGTTCTTGATGTTAATTATCCCCAGTACATTTGCTGATTATACCTATTTTATGATGAACTTTTAATATTATATACTGGCCAACAATGATCACAATCTATCAGCAGATGCAAGTTACATCTGAAAGCAAAAAAGAATAGTAGGTTAAGTAATATGTATGCTTAAAATGTCCTCATTCCAATTAACAAGGTGACTACTGTACCTGAACAGCTTTATTTCTAGACTCCATAAACATAACTGGTAAACTGTTCAGATATCAGATTAACTGGACTAAGTGAAATTTCATTATAACATGTCCTGATCTTACAAGTTTAGCTCTCCAAATGGTATCTTTCCATAAGCTTTCCAATATAGTACACTAGGAACAAATTAACTTACTTTCAAGCTACTAACAAAATCAAAGAACTGTGGTTTAAGCCCCATTTTGACAATATTAGCAAATGATAACAAGCAAAAGAGCTTGGCAAAGCCTTCTCACTTCTTTCCATGGAACTGAAACAGTGAAGACAGCTATCAATCCCAGTTTTATGCATCCTCTAAAGAATTTTAAATATCTTTGCAAGAATCTTGTCCAAATTCCACTTACATATATTCTGCCTGCCCATAACTACCCATAACATTTCAGTTAGGGAGGTTATTCTCTACCTGAAAGTACCACCTGCCAGTTTTAGCCAAATGAACATGTGAATTATAGGGTGTCCTGGATCCCCTTAATTCTCCCACTGGGGTGGGATGAAAACACAGGGAGCCCACACAAATGGGAAAGATAGTGTATTCTGCCTACAACTAGCTACTTTCTCCTCTTCAGCTAACGTGAGTGGCTGATGGATGTGTGCAAAAAGGACATATGCCCAGGCAGATACAGATATTTTTTGAAATGTTCCCTTTTCTTAGCACACAAAAATTCAAATGGAAGAATCCAGCTTGGTTCACACTATCATTAGCTGTTCTATGCCCTCTGATTCCTGTTTCAGGAGTACCTGCATTGGAGATAAAGAAAATAAAGATGATCTTGTGTTTGTGGCATTGAACTGGGCCTCTATAAATATGGATTATATTCCAAGCTCTAAGACTTTCAAAGTTATCTTGAAAAAGTCATTTAAGATTACATTTTTAAAAGTGTCCACAGTAGCTGCCTCCCTTTTTGGATGACCTACTTAAAACAATTTCAGAAGTTGTTCAACATCTATGTAAATCAGATCACTCAATGCCATTCCAGTAGATCATCAAAGAATATAGCTCAACAGCTGTACTTCAGAGCTTGTGATGTGCTTAGAGCATTCTGTTCCCTCCTCCCCTCCCCCCGCACAGTTTTATGATGGAGGGTCACTGTGATTCCTTCAGTGTCAACCAACAGGAGTTACAAGCATACCCATATTCTAGCCAGAGGAGGTGGTTAACAAGCTGGTGGTGTCCAGGGGGTAACCCCCAATTAAGAACAAACAATTGCATTTCCCTCGTACTGGAGGCTGGGGGTAACAAGGTGAGTTACAGTCCTGGGTTCCCCAAGAATCATAAAAGTCACGTAGGAACCTAAGTTGTTAATAATGTAGGTTACATATGCCTAAATGTTTATCTTTGCTAGTAGGCATCATATCTACTTCATCTGCTTGAGAGACTACTATTCATCTATCTCATTAGGATTATTGTGAAGTTTAATAAATTAGGAACTAAATGTGTACTGTTTGTTTGCTCTGGCGAGCACTTGCACAACTTGTCAATGGTAACCAAGCATAGCTTCTGCTTTGCATGAATAAGTACTTGCCAGACTGAGTAAGGACTCTGTAATCAAGCACTCAGTGTTTTAATATTTGGATATCTGGATATGGAAACAACAAGAGTAGAAACAAAATATATGCTATTCCTAATTATTTGTATACACTTGATTTATGTCACTTTTCTCTTGTTAAATTGTAACTAAACAAGTAATGACAATGTATCCACCTATTGAGAAGATAAGATAACTTTAATTACAGCACATATTTTTCTTTCCTTTCAACAGAGATCATTTTGTCCCCGACTGCACTTGAACAGACTAAAGTAGGGCAAGTTCCATCTCAATAATACCCTCATCCAATTCTATAAAAATGTACAGTGACTACATTTGGAAACTGTGTTACATATCTATGCCGTGGGATATATATTACAAGGGTAAATTTGCTGAAATACCTGTACTTTCTCTCCTATAGCATCACATTTGGGATCTCAGGCTGCAAAGTAGCAATCAGCCTGGTTTCCGTTTTTGGTGGAAATACCTGACCTCCAGTAACCTATATAACTTCATGGTCTTCAGTCAAAACTACAGAGTAACAGACAGGATCTTGCCCTGCACCTCCTCTTGTTAACAATTCCATCCCTTTTCCTCTCATTTATTTTAAATGGCTGCTGCTAAAATGCTTCTGCTTGGGCATTAGTTATTGCATGCTATTTTTTTATTTTACTCTCTCGCCTCCCATCCCCATATGACATTTCTTAGAGCAGCTTTGCATTATGCAGCAATTATCATGCTCTGGCAATATAGTCTCACTTTTAAATTACTTTTTAAATCCTTGCTTATAATGGACCAGATGCTGATCCCCTTGCACACAGTGAATAGCAGCACACTCCACAAGTTTCTCTCATTAACTTCAGTGGGCATCTTTCCCCAAAAGATGCTACTCTCCATGAGAAAAAGGCTCAGAATCTGCCCCATTTTGTGTAATTCTGGTATTCATATTGTTTCTGAGAATTATAGACCCCTTCACTTGCTTGTGTGCAGGGTAAGAGGAATGAAGTTCATAGCTTCAAATGTAAAAAGATTTCCAAAGATCAGAGATATTTCTGTTGTTCTTTTTGTGTTCTGGAAAGATTCAAAATATTTTATGGTTACATAGCATCTAGAAATTATGTGATTGTATCTTGTTGTGGTTACTGATGATGGTAAACTTGCCTGAAATGACACAGAGTTTAAGAATACCAGTAATCTTAATAATAATAAGTTTCTTAATTATATTATTATCTAGATAGAGTGATATCAATCTGTATTAGAATTGGGGCTGGCCAGAAAACAATTCAGTTTCAAAAAAAAAATGTTCTGATGTAGAACGAAGATGAAATGTTTCAAAAATTTTCACAAGAACAAGATTCCACTACCTCAGAATAGCTAAGATGGCTAGTGGTCTCAGCTAGGATGTGAGCTCTCTGGGCTCAAGTATCTGCTCCAGATCAGGGAGTGAATCCTCAGCTCTCATGTCCCAAGCAAACACCACAGAGTTATTCTGAGGGTGATGTATGTGTTTCTCTCTCCCTCTGCCTCAAACCTGGACCAGAGAAACCTTCCTAATGGTATTTTCATCAAGTCTGGCTTTGTCAAAATCAGTTTTGAAGAAACAGCATTTTCTGGTGGAAAAAAAAATCAATCCACTCTAATCAGAATAGCTGCACATCATGGTGAGGCTTCAGCAGTTCGATCACATGGATGTTCCCTACTATTTCCTCTGAAACTATTTAAAAGAAATCTAGGATGTTCCACTTACCCAAAAGAAAGCGTTGCTTGAACTATCATATTGTATTTGTCATGCTCAGTATCTCTTTTTTTAGTGTTTAAAGACATGGACATCTATGGGTCAGATTCTCAGTGGGGGTAAATGAACATGGTCTAAGTCAGAGGAACTATGCCAATGCTGCATTACTTAGTCCTGAATACACCAGGACAAGGCAATGCAGCAAGTTAGTGGACTTGCCTTTGACTTCCCTTATCTAGGGTTTGAATGCAGGTAAGTTCTGGGCATAAGTGAAGGGGAATGTGGTGATTTACAGGGATGTGCAACACTTCAAATTTTCCTATAATCTTTTTTTTTTTCATTAAACTTGGTGTTTTGAAACTATTTTGCACCTCTCACAATTTCATTCAAGTGTTCATTTTCCAGTTAATAAAAACCACCACAGCTTATGATGATTGACATTCTCCACTTCAGAAATACCCAGGGGTGAAATAGTATGAGTCTTGTAGGTCAGGATACTTCTACATTTAATAGGGCTATATGGTGAATCATGTATTATGCCCGGCTTCACTTCTATTAGCAGAAATTTCACATTAAAAAGGTACTGTCCAATTGTATAATACAGAAATAACCCTTACAGCAATGCTATTTGGTGTACATTTTTGCAGAATAGCATAATTAAAAAGTACATACGTTATATTAATGCAATTTTAAGATTATACGGTTAATGACTGAAAGGTTAATGCTTAACATACAACCTTAAGTCTGTCCCCTTGCATGTATTAATATAATAATCTGATCACTTGAGTTCAATAAGTTTTGAGAACACAAGGAATGCATATTGGGACCCTCATTAAATCTTGATAACAATCCTGTGATACATATTCAAGAGGAGCATCAGCTATAAACACAGACCTAGAGGACTGGGTCACAGTTGCCAGCTTTCACACGGTAAATAAGCACCTTGACTTTCACAATAAGCCAAAAATCAACCAAATCCCATTTCAAAACAAGGCCAAAAACAGCCACTCTCTTAGAACCCCAACACTCTATGTGACTTGTTTCCCCCTAGTGTGCAGTATGGGACTGTGGTGGGTCTACTATGCACCCCGACTCTCTCCTGCCCTTGCCCCTGCTTGCTGGGTGCCAATAAAAAAAAAAGATGCAACAGCAGGAATAAGCAACAAGATACAAGCCAAAAACGAGCCAACTAGTAACTCACAAGCCATTAAGCCAAAAACAAGCCCAAATTCTGTGTTGTTTTTCCATGGGTTTGGCACATCTGGACTCAACGTTCCAATTCTGGTCACACTATGTGCCCAGACAATATACACTGAAATGGAGTTAAGATTTCAAGTGCATATGCTAATAGGCTACATCTACATTGCAAATTCAGGTATAATCACAGGTGCCAACTTTCTAATGTGGGACTTTCTCTGCTCCAGGCCCCACTCTCACTCCACCCCTTCTCCTGCATCCCCAACCCACCTCGTCCCTCCTCTGCTTCACCCCTGCACCGCCTCTTCCCACCCTGTTCTGTCCCCTCCTCCCCCAGCACCTCCTGCAGCCACCAAACACCTGAACTTCAGTGAGCAGGAGGTGCTCAGAAGGCAGGGGAGGAGCTGATCAGCAAAGCCGCCAGTGGGCAGGAGGCACTGTGGGAAGAGAAAGGTGCTGAGAGGGGCCCATGGGTGCTCAGCATTCACCATTTCTTTTCCATGGGATAGAGCACTCATAGAATAAGAGCTTATAGGTATAATTATTGCATGGGTAGTGTTGTCAGTAGCTACCGGTGTGGTGCTCTGCTCTTGTTGGATGATGATATCAGTCGGCTGCGTGCGTGTTCCCTCTGTGTGCTGTCTCAGCTCTGTAGATCGCTGACACAGCAGACCCAAGAGAACCCCCAAAGACCACAGACTCTAGTAAGGTACGAAGGCACCCGGGCCAGGTTTATTGTCATCCAAAGCACCGTGCAGTTTCCGGTACACTCTACGGGACATACTACAAGTCAGTGCTTGTCGTACAATGGACTCAGCTCAGTCAGTAGCAGGATCGCTAATGCCTCCTAGGCTGGCCAAAGACACTGCCCCAGGGCTGTTCTTATACACAGGTACAAACAAGTTACACATCACTCCTGACGTCTTGGTGTGCATCCCCGCTACATAGGAAGGTACATCCTCTCTACATAATAAGGTGCCGCCTCTCACCTTGTACAGGTTGGTTCGAGCAAAACAAGTCTATTCATCATATTACCCTTTTGCCCCTGTCTTTAGGATGGGTCGGCTTGTTCCTTGTTATCTGTATGGAATGTACCAGTGTTCTGGTACCTCTTAGATCTGTGTACTTCTGCAACATCAGCCCTTTTTCTTGCCAACTTCTGTGAGCAGGGTCTGCCTCTAACTCACAGCTTAACTTTGCTTTATGTTAGCAAAGTCTTGACCATTACTTTAGCTCAGGCCTTAGGCCTCATACTGGGCCTCTGATACAAGGGTTTATGTTTCAGGGCTTCATCCTACTGCAGGTAGCATACTTGCACTACCTTTCATCTAGCTAGCATGGGTAATAATAATAGTGAACAAATTTCATAGGCTTCAGCTCTGCCTATCGGCCTAAGTGGAGGCCATTAGGGATCGTGGATATGTATTCAGGTTGCCAGCTCAGACTGTCACATCTTTACTACTATTGTTACCTGCACTACCTAGATTAAACTGGCAGCATAGGTATGCATACTCATACAATTACACTTCAGCTATAGTGGGAAATAGATTACAGATTTGTTGTACTTATCCTAAAACCAAGCATTGCACACCCACAAAACTGAGATTTAAGTTTAAACTTAATTCAAACATGTTAACATCTGGAAGAGCACACTTAGGAAACATGAAACTTTAACACTGCTCTGTAGTGACACTGAGAACTAATGGTTTGGTTATGATTAAGGCATTTTAGCATTTGTAGTGTCAGATTAGATTAGATTTTTTAACGACACAATGTAGAGTTTTGGGTTCCTTCCCCATCCTCTCCCCCATATCTTTCCCCTTATGGCATCACTGCAGAGCAGACCTATGAATGGGGACATAAAAAGAAGGCAGAACAAACACTACAATAGCAAAATAACAGTTTCTCATGTTTGCACTTTTGAGTTCTCAGCAATATATATCCATGTTTTATGTGCAGCGTTCTTTACCCTATTTACATTAAAAACAAAGTTACTTGTTCTTCTCTTTTTCCCCCTCCTCCTACTCATTTCATCCCATGTTTTTCCTCCAAGCCTCAGTCATTCACTGCCTGCCAACTTGTAGCCCTCACCATCCTCAAACTCAATGATTTAGACTTTGCAATGGTTAAAGTTGATTCAAACGAGAAAGGAGACTCACTGCTGCTGACAAAGAAGGCGGGGGGATGCTCTCTCAGCTATATCACAGCTTGTGCTCTTTCCTGTCCTTACTTTAATCCTGTCCCACTCCACAAACACTTTTCCAAGCCTGCTCCCTCTCCAGCACTCTATCTCCCAATCTCCTCCAAAGCACTTAGAATCTGCTACATCAGAGGGTTCTTCCTCTTCTGTAGAAGTTGCCAGCATGGTCTTCCTCACATGTGTCCTTCATGGACAAAGCCAAGGCCATAGTTGCCTGTCTGGGAAATGCAGTAGACTCCAATTAACAAGGGACTCCTGGAAGAGAGAGCTGCTTAGTCCAAATGCCCAAACCATGGATTTATGGGGGAGAAAGAAAGAGAATCAGATAGCTCCCTACCCTTTTCTGCCTCTGCTGACAGTCACTGCTGTGAAACACAGTCACTCTCGTATTGTTATGTATGAAAAAAATAACAGTTCAGACAAATTAAGAAGACACAGTCAGCCTGTTTAGGATGCATATTCCACCTAGTTCCAAACTATAATAATGAATTATATTCTTTCAGTTTTAAATAATAATTTTAATTATAAATTCTACATTCTGACTGTAAGGAATTTAAAAATTAACATAACTGAACAAAAACCTTGATACTATTAAGTTCTCTTTGGATACAGATTTTTGTAGAGACAGCGCATATTCGGTCAATATCCCATTAAGCATATACTGGGCCGGATCTTCAGCAGGAATAAACAGACTTTGACTTCAGTGGAGCTACAAAGGTTTATATTAGCCATAATGTTTTGCATTTGCTGGTATCAGAATGGGCTTCTGTCTTTGAAGACCATAGTTTGAAGGTAAACACACAGAAAACTGAAACTATGGAAGTAGGAAAGACAGAAGAAGAGCTGATGATTGAAATTTCAGGAGAGAAGCTGAACCAGAAAAAAGAATATGTATTCTCGGGAAGTATATTTACTGCCATCAGAGAGAGACCTGGAGAGCTAAGAAGAAGAATCCAATGTGAAGGGGTGGCCATGAAAAAAGGTAGTAGAAGTATGATAACCTCATCTATAAAGTAACAAATGGAAAGGAAAAGTATCTGCTGCCTATATGTTTGAAATGGTGGGTCTTATGGAGCTAGAAGAAAAGAAGATAAGGTAATAGAAACTAATATACTGAGAAGACTGCCCAACAAGCTGAGAGAAAACATGGAATAAATTAGGAGGAAGATGAACTTGTCACTCTCTCTGTTAGATAGGCTGGTGAGTATATGTTTGGGATGGACATGCTATAAGAATGGAAGAATGATGGCCAGCAAAGAAAGCATGGGAGGAAGAGGGCAGCCAGAAAGGAGATGGAAGACTGAGGATACAATGGTGTAGTGGGGTGGCTGCCCCACTCCCCCTAAAAGGGCCTAGAGTTTGGTGGAGAGGAGTCTCCTCTGGCTACAGAGGCAGACAGGCCTGGCTGTTGGGAGCGTGAGCAAAGTACCTAGAGGGAAGCAGGGCTGGGGCAAGGCAAGAGGAGCTGGGGAAGCTCTGGCCTGGAAACCCTCAGGCTGCAGGGCCTAGGAGACGGCCCAACAAGGGGTACTGGGGTTGCATGGGGCAGTCCTTGGTTAGCTATAGAGGCAGCAGGCCCAACCCCCCTTGCCAGTGATGAATGGCAATGACACTGCAGTCTGCCCCAGAGAACGGGGGCAAGTGGTGACTGGCAGTTGCCTAGACTGAGGCAACGCGGGGATAGGAGGTGGGGATTCCCCAGGGAGGGGAGACCCAGCGTGAGACTGTGGGGGTACTGCAACGGTGCAGCACCCCAGGGAAGAAGGCACCGGGGTCCAGGGAGGAACCCGGGGCCGAGCAGTGAGCGGGACATCGGCCTGCAGAGGATGCTCCGGACGCTGGAAGAGCTAATTCCCGGACAGACCAGCGGGAGGCACTGCAGGGGTGAGTCGCTGCTTCGCTACAAATGGTAAGACACTGTCGAGAGATGTTTGAAGGGAAAAAAAGGACTGGAACTCTAAGACCTATGAATTCATGCTATGGGCTGGAAGAAGTGGCAAAGAATTGCGAGCACATCTGACCCCAGATAAATTGAAAAAGGAATTAAGAAGTGAAATCAAGCTAGAATCAGGTCAACACTGTTCCTACAGCTCTACAGATTTCTGCTATTATGAAATTGATGCACAGATAGCGAAGCAAACCAAAGGAAGCAAAGTTGGACTCAGTAACCCATCAAAACACAATAGAACATATTCTCAGCTCATTGCATGGGCAGGTACATGCACAGATCTCCATGCATCCCTGTGCTTGCTAAATAGAAATGGACAAAATCAATAGCAAAATAAATTGCATTTTCAAATTCAAAGTACTGCAAGCAGTGGAGGGAGAATAAAGTCTGAAAAACTACCGAACAAAAAGTAACAGACTGTCCTTTTTGGTGCATAACTTATTTTTGGTTAGCATTTGTATTGTGATTTATATAGCATTGATGTGGCTCTGCCTCAGAGTAATGGAATAATCTGGAATACCAGTAGAAACTAGCTACAAATTAATGACAAGAAATAGATAAATTCTGATAATCCCCTTGTCTGAGAAAGGGAGAACTAATAGATAATTATGAGGAATGTAAAGGGAGAAGTATTTTGACAGGTAGTAATGACCTCATAGCTCAGCAGTGCTGAACAAAAAGCACTAGTGTTTTTTCCCCCTTGCTATTCTCAATATATTTCTATTACATTTAGGAAATGATAGGGGAGCATCTTATCAAGCTACTTTAACATCTGTAAATTCTGTTATATTATAATCACAGCAGTGATCTGGTGGATAAAATATCTATTTTCTGTTACAAATGACATGTGCTTATATAATGTTACAGGGTTCTGTGTTTCCTACAAATTCCGCAGACATTTTACTTACAGTATCAAATTCATTCTTACATTTTCAAAATATTTTAAATTAAAAATTGCGTTGCTTTTAACAAAAATATGTAAACATCATTCAAGCAACAAAAATATGTACAACATTAGACTCATGTGCATTTCATTTTGTATGAGCGCACACCTTGCTGTGATTTAGATGGGCTTTTTTTTACCACCCTGATATGATTTCCTATTAACTTTATATACTTGTGCTATGCAGGGTATACTATTTTATCTAGGGGAAAATATGGGAGTCCTCCCGTGGTTAGCTTAAGAACTGCATGTTCCCATTAATGTTAGTAAGAAAAATGGGTGGCCCCGTGCATGATGTGTTTGAATTTTATTCCAAATATAATAGATATGTAGACAACTCTTAACTCCTATATTTTGATCTGTCTATGGTGACTGAAAATTGAAGGCATTTTTTGTCAAGCTTTCTTGAGCCTGGCAAGAAGATAAGGTATATAGTCTTTACTAGGCAATCTACCTCTGCCTTTTCCTCTCTTTTGTTCTTCTGGAGGGTTTATCTCTATAAGTCTCATGATATTGTTCTTTTCATTCTTCTTCCAAGAAGAATTGTGAAACATAAGTGGAGTGTCCAATTGTTTTCATTCAAAGTCTAAATCCAACAAAACTGTTAAACTATATATGCCAGTCTTTACTGCTTACCACTCACACATTTTCAAGATTTTTCTTGAGATGGTCACATGAGCTCTCTCTCATTCACTTTTTAAACACTGCCCATGGGGAGTTTGAATTTTGATGATCATATGGAAGATTCATCCTATGAGACTATGAAAGAGAAAAAAAGGATTTATCCAATGGCCTTCAACTTACTCACCCTTTCCCTACCTTACTGACTTCTTTGTTTACTAAGCCAAAAGCATCTTATCTATCTTTCTCATGCACCTATTACTCTAGCTAAGCACCAGGGGGATCTATTAAGATTGCAACTGATAGACTAGGAATGAAGAAGTTATTTCCTGGAAAGGACCAGTAATTTGATACAATGTTGTTTAAGTGCCAAAATCTGGAGCTAATGCACAACTGCCTCACCCTAAATGAGGAATCCATATCCAGGCAAAGTTTCCATTGGTTCTATAGGACGGAGCCCTCAGACTAATGTCCCACTGCCTTGACTCCACCTCTTTTGGAATTTTCATTGCAATTATTGTTTCCTCTTGCCTTGATGGTTACTGTTTCCTTTTCTCTGATCTCCAACAGTCTCAGGTCTCCAGGCTACCATATGTGCAGGATACCAATGGACATTCAGTGCTATACAAAATAAAACCCTCTCTATGTGGGAAAGTTGCAATGGTTTGACAAAAGATCTGAATGTAAATCAGTTTATATTAAACTGGAGTAACCTCAGTATGAACACAACATTTTCAGTTTGAGAGAGGATTCCTCAAGTTTAGTTAAAGTCAGTTAGGAACAGATTTAGATTTACCTGAAATACGCCATTCTTAAACTGAAATTATTGCTTCCAGGAGTTTAGACCAGTTTAACTAAATTGATTTAGTCCTGCTCTATGCAGTTTTTGTACTGATGTAAATATTTTGGTTAGGAGGTTAAAAAAATATTTTTGGAAATAGTTATACTACTATAATCCCTAGTTTAGATATACTTATACCCACCTAAAGGTAGCTTATACTGGCATATCTTATACCCCTTCCTCTATGGGAATAAACTATACAAGTTTAAGACACATTTTTATCAGTATAACTGCATCTGCCTGGGTGGACTTATATCAGTATAGCTAAAGTGGTATAACTTATAAATTGATTAAGGCCTTGTGTGGCAGGGCAGGGGTAAAAACCCCTGAAATGCCCTGCCTCTGCTGTTTAAACCCTGCTTCCTGGCAGGAGGTCAGGAGCAGGAGCCACTGGTATCTGGCAGGGGAGCCCAGCTGTCAGCCCTAATGAGCCTAGGCTCATAGGCTTAGCCGGGGCTGAGTGAGTACAGCTGGGGCAGGAAGCTGACCTGGCTACAAAAGTTGGGAGTTGGGGGGCAGGCAGGGAAGAGGAGGCAGTAGTGCTGTCTCCTGGCTGTGGCAAGGTGCCTCTAGGCCTGTGACCTAAGGCAGTGAAGTAACTGTCTGGGGATTGGGGGAGCACTGTCTTGTCACTTGGAAACCACGAGGGAGCATTGTAAATAAAGGACACTTGGGAAACACTGAAGATTGGTGTTAAGACCTTTATTGGGAAACAGAGGAACACAGGGCTGCCTGGACCCTGTGACACCTTGCCTGAACTGGTGCAATTTTCCCATGGAAAACATATTCCCAGGGACTAACATATTTGAAGCAAACATTACAGGATAATCAAATTTAAGTCAGAAGGCCACCAGATATTGTCTAAGGCTAGGTTTTTTTCAGAAATAAAGCTTCCTCTTAATGACTCATTAGCTCTTGAAGGATACCAAGAGCTATTAGCTCTTGAAATGCTCTGGAGTGTATTTTTATTAAAAATTATTTACTTCTTAATCTTTAATCACATATGTCCAAACTAATGTGTAACTGGCTAAAGTGCACTAGCCAGTCACCTCTGAAGATGTGGTTTAAATGGTAGTGAAGATCACAAGCAAAAACTAGTTTGGTGATCTCAACCCAAAGTAGATAGGCTGACAATATAAAATTAATAAGCTACTTTAACAAGGGTGACAGTCTCTGTTCCCAAAATTTGAAGAATTTGAAGAGCCAGAATGAGTTTCTATGATAAAGCTGAGTGGAGAAGATTTCACAGACTTTGTCTGGACTAAGCAATGGACGCAAAGTTTAAAATGACCTCAAAACTTTCTCTACACTTGTGTCTCTCAAATCGAATCTCCACTCTAGAGGCATGGATTTTGTATTATTGAGTTTTTGCACAGAAGCACACATAGACACAAAACATGTATGCATATAAGACAGCTATTTAGCATGGGCAAGACACTTAAGAACAAAGGAAAAAACTGGTTGACCATAACTGCCTAATATTTTGAGGTATTTTTTGAATAAACCTAAACAAACATGAAATTAAAAAAGGATTGCAGTCCATCCTTCATGACAGTTCCAGATAAATAGTACTACGACCGCTTAATTCTTTCTTACAAAAAAATATGAGTTTTTAAATACATTATTGTCAATGCTGCACAAAGCCACATCATTTAATAAACAATCATGAGTTTAATATCTTTAAACTGAAATATTCGTTTGTTAGTGAAAATGCTATAGGATGAGACACTCTTTTTACTGTAGAGGCTAGAGGTCTACAAACCTTACTTCTAAAATTTGAGCCATTTCTACATATAATTACATCACAGCACATGTGTAGACAAAACTCATTCCCAGTCATATGCAAGTTATAGAAAGATCACTCAAAGGAAACCCACGGATTAAAGAGAAAATAAACAAGACCTCAATATGTTTTTGGTAACCTGCAGTTTTGACAGAGTTGCAAGCATTACTAAGTAGTGTACAATAGAAGAACTTCTGTATTTTGAACTCTGTGATGTACTCAGAGTAATTGCAACATTCCTGAGAGAGTTACAGCTAGTTTCATGGTAAAAGCCCTGTGCTTTCTCCCCAACTTTTTGTATACTGTAGGTACTGTAATACTATTTCTATAAGGCAGATTTTTTTTCAGGGCAATAGGAAATAGAAGTAGTCTTTTGGGAGTTTCTGTTGCTAGTTGTAGAAAATAGACTATTTTTGCAGAGCACTTCAATCAAGAGTAAAAAGCTCAATCTCACCTCTCGCTCAGTAGGTTCGTGAGCACAACTGTAACAAAAGATTCACAACTTGCTTATAGTGCAGGCAGGATAAATCTGAAAGCCACTCAGTTCGCAATTATGGATACTTACTGTACGGAATTTACATAGTACAAAAAATGGCACAGCAAGTTTTTTGTTCTTTCTGGGGGGAATTTCCACTGTCATCTTCCAGGTTTTTTTACTTTTACAAATGAAATAAAACCTCCAAGTCTCCAGCAATGGATACTATTTGTCATATTGAGTGACAAATAGTTTGGGGCTGTCATCACCCTGTGTGGTGACAAATAGGTTCCAAAAAATCTTCCTGAGATGAAGTGACAAAGAGCAACAGCAAAATTTCTACAGTCAAGAAAATCCATATGTTTGCCCTTGTTAGAGGCAGTACATATCTGTAACTTGAAACGAAAATATAATATACAATTGGATCATTTGCTACAAAGGATAGTTCATGACAACACTCTTCGAGCTACCTTTTCAACTTTTTCCTTATGTTTTCCCTAACTACAGTTTTGGCATTTTGCTTTGTTGCAGAAAGATCTATATATTTTTACAAATCTGTCTTCAAAACACATTTTTCAAATACTCCTCCCTCTGGACTATATTGCAGAAGGGGCATAAAAAAAAGCAACAGAGCTTTCAGGCAGAAAAAAAAAGACAGGTGTAAAGTGTTAATATGAAATTCACCATTAAAACTCTCACTGCAAAAGGGAACTTTAACTCTTGCCACAAACTGAAGATTTTTCTTGCATCTTGTGTGGCATTAGTAGCTTCATCCTTGGAACAGCTTTAAAAACATTTGTGTTGCAGAAGTACTTAAAAGATCCTTTCGTAGGGAAGGGAAGATTTGACTATTTTTACTTCAAAGACTGGTATGAAAAAAATTACAGAAATATCCAGAATACTAGACCTGGAAGTAATGGGAGACTTTAACACAGCAAAATGCAAGATGTCCAATAAGTTCTTGGAATGTGTTGGTGACACCTTTTTGTTTCAGAAGATGGAAAATAAATAAGGGTACAGCCATTTTAGAATTGATTCTGACCAATAAGGAGGAATTGATTCAGAATCTGAAGGTTGAAGGCAATTTGGGAGAAAGTGATCATGAAATGATACATTAATAAAGAAAGAAAGGAATGAGATCAACAGAATAAGGACAATGGATTTTTTTTAAAAAAGAACAGTTTGTAACAAACTCAGAAATAGTAGGTATGGTATCAGAGGAAGGACATTTAAGGGACAGAGGAGTTCAGGAAAGCTGGACATTTCTCAAGGAAACAAATATTAAAGGCACAACAACAAATTATCCTGATGCAAAGGAAAGAGAATAGTAAGAGGCTAATTTGGCTCTCTCATGAGGTCTTTAATGACTTGCAAATCAAAAGAATTCCAAAAAGGTGGAAACATGAACAAATTGTTGAGGAGTACAAAAGAACATCTCAAGCATGTAAAGGCAAGATCAGAGAGGCTAAGGCACAAAATAAGCAAGGCAAAAAAAGTGGTTCTTTAAATACATTAGGAGCAAGAGAAAGATAATGAAAGTGTAGGTCCTCTAGATAGGGGTGAAGGAGAGCTCGTAACAGACAACATCAAATAAGTTGAGGTATAATGCCTATTTTGCTTGTCTTCACTAAAAAGGTAAATTGTAACTAGACATTATTATTTATGTAAAGTAACAATAAGGGGGAAGAAATACAAGCCAAAACAGAGAAAGGACAGGTTAAAGAATATTTAGAGAAGTTAAGTTGGTGGGGCTTGATGAAATAGGGTACTTAAGGAATTAAATGAAGCAATCTCTGAACCACTAGTGAGTATCTTTGAGAACTTATGGACAAAGAAGGAGGTCCCAGAGTAAGGGTACACAAAAAATAAAAATAAACAAAGACCCAGGGAATTAGGGATTGGCCAGCTTAATTTCAATAGTTGGAAAGATCTAGGAACAAGTTATCAAACAGTCAACTTCTAAGCACTAAGGCCTGGTCTACACTAGCAGGAAGGGTCGACCTAAGATACACAACTACGTGAATAGCGTAGCTGAAGTCGACGCATCTTAGGTCGACTTACCTACCATCATCACAGCAGCAGTGGTCGACAGTGGGCTCCCCCATCAAGCTGGAGTTCTGGAGTCGATGGGAGTGCCTCTGGGGATCGATTTATCGCCTCCTGACAAGATGCGATAAATCGATCCCCAATAGATCGATCTCTACACGTCAATCCAGCCGCTAGAGTAGACAAGGCCTTAGAGTGTTAAGAAGATAAGGAATAGCCAACGTGGATCTGTCAAGAATAAATCATACTAAACCTTTCTTTAACAGAATTACTGGTGTAGTGGATGGAGTAAGCTGTAGACATGATTATATCTTGATTTTATCAAGCCTTGTGACATAGTCCTCTGTGACAGTCTCATAAGCAAACTAGGGGCATGTGGTCTAGGTGAAATTACTGTAAGACGGGTACAGATCCAAAACTGGTTGAAAGACTGTACTCAGATGGTTCACTGTTAGCCTAGAAAAAACACATAATTGAGTCCTGAAGGTAAAGTAACAGTCAGTATTTTCATTGGTGACTTGGATAGTGGAGTGGAGAATGTGCATGTAAAATTTGAGAATGACACCAAGGTAGGAGGAGTTGCTAGCACTTTGGAGTACAGGATTAGAGTTCAAAGTGGCCATGATAAATTGGACAACTGGTCTGAAATCAAGATTAAATCCAATAAAGAGAAGTGCAAGGTACTACAGTTAGGAAGGGGAAAAAAATCAAGTACACAACTATAAAATGGTGAGTAACTGGGTAGGTGGTGGTACTGCTGAAAAGGATCCGGGGTTATAGTGGATCACAGATTGAATATGAGCAAACAATGTTATGCATTTGCAAAAAATGCTTATATTATTCTGGGCTGTATTAGGAGCGTTGTGGGTAAGACACAAAAGGCAATCGTTCTACTCTCTTTGGCTCTGGTGAGGCTGGAGACCAGTTGTGGGCACCACCAATATGGGCAAATTGGAGGCAAAAATGATAAAAGGTTTAAAAAAACTGACCTATAAGAAAAGGTTAAAAACATAGGGCATATTTTGTTTTGAGAAAATAAGATTATGCAGGAGACCTGATAACAGTCTTAAAGTATTCTAAGGGAAGTTATAAAAAGAATGATGACCAATTGCTCTCCATGTCCACTGAAAATATGGCAAGAAGCAATGGCCTTAATCTGCGGCAAAGGGTGATTTAGGTAAGGTAGCAGGAAAAACTTTCTTACTATAAGGATAGGTAAGCAATGGAATATGTTTCCAAGGGAAGTTGTGGTAACCCCGTCATTGCAGGTTTTTAAGAACAGGTTAGACAAACACCTGTCAGAGATGGTCTAGGTATAATTGTCCAGCTTAAATGCAAGGAGTTGGACTCAGTGACCTCTTGAGGTCCGTTCCAGCCCTACATTTTGGTGATTCTATGTCTGCATTATTTTGCCTGAATGTACATCTATTATGATGAACACTGAATGACTGGACTCAACTGCAGTATACTGACTGGTTGTAATCCAGTACAATTCACTGCAAACATCTTCAGTCAGTCAATAAATAGTTTGAAATAAAAAGTAACTCAAATGACAAAAATCCAAAATGATTTGCTAACATGAGAGACATGGTCAGATGGCATTCATAAAGGAGGAGACAAAACTGCTACCCACTAGCGATGGACATTTTTGTTTTTCAAGAGGAAGCTGAACAGGTTTGTCATTAGAGTTGTAGCAAGCTATTAGGATTAGAAGACAATACGCATGTAGGTTACTTATCATTTGCCAATATTCAAACAGGGATGCATGAAATCAAGTATTTAACAGCTTGTCCACACACAGAAGTTGCATCAGATAAACTAAAGTTTTAAGTTGCAACAAGTTATTTATCCTGGTGCAGGTTTATCTGGATACTGTACTTCAGTTTAAAGCTGGCATACAGCAATGTAGCTTCTCCCTGAACCTATACCATTTTAAGTACCAAAGCTGTTTCTTTGGGATTCATTGCTTTTAAGTACTTTTGGAGTCTAGTCTCTTTTGTGTTTGTGTGCAGCATGCATAATAGAATTGCCATCCTTCATGATTTACTAAAATAGGTATGTTTGACAGAAATCAAACCAATCTGTCCTAATGAAAAAAAAATACTTCTTTTAATGTTGTTTGATCCACATAAAAATGGCCATACTGAGTCAGACCAATGGTACATCTAGCCCAGTATCCGGTTTTCCAAAGTGACCAATGCCAGGTGCCCCAGAGGGAATGAACAGGCAATCATCAAGCGATCTATTCCCTGTGGCTCATTCCCAGCTTCTGGACACCATCCCTGCTCATCCTGGCTAATAGCCATTGATGGACCTATCCCACATAAATTTATCTAGTTCTTTTTTGAGTCTTGGCCTTCACATCATCCTATCACAAAGAGTTCCACAGATTGACTATGTGTTGTGTGAAGAAATACTTCCCTTTGTTTTAAACCTGCTGCCTATTAATTTCATTTGGTGACCCTTAGATCAGAAGTGCCTTTTTTGAGATGGTATTTTGTGTGTGTGTGTTTATTTTTTTAATTTCACACTAGAATATACTCAATAGTCTTTTATCAGAGTTAAGAGGCTTTTCTGTGTTGCTTTGGTCTCAAGGCTGAAGCATGATGATCACTTACTCAGTTATGTTCACAGAATTACAGGTAAGCTCTTCCACCAAGGTCTTCTGGGATATTGCCTGAGCTGCATCCTACTGCCTGTTCAGTGTCAAGAGCAGCATCTAGATTCACATCATGGAAGGCACAGCTCACTATGTACCATTGCATAGAAAGAACAATCTACCAACCCAGAAGCAGGTGACCATGAAAGAAACTAAGTTAACATTGACTTCTTAGGCTCTCTGCATCACAGCAACAGAGGGCCTGAGTGCTATTATGAGAGTAGACACAAGATTGAGAATAGGTATAAATACTAGTAAAGCACCTGAAGTTGTCCCAATTAAAAGGAATTATCATCCCAGGTAAGCACCAATCATCACCATTTAGTATCATTAAGCTTAATACATAAGGATACATGATTATTTGACACAGTTTAATCCCATATTTCATTATTTGGTTTTCATTATACATGAAACTGACATACAGGTGAGGGAAAATTAGAGTGTAGGAGGATTTGATTGATGCAGTGTAAGTCTCTGGGAGTTTTTTCCCCGCCTGTTAGTGTATGCATGTTACATTTTTTAATTTTTGTCTGCACAGTGATCATCCTGGATTGTTTGTTTATTAATGGCTATGGGTGATATAATGTCTACTTAATTTTGATCTCCAATTATGAAGATGATTAAAAAAAGATCTGTTCTGATTATTCATGTGGATATTGCTGTTGGTGACAATCTGCAGAGATAGAGCTTTTTTACTACATATATGGGTATTAGTAACTGCTTGATGTTTATGTGGAAAATTAATATGTATTGAAAGACAAATAAAGTATTATATATGTCATAAACCATATCTGAGTAGTTGGGTAATACAGTATACCTCATCGTGTAACTCCACATCATTTTTAAATGGAGTGAAATAAAGTGATTGCTTTATCCTGTATACCTTTCGTGGCCTATGGCTAAGGCAACTATGTTACTATTTTGAAAGTTAAGATAATGGATATAGTTATTCAACATTTATTCAGTTGAATTTAATAAAAAAAAAATCCATAAAATGTTAATAAAAACCCAGAGAATCCAAGATGCATTTTCAACCTTCTTTACAGGAACTATAATTATAGATCAAAAGGTCATTCTTACAAACCTTTGCAATAATCAAGTTGATTCATAACAAAATTATGATTAAGAGACTGTTAATCACTATGGAAAGTTACTACATATCAGCATAGGCAATATGCCAGAACTTTGATTCTGATGATGACTTCCTCTGATGCTGGAGAAGTTGCTTAAGCTCTCTGCCTCAGTTTCCCTCTCCAGGGAATCTAGGAAATACTCCTCACAAAATATAAATTAAACACACTTAGAACAAGTTCTCTAATAATAAAGCTGTTACTATGGCTTGGCTTATTGCAGGCTGTTTTTGAGAACACTGGATTAATATTATACCATTTCTGTTATTTATTTGGTATTGCCTGTTAACTGGAGAACCACCACTTCTTCCTGGGACTGCTGCAGTTAAAGTCCTTACAATTTCTTCAGATGTTTATACAAGGTCCTCTCTTTTCTGTGGAAATCAGACTAGGGACATCAGAAATTGCACATTATGCATCTTTTGATTTAAAGTCACAGGAAGAAGAAAATATTACAGATGAGGACATTCCTATAAATATAAATAAGAGTAATGACATCCTCACCAGTAACTATTTGCTACCAATGAAATTATGATTGTGATTTATACTTTCAGCTGCTGATCAAATAATGTTGACAACACGTTTCTCTCTCTCTCTTAAACATTTATTTCATTAGATTATAGATTACTTAATTGGTATGTTTCAAACCCCACAATGGAGCACTTTAGTGCATTCACATTTAGTTTGTTTCAAGTTTCTTTAGCCAGTCAGTATGAATAACTTATTTGACATCTGCTTATAGACTTTTCATAAGCACTGACTTCAAATTTTATTCATCCCTCTTTAATAATGTTACTGTTCTATCATATTTCAGTGTTGTCAACACTCCTGATATCACAAGCATAATAATTTCAGACTATGTTTCCCATGACCTCCCCAGGGTTTATCCCTTTAGCTTCTGGAGTGATAGCAGCTCCTTGCAATACTGGAGGGCCCTGCATGCTCAGAGTGGGACAGATTCCCAGAGAGATCATATCAGAACACCTCCGTCCCTGAGCTAAGAAGCAGTACTCTCATTCCAGTTCAGGCAGAGGGAGTTAATGCAAGCAGGGACACAGGGGCAGAACTCTTCCTAGGCAAGTTGGAGATAGGGGCATTTGTGACAACATACAAAGGAGGGGCATAGGGGCTGCTGGAGAGGGAACAGATATGCAGTGAAGTGCTCTGGGCAGTGGAGGAGATAGGAAAGGGGGGGGGGCTAACAACAAGCGCAGCAGGGAGCCAGCACCTCCATATTTTTATGCATACGTTATATGCAATTAAGGTTGAATTTTCTGCCTGTAATTGTCACCCGCTCCCCCCCCACACACACACACACAGACATTACAAGGTTCACAGCGATTGTTCAAAAGCCAGAAAACAGACTTATGATTTCTTATTTATTTAAAATATACCTCTTGATTTTTAGGCCAATCTCATAGTTGTTTTGGGTTCCATTTCATGAGTGTAGAATTCTTGTAGTCCACAATACTGATAGTTGTACTTAAAAATAAAGCCACTGGATTGCTGTAAAAACACAAATTTAGGATGAGCATGTGTGGTGTGGTGGGCATGAGCATGGGCAGTTTAATAATAAGTTTATTGTAAAGTAACCCATCACTTTGTAGAGTAGTGTGCTATTTGATTAACCTATTGTATTCAAAGTCATTAGAGCAATGTCATTTTGATAACAGATATTTTTTTATATACTGATTTAGTTTCCAAAGGGATGCTAATTTTGATTTTTAAAAATATCACTCACCACTTCTTCAGTTACAAACTGAGCAAAGAGGTACTGGCAATCTTATGTACTATGCTAAAAGCAAGCCCCTTCATTTAACCTATGGAACAATTGTATTGTCTTGGACTATTTTCATTATCCACATGATAACTCAATTCATAACCATCTCGGAGACAAATCTTACTTTCAGTATAAGCACCTTAAGTCCTGGCCCAATTGAAGTCAATAGGAGTTTTTACTTCAGTGCAGGACAGGAATTTACCCTACATGTGAAAAACTGGGAACACTTTGCAAAAATCCATGTGCAAGATTCCACCAGGACTGAGCCACTTGTGTTTGAAATATTCAACTGGGGTTGAACATTTCTCCTTTTCTTGACTTCAAACACTGTCCCTGAGTTACATGCAATTCCATGCAGACTGCAGCAGCCTTTCCTGGACCACTCAGGCACTGTTTTCCCCAGGAATTGAAATGAGGGGGAGTGCGTTCAAATATACAGAGGGGTGCCAGCTGATGAGGGTTGAGATTCTGAGGGTGAAGGTGGGCAGTGTGGCATCACAGGAAAAACTGCAAAATGTTTCACATTTTATTAGATTTCACTCATGTTTTAAAATCATTGCACAAATTAAAGTTGGCTATTCAAGCCTACTATGGAGCTCTATATCCTTCTTGGTGTCTTTTACTTTTGCACAACTCTATTAATGAATATCTTGAATGCAGTGCATTCATCTTTTGTGGCTTTTCATGTGTCTGATACTTCCATAGGTTCATGATCAGGCAGAAGACCACTCCTTTCAGAACACAAAATTCTATTAAATGAAGAAAAAGAACACTCCATGGTAGTTTTTGTCACTAGGAGTAGCAGGAGATGAATTCTTATTTCTTTCATCCCATGAAACATAGCACAAAGTTTGGATTGAACCACTAGCGATGAACTCAAATCTTCATTTGTTCATTGTAGGATATTGCCCTCTGTGTTCACATTCTTTATTCTGTCCTAATCACAAAGCAGCCCCATTGCTGGTAGTGCTTCACTCCTCCATTCAACTGTCAGTGTTTTATAAGACAGCATCTGAAAAAGCTACATTAAGGTTGAGTAGAATCCAAAAGTTGCTATTATGGCTGTGTAAAAATCAAGTCTGTGTGCTTTTCTGCTGGCTTAACAAATACCCTTCACTTAAGGAGTCAATATACGTGCCTTAATTAGTCAACTTCTGAACTGAAGTCTTTGTTTCTTCCAGTATGTTTTAATGTCTCTCTCTCTGTTTGATCCAAATTTAGCTTCTGTTGTTGGACAAAGATCCACTTCTGTTGTAGCAGATGCATGAATGGCATTGTTTAATGACCCAACTGGATTCAGCAGTAGACGTACAAGAGATAGAATAGGAAAAAAGTCTTCTCTGAACTTAGTAGCAAAAGTAGTTCACCAGCATCACTACTTAGATTTACCCCATCTCATTAGATACTTTCCAAAGCTAATAATAATGGTTGCAGTAATTTAAGACAACAGCCAAGGATCGCTTATAAGAAAGCCAGTGGGTTTTCCCAGGGTTGGACTCATTTGAATTTCAGTATGAGTGTCTCTTCTCTTTTTTCCAAGATGTTCAGTCCTTTTGGACTCTTGCTGAAAAAAAGAATACAACGAAGAAATTAAAAGTATGAATGGCAGAATCTTCAAAAGACATTAAAAAAGTAGATTAGGGCTAGTTGGAGAAGATGGCCTCTGTAGTTTGTATAGAAGAGATTAGGGTTATACTTTTCTCTCATAAAAACTTGTATTCCCTTATGTCTTCCAGAGAAGCTTGCAACTCTACCAAATGCAGAACCAGCCATCTCTTTGGAGTTCAATGTACAAGCATTTAATGCTAAGATGTGGGTTGTCATCTATGCAGCCGATGTGTTTTCTATAACCTGCACATCTAGAAATGCATCTACTAGCCTACTACTGACATCAAGATAACATACGTAATGGCTTAATACTTGCACCCATCTGTATCAGTGCATTCATCGGCCACGTATGCACATTTTCAACTGCTGAGTCTTTCACTGTTGCACAGCTGAATTTCTTGCAGAAAGATAGGGAGCATTTGCCAGTGTTGGTTAGAACCAGTGTTCAACTTCACGACTAAGAAGTGACCATGCATTTAACATTGGCCTCCAGTTTGTAGTATGTGGTATGTCTTGCTTAAATAGACAGTATGATGTTACAGTCATGTTTGTTTGCATAGAGGGGCGGCTCTATGTTTTTTGCTGTCCCAAGCGCAGCAGTCAGACAGCCTTCAGCGGCACGTCTGTGGGAGGTTCGCTGGTCCCGCAGATTCGGCAGCATTTCTGCGGGAGGTCTGCCGGTCCCTCAGTTTTGGCATACCCACCGCCGAAATGCCGCTGAATCCGCGGGACCAGCGGACATCACCCGCTTGTACACCTCTGAAGGCCACCTGACTGTCGCCCTGATAGCAACTGGCAGGCCATCCCCTGTGGCTTGCCGCTCCAGGTACGTGCTTGCTGCCCTGGTGCCTGGAGCTGCCCCTTTTTGGATAAGCTATGTTGTCTCTTCAGCATTCTTAACAGCCTCATTAGGTACTTCTATAATTGGCTTTGACAGTGACTGGCTTATAAAGTTTTCTGCATGTTGATGCAGTCCAGAGGCTTGCTGTTTTGCAGCCATTGAATCATTACACCATTCTCTTCCAGACTGAAGAGCTCATTATTAAATATTTATTACCCATATACATACTAATATGTTACACTGATGCCATTGTGTTTAATGAATATTCAGCAGCTTTTTCCCCTTTTCCTTAGTTCCTCACCTTACTAATATTGGAGTGTCTTTTTTCTATAGGTTAGTATATCAATGATCTCAACTTATTATCATATACATCAATTCATTACCATAGCCCTTTTGTGGTTAGGTATCATATTTGTTATTTCTGTCCTAACCAGTTATTTCAGTTCTTTCCAAGTTCCAAGTTGTGATGTACCTGTTAAGTTTAAAAGGGTATGAATTTAGGAAGCTCCCTATGCCAACCTATTTCAATCCATCCTCTATGTTAAAAGTCACAGCCAAATATGGACCTTATGCTTTAGCTCATCTCCATCTATTTAGGTGAAAGGGTCCCAACTTTCCCTTAGCTCAACATATAGGATGTGGCCTATAGGTCCCTTGTGTTACAGCCAAAAGATACTCTAATATAAACCTATTATAATAAACAAATTATCACACCAGTCAGAAAATAAGAAATTTATAAGAAAAGATATGTAGGCAAGCAAACAGGCTAGCCTTAGATGTATCTCATGTCACTGTTATGTATGTCAGTTCATTTCCAAGACACTTCTGTGGCTGAATTGTGTACCTGTGATCAGAACTTCCCCTTAAACTCTATTTTCATTTCTCCAAATACTTAGGTTTCTCGTGGGGCCATTTATCTGTTCAAAGTTCATGTTTAGGTCTTAAGCCTTATGCTAACTTGCTGAAACTAATGTGTTAGAGGATACAGGCCTGTAAGTTTCCTGCATTACTGCTGAATATAATGCAAAACAGTGACTATAATAAAGGCAAGCTAGCCCACTGGGCTATACAGGAAGACTTAGAATCTTCCAAGACTCAGCCCTAAATGACCATCTAAATGGGAGCAGTATAGCTGTGCTAAGCATTTGAATAGTGTTATTTAGTTTAAAAAAAAGCTTGCTCATTATGTTCCTCATTCTGTTCCTCTTGGGAGTATATTCTCAGGCTCCCTATCACAATTTAAATCTACATTAAACACATTTGTTTGAGTTGGCCCTGTCTTAATTTGTTCTGATTTGTAAAGGACTTTAAGGCTTCTGCAGGAGCAGTGCTATTTAAATGCAAATAATTGACTGAGAGGATGTCATGTTTTAGGACAAAGCACTCAGTAAGAGTCAGATTAAGGGTTGCTGTTATTTTCTTAACTCTTTCTAAGGAAGCTATTTTGGTACAAAGAGCTTAGATGATTCATAAATCATGATAAAATAACAAGCCAATGATGTCCCACTAGCATTCCAGCCACAAAAAGGGTCATATCATCAACCGGTGTAACTTGACATGGCTACATATGGTACCATAAAAGTTCATTCATCTGTATAGATATGCAAAGAGTGAATTGTATATTAATCCCAAACTGATAATGATCAGTTTATGTAATACAACCACTTAGTACAACATCTTCCATAGAAATGGTATCAATAACAACATTACAGAATTAAAATACATTAGAGGAGGAGAGAAAAAAAATAGGGCAAGGGAGAACAGTTGTGTTTGTAGGTGAAATTTGAAAAGCAATGATAAAGGGCAGATAAAATAAGGTTATTCCAGATGATGGAAGTCTCATAGGAGACTGATATTTGATCAAAAACAGCAAGACAAGGGACAAAAAGGAGGTTGGCATTATTTGAGAAAAAGGAATGAATGTTAAGAGGATACTGTGGTAAGGTTCATTAGACTGGCTGAGAAAGCCTACCTTTAAAACAAGGAGAATTTATTTTGAACTGGATGCAGACGTTTACAGCAATCTATTAAAGGCTTGAGAGACTGGTGATGTTGCTACACCTCTCAGAATAAGTGAGAAGGCTAGTACCAGCCTTTAACGTGAAGTGGGGCAGAATCTCAGAAATTGTCATAGCTGCAACTTAATGTAGTTCTGACAAGTTCCACCAGGTAATGACCTGTTCCAGAGTCTGGAGAGAGGGGATTTGGGAAAATCAGAGAAAATATTTGTATTAGTCATGGCAAAAAATAAAATAAAATATGAATTAATCACTTTGTTATTCTATAAGATGACCAGAGGCTACATTCACAAGTGGGGCTTAGGTATCTAACTTCCTTTTCACAAGCCTAAATCCAACATTTAGGTGCCACTAACAGGCACAAAACCAGGACTCAGATGCCACCTAACTCTGTGCATGCCTGAATGTTCTCAAACTTGCCTAAGTCCCAAAGCTAATGAGCTGCTTGGAGCCCTAGCTCATGTCTAAGGCCTGGCAGGATTCCATCACCTAGCTCACTGATACAGCCAGATCTGGAAGGTGTGCTCTGAGCATGCCTAACTGCCACAGAAGATAGTGGCTGAAAATATTGGGGGTTGCTGGTATATGAGCATCCTAGAATTTAGGCACACATGTGGGAGACCCAAGTTCAAATCCCCACTCTGTTTGATTTGCAACAGTGACTAGAACCTGGTTCTTCCTCATGCTACGTGGGGAAGGTGACCACCAGGCTACATAATTAATCTCCTGCTCTCCCACTCTCTCTCTAGCCCAATGAATATCTAATCATTTATAAAAAGTGGAACAGCTTCAGCAGGCAAGACTGAAAAACACCCCTCTCAGAGTGACCAATAGCCTAGTTGCTAGAGTACTTAGCTGGAATACGAGAAATCTGGGCAAAAGTCCCTGCTCCAGATTAGACAGAACGGGGTTTGGGCACAGATTTCCTATGCTCCAGGTGAGTGTCCTAACTTTTTTCTATAATGTGATGGAAGTCTTCCCATTCCCCCCACCCCGCACACACACACTTTTTTTTTTTCGGTACAAGGAAGGGCTGGAGCTGGTTTAGGTGATTAACTCAAGGACAGGATTCATAGCTGAGGATCAAGTGGAAAGGGGCATCTCCCTCCACTCTGTCAGGGGCCTAAAGCTCAAATCACTGAGAGTTCATCCTTAAATATCTTTGTGGATCTGGGCACTAAGTCCCACCCCTTTCCTCTGCCTTTCATTCCTGCTGTCTAGACAGTTCCCATCTCAGCTTTGCAACACCTACATCCCCTTTTGGAATTTAGCCCTAGGTGGATAAACACAGATCTTTGCTTAGCTCACTTTCCCAAGCACCCTTCTCTGTCACTCCCACTTATCAATGGAGAACAACACAACCAACACCCTTCACATTAAGATGCTGGGTCTACTGAAAGTTTGTAGATTATTTTTCTTTTTATTTCAAAGTACAATATGCAGAGAGATACCAAAAGAATAAAAAGTTTTCAATGACAGAAAAAAACCCAGAACATATCTAAACTTAGTACAGGGCTTATATCAAATAATTGCTATAGTGCTTTTTTTAAGTGTCAATGGAGAGACCACATCTAGCACATCATGGTAGGCTACACTTCTACAAAGATCTAAACAGCTTGTAAAAAATTAATTGAAGAGACACAAAATAAGAGGGATTGTTTAAAAGAGAGATTAAGAGAACTAAACGCATATAGATGTGATAAACAACACAATAAGGGAGAGGAGTAAGATGATTATCTATAAGTATTTAAAAAGGGACCAATAAAGAAGAAAAGTGTTCAGGCTTTTCCAAAGAGGTGCCACAAGAAGAATTTGGATTACACTTAGGAAGGGTACATTTTAGGAAGTTGTGAGGTCTATTAGACTGTAGAATAGCCTCCAAAGATAAACAGCATGACGACATCATACTGAGACACTTAAAATTAGACAGGACAAAATCAGAAAGTATTATAAGGAACAATGCTACATTGGCAGAAAAACTGACAAAATGATCTACTAGCCTTTTTCCATTTCTAATATCCATTATTTTATGATCTTGTAGATTGAAAAAAAAAATCAAATCAGAAATGCAGTTGTAGACAGTAGACAGGATCCCCGTTTTCCAATTTAACAGAAATGTCACCAAAAAATTTGCAAAGTACTATATTTTAAAAGAAAAAAAAAAGACATGCTGAAATTCACAAGCAGACACTTGGTTATTGCATGAATACAATATTTGTAACCCTTCTTCCATTATGTTCATTGAACTCTATACATTCTATACTGAAAAAGTCAGATATGAAAATGTATTCTGATTTAGTTGAGTGAATTAATGAATAATATTTATTGTTTGTTGTAAATATACTGTACTCAGTATAAAGTATTTAGTATCCGTTCCCGGAACGTTAGACAGGTCCACTAATTTTTGCTCCTCCCTTTTGCCACAAAAAAATATTGTGAAAATGGGCCTACATAACATTAAATGAGCGGCATGAACTGGATGTACTTTAAGCATGAAGACTCCCTATGTTAATTGTACTTCACAGGACATTGGTATGCATTACTGCATGTAAAAACAGCTATTTGCTTAGAAACAGCAAGGGCACTTACATGTCCACTTCATGTTCTCGAAAATGTGGTCTTACTACATGTAGTCATATAGAGTTAACCCACCAAAATGAGAAGTCATTTGGGGGTGACTTCCAGCTGCTCCATTATACTCTTCTGAACTTCTTACCACTTCACATAATATAGAGTGTAAAACTAGCGTAATTGTCATGATGATTTTTTTTTTGATGCGCTATTCTGCCACATCAGAGAGAGGTAGAGGAAACTGAAGGATTTTTATTCTTGTGTTTGCAAACATTTCTTTATACGCACTCTGAAAAAGGAACCATCATACTGATTTAAATGCAACAATTTTTCTAACTGGATAGTTTTATATTAAGAATAATGTTTTTATTTTTGTGAAGAATCAGTCAAAAGTTGTGCAACTCTGTTTCATACAATTTGTGTATGTTTTTCACTAACAGATAGGATGAGGAATCAGGAATTAATCTTTTTAAAACTTTAATAGCCATTTAAGATCATTTGATTTAATTTAAAAGTGGAAATACTGCATTCCTTAACTGCAAAACAAAATAATGTGCATAATTACAGGTGGCAGGTGGTGCAGAGGAAGAAATGTTTTATTAATCATTATATTTGTTTCACTTAAAAAATCTGAAAGACTTCAGAGTTTTCATTTGTTGGTTTGGCTTCAGATTCAAGGAAGACATCAGAGTTGACAGTTTAATAGGGAAGAGTTAAAAATCCTAATTATTATTCAGAGCAAATTTGGTGGATCCCAAGATCATTTTGATTGGATATTTGTAACAGAAATGTCACAGCCACAGGAGCATGAAAGCAGCAGCTGTCTGCTGTACAGACCAATTATTTCCATTGGATAGATTTGGGTAGGTTGCAATAAGTTGTTTCAAATCAAAATATCCTACTAATGTTTTATCTTTGCATATTTCCTTTTCCCATTAGTCTTCACAAGTTTTAGTTATTTCCCCTGCATCCAACCTGTCGGTAATGTATATTAAAGTAGCTTGAAATGTTCAGCTACTTGGGACCATAAATCCAGCAGGTCACTACAGACGCTCTTGGGGGACTTTGTTCTGTTTCTGCTGGAATTAAAACAAAACAATCAGGAGGCAAGTGTCACAGATACAGTGATAGCTTATTAGTTTGAGCTCTCATATCCCTGCAGATCTCAGCGACCTCAATTTCCTTCAAAAATGGCTTCCGTGGGTTACCCAATCTTCCTGCTAAATAGCTCAGCCTTCCCTGGAGCTGAGGCCTTCAGCCCTCTGCATGGATCATTATAGTTGGATAAAACAAAAAAAAAAAATGCCAGACAAATTCTAAATAAAAACTAGTACTATAAAAAGAGTTTTTAAAAATTTTTCCTTAGAATTTTTAGTCATTCTCATTATGAATGGAGGCTTAACTGAAATTATGTTTTACACAGTGGGGCTACTATGAAATTGAGCTGTTATTTTTAGCGTAATTAACAATACATGAAGGCACATAAATGAAAATAAAGCATTCTGCATTTACACATGCAGAGAAAGGTACTGTATGTGGCCTGCTATGGAAGGCGGTAAGGCAGTGATGGGCAAACTACGGCCCACGGGCCACATCCGGCCTCCCAGGACCATCCTGACCAGCCCGCCTGAGTTCCTGGTGGGGGAGGCTACTCCCATCCCCTCCCCCGCCTTCCCTGCTTTCCCGCCAGCAGCATGGTAAGGGGGCCGGGGGATTGGATAAGGGGCAGGGAGTCCCGGGGGACGGTCAGGGGACAGGGGGCTATTGGATGGGGTGGAGGTTCGGAGGGGGTGGTGGTCAGCGGATGGGGAACGGGGAGGGGAGGTTGGATATGGCGTGGGAGTCCTGGAAGTCTCTCAGGGGGTGGGGGTAGATAGGGTTCGGGGCAGTCAAAGGATGGGGAGCAGGAGAGGTTGGAAAGGGGGTGGAGTTCTAGGGGGGTGGTTAGGGGCAGGGGATCTCTGGAGGAGGGGTCAGGGACAAGAAGCAGGGGGGTCTGGATGGGTCTGGGATTCTGGGTGGTGGTGGTTAGAGGGTGGGAAGTGGGAAGGGGTTCGATAGGGGCTAGGGGCAGGCTGTTTGGGTAGGCACAGCCTACTCTGACCCGGCCCTCCATACAAGTTTTCAACCCTGATGTGGCCCTTGGGCCAAAAAGTTTGCCCACCTTGATGTAAAGGGTAAGAATCATGGAGATAGTTAAGCACTTCATGAAGAGAATCAGAGTATTGAAACAGGGGTGGTGGGGAATAGCCAATTATAATGTATAGGACCATCAGTCAATTTATTAACAATGCAACATTATTGAACAAATAAATAAACAAACAAACAAACCAAACACTAAAACATATTAATTTAGTTAACCATTAAGGCTTAGAAAATGCAGAAAGGGAGAAATCTGTCTACATCCCATAAAACTCTTTCATAATGAGGGAAGCAGTGAAATCAGATCCAGTTTTAACCTTACTATGAATAAATGATATGCAAATTAGATATACTGTCATTCAAACTTACCTCCCCTCTTCCTGTGACGAGCTGTATCACAGAAAACCCTTAGGGAACTGCAAACCGATGCGCTTAAACTATTCTGAGCCATTTCCTCTGCCAGGTTGGGACTTCAGAACACTGCCTGGTTTGAGCCAGACCTGCTAGCCTGCTGCAAAGCCAGATCCTGGTCTGAATCACATCCCCTGAATGCTGCAGGCTTAACTGAAAACAGCTATAGAAGTGTTCCTGTCTCTAACATTCAGATGCCCAGATCTCAGTGGGGTCAAACCCCAAATAAATCTGGTTTACCCTGTATAAAGCTTATACAGGATAAACTGAGAAATTGTTCACCCTCTATAACACTGTTTCCCTCCCCATCCTCACCCCAGGTATTAATACATACTCTGGGTTAATTAATAAGTAAAAAGTGATTTTTATTAAATGCAAAAAGTTGGATTTAAGTGGTTTCAAGTAATAACAGACAGAACAAAGTGAATTACCAAACAAAATAAAATACAAGAACACGCAAGCCTATTCCTAATGCATTATGAAACTGAATACAGATAAAATCTCACCCTCGGAGATGTTCCAATAAACCTCTTTTACAGCCTAGACTCCTTCTAGTCTTGGTCCAGCAATGCCTCACACCCCCATGGTTATTGTCCTTTGTTCCATTTTCTTTTAGGGTATTCTTTGGATATAGAGAAGCTATCCCTTGAGCCAGCTGAAGACAAAATGGAGGGGGTTTCCCAGGGGCTTAAATAGGCTCTCTCTTGTGGGTGGACACCCTCCCTACCCCGTGTAGAATCCCAGCTACAAGATGGAGTTTTGGAGTCACATAGGCAAGTCACATGTCCATGCATGACTAAGAACTTACAGGTAGCAGCCATTGAATGTCCTCAGGTAGACTTGTGTGGATTGGAGCCTACCAAGAGCCATTGTCTCGTAAGTGTTTCTTGACTGATCATTTAACTTGCAAATTCCTTTCTAAAGAAGCTGCCCAAATGCCTTAGTAAGGCTACTTAAAAACCAAATGAGTACACAGCCAATATTCCTAACTTCGAATGCAAAAATGATACATGCATACAAATAGGATGAAAAGATTCTGTAGATCATAGTCTTTGCAGAGCTACGTTACATGGCAAATGTAGCATAAAACATATTCCAGTTATGTCATATTTACATTCATAGGCATATTTCCATAAAGCATTATCGGGTGCAACATCACACTGCCAATCTCCAAGGAGAGATAAAGAGAAAGACTCATTGACCTCAGGCTGCACAGAGTCCAAATAGCTGGGATAAAACTTCACAGGCTTGGAGTGGGAATAGGATGTAATAAGACAGTTTCACCCCCATTCACAGCACAGGTCTCCTGGACATATACAAACAAACTTAGGACATGAGCCAGGACTCCACAAGCCAGTGTTCAAAACTGTTGGCAGGTATGACATAAATCTTGGCTTTCTCCTCAAGCTTGAATGTTTCTATAGCTTTTATTACATGATCTTTCTGTTTCATTCATATATTCAGTTCCTCCCACAAGGGGCTCTAACTGTTTTTATAACCTAGCTGGAGTTAACTAGAAGCACCTGCCACTATGACTCCGCTATATTTACCTTACAAACTTATATAGAGTTTGAGCACCTGACATCAGGATGCCTCAAAGGAGAAGTCCTGCATCCCCATACAGTGTCTCTTAAAATCTGTTCTGGAGCAAATAGCTAGAGCATATTATCAAGTTTCGCATTGGATTCTAATCTTTTAGGTTAGATTAGGTAAATGTCAGAATGTTATTCTTATGTTTATGAATTATTCACAATGTCCTACAGCAAAGCTATTATTGGCACCACCATGACCTGAAAGTAGTTTAATTTTTGAAATACCATGAATGAATTTACAAGTGTGAAAGAACATTTTTAAGATTTTCAAGAAAATCACCACTCACAGGAAAATCACTATTTTAGCATTCAGTATTACAAACAAAAGCCAAACCTGCTTCAACATCAGACATACACAGAAACTGGCAGCATTATCTACAGCCAGGATTTTGGATGTTTACTCTTGATCTTTCAGCTGATTAAACAAAACTTGGTCAAAGAGGCTTTGCATAATGAAAAACAACCCTGGATTTTGCCCATAACTAGAACACAAATAGTCAGAAAAGTTCTGGTTCTGCCTACCTTCCCAACCTCCTTCAGCTAACAAATTATGGTTAATTTTACAATTTGTCCTTTTTTCTGTTACAGAATTATCCAGGAATAGACTTTGATTTTACAAATATGTTGTTATTCACAATATATCTACGCCTGGGTAGTGTGCACATATTTCATTCAGAGAAAGTGAGGGAGATTCCCACATCTGAGCCATTCTTTTCAGTGATAAATCTGAGGAACTGTCTAAATTGAGGTGTCAATACAAGAGGTTTTGGAACAAACTGATAAATTAAACAGTAATAAGTCACCAGGACCAGCTGGTATACACCCAAGAATTCTGCAAATACTCAAATATGAAATAGTGGAAACAGCAACATCGGTATGTAACATGCAGCATAAATCAGCCTTTATATCAATCAGATGACTGAGGATAGCTAATGTGACACCAATCCTGGCAAATACAGGTCAGTAAACCTAACTTCAGTACAGGCAAATTGGTTGAACCTATAGTAAAGACCAGAATTATCAGACACATAGATGAACATGATTTGTTGGGGAAAAGTCAACACAGCTTTTCTAAAGGGAAATCATGCCTTACCAATCTTTCAGAATTCTTTGAGAGGATCAACAAGCATGCGGACAAGGTCTCTCACGAAAGGCTTTTAAGCAAAGTAACCAGTCATGGGATCAAAAGTAAGGTCCTCTCATGGATCAGTAACTGGTTAAAAGATAGGATACAAAAGATAGGAATAAATACACCATTTTCAGCAAATAGCAGTGTCCCCCATGGATCTGTTTTGAGACAAGTGCTGTTCAACATAATGGGCAATCACTTGTTGCCGAGTATGATCATCTTCCATGGGAGTTATGTGTCCTCAGGTGGCTAATAAGGCCAATCCTTGAATCACAAGTTCTATTACAATGAGGGCAGATGTTTCAGGCTCAGCAAGAGGCTGTTGACCATGACTGGAGACCAGTCTCTCCTTCCTCCTGTGCCTCTTGTCCTCTTTGGTTTGTCGGCAAGCAAATTCAAAATGCAGGGGGCCATCACGTAGGACTTCACTCCTTTTTAAACAAATGTCTCCCAAATATCAATGTCAATGTTACATTTTTTTAGGTTGTCCTTCAGCAAGTCCTTATAATGTTTCCATTGTCCACCCACATTACAGTACTCTTCTTTCAGCCGAGAGAACAGGACCTGTTTTGAGAGGCAATGGTCTGGCATCTAGACGTGACCAGTCTAGTGGAATTGCTGATGGATGATCATTGCTTTGATATTGGTGGTCTTTGCCTCTTCCAGAACACTAATATTGGTGCACCTGTCTTCCCATTTGATCTTCAGAATCTTACAAAGGCAGTGTTGATGGTGCGTCTCAAGGGCATTCAAGTGGTGTCTATAGGTTGTGTGTGATACAGCATGGCCAGAGGGCAGCAGGAGAGGATTAGAGGGAAGAAAGTTTGCTAGAAGATGGTTGGAGCACCTGGAGCCAATTAAGGCACCTGAAGCCAGTCACATAATAAAAAAAATTCTGCTTCAATCAGACAGGGAAGGAGTTGAAGCAGAGTGGATTGGTGTTGGAGCAGAGAGCAGTTTGAAGGAGTTGAAGCAGAGTGTTTGGTGTGGGAGCAGAAAGCAATTTGGAGAAAAGCAGAGGAGGGTTTGGAGAAGTGCTGCAGTGCGCTAAGAAGACCCAGACCTTAGGTAAAGGGACACCTGGCTTGTGCAGAGAGAGGGCAGGAAGCCCCACAAGCTGAAGGGCAGGAGAGGGAAGTAGCCCAGGGGAAGGAATAGCTAGTTCAAAGTGGTTTACCGCTACCCTCAGGGCCCCTGGGCTGGGACCCAGAGTAGAGTGCGGGCCTGGGTCCCTCCCTCCCTCTCCTCTCCCCTCCTCTAGGATACTAGTGGGGCAATTAATAACCTGTTCAGTGGCAAGAAATGGCACCCTGAACCCCCTACAAGAAGAGAAAGTGCAGGACCCATCATAATAGTGCTGGCAATTTGCCACAGTTGTCCAAGTTTTGGACCCATACAACAGTGCTGGGGGAATAACAGCTTGATAAACAAGAAGCTTGGTGTCTGTTCGAATGTCGTGATCTTCAAAAACCCTGTGCCATAAATGAGGAAAAGCTACAGTGGCACAGCTCAGACGATGTTGAATTACTGCATAAATATCTGAAACCCAAACTGCTTAAGGAATCTATTTCAAACCTAAACATATTATAAAAGGAAGAGCAAAGTTAGAATTTTTCCATCCAGCTGCTTGTAACCATAAAGCAAAGAGCCATTCAATGAACTGGCAGCTGTCACATTGAGCATTGTCAAGTACCAGCTATGGGGCCCCCACCAACTGAAACATTTCAGTTTTGTTTTGATTGAAATAGATTTTTCTTTTCCATAATTAGTATCAACTAACTGACTGAGGGACTGAAACAATCTATCAAGGCGAACAGCAAAATAACAATTAATAGGCAAGCCTATCCCCTTCTCCTGACCTTAACCACTTTCCTATCATTCAAGAAATATTTATGTTTTGGAAGTTAGATTTATTGTACTTCTTACTAGACATAAATAGTAGCAGTGAGGTATCCACTCTCCTTCATCCCACAGGCGTTCAAAGTGACTCAATACTCATTAAAATGGTTTTGCAACCTCAGTAACCTGAATCAAAACAAAACCAAAACACCTCTTTTCCATAAAGAATTCCTCTTCCTCTCATCATGTGAGTGCTAATAGTCAGCGGGCAGCTACAATTGCCGAAGAGCTTCAACTTAACCCTATGTGAACTCCGCTTGGATCTAGGTTTTCAGAACAAGTATTCATTCCAAACGCACTCCAAATTCTGAGTTTCTAATTTGACCTTTTCAAAAGTTTTGATTAATTTTGATAAAGTAGAACTCTCAACCTAATATCTAGCCAGTTAAAGAGCAGTTCTAACCTTATCCCTCCTTCCAGTTCATACCTAAGTGTCAGTCTACATGGGGACACTCAGATGACTCAGCCAAAGATATGAAGTTAATGTGAATAAGTTAAAGCACATGAAATCATTGTGTGCTGCTCATTTAGAAGTGAAGCGGCTTTAGTTTGTTGTAGTTTAATTCTCCTTCAAGATGAATTAAGAGATGGTGAACTAAGGCCACTTTATTTCTGAATGAAAGTGTCCATGTAGACGTTTAATGTGCCTTAACATACACATTAACTTCAGACCTTTGGTTGATTCATCTTAAATTTCCTGACTGACTAGCCAAGCTCTAAAATGCATTGTCCACCTGAATGTGGCTCTAACTTTTTAATCTGAAAACTACTGAACCAGAAACTGCTCCTGTCCAGTATCTTATGTTTGAGGTCACACACTGTCAACTTCTTACCTACTTATTTTTACTTTATGCATTTTTCATTTTGGAGATACTGTGGACTAGAGAATACCTAAGTTGATATTTCGAAGTGCCTGGTTGGGCTCAGATGCATCTTAAAATGTAGAGCTCTCTCCAGATAGGCAGAATAGATAAGGAGAAGCAAGATGGATGAGGCTAAGGAAAGGCTAAGCTGGGGAGAGCAATCACAACAAAAGCAGAAGAGTAGACAGATTAGTCCACAGCAGGTATTTCAGAAGAAGGAGAAGATCAGGAAATATTATAGATCCATATGCAAACTTTATATTGTGCCGATAGATATTGGTACTATACAAATACCAAAGATGATACACAGGTATAGACAGACACTTTCAAAGTCGACTGGGGGTTAAACCACCAAACTCCTGTATGGCTAACTTCCCTATTCAGCCTTGAGAAACTCAGCTGTCGAGTTTACACATACTATAAGAAGAACTGCGAAATCCGGATAAAATCTAAATGTGTGGGGCTTTATTGTCATCTTTTAAAAATGTTTCAAGTTCTCCTAGCACTAGCTGAGCAGCAGCTTGCCATCTATGTTGTCTTTTGATTCTGGGTGTGGACAGCATGTTACGTTTTGCATTTTAGCTGTGGCTCCTGGTACATATTTACATATGGGTGGTTGGATATAATGCATATCAGTACTTTGCAACGTAAATGTTAAGAGATTTGCTTTCCATTATAGCACAAATTGAAAGATTTTCAAGTTTGAATATGTCTAATATTACACTGTTTAACTACTCTTTAAAACCCAGAGCCTGCAAAGCACTTCAGCACATGACTATTTCCATCGGAGTCTTTGCAACTACTCATGTATGTAAAATTAAGCCCATGCTTAAGTATTGTCCTGGATTCAGGCCTAACGTGGATTCAAATGTTCTGAGCAATTAAAAATTAGTGAACAACAATGAAAAGCAGAAATACACTATTTGATGTGAAGAGCTCTTTTATATGAAAACATGAATATCAATGCATAGATATTCAATGAAAAATTTTAAAAAATGCAGTTTTGGCATAAAGACACCTGATGATTACACAGCAACGACTGACAAAATGTACCTACACTACTGTATGTTTAAATTGCCAAGATACAGTATTTAAATTCCTTTTTATCTTAAAATGTATCTTGAAAATTCTGAAGAAGAATATCAACTAGGGTATACTTTAAAGATTGTAATTGGACTTTATCCCAGAAAAGGCTAAATAAATTGAAATATTTTATATTATTATGCTTTTTCTTCTGTGATAAAAATAGCTTTATATTTCATAGCAGCATGAAAAATTGTACAACAGGGGAATAATAAAAAGGAAACAAAGCAATCAAAAAAGAAAGGGGGAGATTCCTAGTACCCCTCTGCAAAAGTAGTAATAAATTATTTCTGTGAATAATTTCAAAGACTTGAATAAGCTGCATGTATCTCCCAGACGACTCTTGAAAAAATTACAGCATATCAAACCCTTGAAGAAAGGGTCTAAGACAATCCTTGTGATTTTTTTAATCTTGAATGTAAAAGTGTAAGAACTACAATATTTACTGCAGAAACTCTTATCACAGAAACCTCTAAAAGAAGACTGAAATAGCATATCATCAAAAGTCTATAGCCCATGAAATTTCTTCAGTAAACTTAAGATCCTCTCCAATGTGTAAATTTCTTTATATATACTGTTCAGGAAGAAAATTGCCTTACTACTTCCAAAAGCATTTGTGAGGAGCAATATCCATAAACTGCAAAATAGGTGTAAGCTATAATTAATTCTACCCTTTTTTGAATCTGAGAGCTAGTTGTAAGAGTGCCAGACTTTGTTACTACATTATATTGATATATTTCTGCCCTGGACACCAGAGCACCAAACACAAAGAATTAGCAGGCCAGGCAGGGTTGTGTCATGTCTCCACCAAGCTAGACAAAATGGTGAATTAGCAGCACTGAACAATCATCTTTTCACAATGTAAAATACTTCGGGACAACAGATTTGCTCTACATGGAAGAAGAGACTTCCTCTTGTCTGAAGGAAAGGGAGGCTTGAGAGTAAAGTAAAATTATCAAATGGTAGAACAAAAGAAGCAGGTGACTCCAGCAAGAGTCTATAAATGGACTCACAGGGAGAAAGCTGGGAGAGAAAGAGAGATTTTGCACTAGATTTAGGCTTTGGCTCTACTTGTGGCAGCGGTATGGTATACATAGCTACTTCCAGCAACAAAAGGCTCTGACAGGGGTAAGGCCATGAGGAAAAGTTCCGGTAATTCTCTGCCTGGGTATTTTACACCAACAAGGAAACGCATGGTTTGGGCATATAGACAGCTGTACAGGGTAAATACCCTAGGGTTCTGATATATGTGTACTTTATTCACCTAAGCAGTACTTCACCATCTACACTTCTATTTATACCTGTGTGAGCTTTGTGTGCTGTATCTGTACTCTACATGCCCCCGTATAGGTAGACCTTCCTTCAGATGAGGGAGGTTGCTGTAGGTGAAGATTAGGCACCTAGGGGCGGGCTTTGCCTGCCATCCTGCCTGACCTAACACTGTTAATTTCCCAAGGGAAGGGTGAGCTAGTGACAGACATTGTGCAAAGGTTGTTTTATTGTTTTGGGTGCTTTATCTGCAAGTAAAGAGCATAAAGACATAAGACAGACAATGTTTGTACCTGTGTATTTTTGCTGCTTCTCAATTGCTGTTTGCCTCTGAGAGAGTTAAACTGCAAGCCAGAAGCTTCACAACTTTAGATGGAGTTTGAGCAGAGAGGTGTGTTCAAGTACTGGGGAATATGAAGGGTCAGTGCTGTGCCCAACTTGGCTAGACTGCCAGTTCCCACACTCAGAAGGTCTGTGCACTAAGTGCGCAGGGATCCTGAAACTGGGGGACTGGTGGACTCCATATGGGCTCCAGGAGCTTGAAACACCCTTGAGAATCCACAGCACAGAAGCTTAGGTTCCTTTCACAGCAATCCAACTGGGTGGCCATGAAGGGAGGCTCACTAGGATCTGTGACAATATTCTAAAGTTTAGCTTGAGCATTTGGTATGTGAATAAAAAGAGCTAAATGAAAGACCTTTCTGCATTGCATGTACTGCTCTTGGGAAGCAACTCTTGTCCTTTTTTTTCAATGGCATTTCATAGAAGAGAGACTTATCTCAAGGCATGGACCTACTGGAGCAGATTTTCTTGTCCCATTCCAGGGTGAAAATTACTTGCAAGGCCACCACTAAACATGCAGTTTGTTAGAGCAGCCTGGAGGCTTCCCTGGGGCCTGGAAAGAGGCAGAGAAAGAGTGAGTTGTAACCAGTTTCTTAACAGCATTATAATCTGGCCAGTTAATTTTTACCCTGGTGCAGTCTTCAAGCTGTAAAACTAAACTGTCTCCATCACAAATACTTCAGCAATCTACAACTAAAAGCAAACACCACCTTCCTGTCACTCCCACCAAAATGTATGACACACAAATTCATTTTAGGATGAATTTATTACTCAAGGTACCGGGTCTGCAATACTTCTCAGCTCAATATGTAAATAGCTTAGATTGCTTCTATGGTGCTTTGTACCACCTTTAATTTTTCATGTGTCCCCAGTATTTTAATATTAGATATTAGCCTAGCCCATATAAGAAAGAATGGAGGGCTAACTGATTCTGTATGTTTGCCTTCCCAGTGTATACAATCATCAATACAAATCTATGCTAAATAAATTGTTAAGTGCTGACCCAGTACCAAACCATTTTAACAGCTACTGTGACCTTGGAATCTTCCACTATGGCATGGCAGCAGAACAGTGTGTTTCTCATGGGAAAACCACCACTCTTTTTTTTAAGTACCCATTTTTTACAGGGCATGCTGCATGCCATTAGTTTACTCAAGGGGTTAATATACTTCAGAATCACTTCTCTTGGCTATTGCGGAGTGGCATAATGAGTGCATTGCTGTTTTTTTTTCCTGTAAGAGGGGGGCATTACAAAGCAAAAACACATGCTGGAGAGAAATGAATGAATTCATTGAACCCTCACAACAGCACTTTTCAATACCTTTAAAATGTACTTACGAGCCTAGTAGGAAAACAAAGAGGAAGCTTCAAGTTATTGACTTCGACTGAAAGTATTTTCTTCTCTGTCAACTTTAAGTGAGCCAAGAAAACCTTGAGAACTTTATATTTTATATATAGGACTTAAAAACTAAATATAATACACACCTACTAATCCATAGGAAAAAAAACCCCTACAATATGCAGTGGTGGTGTAGTATCGATGTAGATCCCAGGATACTACAGGAACAATGTAGATGAGATGCTATTAGAGCAACTTCTATTTGTGAGAAAGTGTGCAGCTTTTGAGCTTATATAAAGCTCTTCTTCAGCTCCTCTGTGTAAGGTCCAAAGTTTGTCTCTCTTACCAACAGGCATTGGTCCAACAAAAGATATTACCTCATTCACCTTGTGTCTCCAGCGACTGACGTGACAGATGAGTTGTGATACTGGCGGCCCAGCTGCCAGTTCATGCCAAGGCCCTCGACCTCACTGAACACTGACGCATGCAGAGCTGGAAATTCATCTGTCTTACCTGTGAGTTAGCATAGTTAAAATAGCTATTAGTGTTATAAGAATGTATTCAGACTTTCTGGAATGCTTGTAAGTTGCTGCATGCGTTAATCTTACTTATAATGTCTCTATCACATGCTGGAAGGTAACATTTAAAGTGTTTCCTCTTTAACTGTAAAAACTTTGTTCTAAAACTATGTAACTTACTGAATGGGGCAGCGTGGAGGGGAAGCTTACTTAATACTGGATTCCTACAGAAGGTGTTATCTCCTGCACATCAAGAAGGACTATTGAATTAAAATGGGCCATTGTCAGTCTTTGTGGATTGCTTTCCCCACAGCCCCAAAGAGGGTACTTACCTTTATCCCATTACAGCTTGAATGCTGGAGGAAGGGCATAAAAATATCTGTTAAGGAGAACTTGTTATTGCTTTGCTTGAGCTCTGAAGGGGTGAAGGTTTCTCACCATAAGTATGAAACCCCCTGCTATTTAGTTTAGGTTAACCCAAAAGGATATACAGAGTCTACATACTCTTGCAGTGTTGTCTTTGGTGTGAGCTCTAAGGTAAAAATTGACCTGGAATTAGTGACTGGCTCTTTCAGACCGGGAATAACTTGAATATTTTGTGATTTTTGGCTTGAAGTGAATTATGATCATGTGTCACAGAGTCAAGATTGCCTAAGTAGCATGATAGTTTGGCCCACACAAAGCAACTGTCCAGTGGTTGAGGAGTTTGCATGTATTGTTTAGGCTTCACCAGCCAAGTACTGAAGTCCGGCCTGAGTTTGATATTCTCGCTCGTGAGCCATTCCAGCCAACGTGGCATGAGGGATAAGGTCCCATACCAGTGCCTATCCCACAACTGCTAGGAAAGATAAAAAGGATAAAACAATTTATACCAAGATATTGTCCCTGCACTGTGCTTGTTAACTTCCTCTTCCATATCATCCTCAGGCAAGTAAGTGTGATGGATTTGAAGCCCTATCCATCCCTTACACTCTAACATATTTGGATTGCTGCTTGAGGTGTTGTCACTTCAGCTTAGGCACTCTGGAAGAATCACTACAGAGACAGATGACTAGATTGAAACAATAAGGGTCACCGGCTTTGCTTGGGACAACCTGATTTTCACCTACTAAGACAAAAGTAACAGGGCACCCACTTTTGTTAAGGGCAAAAAATAATGAATAGGAAGGCAAAAAGTCAGAATAGTGTGAGAATCCTTCAGAAGATCCAAAATTCTGTGAGACAATGATAAAAGTCACTAAAGATGGCACCACTGGTTCAGTGGAACTATGTTAGTTTATTTCATCTGAGGATATGCTCCTAACTCTTTATTATCAGAAATTAGGAGCATACTGTGGCTGTTAGATCCAAGTTCTTCCTTGGGTTTTCCCTGCACACTGAGACTTCTACCAAATTCTCCATGCTGTTTTAAAGACACAGTACCCTATATACCATCTGCTGGAAAGGAGAAGGACCTCCTTTATGCTTCCCCGCCTCTCTTACCTGTTGGCCTATAGGTCTCTGCTATTCTTTGCCTCCCCACTCTCCATTTCTGTTTTCTCGTCAACAAACCAGTAAATAATCACAGATAAGAAATTACAAAAATAATTTCATTAGTGCCCACACATTCTGAATAGCAGCAATCAAAGTGATCAGTCTTGATAATTTAAATGTGTGTGTATGCGGGGGAGTGCAGGTGTTTTTCAATGGATGACTTTCTTTGCGCGTGGTTTAAACCTATGACAAATATCTTGCAGGGCAACTGTTACATAGGAGGAGACATGATGTCACATTAAAAAGGAGGATAATGACTAACATCCTCACTGTGATTCAGATAATTACTTAGAAGTATGTTGAAGCAGGTAAATCTCCTCACTTCTATAAAGGCCCAAACAAGTCATCAGTGCATTGCAATGACATGACAAGCATTGAGATGCATCGCTGACTAGTTTGGGGAATTAATGCAAGAAACAGCCTTAACTGCTGTTTATGTATTGCACAAGTTCATATTTTATACCTGCATTCAAACACTGCCAGATGCTGTGTATAAATTGGATGGGTAGTTCCTATTGCCTAGTCAATGGCCAAAGGAGACTGACATAGTTTCCATCTAATTACACAACCAAAAAACAAATACCAACCCCATCACTCCAAAAGAAGCTAAGCACGTGATTTAATTAGGGTACACAGCCTAAGTGAATCTGTCTGCTTATTGATTACATGGGGAAAGGTGGCCAATCACACTTGCTGTAAAGTTTGATAGGGCAGCTATAGTAGTTTATCTCCAGCGTTATTTTCTAGTCAAGACAGCTTCATCGTTGCTGGCAGTGGAATAGATGCTTGACCACCTGTTCACAAAATTGAAATGTTTCGTTAAAAGAAACATACTCATTATCTAACTTGCAGAAGATGTTCCATAGTAGATGCAAACTTTGAAGAGGAAGCAAATGTAAAAAGAAACAGTCAAACAATTAGTGGCAAAAAGCAGACAGTAAATTAATATATCTGGGCTTCAGTAAGACGTTTGATATAATGCATCACGAAGTTTACTTGAAAAAATAATTCAGAATTAGCTCAGACAACTGTAATAATACTAGAAAGGAGGATAAAGAATCCTGAAGAAAGTAATGATAAATAATATTCTCTTATCCTACAGTGACTGTGATGCAAGAAATTTTAGTCAGTGTAGATCCTACTGTAGGTGCATATGCACCATATTTCACATACAAGAACTTAAAGGACTTGAACCTGTCCTCCAGCAGACAGACATATTCTAACCAGAAGCTGAGTAGCTCTCCTATGAACTTTGTCACTTGGGATAATGTGGGTGAATAATTGTGTGGAAGTAGCCAGCTGAAAAATGGTCTTCCTCTTGGAGTAATGGAGGAAGATGTTGCTATCCTGGATCTATTTGTTGAGTCTCCTCTGGCCTAAGGTAAGATAAATAGACACTTTTTTGTTTACGCTGAGGAAATACCAAGAGTAGACACCATTCCCTATATACCTGAAGAGTCTCCCCCAAGACCTCCTAGACAGAGCAGCAAGGCTTTTTCTTTGGCGGGGCTGGAGGAAGGCTCTTCTGAGAAGGAGGTCAGAAGATGGATGGGGAATGTGGGGGACATAAGGAGTTAGGGAATACACCTAGATGATATAGCACAGGCACTGATATCCAATTTGCATTTTTCTGAGGTATCTTTTATTGGATTAATTTCTGTTGGTGAGGCAAACACGCTTTTGAGCTACACAAAGCTCTTCTTCAGGTCATCTGGAAAAAATACTAAGTTTCAAAGCTCAACAGACATTTGAGTATATTACACATGTTCTAACTACTTATTCTAAACAAAGGGACCATTAACGGTAAGTGGCATATTAACATCCTGGTGGTTATAGGACAAAAAGGAGGATAAGTAGGTTACAGACTTTGTAATAATGAAGACAATGTATTTTGTGGTACTCGGGAAGTGTGTTGGTCCCATGGGAACATAGGGTCTTTTTTGAGAGAGTTTAAGCTTTCCTATTGAATACTTCCACAACCCCATGAGATGGCAGAGCCTTGATTTCAGCTGGAACTTTGTGATGGTGCCAGGCCTCTGGTACTCAAGTTGACCTCTGTAGGGCAATCATGGTATTCATAGATCTGACCATAATGTCTGATGTATCTATTATGGCTTGCCAGGCTGTTGTCATCACCAGTTGGCCCTCTTTTATAGCCTTAAACTCAATTCTGATCATGGAACTTGTTGATGAATATCATGGACTCTCTCCCATGATAGAAAGTTGCAACTGGCCAAGAGGGCCTGGCACTTAGCTACTCAGTTGGAATGGAGCTGAAGAATGGTCAGGCAAAAAGAGAGATTTAGCCATTTGGCATCCTTGTCTTTCAGGTGTGTCTGTTATTGTTGTTGTACAACAGAACTTCTCTGGAATGGCTGAGAGCACTTGGGATCTGGGATTAAAGTGTGAATTAAAAGTATTCCAATATGGAAAGTGGCACTTTTTCTCAATATGTTGAACTGTTGGTGCTTCATTATTAAGCATTTGCCATAGAGTTCTCACTGGACCTAATCCTAATCTTTATTGGAGAGGTTAATTCTGGCAGGCACTGAAGCTGATAAAAATATCAAACATTGTATGGGATTTTTGCAGAGAACTGAACTCTGAATCTCCAACTCCATCAGCAATCATCACCACGAGCACTTAAAATGCTTTGAAATCTTCTGACATTAGTAGTGTTGATGAGGTTAGCACCTTGCCTTTTGAGGAGAACCAAAGATCTTTTGAGGGCAGGTAAGGAGATGCATTGTTGGAACTGCACTTCTGGATCTGGCTGTTCCTGTTATACCAGCATCTGTGGTTGAGCTAGAGATGCTGCTGGAGAGGAAGAATTTTTATTCATCATTGATGGTGATGACCAGCTCCCTCAGAGTGTGGGAACGTGGACCCAGTAGCCTTACATAGGCCACTGAGCATTTCATATGCTCAGTGGCCTGAGTTGCTGGCAGGCCAATGCCAAACCTGTTGGGATAGAAACTGGGTTCTGAATGCTTTCCATAGTCTCTTGATGGCACTACTCCTGGTCCGTATGAAGGACAGTTCTTTTCTGAGTAAGCATGTTAGACTTAACCATGGTGAAGAGGAATCTCCTTTTCACCTGTGGGGCCAATGGAGAGGGCAATTTATTGTTCTGAGGTAGATAGCCAGTGGAATACTGCCATGTTTGAAGTTTATTTATCAGATTGATAATCTGGTAGATAAAGTAATTAGTGTATTTAATGAATTAATAGAAGATACTAAATTGGGACATCAACAAGGAGAAGTGTTACAGGGAAATATGGGACAGAAATAGTAATTTAACCCAGGAAATGTGCATGCTAATACATTTAAGGGATATTAATCCAAAATACAGATATTTTGGAAGATGAAATTTGGAAAGCATAAGGCCAAGATATAGTTTTGTTGAAGAACAAACTATATATAAGCTTGCAATGAGAAGTGGTACTAAAAATCAATAACTAAATTTAAAAAGTTTCAGTTACATAGCAGATGATCATATAATGGATCTCTCTACAAAATTCTGGTGAGACCACATCTGGAATACTTTATTTCTGGGCACCTCAATCCTCAATTGGAGGGAATTCAGAAAATGGGTGAAGTACCAGAGGCATTAATTTGTACAAAATATGTATGAAACGAGACTAGAAAGGGAATAGAATAATCTGCAAGTGTCTGAAGGATATAAATCTCATGACAAACAAGAATGGTTAAGGGCAGTCCAAGATGATTTTACTCTAAGAACAGTAAAGCAAGGTGAAAAATAAACTGAATATCAGAAAATAATTTATTGACTGCAGGATGTAATACACTGTTTGACATTCCCAGTAAGAGGACATCTTAAACTAGACTGCACAAGAAAAGTAATGGGAGTTTATATGAAGCCAGTGGAGTTACTCATGGAGAGGTGCAGAGGAGCTAGAAGTCTGATAAACAGTTGAGAAATATCATTTTTTGTATCTGCATTTTGAAAGGAAAGAAATGTGAGTGTCTGTCAAGCTATGGATGACATAAGGAATTAAATGAAACAACTGTGCTACATCTTAAATTCCCTAGGCAGCACAGAGATGGACAATTAATAAAAAAAAACTATTTCAAAAATTGCAGAAGTGACAAAGAGTCCTGTGGCACCTTAAAGACTAACTAAAGTGTTAGAGCATAAGCTTTCGTGGGCTAATACCAACTTCGTCGGATGCATGCAGTGGAAGTAT